>OY804590.1:15018884-15639961 GCA_963680875.1 Bathymodiolus brooksi
CGATAACACATACTACCTTAAGATAGTGTGGTATGTTATCCTATCGATAACACATACTACCTTAAGATAGTGTGGTATTTTATCCTATCGATAACACATACTACCTTAAGATAGTGTGGTCTTTTATCCTATCGATAACACATACTACCTTAAGATAGTGTGGTCTTTTATCCTATCGATAACACATACTACCTTAAGATAGTGTGGTATTTTATCCTATCGATAACACATACTACCTTAAGATAGTGTGGTATTTTATCCTATCGATAACACATACTACCTTAAGATAGTGTGGTATTTTATCCTATCGATAACACATACTACCTTAAGATAGTGTGGTATTTTATCCTATCGATAACACATACTACCTTAAGATAGTGTGGTATTTTATCCTATCGATAACACATACTACCTTAAGATAGTGTGGTATTTTATCCTATCGATAACACATACTACCTTAAGATAGTGTGGTATTTTATCCTATCGATAACACATACTACCTTAAGATAGTGTGGTATTTTATCCTATCGATAACACATACTACCTTAAGATAGTGTGGTATTTTATCCTATCGATAACACATACTACCTTAAGATAGTGTGGTATTTTATCCTATCGATAACACATACTACCCTAAGATAGTGTGGTATTTTATCCTATCGATAACACATACTACCCTAAGATAGTGTGGTATTTTATCCTATCGATAACACATACTACCCTAAGATAGTGTGGTATTTTATCCTATCGATAACACATACTACCTTAAGATAGTGTGGTATTTTATCCTATCGATAACACATACTACCTTAAGATAGTGTGGTATTTTATCCTATCGATAACACATACTACCTTAAGATAGTGTGGTATTTTATCCTATCGATAACACATACTACCTTAAGATAGTGTGGTATTTTATCCTATCGATAACACATACTACCTTAAGATAGTGTGGTATTTTATCCTATCGATAACACATACTACCTTAAGATAGTGTGGTATTTTATCCTATCGATAACACATACTACCTTAAGATAGTGTGGTATTTTATCCTATCGATAACACATACTACCTTAAGATAGTGTGGTATTTTATCCTATCGATAACACATACTACCTTAAGATAGTGTGGTATTTTATCCTATCGATAACACATACTACCTTAAGATAGTGTGGTATTTTATCCTATCGATAACACATACTACCTTAAGATAGTGTGGTATTTTATCCTATCGATAACACATACTACCTTAAGATAGTGTGGTATTTTATCCTATCGATAACACATACTACCTTAAGATAGTGTGGTATTTTATCCTATCGATAACACATACTACCCTAAGATAGTGTGGTATTTTATCCTATCGATAACACATACTACCTTAAGATAGTGTGGTATTGTATCCTATCGATAACACATACTACCTTAAGATAGTGTGGTATTGTATCCTATCGATAACACATACTACCTTAAGATAGTGTGGTATTGTATCCTATCGATAACACATACTACCTTAAGATAGTATGGTATTTTATCCTATCGATAACACATACTACCTTAAGATAGTGTGGTATGTTATCCTATCGATAACACATACTACCTTAAGATAGTGTGGTATTTTATCCTATCGATAACACATACTACCTTAAGATAGTGTGGTCTTTTATCCTATCGATAACACATACTACCTTAAGATAGTGTGGTCTTTTATCCTATCGATAACACATACTACCTTAAGATAGTGTGGTCTTTTATCCTATCGATAACACATACTACCTTAAGATAGTGTGGTATTTTATCCTATCGATAACACTTACTACCTTAAGATAGTGTGGTATTTTATCCTATCGATAACACATACTACCTTAAGATAGTGTGGTATTTTATCCTATCGATAACACATACTACCCTAAGATAGTGTGGTATTTTATCCTATCGATAACACATACTACCCTAAGATAGTGTGCTATTTTATCCTATCGATAACACATACTACCCTAAGATAGTGTGCTATTTTATCCTATCGATAACACATACTACCTTAAGATAGTGTGCTATTTTATCCTATCGATAACACATACTACCTTAAGATAGTGTGGTATTTTATCCTATCGATAACACATACTACCTTAAGATAGTGTGGTATTTTATCTTATCGATAACACATACTACCCTAAGATAGTGTGGTATTTTATCCTATCGATAACACATACTACCCTAAGATAGTGTGGTATTTTATCCTATCGATAACACATACTACCTTAAGATAGTGTGGTATTTTATCCTATCGATAACACATACTACCCTAAGATAGTGTGCTATTTTATCCTATCGATAACACATACTACCTTAAGATAGTGTGGTATTTTATCCTATCGATAACACATACTACCTTAAGATAGTGTGGTATTTTATCCTATCGATAACACATACTACCTTAAGATAGTGTGGTATTTTATCCTATCGATAACACATACTACCTTAAGATAGTGTGGTATTTTATCCTATCGATAACACATACTACCTTAAGATAGTGTGGTATTTTATCCTATCGATAACACATACTACCTTAAGATAGTGTGGTATTTTATCCTATCGATAACACATACTACCTTAAGATAGTGTGGTATTTTATCCTATCGATAACACATACTACCTTAAGATAGTGTGGTATTTTATCCTATCGATAACACATACTACCTTAAGATAGTGTGGTATTTTATCCTATCGATAACACATACTACCTTAAGATAGTGTGGTATTTTATCCTATCGATAACACATACTACCTTAAGATAGTGTGGTATTTTATCCTATCGATAACACATACTACCTTAAGATAGTGTGGTATTTTATCCTATCGATAACACATACTACCCTAAGATAGTGTGGTATTTTATCCTATCGATAACACATACTACCTTAAGATAGTGTGGTATTGTATCCTATCGATAACACATACTACCTTAAGATAGTGTGGTATTGTATCCTATCGATAACACATACTACCTTAAGATAGTGTGGTATTGTATCCTATCGATAACACATACTACCTTAAGATAGTGTGGTATTTTATCCTATCGATAACACATACTACCCTAAGATAGTGTGGTATTTTATCCTATCGATATCGATAACACATACTACCCTAAGATAGTGTGGTATTTTATCCTATCGATAACACATACTACCTTAAGATAGTGTGGTATTTTATCCTATCGATAACACATACTACCTTTAGATAGTGTGGTATTTTATCCTATCGATAACACATACTACCTTTAGATAGTGTGGTATTTTATCCTATCGATAACACATACTACCTTAAGATAGTGTGGTATTTTATCCTATCGATAACACATACTACCTTAAGATAGTGTGGTATTTTATCCTATCGATAACACATACTACCTTAAGATAGTGTGGTATTTTATCCTATCGATAACACATACTACCTTTAGATAGTGTGGTATGTTATCCTATCGATAACACATACTACCTTAAGATAGTGTGGTATGTTATCCTATCGATAACACATACTACCTTAAGATAGTGTGGTATTTTATCCTATCGATAACACATACTACCTTAAGATAGTGTGGTATTTTATCCTATCGATAACACATACTACCACCTTAAGATAGTGTGGTATTTTATCCTATCGATAACACATACTACCTTAAGATAGTGTGGTATTTTATCCTATCGATAGCACATACTACCTTAAGATGGTGTGGTATTTTATCCTATCGATAACACATACTACCTTAAGATGGTGTGGTATTTTATCCTATCGATAACACATACTACCTTAAGATAGTGTGGTATTTTATCTTATCGATAACACATAATACCTTAAGATGGTGTGGTATGTTATCCTATCGATAACACATACTACCTTAAGATAGTGTGGTATTTTATCTTATCGATAACACATAATACCTTAAGATAGTGTGGTATTTTATCCTATCGATAACACATACTACCTTTAGATAGTGTGGTATGTTATCCTATCGATAACACATACTACCTTAAGATAGTGTGGTATGTTATCCTATCGATAACACATACTACCTTAAGATAGTGTGGTATTTTATCCTATCGATAACACATACTACCTTAAGATAGTGTGGTATTTTATCCTATCGATAACACATACTACCACCTTAAGATAGTGTGGTATTTTATCCTATCGATAACACATACTACCTTAAGATAGTGTGGTATTTTATCCTATCGATAGCACATACTACCTTAAGATGGTGTGGTATTTTATCCTATCGATAACACATACTACCTTAAGATGGTGTGGTATTTTATCCTATCGATAACACATACTACCTTAAGATAGTGTGGTATTTTATCTTATCGATAACACATAATACCTTAAGATGGTGTGGTATGTTATCCTATCGATAACACATACTACCTTAAGATAGTGTGGTATTTTATCTTATCGATAACACATACTACCTTAAGATAGTGTGGTATTTTATCCTATCGATAACACATACTACCTTAAGATAGTGTGGTATTTTATCCTATCGATAACACATACTACCTTAAGATAGTGTGGTATTTTATCCTATCGATAACACATAATACCTTAAGATAGTGTGGTATTTTATCCTATCGATAACACATACTACCTTAAGATAGTGTGGTATTTTATCCTATCGATAACACATACTACCTTAAGATAGTGTGGTATTTTATCCTATCGATAACACATAATACCTTAAGATAGTGTGTAATTTTATCCTATCGATAACACATACTACCTTAAGATAGTGTGGTATTTTATCCTATCGATAACACATACTACCTTAAGATAGTGTGGTATTTTTTGTTTTACATTTTATTACGATTATAGTTGAGTTATATTTTATAACAAGTGTTCTGTTGAAATTTGTTTTAGATAAAAATATGACCACACGATGATATAGTTGAAATATTGCTAAAGTAAAGTTGGCGTTAAGCGTTAGAGAATACCGAAGTGGCAATCAAAAATGGACAATGCAGAGAAACTGGCAACATAGGGTACACAAGACGAAGAAAATCAAAACATTTCCATAAAAATGCGTCACTTAGCTGTACAAGACGAATTAAATGCACAATTCCCGCTTTGGACGAGACGTTGATGAATGACTTGTGTTGGAGAATACCACTCTCTTTGTATGTAAAAGATAAAATTGATCAATAGCTTACCAGAAGTCGTCGTGAGTGCCCCATTGCAAGGCGAAATGTCACACCCTTTTTCACTTTCTTCTATTATTTCTTATGGCAATCCCCTTTGTCAATGATAAGGCCATCCAATTGTCTTGATACCTTTAAGATTGTTTAACCTGACTATATATAGTCATAACCTTTATCATTTGTCATGTGCAGCCTCTGGTATAATCTTCAACTTGTTGAAGGCGGCAATATATGGTAGAAGTAAGGTTCTTCTCGTTATGAATATAGCTGCAATACTGCTAACTTGGTGCTTAGCAATAATGAAGCAATCAATGCATCACTTAGTGCGCAACTTATGCATGTTGAAGGTAGTCATTATGTTCTCGACTGGGCATATTCAAAGAAAAGGAACAGGAGTGGTAATTTCTTGCTTAATATATTATTTTTGGAAAGTCGTTTATGAATTTTGTAAATTCAGTTTCGCATGGAGGAAATATTATTAGTGTATTATTATTTGATCAAAACATCAACTGTGAAAGCTTACAGCAACACAATGGTGGACAATTCTCAGTATTTTTCATTGGTTCTGTATTGTAGAAACATAACTTGTTGTCTAACCTCTCAGCATTTATGTACCAGCAATTTCGAAATATGTCTGTTAGAAAAGAGGAAATCTTGTTTTATATGCAAACTCCTTAGGAGGTAGATATTTTTGTACATTCAAAATAGTTTCGGTTCAGTTGTGCTATGAATAGCCATGTATACAAAATACTTCTTACGTTTATTATTTGAAAATCCCCTCATGTGAGTATTTTAGAATTTAACTTCTCTTTTCATTTGGCTTTGTTCTATTTAAGGAAAAAGTCATTTCTCCAAAATAGAATCAGCAAATCATAATATGTTATTTCGCAGATGTGCTTTTTCAACAGTCAAAATGCAAGCCAGGGACTAGATTTCCACCGACATTGTCTTGGACTTTTTCTGTGCAATGATATGATGCGAAATGTGCTTCTTCGTATTGTTGAAGTGGAAGTATTGACCATCACTATTTGCATAGAAAAGGAGATATCAAATTTAGTGCGCATGACGCGTTTCTGAGGTAACATATTCAGGAATGATCAAAGCCAAAATAATTTAAAAGTCTTTGAGAACAACAAAACCAACGGTCCTATACAGGATAGTCAACATCGGCTATGGTCCCCTATGCTCGAGAGAGAACAATCCTCTCTTCAGGAATGTCAATTTGTATGCTTTACACATTCAATGACAGTATATCACTTTATCTCTAACACCAGAATACTTCGCCTTAGAAATTCACTTACGACCTCAAGTCATGCGATGATTATGCTCTATTGATTGAACATAAGATTTTCTGTCATTTGTATGATAAATCAATAATGCTACATGATAAATTTAGGTTTATGGTGTTTAACGCCACTTTCAACAATATTTCAGTTACATAGTGGCTGACAAATTTAACAAAAGTACATTCTCTATAAATAGAAAGCTTACGAAGCAAAATAAAATTTGCTTCATACATTGTAATACCAGCAATTCTACATGTTCCTTAGCCTTATATAGGGTGGTGGTCGTGATTGTATGGTAGTTGGATTTATAACTACATATGCAATCAGTGCCTATCACCACTAACGTTGTCAGTTCGAACACTCACAGTCGAGGTACAACATTATGTGATAAAGTGTGTCAGTGACTTGTACAGGTCGGTGGATTATCTCTGTGTACTACGGTTTCCCCCACCAATAAAAATTACCACCACGATATAACTGAAATATTGTTGAAAGTGGCGTTAAACACTATAAAACAAACCTTAGCTTCCTTTATGCATATGTTATATTCAGGAACATGGCATGTATATTCTATATTTATCTTGTTGGTAAGGTTTTATTTATTCAAATGAGGATGTATACTACATGATGCATCGAATATACAAAAAAGTACCTTGTCTGTAAATATCTATTTCATTTTGCACGAAACAAACTAAAAATACTTTACAAGGCCCGCATTTCTACCTGCTCCTAAGTCTTATACACAAATATATGTTATATTCAGGAACATGTTATTCTATATTTATCTTGTTGTTATGGTTCCATGTATTCAAATACGGATGTATCTAAATATAGTATCGGAAATTATCTGCTAAAAATAAATATTTGTTGTGGGAATTCCAATTCAGATAACGGTATGCAAGAATAAAATCAACACATACAGTTCTATGTAGCATTTTGACAGAAAATAATCAAGGAGGGACACGGTTTTCAGGTAAAAGCTTTTCTTTTCAAATTTTAAATCAATCAAGAACGAGTGAATGATTGTTGTTAAATTTTAAATGAGAATTTGTCATCTATGTCATGGCTAGTTACTTTCTGATGGGATGGTAATAATTGGACTATATGTACTAGAACACGCTGACATAGTTCCCTTTTTCAAGTGGTTATGGATCGACAAAACAGTCCACATGTAGACATGTCGGTGTCGCTGCACTCGATATTGACTCCTAGCCGAGTAGTCTTTGCTCTTGTACCTTAATGATGCATAGTGCGATGAAAAAGGAAAATATCATATGTGTATGTAGATTGTAGTCTTGGTTTGACCCGATATGTGATCGAACTAGCAAATCAAACAATAAAGTGTTCAATTATTTATGCTATATATATATACTTCTGATTACCTCCTTTGGTATCTTCACAACCTTTCGTCAATTCTAACCCCAATTTCATTATTTTGTAAAAATGTTGAAAATCGAGTTTTGTAAAAAAAAAAAAAAAAAAAAAAAAAACCCCAAAAAAAACCCCAACAAACTATGAATATTGCGATAAAACTTAGATATGTAATATAGTGTGTATGACATGTATGCTGATTGTCGAAAGATTGGAAAAACAAATAAATTAAAAGTCTTGGGGAGCAAATAAGCGAAAAGATCTTAATAAGATAGCCAAAATCAAAGATCAAAGTACACCACAGATTATATACAGGATAGACTAACTCGGCTGAGGTTACTTATACTTGAGGTGGATTGTCCTTGGTTTTAATAGATTACCCCGATGTAGGGACTTTTAATATAACTACATACTAGAGTAACACGACTGGTGGAGCGAGCGGGAATTGTTTACTCTTCCAAATCCCATCCCTACCAATTCATACACGGTGTTTATTTGAGTATCTTGTCGTGACATCTGCTCGGTCATACAATACAGTCAGTCACTTGTTTTGATTTACAATTCTGGCGCAGCACGAGACATATGACGTCATTCTGTATAGTCATAGCGTACATAAACACAGAGGGAATTATTTTCAATGTGAAAATTACAAGATGAGATTAAACAGAGAAGTTTGAATTGAATAAATTCCATGCAAGTAAAAAAAGATCCATTTGACTAATGTCTTTTTTTCCTGATCATTATGTTTGTTAAATATGTTTCCATCGATGGTATTCCCCAAACATTTGTATCTTTCCGGTTTGTTGACATAATCGTCATCACAGTTCATGTCAGTTTCTGGAATGTAGGCCAAGCAAATCGTATTTTAAAATACTTTGAAAATATAATGATTGATCATTCAGATTCCACCATTTTCTAGATAATGGACGATTTTACCGGGAAAATACATTAGTCACAACATGGCAGATTATTTTGCATTTTCACTGCTGCTTTAATAACAAATATACCCCTTACTTCTTGGGGTAATGAAATGAAATTCACATAGAAGATAGAAAAAGAATTAATTTAACAGCAATAATCAAAATTTATAGGATAAATTGAAGAGAGAATTAAATTAAACTAGACAGAAAAATGAGCTTATCAGGGTAAAAAAAAGCTGTCATTATTACAAATAGCATTAACAAAACTGTATTGTTACCACTCTGTGATAATAAATGTGATTAAAATAAATTGAAATCAGTCATTAATTGTTTTACAAAAATATGGCAGGATGTAGTCAGTCTAATAGATTGTATTGACAAAAGCAAAAACACCAAATTCACTGGATTAAATACTTTATTATATGGGTAAGCAAGTTTAATATTTGTATCAAATAATTAATTTTTAAAACTTCAATTTCAAACTATTAAAAATAACCATCTTTTGAAAATTTTCAGACATAACAATTACACTTAAAAAGCGATAATACTGTACTTTCTTAATCTGGTTTACTTTTTAAGCTTGGTTGGCCTATGACAAAATCATGTGCTTTATTGACCTTTGACCGGCCTTATGTGACGTAATATGACGCCATTTGGAAAAAGGGTAGTAAACAAATATGGGTCAGTGTGTCATTATTATTGATCTTTTTACCATGGAACTTTACACATGTGAGCAAGAATAGATGAAGAACATAATTAAAAAGAACAAAAATGTTTACTTTTCAAATATGAACAAAATAATGAAACATTATCCAATGACTTACCGACTTATTGTCATAAGGGGATAAGTGTTACTCATCCTGTTGTTTCTGTCTTGGGTACTTTGGACCACTGTTTGTCCTTTTGTACTTTGTATTTTCTGTCCTTCTTCGATTATCGACCTTTGATTATACCACATTTGTATCTTCAAACATTTCGTATTATTTATTCTTTTGGATTTTTTTTTTTAATGAAAAATTGGACAAATGAGTTCCTCTATCAAATGGTCATTTGTGTCTCAAGTTTTTTTTTATAATCCACTTTGTTTATTTATTTATTTTATCTTAAAGTAATTCTATATTTTCAAATACAGGTAATTTGAAAAATGGCATTTATTATTTTACCTGTATTAACTACCTTTATAAATGTATCGTTACACGTATATAAAATATAAATGTATCGTTACACGTATATAAAATATAAATGTATCGTTACACGTATATAAAATATAAATGTATCGTTACACGTATATAAAATATAAATGTATCGTTACACGTATATAAAATATAAATGTATCGTTACACGTATATAAAATATAAATGTATCGTTACACGTATATAAAATATAAATGTATCGTTACACGTATATAAAATATAAATGTATCGTTACACGTATATAAAATATAAATGTATCGTTACACGTATATAAAATATAAATGTATCGTTACACGTATATAAAATATAAATGTATCGTTACACGTATATAAAATATAAATGTATCGTTACACGTATATAAAATATAAATGTATCGTTACACGTATATAAAATATAAATGTATCGTTACACGTATATAAAATATAAATGTATCGTTACACGTATATAAAATATAAATGTATCGTTACACGTATATAAAATATAAATGAAATTCTTGAGGTTATGTTTTTCTTTTATATTATTCTTTTCACTGGAATTCAACCATGAAAATGTAATTTTATCAATACCTATTATCCGTGTTAAAATCTCAAATACTTGAATATCATAGTAATGAAAATATGTGTTATTCAATAAACGTTAGAGAATACCGAAGGGGCAATCAAAAATGAACAATCCAGAGAAACTGGCAATTTATGGTACACAAGACGAAGAAAAACAAAACAAAAATTATGTTTCATCACCGACATGGTTTTTTATACATTTTTGTATATATTTATTACTAGTTTCCAATAATAAGATTATTATCAAAACTAATGTTCTCCTCTCTCAGGCATACATGTGTGTGACCTTGGCCTACTTTGTCTATCCCTTTTATGTCCATTGGTTTTATTGCTTCCGAACACATTTAAGTTGTTTGGCTTTCCAATCTTTTGATTTTGGAAAACATTTGGAATTGGGTAGGAACGACGAGAGGTACAGTCGAACTTAGCTAGCTCGAACTCGGATGACTCGAATACTATGGATAGTTGGAACTGTTTTTTAGACCCGTAAATTTTGCCGTTAATTCCTTGTCAAATAAACAGTCACACTATTTTATTGTCCGTAATAATAAATCAGTACAAATTACCTTTTCAAGCTCGAGCTCAAAGTCATCATAAGTGTCAAGCATTTAATTAGTCATAATTACAATATCCAGATTAAAGAAAAATACCTGTACTACATAACTGTTTACAGAACTATTAAAGGCTGTTTATGTATGGGTTGATTATTAACCGTTAATTACGATTAAGAAAGAAAGATTATTGAACCCGAGACATATGTCACCGATTGTACCAATAATTGAATCAATTAGAATATCAAATGTTTCCAATCCTAATAAAGTTTATTTACCTTAGTCACTGTACATAAACGGAACACCTGTTCTACATACTGACGTATGGTTCCTCTACAGAGGGGGTTAAAGATATAGAAGAAGAAAAATAGCTCTTTCATCACCTAACATAGAATCCTTCAAAAGAGGTATCTCCACATTAACATTTGAAGGATTCCAACTTACCTTTAAATACATATTGCAAGCCACTGTACATATATATAGTTAATTATTTTTGTTTGGTTATTTTTTGTTTTTGTTTATTATACTTTTAAAACTAAATTGTCCATGTACATAGCGCACAAAGTTCCGGGACGTTACCCACCCGATCCTTAGAGTCTAGTCCTGTATTTGGAAGAAGAAGAGCAATATTTAAAATTGGTATTCCATGAATTAGTATTATTGAGAGTGTTTGTTTCTTCAATTTTTATAGTTGCTAATCAAATGGGGATCATTCACCAAATTTCTTTCGACAGACGTCGCTGTTGTTCCATAAGTGGTTAGCAGAACGTTTTAATCTCGAGGACGCCTGAATTGTTAACGTTGGGTACAAGGACACGTCAATTAAATGAATTTGTTGTGTTCCTGTGTATTGTACATTATGGTTTTAATTTTTTACCCTTTTACCCAGATTTTTATTATTGGTCATAAAGGGAAAACAAATTTCCCAGAACAAAAATTCTGCTTCAGAGTGCATTTTTTTTTCAGTTACAAAAATGTAGCATCGAAATCTGTTTATAAGAGTTAAATACACCCTTTTCCCCTATAGTACTAATGTTCATGTAAGAAATGGAATGTGATACACGTATACACCGTTAGGAATTTAATTAATAACCTAATATACCTGTCGTTCTGTAGTCAACTGTTCAAGCGCAATGGTTTTAAGTATAAGACAATGCAATGCAATGGCCAATCGAAAAAGGAAAAAATGATAAACAGTGGTCTAATAAAAACTACACAGAAAACTGAAGATTGAGCAGCACGAATCCCACTTAAAACCCGGACGGAATTCTGTCGGTGACAATTTGAGTCTTTAGTTTTACATTGTATGGCAGTTCCAGGCTTTGTACCATGATCCGCCAGTCTGATTGTACAAACTACTGGAGTGCTACCAAAATCTGTCGAAAATAATTTAAAATAGTAAGAAACAGCGAATTTTCTTTATTTAACTATTTATCATGCTATTCATAATACATCTGCTCAAAATCTTTCCAAAATAAATGCTATGATTAATCCGCTTGTTGTCGAATCTTTAACAGTTAATAACACTACACAAAGAAGGAATATATTATATGTATAATTTTGTACCAACTAATTTTAAAGAGTGTGATTTAGATTTAAAGATTACTTAAATATAGATAGACCTAACATCATGTACACCTAATATACTAGGCTACACCAACGTACATGCCGATATGGCTTGTAAACGTCCGTTGTATTTCTTAATATGTCCATAATAAAACTCTTTTCATATGACTTTAAGACTTATACTTTTATTTTACATATACTCGTCAACTAAATCTATACTTCTAACTGTTAACAAGTAATACCACCCCGCGCTGTACTAGTTAAACCTTCAATGTTTGCACTGTCCAAGTTTGTGCCGTCATTAGGTTAACGTTAGATACAAGCGTCTTTGTGATTCAAGCGCACATGTAACCACTTATGGAACAGCAGCGTCACCAAACGGGAGAAGCGGTGAATGATCCCTATTGTGTGATCTCAAGGTTCATCTAAATACCAAATAATAGAAATGTACTAATAGTGAAATTCCGATTAAACTGAGTTTGTTGTCTATAATATAGCAAAAGAAATATATATAATTGCTTCCAATTAAAATTGTTTTAAACGAAAATGATCATTTGTTAAAAGTTGAAAATTAAACTTTAAAAATATTTATCATATACTACTAGTGGTAAATACAGTAGTTTTGAATATTTGATAAAGTGCCAGTTGCCTACCCTTTATCGGTAATTTGTGTAGTTTTCCTTTGAAGTGTGTCGATTGATAAAACTTATCTCAACGTACTGGTCGAGATATCAAAATTATTAGGTCAGTCCATATTAGGCATGCGTCAACTACCGTGCATGAATATACTTGTTTTTAAAACAAGATTGGTTGCGTCATCAAAATCAATAATACGGGAAAAGGTCAATGGCATTTTCGTTACTATCGTAAACAAAGCATTTAGCGTTTGACCATATTATTTCAATAATCAGCATCCCTTAAAACCAAAATGAAAGAAAACCAAGAAATAACTACTTTGTAAAGATTGAACATCATTATTTAGGCTTACATTGTAATATCTTAATACAACATAGCACTGATCGGTAACAGGGAAGACTCAAATAAAACTTCTGTATTCTGGATATGCATATATATATATACATTTGTTGTACATACCCCCCCCCCCCCCCCAAAAAAAAATCAAAAAAAAATCAGATTCAGATCTCGGAAGGATTTATGGGTATTTCAATACTGACACACCAACAGGGTTATTTTACAAAGTTCAAATGGACATTCGGTTATACTTTTTTCGAAGAGGGAGTGATAACATGCATGAAATGACTGTAGATACATTTTGTGTTGAAACTGATTCTGACTCTGGAATAATACTGTCAAAATTATTGTTATCGTTATTGTTATGAATTTCAATATTAACAAGTTATTTTAAACTTTATTATTGGTTTTATTTTTTTCATCCACTAAAAATAAGAAAATAAAAAAAACAGTTCAAGGCCACCAACAGGCACAGATAAATTTGTTAGTTATTTACAGAGGGTTAGAGAATGCATGCATGGAAATTTCATCGCCGGGATAAATTCGTTATACAGTCAGTTACAGGGGGGATACGGGAATATATGGAGTGCCTGAAAAAAACCGTTTTTCTTTTGTCCATTGTGTTGTCTGTCCTTCTTCGATGTATGCCTGTACCAAGTCAGGGTCATTACGGTTTTCCCAGTTTTCCGGTTGTTGACTGATTTTGTCTGTTTATATACTTATGAGTATTGACTTTCCCTTTGTAAGATTGTTCGGAGTTCGGTAATTTTGTTATTACCCTTATTTTCTAATTACTCCTTTGGTATCTTCAAACTCTTCCTAATATGGAATATCTGTATTTTTCTTAACAGGTCAACATTGTATGGTTCATTGAGCATCCAACATGTATATGCATCACCGAACTTCCACTAGCAGAATTAACAGTTACACTGCTGATACTTTTGTGAACAATATAATTTTGTTCTAACAAGAGAGAATTGGGAAAAGAGTCATGGACCCGAACGATACGGACAGAAAGGACAATGATGTCTCTGACACTGGTATAGTGCCCGAAAGAAAAGAGGACGGCATACATGTTCATGGAAATGTAGCATGTTCAATATCGGCAGCAGGCCAATTAGAAGTATCAGCAATCACTGCACCGATTACTGCACACTCAGTGACTGATATGAAAGTAACAGCAGGAAACGTACTAGTTAGTCAGGCTAAATCTGATAATATGAAGATTAGAGCCACAAATATCGGTGGTAAGTTAATTTTCTCTTATTCAACTTACTGTTAGTGTTCAAGAGCAATATACAAAAGTCATGTCTGCTTACAAAATAGATTTACTGTATTTTGTCCATAAAACACAGACATTGTAAATACAGAAGATACAGTGAGATTTTTATCTAAAATACTATCCTTTTTTTATTTGCCCCTTCGGTATTCTCCACCATTTATTTATTAAAATCTATTTAAACACAAAATTAGAAAAGTTGAGTATACGTATAAAATTGAATAAAGAAACAAACAAAAAGGCACAATGTTCTGGCATTTTGGCAAAGGGAGGTTCCGTATAAAAATAGTATATCAAAGAATAAGTGTTAAAGGTGACAGGAAGTGAATTTTGTCTAAATTACAACTAAATGATAAAACGTTTGCAAAAATGTATATATATTTTAGAAAAGGTCACAGAATGTTTTTTTTTATCAAAAAATGTCACGTCCTACCCTTATAAAATCGATATTGAAAATCAATTAATATTACCAGCGCAATTTACTAACACAGTTATCTACCTTTAAGTAATACGTCACATGTGCTCATTCAGTTGATGTAAACACGCTGCGAACTACCCGAGCGTCTTACAGTCGGAGCGTACATTTTCTTTTATATTTAGTATTGTGTAATGTGTCGCATATAAATGTAAAACTATCTCAGGCCAAGGGATAGGAATGTTTGAATATCCTAAAGATGACAAACGCCACAAGTTATGTACAATAAGGCCTTTAAGGGTAAAAAGGAAGGATTTCGTTCAATCGAATAGCTCTACTCAGTAGGCTTTGTGCAAAGCACTTTATAAATGAACAGTTTGTGGTAAATCCCTTATTTGTCGCTTCCATCGGGTATACAATGAAGAAATTAGTTGTAAAGCCTGACGCTGAACCGATTTTTTTCTCTCGAAATTTGCCGACAAAGAAGTCAGTGCGGAAGAAAGTGGAAAGAGAAAAAGTTTGTCGTCAATCTCAAGCTGCAGCAAAATGAATACAAAAAGAGGTAATTTAATTCAACTTTGTGTTTCTATTTTATTTTGTTTTACGTGTTGTGAAAAAAACAAGATTTTTTTGATATCCTAATATATCCTAATATATCATTTTATAAGATAACCACGTTTTGGTTTTCGCACAGGTTGTGAAGATGTTTCATGTCAACCTCCTAGAGATTACTAATTAATCCTAATAACCAATAATTTTAGTAACATAGGATTAACATCTACAACTTGTCAATACGTAACAATGTTTATTGGTATTTGTCATCCTTGACACTTTTATTTTTATCATTTTGGTTTTTGTTAGTTTGCATCTTTTTATTTTGTTTTGGGTGTGTGTGTGTTTTCTTTTTTTAGGGGGAGGATGGGTCAATTCAGTTTTACAGTAATAAAATTATTTTTTTCCTATTGATTGTGTACAACAGAAACAAAATGTACACTTTAAAAAAAAAATCTTAACAATTTAATCCATTATCTAGTAAATTAATATCAAAACACGATTTTTGATAACATAATTATTTTGAACAAATAGTAAAATTTATTATTATAATTTTTACCATGAAATTGATTTAATACTAAACAAATTTGCATAGACATAATTTACAATTGCATTTAATCATTTGTTCCCTTTTTCTCTCTTTTAAGAAATTGACAACAATATTGGATAAGTCTGATGATGTTGAACCAAACTACACAGATGACAGTACATGTATTCAGGAGGCTGAAAAGGAAACATGTGAAGTGCAGCGAGGTGGACTAGTGACATCTATTGGAATGCCAGAAGATACAATGCTTATATACAAACAAAAAACACAGCAATTGTCTGCAATATAAATGATATACTTCAGTTTTTACAACCAGTTGCTTGCCATGGGATGGTTCTCTCCGGCTTCTCCCACCACTAAAGCTGGTCGTCATGATATAGCTGAAATATTGCTGAAAGTGGCGTTAAAGCACCAAATATCATTATCACTTTTTACTTCAATAATAACCAAGATATTAAGTGAAACATTAATATATTAAACAATTCATTTAAAGTAAATGTTCGCAATATACAAAATGTATATGTACAAAAATGTTTATAGATATAACATGTTTTTTTTCCAGTATCTCCATCTTTTTCTTATATCATTTCAGGCGAGTGCTTGAGTGATTGTTGTTTAATGCCAACTCAGCAATATTTTAGCTATATCATGGCGAGAACAAGTTAATTTTCAATGAAATGACGATGAGGCCCGCTTTGTACTAGACCAACACACTTAATTGGATTTTTCTAGTGCTAGCTCACTGAAAGAACATTCCACGTATAGACATGTCACCTCACTTGGACACATTATCCTGATTCTGAGACAACCAGTCCTTTCTCCTTTTCCTTAATGCTGTGTGTTTGGCAGAGAAGCAACAAATACCAATTTTATAGTCTTTGGTTTGATCCGATTGGGTCTCGAACCCACGATCTACTACACCTGAAGTGTCAAATGCTGCAACACAAAATACAGGACATTATCAATATTTCTCATCTGAACATGAAGAATGTTTTGAGGTGGACACAAATGAGGATGATGAAACTGATCCAGACTGGACTCCATCAACAGAAAAATGTGTAGATAATGCATCACCAGCCATATCTCTAGATTTCAGAGAGAATAAAGAATAATAATAGTCTTTTAATTGTTTTTTAAATTTGGATTTACCACTGGTTTCTTATTGCTTTAATTACACAAGAAGACAACACTTTACGGTTTCTGTTTCCTAACGAGTGGTAAATCCATCGAACAAATCTTCTATAGGCAATATATCTGTATACTCTGAAATATTAAAAATAACTACATTTTGAATAGGAAAATTTAGATACATAAAAACAAATTATGAATGTTTATGACGAGTAGGGACTGTGGAAATATTTTCTTGCTTGTGATGATAACATGTATTTGTTTAGGCCATATTATTTGTACATTTGAAGACAGCACTAAAAATAAAATTTGCATTTTTCAAGTCCCTCCAATTGTTGGAAAAATAGTCTTGATCAAAATAAAACAATTAAGTGTGTATCTCCTAACGCCATTTACTAATTCACATATACCAAACTAAGGTCGAATGGACCTGAATTCAAAATACTTCACCAAATGCAAGGATCTATGCAATAGATGAAAAAGTGGATTTGGTTCAAAACTAGATAAAGTTCTACACAAACATCGTATTTCTTAAGCTTAAAAAATCTATTCCACATTAATCACTTAATTCATTTATACTCTGAAATATTACATGTAACTACATGTAGGATATGAAGGGTGTGACCTTTTACCCAAATACACCCAAATATACCCAAATACACCATAACATCGTATTGATTGTATTAGTTAAAGGTTCTATATGAATTATTTTTCATAAAAAAATTCAAATTTCATAAATTTGTCACAAGAGTAATGAAAATGATCAATTTTATAACTATTAAAAACATCGACACACCAACATGGCCGCTTCCAACTTGTCATGTAACATATTTTTAATTTTTCTTTTCCGGAAATTTTGTCTATTCCCGTGATCGGACTTGTTATTTACGTAATGCAAAAAACGTGTTTTATGTTTTGTGGCAAGTAGCCCAGCGCTATATTATTTCATTTTGGAAACCTTTGGAACACAATGGAATCTAACTCTACTGCCCTGGCCTTATGAAGAAGAAGATGCAGCAGTTTAACCGTTTATTATTGACAAATATGTATGATGATGATGGTTAGATCTGAAAGTACAAAATGCCAAAACTCAGTTTTACAACAATGTCAATTAAATTCAAAAATCAAGTACACATTGCATGTTATATTAAAAATCCCAAATAATACTTGAGCGTTGACTGAAATTAGTGCATTTTACAAAATGCATATCAATATTACCCAATAATCAGTTTAATACAATGTTTCCAATACCATAAACCAGGTCCAAAAAATGTAACAACTCTGTGCGAGTAAGTGTAGGTTTCACTCTGCAGCACTGTATTACTCAAAGTGCATTACGACTGTGTAGCACTGTATAGGAAACAAGAACTATCTTTTAAAAAAAAGATTTACAACGAAGCACAAATGTTATTTTCTTCTACGAACAGTATTTCACTGAAATAACCTAAGCATATTGGTTTTATAGGATATGATAAGACATGTAAAACCTTGCATCCTACTTAATGTACAAGGAATCGTGAATAAATAGTAACAGCGTCCATCTTGGCCCGATGACGGGACTGCCAGACAAAATTTTTAAAGGGGATCACCAAAGGATTATTTTAGCAAAGCTTGAATCCAATTGGCCCAGTAGTTTAAGAGGAAAAAAATTCGTTCGCTGTGACCACACTTTAACGGGTGGGTACGGGTACATATTTAAGATTTTTCAGAAGGGAATACCATTTTCTGTTTTATTTTGATATAAACTTCATAAAGAAATCGAAAAAACGTTTGTGTTAAAACAAAACTATTTTGGGACAGAAATACATTCTTAGCAAGAGCATGATAACTATTAGATTCCAGTGTGTAACATATCTTTAAAAAGGAGTCATTCGAAAAGTTTGCGTGAAAATTAATATTGCTGAAAAACAAAACAATTGAAAGTATGCCACAGTCCTTTGGTAAAAACTAATTGGAAAAGCATGGGTCAAGAAACGTTTAGAGATACCACAGGCGCAACCAGAAGTCATTAATGGAAGAACAGACAATGTAATCAAATGTAAAGAAACAAAAGAATAATCAATGTCCACGAAACTAGATTAAAGTTATAACCGTAATGGTAAGAGGTTCATCCTCCACTAGTAACATCTATAGTGTTACTGATGCTAATAATCCGGGTATAAGTGATGAAAAACAAGGAAAGAAGGACCGGATAGTGACTACAAAAACGGAACATATCCGTGTTCATCTATGAACAAAATATCCAGTAAAGGTTAACTAAGTTATGATGGCGACCGCAAAACTTTCAAATAAGGGTAATAACAAAATTACCGAATTCCGAACAATCTTAAAAAGTATATAAACAGACAAGATCAGTCAACAACCGGAAAACTGTGAAAACGTAATGACCCTGACTTGGTACAGGCATTTCTAAAGAAATGGTGGGTTGAATCAGATTTTAAAGCGCTAAACCTCCCGCTTTCATTACGGCTCAAAGGTTCCGGCTGTCATTATAACAGTATTTATAACAATACTAGAACAAAATAGGTAAAGTAGTTGTCAAAGCAGTACCAAATTCAGTGAAGTAAATGTCAAAAACAATTTTACGTCACACATTGATAAAAAATATTTTTGACATTTTTGTTGACTTCCCTATCTTTATACATTTTCACTATATGAAAATGCATCGTTTATTATCGTCTCTGCAGAGACGGAATATATTTCGACAAGATCTTGGTATCGGATTATAATCTTTTTAAGAGATCGAATAAGGCGAACCTTTTAATAGCCTGGTCCAGTAGCCTGTTTCTCAGATGAAGATGACGTTTCAGGAAAACAGAATAATTGCTACTGGCCCTTGCATAGCGAATCAATTGCGAAACACCATATGCAGGAGAAGCTGGTATATTGCTGCACATATTTGGGAAATTTATGATTTTAAAATTGAAGTCGTCCCGTTTATCATAAATTTTAGTACCGAGTTGACCACTGTCGTCAAATTCGAGGTATAGGTCCAAAAATGATGCGGACGAAGCTGTGTCTGTGATCTCTTTAACTTCCAGCTATGGAGGATATATCAATGGAAGAAATTCTGCAAATCTAGAATTATTGATAGATAAAACGTCATCAATATACCTGTATGTGAAATTAAAGGCTCTAGCCTCATGAATCTTCTTATCTTTTACAAGCTTTTGAAGAAACTCCGACTCATATGAGTGTAAAAATAAATCGGCTAGAAGAGGGGCACAATTCGTACCCATTGATATGCCGACGACCTGCTGAAACAGTGTCCCTCCAAAGGAGACAAATATGTTATCGATAAGGAACTCCAGCATACTGATCACTTGTTCCTTGGAGTAGCATGTTTTACCTTTTTGAATTTTGTTTGAAAAATATGTGGAATTGTAGCCTAACACAACAAATTTTGAGCCATAGTTTCTATGACTGAAAGCTTTGTGAATTGTTTCTTTTAAGCGGGTTTTTAATTTGTCATGCGGTAGGGTGGTATATAGAGTTGAAAAATCAATAGTTTTGATGGAGGATACCTGAGAGAAAGATCTTGATTTAAGGTTATCCAAAAGATCTTTAGAGTTTTTCAAAATCCACATGTGATTTATGCCACTACGCGAGTAAACAGTTTCACAATATTTCTGTTGTCCCTCTTTTACTGCAGACATAATCTTTGTCAGGTGAATAGACAATTCTTTCGTCGAACAAGTTGATGATCCCGCTATGTACCTTTCTTTGTATGATGTCTTATGGAGTTTAGGTATCCAATATAAATAGGGTAAATCCTCAGACTCTTTACCAGAGGGAATGCTTAAAGAGGCCATGACTGATCTGTGGTTAGCTAGGATTTCATCTTTGTCGAACGAAGTTGGTGTGTATGTGGTATTACTAGAGGTGTTGCTATTTATGTCTAATTCCTTGATTAAGCATTCGAAGTAATATGATTTACATACAAACACGATATTGTTGGAAGCCTTTTCCGCAGGAACGATAACATATTTGTCATGAAGAGAGGAAAGACACTTAACAGCTTCTTGGTCTTTAAATACAGACTTAGGTAGACTATTAACACAATTTTTGAGTTTGTGAATCCGACCTTGTTCTAAAGACCTAATTGTTCTAACCCAGTCTGACAAGGACTCTAACTCAGGATCTTGGTCTACTTCTCCCAAAGTGATGACTACAGCTTTGGTACTAGGAACCCTTAATCCAGTCGTTTCCTTTTATCAACAACTCTCTACTCAAAATTCTATTTATATTACAGATATGATAATTAATGCCAGCAACCTTGTAATCAATACTGGAAATGACAGTAATGGCGACGAATGTAAGTATAGATATATAATATACCTATATCCTGTTAATTGTCTCTAAATATAAAACAACACGCCGACACGATATAACTGAAACACGGTTGCAAGTGCCGTTCTCTCATTATTACGGCGTTTTAACCCCGCTGAACTAGTGGTGGAAGAATATAGAAATATAGATTCTCCTTAAATTAAAAATTGTAACCACAAGCCGTAAGGCGAGTGCTTAAAATATTAAATTTAACTCTCGAGAGTGGAGAAATATCGTAACCCACATGGGCTACTGAAGGAGAATTTGTTTCTCCCATTATTTAACACGAACTTTATTTCAAAATCCGTTTCAATTACCGATTTGACAACATGCGGGGAAAGGCACGAGACATTTTAATCATCTAGAGGATTACAGATTTTTCCACCACTGGTTCAGCGGGGTTAAAACGCCGTAATAATGGGATAATCCATATTTAATCACCATAACCCATAACCATCTAAATATAAAACATCTTTCTATGAGGCCTAAGAACAGGCAATACGTTAGGCTCCTCGCATATTTCTCACCTGTTCTACTTATCCTGCGTCATCATATATTTATCAGAAATGAGACAAAGCTTTAAATATCAACAGAAAAAAGAGCTAACTCAACAACTGGCGTGATGTCACAAGAATAGTACTTGCATCTGTATGTATTGCCGTTGGAGATCCCGCGATTACGGTGGAAGGATTCGACCCTATTAATTAGTTTAACTCCGTCATCTTTTATGCCTGTCCGAAGTCATGATCTTGTGTTCGGTGAATTAAGATAACAGGGAATGGTTCGTTTATTGATATTGTTGGAGTCGTTGACCATCAGTTTAAGCGTTCGTTTCATAAGGTGGCTTATATTGAGTTCATGAAAAGTGGTATGCTGTCAACCACATTACACGTTTTAAAGGTAATGTATTTTTGATACTCAAATAGCATAGCTGTGTGATAAGCAGACATAGAGGGATTACTATATGATACTTAAAAGCTGATGAAATAATGAAGTTCATTTTGTCACAAACTGATTGGTTGGTTGTGTTTAACCGTCAATAAGCAAGTTGTGAGTTCGAATCCCGTTCATGACGAGGTGTGCTCGATACAACATTATTTGATGCATTTGTCAGTAATCGGTGGTTTTCTCCGGGTTTCCTCCACCTATAAAACTGCCTGCACGATATAACTGAAATATTATTGAAAGTGGTGTTAAATACCATAAACCAACCAACCTAATTGCCAATACCATCAAAGTAAATGTTTTATTTTTTTAATTAAAAATGTATCTTACTTACAGATACTGACGACTTAAAAGACCTGTTTGTAGAAACAAGTACTTATCATGAAGCAAAAGAAATACTGGAAAAAACCCACATTGTAGTCATATCTGGATCTGTAGGGCAAGGTAAAACATTTCTAGCTAACAGACTGGTACATGATAAACGCTTAGAAGGTTATAAACCCAAAACAATCGAGTTATGCTCGGAGTGGAAAGATCGCATTTGTCGAAATGAAAAACAAGTAATTTTACTGGACGATATCTTTACAAAGACATTTTGTTGTGGAAAGAGAGAACAAGACGCAAAACGACTCCTCTGCAAAATCCGGTCATTCCTAGATGAAGATTCAGATCCAGACACAAGCATATTTATTATCTTAACGGCAAGGCCTGATGTTCTACAGCCGTTGCGAAGACAGATATCTATAGGAATACTCCATAAATGCAAATATGAAGTTTCATTGAATGATACATTGTCATTTCAAGAGAAGATGCAAATGTACTGCAGACACAAAGAAAGATCTGCATTTGGTGATAAAAGACAAAATGAAACTTTAGAGAAAACTATATGTAACTGTGATTGTCCATGTTTTCCAATTTGCGTAAAATATTATTTTCAGAAGGAAAGTTACTATCGAAAAGGATTAGAGTTCTTCGAGAATCCCATTCAAATTATTCAAGACGATATTGACCAGTTGTATCAAGATGACCGTGAAGTATTCGAGTATTTGACATTACTGTGTTTGCACAATGGTGAAATGGACGAATCAACGAATGTTGATAAGGAACTTTCTTATATATTCGAACATTTCGAATGTTTAACAAAGCAAAAGGTAGGACAAATGCAATCAACGATTGCTCGAATTTCATCTGTATACATACAACAAAAAAACAGGAAAGTGAAATTTCAGCATAATTCAATTTTTCAAGCAGTCTGTATGTCTTTCAGTAGTAGACTTCCGGATAAATCTCTACTCTATCTTCCATTTGAGTTTATCTGTAACAGAGTCAGGATCAAACCACCTACAGAGTCAGTTCCAACAGAAGAAGAATATCTTAATTTACCAAAGCAATGTTTTTCTTTTCTAGTAAAACGATTCTTTATTGAAATCGAAAATAACAATATTCAACATGTGTGCCGCCATCAAGCATTTTCGTCAGATACATTTCTGTGCGATTTTATAACAGAACTTGGGAAACTTAAAGGTACAGAATTCGACCGATATGTACGAATACTACAATCAACAGAACGCGACAACAACAGTTGTGGATCTCTTTGGAACGGCTGCCTTCTTTATTGGACTGCCGTACTGTCTGATAAAAAAGTATGTTCAAGAATATTACGAAATCAATTTTATGATTCAATTAAGGATGTGGATCCTTTTTTCGTAAGCACGCAAGCGTCGGCTACGTTGGTGGAAGGGGCATGGCGGCGATTTGACATTGACCTAATGAAATGTTTAATAAATCTAGGTGGAAATGTTAATAGCTCAATAAACCTGGATAGACGAATGCAGGTTTATAATTGTGATTATTGTACCACACAAGATCCCAAGGGTATAACTGTATTACAGGCATCGGTGTTCGGCGATGAAGAAGTAAACTGTGAAGCAGTGAACTTTCTGTTGGAGAAGAGAGCCAGATTTAGAGAGGATGTATCTCCTTATAGACCACTTACTCATGCGATTCGGAACAAAAACGACGAATTATTCGATCTCCTTTTGACATCTAAGTGTGATTTAAATTCCGTAGATTTAGACGGAAACTCTCCTCTATGGTATGCGGTGGAAACCGACAATATCCTAATAGCGAGGAAGATAATAGAATCTAAAACCACAAAGACGGATGTAAAAGACGTATTGTTCCTAACAACAAGCATACCCATGACTAAATTACTTGTTGACTTTTATAAAATAAATTGTTCAGCAATAATAAACCAACATGGAAGGAATCCGCTACACACAACTATTTCTGCTGAGCTTGTGAATTATTTTTGCACTAATGGTTGCAAAATAAATCAAGAAGATGAGTTAGGCAGAACACCATTATTTTATGCATGCTCACAGGATGTTGCAAAAGCCTTCCTTGAGAATAAGGCTGATGTCCGTCATATCGACCATGAAATGAAAAATGTGTTCCATATCTTACACGATATAGATGTTATAAGTAGCATAGTACAAATAATGAGTCAAGATACAAAACGTGAACTATTAAATGCAAAAGATATATTTGGGAGAATGCCTTTATTTTACGGAAATCCAACTACACACGACACGAAGTTAGAGTTTCTACTAGAGAATGGTGCTACCGTAAATATGGTAAACACAATAGATGCTCAACAAGATGAACATGCTGATCCAAATAAAGGTAGATTGAAAATTGGACACTGGATTTATACTGAACATTTTCAAGGACGGGACGATTCATCAGAAGGGCAAGCATTTACACCAGTTTCATGGAAGCCAACATTTTCACTTTCAACCATTCGTCAAATTTATATTCACAATTGGATCGCATTTGCTAAGGAGACTTTGTTTGTCCCTAGGCGGTTTGACTTATTACCAACATGTAGTAGTAATGTATCGTTAGTGGTACATTCACATTCAGAATACGAACACAGTATTGATTCCAGTATTTGTCATTTGCCAAAAGAGAAAGAGGAGCACTCAGCCAACATGAATGGCCATTCCTGTCAGGGTGATACAAGTGGTTGCCCCTTGGACATTTATCGTGTTCTTACCAACAAATTCAATGTAAAATGCTTAGATATTTTACATAAATTTGATTTTCAATGGGAAAGTCAAAATGGCGTCGGAGAAAATATCCTCCATTACCTGCTTCTTCCACAGGAAAATATTCCGAACGTGAAAGATCTGATTGTTAAATTAATTTCACATAATAGTCAATCTTTAACATTTATAAATGCCAAGAACAAAGATGGAAACACACCACTTCACATTGCGTGTTCATGTCGTCAAAAGAACAAATTGAAAAAAACAGACAGAATTGAAATTGTGGAAGCACTGCTGCAAAACGGGGCAGATGTGGATGTAAAAAACAACTGTAACGAAAGCCCATTACATTGTTCACTAGCATGTATATGTAGAACTAGCAAAATAGTCAAATTAATTATCGAAAAAATGACCGACATTAGCGCTGTTAGCAAGGATGGATGGACACCACTGGCGACGCTACTATCTATTCAGGAATATGATGAAAGTTTTATCGCAGATTCAAAACTAATTGTAGATCTCCTGTTTGAAAAGGGGGCATCATTCGATCAAATAGTTTCACCAATCATCCCAACATATGCCAATGGACTGTTGCTTGACTTGATCATTAAGGAAAATCCCAGACCAGAATCTTTCTACGAACTAATGGCAAACTTGGTGGATTTATGTGTCGACTCACAAGAGGTAACGAATGCGTGGGTTATCGTGTCGATGATTTCAAATCACACGAAAATAACTTTTAATACTTTTTGTAGCAAAATAGTCGAGAATGAGTCAAAAGAAAATCTTGTAATTAGAAAACAGAAAATCTTGAAACGATGTATGCGAGAATTGAAAACTATCACACTTGTTCTTTATGTGGTAGATTTTCTTTTTCTGGAAAATGATGATATCAATAAAACCGATAAAAATGGGAATACCTTCCTTATCAATGCTGTTAGAAGTTGTGGAAATATTTTCCATGGTATTTGCAAATTAATTGGCACTTTCATTCAAAAAGGCGCAGATATTAACATATTAAACAACGAGGAGAAAGGACTCTGCTATTATTTAATAAAATCTCATGGCAGCGATCACGACGTGGGCAATTGTCTTCAAATACTACATAAAAAAGGACTCGTATTAAATGACAACAAAATATTGATATGGGCAGCCCAGGCAAACACTCTTCGCACAAATGTCATTCACGATTTGCCAGACACCATTAATCCAGATCAAAAAGACGAGTTAGGAACCGCTTTCCATCATCTTATTCAATCATATGCACGTGGTAGTGATATGTGCGCAATATCCGTTTTAGAGCTTGTACACCATGGCGTCGTGATCAATGCCAAAAACAGAGATGGCGAAACACCTCTCCATTTAGCGCTAAGACTGAATATCCGTAATTATGTTTACACTGAACTGTTGTGTCATTACGCTGACGTCAATGTAACTAATGACGACGGTTTGACGCCTCTACATTATATTTTACTACATCTTGACGTGCGTCAATTATCAACATTCCGTGAATTCATGAAATTTTCCGGTGATCTGACTGTAATTGACAAAATGGGACGAAATATCCTATACCATACAGTGTCATTTATGAAACCAGACACTGTTGCAATTCTCTCGGTTATATTGCGGAAGGAGGTATGTGACGTCAATAAAAAATATGACGATGGCAACAGGGTTTTACACACCGCTTGCACAATTAAATGTATTCATGAACAAATTGCAACTAATACTGACGACGATTGCGCAGATGACGTCTGGTGTACGTCATTACGTGTTCAAGTTTTACGTTTATTAATAAACTTCAAAGCTAACATCAACGTCCAAGACTCACTAGGAAGATCAGTCTTACATATTCTTGTTCAGCAGTACATCAAATGCGAAAAGCAACGGATGAGGCCATGTTTACAGCAAATGCATAGCATTATTGCTATGATAGCTTTACTTGTCGCTAGAGGAATAGACAGAGCAATGCAAGATCAAGACGGCAAAACGGCTATTAACTATTTGCAAGACTCAAACGTACAAGATCTAGGGGATTTCATTAATGGTTCAAAATCTGCTGAATGGATGAATGACAATACAGTTAAACAGGTTCTTTCTACAAGAAGTATGAAATAAGAACTTTATTACTTTGACAAAATATCATTATAAGCGTAATACCTTTTTGGTACATGGTGAGGTGAGAAAAAAACAAAGAACAGGACAAATTTAACTATTCCATTTACCTATTAGCGAGAGAGAGAAAGAGGATGGGACAAATGGGGGGAGGGTGCTATATCTGACCAGAAAATAGTTTTGATCTGAAAGATGCAAAAATAATGTTTCTTTGCATTTGAAGATTTATCCGATTTATTATAAAAAAGTAGTGTTCCGATTTGAGATTGAACATGAAGCAAAAATGTGGCGTGTTGGAAAAAAAACCGGCCCCATAAACGTTGATGTTTAGCTTAAAGGTGATATATATAATAATAATAAATTCACTCTGTGCCATGTGAAAAATGAAAGTATTATTGGTATTGAACGTTTAAGTGTGCACGTTTGATGGTGTTTAGCGCCACTTTCAACAATAGTTCAGTTATATCATGGCGGTCAGTTTTATTGGTGGAGGAAAACGGAGGACCCAGAGAAAACCACTGACCTGTTGCAAGTCACTGACAAAGTTTATTACATAACGTTGTACACGTCACCCTGATCGAGATTCGAACTCGCAACGTCAGTGGAGATAGGCACTGATTGCATAGGTAGTTGTAAATCCAACTACCATACGATCATAGCCACGACGGCACGTAGAACATGTACAAACTATTCCAGAACGAAGAAAACATAAAACGTTAGAGAAAACCGAATGGTCAATCGATAATGGACAGGCCAGAGACATTGGCAATATTGGGTATGCAAGACACAGGAGGAAGACAATTAAGTAGCACACAAGACAGAAAAGGAAAAAGATGTACAACACGAACTCTACCAAAAAAAAAAAGCCCCACACAAACCAAAAAAAGAAAAGAAATGGTGGTGAACCCAGGTGCGCGAGAAGGGTAAGCAGTTCCTGTTTCTTATAAGACACCAACCGAGTTGGTGGAGATATGGAGATGTATACCTAATACACATTTACATGATATATATTGTCAGTTATTTGTCAGATGAGGATACTAGTACTTTTCTCTGGTTTTATATTTTGCTAAACAAAAACTTATCATCACGATATACACGAAATACTACACAACGGCCACATGTATACATCTACCATATTTTTTTAGTTCTGTTACAATTTGAACCGTATTGAAAAACACATTTTAATATTGTATGCAATAACAAATTCGAAATTTTAGTGACGAAAAACTTGAAGATATTAGAAGCCGTAATTCGAAGGACAGACAATGCAATGGCCAACAGAAAAAGGACAAATGGACAAAAGGAAAAACAATAGTCGATAAAGCATCGTACAGAAAACTAAAGATTTTGCAACACGAACACCACTACAACGGGGGTGAACTGAGGTGCTACAGAAGTGTAAATAGTTTCTGCTCCAGTAGTGGTGCCCATCATTTATGTTAATCGTATTAAATATCCAGTGATAAATTATGACCGTGCAAAGGGGGTTACGAGTTAAAATGCCACTCTCAACAATATTTCAGTTATATCGTGGCGGTCAATTTTATTTGTGGGGGAAACCAGAGTATCTAGAGAAAACCACCGACAAACGTTATCACATAATGTTATATCGAGTACACCTCGTAAAGGACGGAAGTGTTATACGACATACCTGTTATTTGTGTTACACACATAGTCCGTAAGGGATTACCAAGTGATGTTGACGACAAAAAACGTTGTAAGTGATGACTGCAAATGAACTAGAAACCATTGGTTCAGTAGCTTCCTTAAAGCAGCAACCCTCAATCACGGGAGACATGAACCCACATAAATACGTAGATATCAAATGTACTGCACACGATGCGTTTCCTGAATAACTTTCATCAGGTAGCTCAAAATAGAAAGACTGGAAAGACAAATAATTTAAAGATTTTAGAGCAATAAAACTCGTAACTTATGCTTGAGGGAGGAGAAAAGTTTGAAGATACCAAAGCCTTAGTTTTATTAATAATTACATTATTTAGGAAGTGTAAATTTCAGTAATAAATATATCTAATAAACCGTGGCAGTGCCGAAGCACTGACTACTGGGCGGATGCTACACTCTTAGACTGATATTCCACCAGTAGTGGTATCAACACAGTGATAGCAATAAAAACGTAGATATCAAATGTAGTGCACACGACACGTTTCTGGAATAACCTTCATTACACTAGGAAATAGAAAATGCAAATATCCCCGGTAAAATGCAAATATTCCCGGTAAAATGCAAATAATTAAAGATTACCAGTTATATTAGCGTTTACCAGTTAAATTAGCGAATTGTCTTGTTATATTTGCGTTTTACCTTTTAAATTTACATTGTCGTGGCATTTTAGCGTTTTTCCTTTTATATTTGCGTTTTTCCTTTTAAATTTGCATTGTCGTGGGATTTTAGCGTTTTCCCTTTTATATTTGCGTTTTTCCTTTTAAATTTGCATTGTCGTGGGATTTTAGCGTTTTTCCTTTTAAATTTGCATTGTCGTGGGATTTTAGCGTTTTTCCTTTTATATTTGCGTTTTTCCTTTTAAATTTGCATTGTCGTGGGATTTTAGCGTTTTTCCTTTTAAATTTGCATTGTCGTGGGATTTTAGCGTTTTTCCTTTTATATTTGCGTTTTTCCTTTTAAATTTGCATTGTCTTGGGATTTTAGCGTTTTTCCTTTTATATTTGCATTTTTCCTTTTAAATTTGCATTGTCGTGGGATTTTAGCGTTTTTCCTTTTATATTTGCGTTTTTCCTTTCAAATTTGCATTGTCGTGGGATTTTAGCGTTTTTCCTTTTAAATTTGCATTATCGTGGGATTTTAGCGTTTTACCTTTTTAAATTTGCATTTTACCAGTTAAATCGCACGGTCATCTAAATCACCCGCTGAGTAGAGATTACGTAATACTGTAGTCGTCACTAGCTCATTGAATATGACGATCTATAGTATTATATTATCGTGTATCTATCTATACGTATTTATTTATTTATTATTATTATTATTTATGTTATACTAGTCTGGCCCTTAATAAATTTAGTGTATTCAATACACAATAATCCATCAATTGTTGGTATTTGATTTTCATGTCGTATTTTAACTTAATGCGATGTTTATTAAGAAATGTGACTTTAAATGTATTAAAATATTAGCAAAGTGTGATACACGTACAGAATACGTATACTGTTGTCACTTCACTATTACTTGTTTATCATGCGAGAAATACATTAACCTTGTAATACCTATGCTGAGACTATTTACTAAAAAATGAATTAAGTAGATATTAAACTATCGGTCTCTATTAAGCTATTTATGTCTTGTTTTATAGCACAGGATTGTGTATGTACAGCGTCAAAGTTATTGTGCTTTAAAAGTTCTGATTATTGTAATGAGGCACCTTAATGAACAATAAATATTTTTGTTTATGATATAAAACAAATAATCATAACCCTATGTAAACGCCGTTTACATAACGTACGCGCCCTTGTCCGATCCAACAGAAATATGCAATTTACATGTAAACACTATTTTGTCAGTTAATTAGATTGAACAATAAATACAGGATTTTTTTTTCTTCAAATGTTTATATAATTCCCTGATAAATATAAGAACAATCTATAATAGTATTATATTATTGTTTATTTATTTGTACCATTCTGGATGATAATAACTTTAGCTATTCAATACACAATAATCCATCAATCGTTGTGTATTTTACAGTAGTTATGTATATTTTATTTCTTGATTTTGTTTTTCAGGATCTAGAACTATGCACTCATATTTATTTCAATTTGATGTTGATTTAAATGTAAACGTTTAATATTTTCACGGAGATTCAACATTATAATTTATGTTTATTTATTTTACAGGCGATTGATGCATTTTAGTGGCCTTACCGTTCATCATTACGAACATATTGTTATATGGTAAATTACTTCAAGCCTTACAAATCGGGTAGTCTATTGTGCGACATTATATCCAACTTAATCACGATTCGCTTCGATAACTCTATAATTTTTTTATATAAAAAAAATATGTATATGGATATTTTTTTTAAATAATCGCTAATACAGTGTTAAACATAGATTTGTATGCATCTGAAAGCAAAGCTCGGAGCTAAGAAATTATTCATATGAATATTTTACGTTAAGTTTAACGTTTAAAAAAATGAAATTCACTTCTGTAAACATCTGTTTTATAGGCCTTGTATTAAAATATGTGTTGAAATAGTGCAAAACAATTGAATTTTCTATAATTCAGAGAGAGAACACATTTGTTGTCCCCACAAGAGTTACATGCCTAGAGGCCTTTTCCTCACCTGTTGTGTTTACTGCTAAAGTGTATATTGTATTGGAGTGAGCTGTAAGTAATGAATTTATACCAAAGTAATAAAATTTTATGATTTCGTGTATCCCTCAAGGCCAAGTTATAGTTAGAGTATATTAAGTGAAATTTTAATGGTTAAGAAGGGGCGGAGCGAGCTGCAACAGCTGCATTAAAAATGAAACGCGTGTGCGCGAAGCCGAAGAATTTTTTTTAATTGAAGTGCCTGACAACGTAAGGAAAATTGTGATCGTAAAAGCACAGGTACATGGGGTCATGACCTACATTACCCCCCCTTTTTTTTCATTTTTTTTTCCATACACTTCTCAACATAATTTTGGTATCAAATAATCATAAATCTACTATTTCTCTCTCTATATTGATTTATAGAGATTTATGATTATTTGATACCAAAATTACGTTGTCGGGCTCTTCAATTTTAAAAATTCCTTCGGCTTCGCGCACATGCGTTTCATTTTTAATGCAACTGGGCCCGTATTCATAAAGCCACTTAAGTTAAGATTTTCCTAAGGAAACACTTAAGTTAAGGAAACTCCGCCCATTTTACTTGAGTGGTATTCATAAAACTTCTTATTTTAAGTATTTCCTAAGAATAACCTTAAGTTAAGGAAACTCCGCCCATCATACTTAAGTGGTATTCATAAACGTCCTTAAACTAAGAAAACACTTAAGATTTCCCTTAGCTTTAAGGTAGATGGGTAGGTTCCTTAAGTTTTCTTGAATTGCTATTTTATATTGATTGTGAGTTATGAAAGTGATATTGTATGAATAAAAAGATAACAACAAACTATATTAGCAATATTTCATAGGCATTCGAGTTTATCATCAAATCCATATCATATCTTACATGTACATAAAATTCACCGTCAAGGTCATTTTCCGGATGAGTAAATATTTTTACAACTGTACCATTTGATGGCACGTGCTTTGCGGGTATATGAATAGGTATAATTAAAGCATATTAGTATTGCATTATTACCAATACAAACATGTTCCATGTCGGACGTTTTCGGTTGTTTCATGCTGGGAGAAGAGCTTTACGTAGAGAGCGAGTATTCAGAGATCATACAAAACCTCTTGATATCTACGATGACTTCGAGTTAATAGACAAATACAGATTTGACCGACAGTCTATTATGATGATATGTGATATGTTACAGGATGACTTAGAAAGCAGTACATTTAGGAATCGAGCCTATTTTTTTTTTATGTTTTATTTACATGATATTTCCATACAGTCATTAAAATTAGTTTCGTATATAACTGTTAAACGTAAAATCCTCCAAATAGATGAGGGAGGTGCATCCAAACTCAAAAGTGGGAAGTTGAGGAACATTATGATTGTGTCCCTGTTAAACATACATGTACCTAAATTTTAAAGAAATATAATTGTTGACGAAAATTTTGCTCTTAAAACGTCCTTTCTTTTCTCGTATTCCTCCATTAGTATCATCTTCTCTCAATCGGTCCAGTTTGGCTTTCTCTTGGACATGTTTAATAGTTAAAAGATTTTGATACGACTACAGTTTTATTTATATATGTATGTATGTATTGAAGTGGTCAAGCAATGCACGTGAAAGTTAGAGTATATTAAGTGAAATTTTATTGGTTAAGAAGGGGGTCGCATCGCTTCGCTCGCTCCGCCTTCTTAACCATTAAAATTTCGCTTAATATACTCTAACTATAACAAAATATCAAAGAATGGTGTCCTTCCTAATTGAGAGGAATTAAGGGGTCCCATTAAGGGTGAATTATCAGGGTAATCACATGTTAATAAAGGTAAATTTGATTCTCTTTTTTGCCTTTTCTACATAAATGGAATTACATAAAATACGAAAACAAATTAATGAATATGTATTATTAAACTCTAAAACTATAAAATTACACATGAAATATGAAAATATAATACTGAATATTTATTATTAATTTTACACCAATATAAACACACATCAAATATGAAAACATAATAATTAATATTTATATTAAACATTAATACTACAGAGTTCGCGAAATTGCATATGGGTTTGGTGGTCCTAGTGAAAAAAAATGTCAGTCCTCACTACAGCCAGCATGGATTACGCCAAATCCGCGCGGTTTCGCGGACAATCGCGGCGTGGAAATTGACTAATTAGCATCGGGAAGTCCGCGATCGTCTCGCGGCTGAACGCGGCAGTCAAATTGTCCATCAGGACATTCGCGGACAACACGTTATTAGCGCGGCAAGCGAGGAAAGTAACCACATAACACTAGTTTTGTTGCAGTCATACAGAAACGATCTTTGTTTATTATTATTATTTACTTTTATTTGTTTTCTTCATTTTTTTTTTTTTAGAATAAAACTTGTTTATATGTATGCAATGAAATTATCTTTCTCCGTTACCAAAACAAAAAAAGTATTCTCTGTTTTGTACATCCATAATCGATTTATTTTACAACTCTCACCTTGTCAATCATGTGTTAATTGCTCCTTATCGGTCTCTTTGATGTATAATTGACTGACAAATAGAATAGGCGGTGCTTATTGTACAGATATAGAAATAGAATAAATATAAGTTTATTAACAAAATTAGGGCCCCAGGAGGGCATATACAATTAACAAGGGAAAAAAAAAGATATTATGTATATATTTTTTAATGTCGGACTTAAAAGCACATTAGAGCTTATGTTATTGTTGTACTCATGTACCGACTTTTAAAATAAATTACAAATGATGCCCACCGGTGCAAACGTAAAAGTCGTACAGTTTACTTTGTTCAGTCAATCCCATTTAACTTTTGCATTTGAAATTACTGAAATTAATTTCATGTGATTACAAATCATTGACACGCATTCAACCTGTACCTGAAATATCGGGACCACCAATCATCAAATTTACGGCAACGTAAATATTTACATGTATATATCTCATACTAGACGGAATTAGCATTAGACTTTACGAATAAAGTTGAAACAAAAATTTGAAAAATGATTAGGTGTAAACATATATCTTCGCATGTTCATGTATAACATAACATAGTTTATTAAATCAATCAAGAAGCCCGTGAGAGCACAGAATTACAGACATTTACATTTCACACTTACAATGATTTTGATGATGTATGCATAAGGGGGTAACGTAAATATGACAGATAAATTGTGTGTTGAAATTTACTGAAACTATCAACCTTTTCCGACAAACATTCATGCAAATGTTCTGTTAAATTTTCTTACTTATATAAATATAAGATATTGTTGTCTTTATTTTGTACGTAAATACACTAGTGTATTTCTACCTTGCCCCATATTCGCGCCAGTAAAGGTAGCTCAAAGGTCAATAAATAACTGAAATATTGTTGAAAAGTGACGTTTAAACACCCATAGCCTCATATGAATTATTGCAATAAAATATCGATTAAGTAACGAAATCGATATAAATTATTTTCCAGTTTATTTAATATAAAAAGTTGTTTTACACGTTTACTGTGAGATGTATTGCAACCGCCATTTTTTTTTACTACAACCACGTGCGCATGCTCGTGTTTGATAGAAAAGCTATAGCTATATTTAGATATTTTGTGATAATAATTTTATATTGTAAATCGATCCACCCTGTGATTTTTTTCAACAAGATACATTTTTTATAGTATATATTTTATTATTAAATACAATATTGAACTGATTTTCGCTAACACTTCAATCATTGAATATTGATTTTTTTCGGATGTTGAATATGTTTTCCCCAGAATTGCACCCCCTGTTAGTATACATAAATTTTATTGCTTTATTTTAAAAAAAATAACACCAAGAACATCGATGATACGAGTGTTCTTATTCAGAAATAAACCTACAGCAAAATAAAGGTATACTGTAAACAAAATTTATTGTCCGAAAAATACGGTACTCCTCTACTATACTAATTTGGATTAGGTGATGGGAATTAGGTGTCATCATCAAAATAAAGTATTTTATGATAATGATGGCTGATTAAAATTGTTTGTCCTGCATTGGCTGTCAGTTGTAATATACAGGATGTAACCAATATACAGGAAGAGTTCCTACTGTGAAGCCATCTATTTTGAGATGTCATTCAATGAAAATAACAACCTGACCATATTGTTACATAATAAGAATAAGAATTAGATAAGAAATTAAAATTTATAGAAGGCAAGGATTTATATAATTAACACATTAAGTCACATTTCATTTATTTAGCTTGGGTCAGTTATAAATTTATTTTTTAAGTACAAATAAATTGGAAGACGGCTTGAAAATCGATGTAAAGATTTATTAACATTAAGGGATTCTTTAATTAATGGGTTTATATTATTAGTATTTATTCTTACAAAATACATCATAACTTGAGTTTTAATAAAGGAAGCAATAGGGAGTCGCCCCAACTCTGATAATGTCGAAATGTTACATGCAGTTTTTTTAAGGCCTAAAACTGTTTTACAATATTTATATGGCTGTGAAGTTTGGGGATTTAGTGATAATTATGTAATTGAAAAAATTCATTTGAAATTCTGCAAATTAATACTTCACTTGAAGCAAAGCACGCCAAATTTTATGATATACGGCGAGCTTGGTCGCTTTCCACTTTACATAGATATAAAAACTAGAGTAATATCTTATTGGTGTAAATTACTTACTGGAAAAGCTTCCAAGCTGTCGGCCATATCTTATAAACTTTTGCATAGTTTTTTTTGTAATGGAAATATATCTGCCCCTTGGGTAAAATTTGCAAAAGATATATTGGATAACTGTGGCTTATCAAATGTATGGACATTTCAGAATATAAACTTTAATACTGAGTGGGTGATCGCTTATGTGAAATTACGTCTCCGAGATCATTTTTTACAAGAATGGAATAGCAATTTAGAAAATTCCCCAAAGGCATTGAACTACAGACTTTATAAACAAATATTCGAATTTGAAAACTATTTTAATATTTTAGAAAATAAAGACATTTTCACTTTTTGCAAATTTAGAACCACCAATACAAAATTACCCATAGAAACTGGAAGATGGAATAATATCGCAAGGGAAAATAGAAAATGTCAACTCTGTCAAGAAAATCAAATTGGGGACGAATTTCATTATATAATGCGATGCAGTTATTTCCATGACAACAGAGAATCATGCATTGAAAAGCGGTACTTAACTAGAATTAATGTTATGAAATTTAAAGAAATAATAAGTAGTAAAACACAATCAAAATTAAGGAAACTCTGTCAGTTGATCAGAAACATTAATTCTAGTTTACTACCTCCTGGGTAATTACTATTGTTATTATTGTATTTATTGTATTTATTTATTTTCTGTATATATTGTATATATTGTATCTCTATACCAATGTATTACGATGGTTTATGAGAATAAAGATTGTATATGTATGTATTTTTTCATATGATGATTTTTCCTGTAGGCCTAAAGTATCACAAAAAGTATTATTTCTGATTGCTCGAAGCATGGCTCTATATAAGGGGAGGTATTCGTCCATATACCATATTTCACAATTATAACTTATAATGGGACGGATCAGCGTGTCAAAGAGTTTACAGGAGAGGTTGACAGGTAGTTGTTCAAAATTTGAGAAAAGTTTTCGCATTTATAACCACGAGACTACATGACCCCTCGATGACCCGAATGCTATTCTCTTATCCAAACATATCCGGGTATTTAATAATAACACTTTTTTTTAGCAATCAATTTTAATCGTTTCATTTATATAAATCGTTATTCAATAATTCGTCTATTTTATTAACAAAAATAAACTATTGTAAAGAAAATATTACTTATTAGCAAAGTGTATGAATGGATCAGAGACTACAGTACACACCAAGTGTATCAACGATCAAACACTCAGGTCCGACATATTCCACCCAAAATGTCCGACAAATGTCCGACAAATTTGAGAGTCAACACTCTCTAAGTCCGACTATTTGGTCGGACATTATGGTCGGACATTTTGGTCTTGGTCGGACATTTTGGTCGGACGTGAGAGTGGATATTAAAGGGATATTGTCTACCAGCTCCGTAATTTTTTCATACCCAAAATTATTGTCGATTTCCGTACTGACCTTCATAAAATGAAGATTACACACCGAATTATTGATGAATACGCTCCGAAACGTTGTGTTTTCGACTAAAAAAGCTGACCATCGTTACCGGAAGCTAATTAATTATGCACAGACCTGGGCGAGGCCAACTCTATTTATTTATCTATTTTTATGTCAGTAGCCCGGATGCTGCAGCATGGATAATGATGTAAGTTTCTATAAAAGTTGAGGAAAAAAGCTATTTGCGAACCGATTGTATCTAAAAGACGTAGAATAAATAATGTCTGTATCAGGAATAGATTTTCTTTGATGAAAACTACATGCCTTAACAGATTCAGCCGATATTTCCACGATAACCATTGAAAACATGCCAGGAGGCACCCCATGGGGACAAGCTCAACTACGTATTTTCGATCGGAAATTTTTGCCGGCGTTAAAAATAACTAAATTAGTTTTTTTCTTCTTATAAGTTATGAAGTTGTTCCCCGAGATTTTGATACACGTGTTAAATTAATTTATTTTAGCCAGTTTGACCGACAATATGAAAACAGAGACATACATGTAGAACACAGTGAAATACATGTCTGATGAAAACGAATGACGTAGCCAGTGTTGTTTTATTTGTTAATTGACTGGAATGTTTCAGAGAAATTTGGGCTGGATTAGAAACAAAAGAGACCTTACTTCTAGTTCCAACAAGACAGTTGCTGCAAAATAATATGAGACTGACCATTTACCTTGAAGGGGGCTATGTCACGTTTTTTCGCCGTAGAAATGTTTTTTTCAGACGCCACAGAAATCATATTTTCTTATTTTCCGGCGAAGTGCCAATCTAATTAAAACAAGGTGAACTGTGATCTAATGCTCACTTATGATACCCCTGCCACTTCCCATGATATGGGGTACCTATATGAAGCTTGTGACCAAATACCAGATTTCTGCCATCAATAGTTGTTGAGAAAAATGTGCATATATGTTCAATGTGGATAAAAACCAACTAAATCGGCAAACAGGAAGTAGGAATCTGATGGTTCCAAAAACGCTTCCCACGATATGGCATACCTATGTGAAGCTTGTGACCAAATATCAGATTTCTGCCATCAATAGTTGCTGAGAAAAATGTGACGAAAAATATTTTGGAAGGACGGACGGACAGAGGTAAAACAGCATACCCCCCCTCCCCCTTCGGGGAGCGGGGGTATAATTAGATCTAAAATAGGGAGCAAGTGCGTATATCTAATTTTAATTAGATTGGCGAAGTGCTGGAATAATTGTTTTTCTTCAAAATTTTGTATATGATTATACTGTGAAAATGTCAAGTCGGAATATATTTTTTTCTCCTGTCCAGCCAAATTGTTTTCTTCAAGATTCAGAATAAAAATAATTTTTTAGGAAAAAAAACCATATAAAATTAAAATTGAATAGCTTGAGGGGTAAATTGATAAAAAAAAAATTGCAAGACCAAAATGGTTCTCCCATATACCAACAAAAAAAACGAAATAAAACTGTGGTCATAAGAAAGTCCCACGAGAAAATCTTTCCTTCCAAAATAAGACTTTTTTTTATTTCTCTAAACTGAATTTGTGCAAACTATTTCACTTATAATGAATTATATTTCTGTTTTAAATAGAGCTCATTTTTCTAGATGAATGTATAATCATCTGTCTTTACTCTGTTTTTATTAAATCTCTTGTCTTTATTACAGGACTTTGATCGGATTGTCCTTGATGAGGCAGTGTTGGGGGTTGCTAGAATGTTTCGAGAGGAACTTGTAGTAATGCCCCATGACGAGGATTACAACAGATCCAATAGGTATGCAGCCTACCGCCAGTATACCATTTGGGCACATGGCCGACTTGGAGCTGGGGTCAGACGTGTGATCCCAAGCTGTTGTACTTGGAAAATTAAATTAAATCCTGATCTATATGAACAATACAAGGGTTTCATTCCTAGACGATTTAATTAAAACTTGTTCATGAAATATTTTGTATTTTATCCCATATACCCTAATGATAAAGTTTACCACTTGCTACCCTATGGTCGGTGGTTGTCCGGGTACTCTGGCTTCCTCCACCACTAAAACTGGTCGCCATGATATAGCTGAAATATTGCTGAAAGTGGCGTTAAAACACCAAAAATAAATCAACCCTAATGAGTTGTTAATTTCACAAGTTGGTCAGTTGGAATTGTAAATTTAATTTGAAAGTTTTGCCATCTTATTATTATTTTTTGTTCTATCAGCACTGACAACTTCTTCTAAAATGGACTGACAGTCTTTTATATAATTCAAAACCATACTTGGCAGAGATGTTTTCTATGCGGTCCTACACAAGAGTCGATACTTTTGTGCAGATTCGTCAAAAAACATGGCCACCATGTGACTTTGAAAATTCTGATTGGTCGATTTTCAAGAAACTTCTTCTCAAGAACCGCTGAAGGGATTGAATTGAAATCTGGTATATATGTTTCTATGAATGTCTTTAACCACAGGGGCTAGGTGCGTCCGAAAAAAAAAAAAAAAAAAAAAAAAAAATATGTGATACTACAAGGGGGCGAACTCGCTTGCTCCCATTTTTGTAAGTCGTCGTGTTAAATTGATCGTAACTTCGGAACGCCATAATATTTAAAAAAAATGTTTCCACCAGCCAATCAAAAAGCCCGTTAGAACTCTCTCAATTTTTTTTCAGCCAATCAAAAAGCCCGTTAGAACTCTCAATTTTCACGTCTATGGCGTTTGTCAAGGATGCAAATGGGATTTCTTTCAAAAACAGACTTAAAGGACATATAAATTGGCGTAAGGTAAGAAATTTTATCATAATTTGAATGGATGAAAGTATTTAGCTAGTCAAAATGACTCGTTTACGCATGGGAAAGTCTGTACACAGATGGGAAGTGGTCATCCCAGCGTTTGTACGACTTCGGATTTTCACGCCGTTTTGTTTTGGTTCGTGTATGATACCTCAGCAGTTCGGAGGCCTACACTAACAATTGGGGTCTCTTTGGAAAGGAAAATTACTTGACTTTCGACTGGTGGAAACATTTTTTGAAAATATTACGACGTTCCGAAGTTACGATCAATTTAACACGACGACTTAAAAAAATGGGAGCAAGTGAGTTCGCCCCCTTGTAGTATTATATAGTTTTTTTTTTTTTTTTTTTTTCGGACGCACCTAGCCCCTGTGTCTTTAACATGTGTTGTTACTGTTTGCGCCATTTGAAAATTCAAAATGGCCACCAGCGGAGGTCAAAGTTTGCAATGAAACCCTATGGGAAACAACATTTTCATCTTCTTCTCGAGAACAGCCAAACAGAATTTAACCAAACTTGGCAGAGATGTTTCTTGTGAGGTCCTAAAAAGTTGTCCTGGTTTGTACTAACTAGACCAACACACTGAGTGCTATCATTATTGTGCATTGGACAATTTGTAATGTCCATTATCCTAACTTGGGTACTTTTCCACTCTAAATGTGCAGAACTTCTGTTAGACCAGGAAAAACAAAGAGTGAAAATCTAAATTTATTTTATGCCACAATATGGTAAATTGTTTTGTCTTGGTCTTCAAATCTGGATTTCTGAGATGCTACAATATTATCCCGAGTTGGAGGTTGTGGAATTGGTGCAAGATGGACCGAGATTCTTCTGGGATCATCTACTTCCAACTGCACACGTTAATTCATTCCTTCATTATCTTGCAGTCTCATACAAATGATGACCCTTAATAGTCTTGGAACATAGGAATATGACTTGTCAGCTTTAACAGGCTGCACAGACCATCTAGCTGTCTTTTTGTTGTAACTTCTCTGCCACCTGAAGTAGAAAAATACATACAATGTAATTCACAAGAATAAAACAATAGAATTGAGATTATGATCTATGGAGCCCTAACTTTCAATTCAAGATGAATATCTCGAATGTATAGTGAATGAGCAACAAAACATATCATTACAAGTTCACTTTATGAAGGATTTGAGTGATTTGTAGACAGATTTTAGGTTGTGGTCATCCCTCAAGAAGTTCTACGGCAGGCATCATGAGCTGGTCAATGGTTACAGGGTGTCTGTTACCCAAATCAGAACTGATCTTCATTTGTTGTTGATGTCTTTCCCTTCATCGGATGGGACTTCTACCGGACTTGACCATGGACAACGCAGCAGGTTTGCGACTTTCGATTGACCCTTCTGAAGCCTATGATCAAATATCAGATTGCTGCCATTAATAATTACTGAGAAAAATGTTATGAACATCTTGGGACGAACGGACGGACAGAGGTAAAACAGTATACCCCCCCCTTCCAGTGGAGTGGGGGTATAATAAAGCTCCCATGACATATGATCATGCATGGTTCTGTTATTAGGACAAAATTTCAAGTATGTAAGTTACAACTGAAACATGAAATTAACATGACAAACCTTAGAGTGAAGTTGAGGCTAGGTTCAAAATCTTCATCGTCAGAATCATCACTGTCCTCTTCAGTAATATCTATTGAGAGACTGTAAGAATAAAAAATAATTGTTTATTACAGTGTATGTGTATAATATCGAAACAAAATTTGTTATATGGTTCTGATGTGCAGCTGTATAACGAAAAAGCTTTTCAAAATAATATTAAATCTATATACATGTATCCAGCACACATCTACACAACCCAATATAAAGAGACAAAATTACATCAAAGTTCCAGGAAAAAATTTGGTGCGCCAGACGTGCATCATTTCTGTCCCAGTTTGGTTTCATTCCCGTAAGCAGACTTGGGGTCAATTACTTTCAAATGTAATCGATTACATTACAATTACTTTGCAATTTTCATGATTACATTACATTACGATTACATCAATTTTCAAATGTAATCGATTAAATTACAATTACTTTGTAAATGTAATCGATTACATTACTGATTACATTTAATGTCATGACAACCAATATTAGTGTTTTATGTTATAATTTTGTCTCATATGCATCTATCCAATATCTCCTTTTTTAATGTATTTCTTACTCAGAACAATGAAATACAATTCAGTTTTAATGTGATCATTACATGCAATAAGATACATTATTAATTAACTCTATATTATTGTTGTCAATACAACCTAAACTGTCTTTACAATATAAAATTATAAACTCTGCCAATATAAAAAAACTAAACCAATATTGATATTGGCTTAGTTTTTTTTATATTGGCCGAGTTTATGATTTTATAATTACCCATTATAAGATAAAATTTTATGGTTAATTAATAAATATATCATTTACGTTGTAAATTATAAATAGCAATTCTCATTTTCCTTTTTTCATAAAATAAGTTGTGTCTTATTACTATGACCAATATTCATTCCATCTTATACTATTAGTAAATATTATAATACATTTGCACATTTTAATAATATATATCAAATAATTTCAAATATCCTGTCAATAGTTTATTGTGGATAATAAAATAGCAGTTAACCTGAGCCACAGATAAAATTTGTAATTAAGGTCTTATTTATGACACCAAATTATGTATCAATCATCATTACTAAATTTCTCACCATTTACATGGGTGTCCTTGATATATAATTCAGAAGATAAAAAAAACCAAGTCATTCTGATTCTAAACATTTGCTTAAAAATATGCATAATTTCTCAGTCTAAATATGAAAACTAAATCTTTAATTTATGTAAATAGGTTTAATAAAATATAATTTAAAATTTTAGAGCTGTTTTCACTGAAATTTTTAAACCCCATTGAAATTGAGATATTATTTGTTTGGATATCAAGTCTTTGAAGCCATACTTAATATTTTTTTGTACTTGTGATAGTTTTGATTGCAATTAAATATAGAAGAATATCTTTTGATCATGTTGTGATTGCCACTTTATTTTAATAGAGTTTTTTTTTAAAATTTCATAACATATTTTTTTATTTAGATGTCAATAAACTTTATATGTTTTCTAGTAAACCATTCTACATTATTTGTTAAATAAATTCCATGAAGAAAATTCATTTACATAAATCATACATTAAATATCTAAGGAGATACATGTATATGTTTCAGTTAAGAAAAAATAAGTCAAAATGATGAAAAGTAATCTAAATGAATCAGGTTATTGTTTTTTTTCTAAAAAAATATTCTGATTCCCAATGTTGCTGAAAAAAATATTCTGATTTTGGTGGAGGAAAAAAAAAATAACCTGATTCAGAGTTTTTGTCATATAACCTAATGTGGATTTTTGGAAAAAAAATTCGCGTTTGGGCGACAAAAAAAAATATATTCTAACTCTTGTGTTGTCAGAAAAAAAAATTGAACGAAACAAAAAACCATAACCTCCCCCCCCCCCCCCCTTCAAGTTAAATGGTCGGTCCCTAAACATAATGTGGAATATGTCTAATCTTTAACAAAATGAACATACTCAAATGGGTTCACAAATGAACTCGATTTCTCCAGTTTCATCCGTTTCGTTGAAATGTGATGGCTGCTCATTTCTTCTACTCTAGAAATACCTTGGTCAGAATATCTAAATCAAAAGTACAAATATCAATCACTACAAAATCACATTTGTCTGAAATTACCAGTTTTTGTCGTAATTTGCCTAAAAAATTAAGATAATTTTACAAAAACCTGCATGATTTTAACACAGACATGGGCCATCGGTCTACTGTTAAATTCACACACTGTGAAACATGCAAATTGCTATGGATCTTCACATTATTTCTTAAAAATCTTGTTTATAAATCATACTTACAAGATCCAAACTAAACAAGGGCAAAGCGTGGCGTATCCCCTCGCCTAAAAATTTGACCCGGTGACCTTGACCTTTGATTTTGAAAATCAATAGGGTTCCAGATTCTCTTAAGGACTAAGTATGTAACAAGTTTGGTCAAAATCCATTGAAGGATGTTGATTCTAGAGTGTTCACAAGGATGTTACGTGGTAACATTTTGACTCGGTTATCTTGACCTTTGACCTATGAGGCTATGACCTTGAAAATCAATAGGGTTTCGGTTATCTTAAGGACTAAGTATGTACCAAGTTTTGTCAAAAATCCATTGAAGGATGTTGATTCTAGTGTTCACAAGGATGTTATGCAGTAAACATTTGAGCCTGTGACCTTGATCTTTGACATATGACCTTGAAAATCAATAGGGTTCCAGATTCTCTTCAGGACTAAGTATGTACCACGTTTGGTCAAAATCTATGGAAGGGTGTTGATTCTAGAGTGTTCACAAGGATGTGACGGACGGACGGTAGCGTTACTATATCCCTTCGCAACTTCGTTGGCGAGGGGATAAAAAGCAGTTCAAATGACATTTCTTTAAATAGAAAGCCTTTATATGAAAAATACATATTGATTTCCCTCTATCATGTCTATGTTGATAATTCTAAGATAGTAAAGTATAATTTTGGCTCCCTGAACTAAAAATTATGTCCAAAATTGTCGAAATGTAGTAAAAAAACTAGTTAATGTAATGTTTTTAGAATAGTCGAGAAATAAACTTGGTTTGCATAAGGAAATTGAAAACGGTTTTCATTTAGTCATAGTCTAAAATATGCAGTTCAGGACATTTCAGTAAAATTTTATAGTCACATATATAGAAAAGTTTCTGAAACTTGCAAATTTCTATGGATCTTCATATTATTTTTTAAAAACCTTGTTTATGTATCATACTTACAGGATCCAAACTAAAAATGCTACTGAAATGACACTTATTTAAATGGAAAGCTTTTTATATAAAAGATACATACTGATTTTCCATTTTCCACTATGGTGATAATTCACAGACAGGAAGATATAATTTTGGCTCCCATAACAAAGTTCTATGTTCAAACTTGTTGAAAAGTATTTTTAACCTTATTTATGTAATGTATTTCCAGTACCCAAGATATAAACTTGTTTGCATAAAGGAATTGAAAATGATTTTCATTTAGCCATGGTCTAAAATATGCATTTTAGGACATTTCTGAAATTTTCAGTAAAATTTTGTAGTCATATATAAAAAAAAGTTCTGAAACTTGAAAATTTCAATGGATATTCATATCATTTCTTCAAAACCTTGTTTATAATTATATATTATACTTACAGGATCCAAACTAAAAGTGCAATTGAAATGAAGCTTCTTTAAATAGAAAGCTTTTATTTGAAAAATACATACTGATTTTCCATTATAGTGATAATTCGCAGAAAGTAAGGTACAATGTATATACTTTTAGTTCCCAAAACTAAGTTTCATGTCCAAGTTGTTGAAATTTGATAAAATTAAAAGCCTAATTATATGTTGTATATCAAAGAAATAAATTTGCTTGAATAAAAAGAACTTTATAGGGTTTTCATTAAGCCATGTACAGTTTTAATTCTTGCATTAAAAATGAATTGATTCGATATTTTTTTTAAAATTGATAATAATAAACTGCATTGCCATTGACATCATTTTTGCACTCCCATTTCCCCTTTGCTGGCCTCCTAAAATTTGTGTTTGTTTACCTCGCAAATACGGCCGTTTTATGCTACTCATTGACAATAATTTGCTGTTGCCCGGTGCAAAATTACATATATTGATATCAATGATCATAGGCATCATCATAAATTCATAAAATATGAAAAACGATTGAGAAAAGAAGGCAACATGCTCGGCTTACCTATCAACAATAATCAAGCAAAATCTTTGCCACTTCAGCGTGAGATTTGACGCGTAGCACTTCCTTGAGTTCGCTCCATCCAACGGCAACGGTCCAACTGATCCCTTACATATATCCTGCATTTGTTCCATTTGGAAGATACTTCACTTCTATTCCTCTTTATCTCGGAATCCGTCAAAGTCCGCTTTCTTCCACGCGTTGACAGTTTCTCTTTTGCCCAAGAACCACATGTTGTTTATTGTTTCTAAACAGTGCGCATGCTCAAGACGTGTTCACATAGAAGGCCATATGAATAGATTTGAATATTGTCATCCAGACAATAATTCTGATAACGATAGTTTTGGGTCTTTATTGTCAAAAAATCGTATCTTTTGCAGCATAACTCGGTGTTAATCTTCATTTTATGAAGGTCAGTACGGAAATCGACAATAATTTTGGGTATGAAAAAATTACGCAGCTGGTAGACAATATCTCTTTAAAAGATTTTTTTTTACATTTCTCGAGGTGAATATGTCAAACATTTTGTGATCGATGCGTATTTGTAAGCGTACTTTCTTTCCGGTGTGTAAAATGTGCGGGTACGTAAATACCCTAGTGTATTTTTACCTTGCACCATATTCTCGCCAGGAAAGGTAGCTCCAAGGTCAATATTTGTCACGCTCGGGCACAACAGTCGTTCGATGCATAGGAGCACCTCATAATCAAAGAATTGTACAATAATTTCGAGTTACACCGTTTGTGTTTCTTTAATCTGTTTAATTTTAATAGATCTTTCTAGTACATTTAAATTTTACGATTACAATCGGATTGCTAGAAATATCGTAACTTTTCCGAAATCTAAACTTTAAAATTATATACGCCAAGTCCAGCCCTGGCTTGGATTTCTCGAAAAAAGTTTTCTTAACAAACCAAATTAAATTTGAGTAAAAACTCGACTTAAGTTTGCGTTTTGACTTTGTTTGTTTGGAGAAATCACTGACGATTTAAAAAAAAAAAATCTGTTGTCACTTAAAACAGTCAATGAGGCCGGTAAGGCTGTGTACATGAATGAATAAGAAATAATTCTTTCGGAGTGTGATATCCATATAAAGGTGAAATAACGGATGCAAAAATCACCGGCTAAAGTTACACAATATTCCGTTTACAAATATTTCAAGTCCCTATACTTGTTCATCTGTGACGGCAATATGTGAATTGGACTAGGTATTACAGCCAGCTTGATATGAATTAATTAGCTCAGGTTACAGGTGTCAATAATGGAAGGAACATCTTGTCGACACAAATTTCCAGGTGCCAGTGGGAGAACAATTATAATTAATTCTATTTAATGTTGTTGTTTTTTATTACTATTTGTTTGTAGGTACATTTGCAATCATTGAAGTAAATTTAAGTTGAGAGTCAACACTCTCTAAGTCCGACGTGAGAGTGGATATTTAAAGAATTTTTTTACATTTCTCGAGGTGAACATGTCAAACATTTTGTGATCGATGCATATTTGTAAGCGTACTTTCTTTCCGGTATGTAGAATGTCCGTTTACGTAAATACCCTAGTGTATTTCTACCTTGCAACATATTCGCGCCAGGAAAGGTAGCTCAAAGGTCAATATATAACTGAAATATTGTTGAAAAGTGACGTTTAAACACCCATAGACCCATATAAATTATTGCAATAAAATATCGATTAAGTAACGAAATTGATATAAATTATTTTCCAGTATATTTAGTATAAAAAGCTTGTTCTACACGTTCACTGTGAGATGTATTGCAACCGCCATTTTTAACTACAATCACGTGCGCATGCTCGTGTTTGATGGAAAGCTATAGCTATATTTAGATATTTTGTGATAATAATTTTATATGGTAAATCGATCCACCCTGTGATTTTTTTCAACAAGATACATTTTTTATAGTATATATTTTATTATAAAATACAATATTGAACTGATTTTCGATAACACTTCAATCATTGAATATTGATTCTTTCGAATGTTGAATATTTTATCCCCAGAATTGCACCCCCCTGTTAGTATACTTTTATTGCTTTATTTAAAAAAAAAAATAACACCAAGAACATCGATGATACGAGTCTTCTTATTCAGAAATAAACCTACAGCAAAATAAAGGTATAATTTTTTGTACTGTGAACAAAATCGTCATTTTTATCTAGATTTATCGTCCGAAAAATACGGTACTCCTCTACTATACTAATTTGGATTAGGTGATTGGAATTAGGTGCCATCATCAAAATAAAGATTAAAAAATGTATTTCATGATAATGATGGCTGATTAAAATTGTTTGTCATGCATTAACAGTCAGTTGTCACCAATATACAGGAAGAGACCCTACTGGGAAGCCATTCAATGAAAATAACAACCTGACCATATTGTTAAATAAGAATAAGAATTAGATAAGAAATTAAAATTTATAGAAGGCAAGGATTTATATAATTAACACATTAAGTCACATTTCATTTATTTAGCTTGGGTCAGTTATCAATTAAAAAGACAAAAATGGTTTAAAAAAAAATCTGTCTAATAAGTATTTACCTAAATAACGATATCATGACGTATAATAATTTCTCACCGTAAATGTATTTATTTTATTAAGATATGTATACACGTATATAAGAAAAAAGATATACATTTATTTTTTAAGTACAAATAAATTGGAAGACGGCTTGAAAATCGAAAACGTAGAATAGTTATCTATGTTTATAAGTCTTAGTAAAAAGAGTCTTGAGCAACGTTTTTTTTTCACACCTGTGATAGGTGTATTTGTATATCATGAATGCACGATGCGACAACATGCTGAGATGGGTGATGTTTTGACAGGTAAACTGTAAAAAAAAAAACGTAGAATACACTAATAAAATATTATTTCACCTATATCAAGACTCCGCAGACTGCCAATTTTCAAGAAGAAAAACACGGGATTTATGACCCATTCGCCATGAACAAAATAAAACTTAAATTTTACTAAATAATTTTAATCCAAATTTGCCTTTGTCATGCATTAGCAGTCAGTTGTAATATACAGGATGTAACCAATATACAGGAAGAGCCCCTACTGGGAAGCCATTCAATGAAAATAACAACCTGACCATATTGTTAAATAAGAATAAGAATTAGATAAGAAATTAAAATTTATAGAAGGCAAGGATTTATATAATTAACACATTAAGTCACATTTCATTTATTTAGCTTTGGTCAGTTATCAATTAAAAAGACAAAAATGGTTTTAAAAAAAATCTGTCTAATAAGTATTTACCTAAATAACGATATCATAACGTATAATAATTTCTCACCGTAAATGTATTTATTTTATTAAGATATTTATACACATATATAAGAAAAAAGATATAAATTTATTTTTTAAGTACAAATAAATTGGAAGATGGCTTGAAAATCGAAAACGTAGAATAGTTATCTATGTTTATAAGTCTTAGTAAAAATAGTCTTGAGCAACGTTTTTTTTCACACCTGTGATAGGTGTATTTGTATATCATGAATGCACGATGCGACAACATGCTGAGATGGGTGATGTTTTGACAGGTAAACTGTAAAAAAAAACCCCGTAGAATACACTAATAAAATATTATTTCACCTATATCAGGACTCCGCAGACTGCCACTTTTCAAGAAGAAAAAAAACGGGATTTACGGATTTATGACCCATTCGCCATGAACAAAATATTTTACTAAATAATTTTAATCCAAATTTGCCTTTAAAGAAATAAATGTATAAATTATAATTATTTACCCGGGTTCGTTCGCCCTACATTTGGCAAACACGTAAAAGAGCAAACGCACCCGATATCGTAAACCGGCAACTGTCTGCAGCAAGTGAAAGGGCCTTGGCATCGATTGTCGCGAGTACATAGGGACATATTAATATTCACTTCTAGTGCACTTAAAACATGGGTACTGCTTGTTAATACATTTTATTCATGGATATTATTGTATATATCGCCCGTGACAGCCGTTAACATATCTATACTTTCCGTACCACTGTATATCACTCATTTACTTCAGCTTTACTATGATATGCATGTTTCTTTATGCACAAATTTATTGGTTAGCAGAATTTGGGGACGTTTCCTGTTTACAGTTTAACTATCTGAGAGTGGAGACTCTCACTCCGACCTCGGAGGATTTGGTCGGACATTTGTCGGACAATTTGGTCGGACATTTGTCGGACATTTGTCGGTGTGAAGTCCGACAAAACTCTCTGTCCGACCTGAGTGTTTGATCGTTGATACACTTGGAGGGATCTGTATATTATGTAACCTTGTACATGTCAATAAAAAAAAATGTCGGATGTAAAAATACGGATGAAAACACATAAATTGACGCTACATTGTAGGAATAATGACATTCTTTTCTTAAGAAAGGATAAATACAGCAAGCAAGCTTGTTATACATTTAAATTTCACCCCGAGATCACACTATTACTAAAACTAGGATGTCAACAAACAACACGCATAACCTACAAAACACGTGATGCTATCAAAAAAAAAATAAAAAAATATCGTTAACTAATGAAATAGAAAATTGAAGTACAACTTTTTAAAATATTTTATTGGATAAAAATACAATAATGAATGGAGTATGTGATCTGAGCTCTTCCTGTCCAAAAATATGTAGAAGAATATTCGATTATTAGCATCGTGTTATCGGTTTTCGTGCTATTATCGATTTTCAGATATAGCGATTAACAGTGTTAACCCTTCATTCATATGACGATTGAAATTTTCAAAGAATGCCTAGTTAAATATTTCTTTGTACATAAGATTGTTTTTAAAGTCATTCTTGTATTTTAATATACTCTCGATTATCTGGCAACTTTTGCTGTCAGTAAAATGGCGTCATCTGTTTTCGTATGAAGTAAAAACAGGGCCGATATACGGGATGGAAACGAATATAAAATCCGGAAATGGCTGGTTTTAAAATTTCATGGTTCTGGCCATCTACCAAATCATATTACATCTAAATAAAATAACAGAATGTTTGAAAATGACCACTTTCAAAATTGTGTTTACTTTTGATGTTTTTCTTAATACTGAAACCACAATGCACTGCAAAGTGACATGTATTTTATATAAGAAACAGGCATATTTCAGTCAGCTCTTTTGTTTACAAGTACGATCAGTGACCCCATGACAGTTACATGATAGAAAGAGCCGGTGCCTGAGAGGCAGACGACATAGTAAGTTCAATTTTATATAGCCCTTCTGGATTTTTTTCCGGCTACTTTATAAATGAAGTAAATTTTTAGCATTACAAAAAGTACGGTTCAGTAGGTAGGTTCACTGTTTTTGGTACTTACGTCTTTAAAAGCAAACTTTAACATCTTTTATGAATTTATTACACAATCACTTTTTGCAGATTTACGTTTTGTTTCTATATACTTATGGCAAAACAAACGAATCGGAGAAAACGATCCGTCTTTAATGAGACACATTTACAAAAGATTTTTTTCGAAAATTGAAGAACTACGAAATTATGTGAAAAAAAAAGAACAGACATCGGAACAATGCCATGAATTCGTAAAAAAATAAAAATAGGCCTATGCTACGGAGTAAAATTGTTTTAATGCTATTATTTATAAGATCGCACTTTGTAATCGATCGTTCATGCACTACAATAAAGCTACACATAAGCTCTGCTTCTTAGCTAAAAGCACAAAAAGTTACAGGGTAGGGAGCCATAAAATTGAGAGGATTATGTAAACATATAATTTGTAATAGTTTTCATTTGACAATTACAGACGATGCGTATTATAAATACTTTTAAAGTATATTATACAAAACTTCAGAGTACATCTCTTACGTAATATAATAATTTCTTTATGGAAATACAATATTCTTACTTGCCAACAGTAAAAAGATTAATCTGTTTTCATAACGGTTATTTCTGATTTGAACAAAGCGTAATATGTCTGCGTAAAGAAAACATTTTTTGTTTATTTTAATAACGTCTTTCGAACTGGCGGACCCTTCTGATTATTCTCAGAATAGTCATAAAAAATATGATTGTTGTTTTTATAAGGAAAAATTGCATATGAATGTTTTTTGTCTATTTTGCTTTTTGGGGTTTGCAAGAAGAATGTTCTACCCTGCTCTGTTCACCCTGCTTTACTTCATAATTTTGGTTGTTGCTATATCATTCTGATGATGCACAAAAAAAATCAAGATAAAAATGAACAATCCAATATAACTTACGATCAATGTTAATCTTAAGATTTTTTTTGTGAAAATAGCCCCAGAATCATTGCTGCATCAGGTGCGGATCCAGCAGTTTTGAAAACGGGGACCCAGGCTCTTGTTTGCCAATTTTTACCCAATTTGTACACGAATTTTACTAAATTGTCGAACACCCCCTTGCTCCGCCAGTGTGCTTTAATATGCACCCATTCCTAATGTATACTTGATCACCTATTAGAACCTTTAAAACGTGTATTGCATCTCCTATTCTAGTCAAGGGTACCATTAAATGGTCACAAAATGTGTATTGCGTTTCTGATTATTGCCAAAGATTGTGACACATGTATTCATGTATTCGGTCAGAGTCCCGTCGACCGGATGTAAGATGACACTTGTATATTCTGCCTGGCAATATTAGGTACCCTGCTGAGTGAACCGGTGTGAATTTACCTGTTATTTTCAGAATGAAAATAAAAATAAGTAAACCCGCCTTTCACTTCTTATTTCAGGAATTATTTGCCTTAATTTATTGAAGAATAAAATATTTCAAATTAAAATATGGTCTCTCGCTTTACGGCGTTTACATAGGGATATGATTATTTGTTTTATATCATAAACAAAAATATTTATTGTTCATTAAGGTGTCTCATTACAATAATCAGAACTTTTAAAGCACAATAACTTTGACGCTGTACATACACAATCCTGTGCTATAAAACAAGACATAAATAGCTTAATAGAGACCAATAGTTTAATATATACTTAATTCATTTTTTAGTAAATAGTCCCAGCATAGGTAATACAAGGTTAATGTGTTTCTCGCATGATAATCAAAAACAAGTTATAGTGAAGTGACAACAGTATACGTATTCTGTACGTGTATCACACTTTGCTAATATTTTAATACATTTAAAGTCACATTTCTTAATAAACATCGCATTAAGTTAAAATACGACATAACAATCAAATACGCAACAATTGATGGATTATTGTGTATTGAATACACTAAATTTATTAAGGGCCAGACTAGTATGACATAAATAATAATAATAAATAAATAAATAAATAAATACGTATAGATAGATACACGATAATATAATACTATAGATCGTCATATTCAATGAGCTAGTGTCGACTACAGTATTACGTAATCTCTACTCAGCGGGTGATTTAGATGACCGTGCGATTTAACTGGTAAAATGCAAATTTAAAAGGTAAAACGCTAAAATCCCACGATAATGCAAATTTAAAAGGAAAAACGCAAATATAAAAGGAAAAACGCTAAAATCCCACGACAATGCAAATTTAAAAGGAAAAACGCAAATATAAAAGGAAAAACGCTAAAATCCCACGACAATGCAAATTTAAAAGGAAAAACGCAAATATAAAAGGAAAAACGCTAAAATCCCACGACAATACAAATTTAAAAGGAAAAACGCAAATATAAAAGGAAAAACGCTAAAATTCCACGACAATGCAAATTTAAAAGGAAAAACGCTAAAATCCCACGACAATGCAAATTTAAAAGGAAAAACGCAAATATAAAAGGAAAAACGCTAAAATCCCACGACAATGCAAATTTAAAAGGAAAAACGCAAATATAAAAGGAAAAACGCAAATATAAAAGGAAAAACGCTAAAATCCCACGACAATGCAAATTTAAAAGGAAAAACGCTAAAATCCCACGACAATGCAAATTTAAAAGGAAAAACGCAAATATAAAAGGAAAAACGCTAAAATCCCACGACAATGCAAATTTAAAAGGAAAAACGCTAAAATCCCACGACAATGCAAATTTAAAAGGAAAAACGCTAAAATCCCACGACAATGCAAATTTAAAAGGAAAAACGCTACAATCCCACGACAATGCAAATTTAAAAGGAAAAACGCAAATATAAAAGGAAAAACGCTAAAATCCCACGACAATGCAAATTTAAAAGGAAAAACGCTACAATCCCACGACAATGCAAATTTAAAAGGAAAAACGCAAATATAAAAGGAAAAACGCTAAAATCCCACGACAATGCAAATTTAAAAGGAAAAACGCTAAAATCCCACGACAATGCAAATTTAAAAGGAAAAACGCTACAATCCCACGACAATGCAAATTTAAAAGGAAAAACGCAAATATAAAAGGAAAAACGCTAAAATCCCACGACAATGCAAATTTAAAAGGAAAAACGCTACAATCCCACGACAATGCAAATTTAAAAGGAAAAACGCAAATATAAAAGGAAAAACGCTAAAATCCCACGACAATGCAAATTTAAAAGGTAAAACGCAAATATAACAAGACAATTCGCTAATTTAACTGGTAAACGCTAATATAACTGGTAATCTTTAATTATTTGCATTTTACCGGGAATATTTGCATTTTACCGGGGATATTTGCATTTTCTATTTCCTAGTGATTAGGTACCGTCAAAATCGGAAGATTGGAAAGACAAATAATGTAAGGGAAAACAAGTGTTAGTTGATGCTGTTGTTTGCATGGTCAGAGTTGATGCTGTAGTTTAGATGGTTTGGGTCTGAACTGACGGAGCTTGGGTTTGCAAGGGTGTTTATGCGTTGAGTAATATGTGGAATGTACCAAGGACTAAGGATATTCTGGTACTTTCATCAACTGGTTGACATCTGGCACAAACATATGTGTCATTCGCACCTGTAGGTATTTTACGTGACGACAGTTTGAAATACTTATGCCTGCAGGAAAATAATAATTCTTTCGTACAAATGTGTTAGTAGTTGCCATGACCGTGATAACGTGTTTGTTTCAAAATAAAATTTTCAACCATACATATCATAAATTTATATAATTTTTTGTACTTGCGTGTGTGTGAGTTCTTAAATGAAATCTTAAAATCTTGTAAAATAACTGACTTATTAGACACATTTTAATCATACAAAAAGTACATTTATCCAGAAAATAGTTTGTATCATAATTAAAAAAAATATGCATAATAAAACCAACTTTAAAAAATCAACCTCTAAAAATATGTTATCGGTCATTTATATACTTATTACTTTGAATAATCCCTTGATTATTTGACGGCGTGTGTCATACATTACATAATTCAATCAGCCACGAAGGATAATCTCTTGTTTATTGAAAAACTCGTCAAAAGACCAGATTTGATTTATGCACTGATTGCCACAACACACAAACCAGTAAGGAAATTAAGCCAAGAAAGACAACTCGTATGCAAATTATGTCAACAGTAAAATAATCCGAGTAATCCCATTAACTCAACGAGGTGTTCATTAATTACCCATATCAACAAAGAATTCAATTTACTCCTCAAATCAACCATTAATACACTAAATATATTCAACTCCATCATTTCTCATTAGGTAAAGTAAAACAAACTAGTGTATTGGCTGGTTATTTGTCATGACATTTAATACATTTCATAAAATGAAAAACATTAATATTCAACAATCAACTGGCCATCAAGTCAAACTTGTGACATTAACTATTGTGTGAACCAATAGGAAAGTAATAATAACCGCTGGGTAGCCCAAAACGGTGAGTCTTTTGATAAATTCCGCCGTCAAATATCAAAGTAAACCACTGGGTGTTTCAAAGTGGATCGTAGGCTGGTATCCTCATCGTCCAATTATTTCTGGCAATGGATGGCCAATAACCAACATTCTTTGTTGGTACAGACTGTCAACAGTAATGTCATGACGATCGTTGCGAGCTGAAATATATACAAAAAGCCAGCAGATATGTTCTTATTATGGTGATGGGGAGGGTGGGTTAAATATTTACTGCCCAGGTGTGTCGAGTGAAAGAATGAGCACGAGGAGCTCACCTCTTTATATACTCAATGTCGCTTAAGATATATAGTAAAATGTCGCCTAGGAAAAAAACAATTTCGTTTATTAAATAAATAAATTAAATTTTATGTTGAAAATTAAATTATATTATTGAAAAACACTTCAAAAGACCAGATTTGACTTATGCACTGATTGCCACTACACACAAACCAGTAAGCAAATTAAGCCAAGAAAGACAACTCGTATGCAAATTATGTCAACAGTAAATAATCCGAGTAATACCATTAACTCAACGAGGTATTCATTAATTACCCATATCAACAAAGAATTCAATTTACTCCTCAAATCAACCATTAATACACTAAATATATTCAACTCCATCATTTCTCATTAGGTAAAGTAAAACAAACTAGTGTATTGGCTGGTTATTTGTCATGACATTTAATACATTTCATAAAATGAAAAACATTAATATTCAACAATCAACAATCAACAATCTAGTCAAACTTGTGACATTAACTATTGGGTGAACCAATAGGAAAGTAATAATAACCGCTGGATAGCCCAAAGCGGTGAGTCTTTTGATAAATTCCGCCAAGGGAATGTTTAACACGTAATGGAAAGCATAAACATCGCCAATTTATCAAAACACAAATTACACAGCCAATTATTTAGTAATTAATTGTAAGCATGGCAGGTAAGATTAGAAAAGAATGTTTCAAGTGCACCTTGTAATGTATTAATAAATATGTCATAACCTATGAAAGATAGGTGAACACCGTCTTTTGCAAAAAGTCCATTGTATTTGTCTTCAAAATCAGGATGTTTTATAACATACCCAAGTTGTTTTAACAAACACGACCTCGCTCCCCTATTAACTCGTTTTCGCGTTTTTTCCATCTTGTGTGTACTATTTGAAGATCTGCAAGTGCGTCTTGGTAACATTTCAGAGAAAATAATGGAACAACCAGGCAATATCTCAATTTTTAAACTGGAGAAGGCTACTTTCATATCGTACATTAGTTTGCCAGAGGGCTCTTCTCCTACATCATTTGCACCACAGTGAATTAGAATAATATCTGGTATGCCAGAAAGATTAACCATACCTAAAATAATATGTATGAGATGTTTCAATTTCATTCCACCCATGCCTATCCATGTTATGCTGTAGCCAAATTTCTCCATCCCTAAATTTGCACCTGTATGTCTGTTGAGTGTGTGCAGATGCCTGCTGTACCAAGGAACTGCCAACACTCCATATCGCTCTAAGAGCTGTAATGATACAATAGTGTTTATGCCATGTTCAGCGTAAAAGTATGTTTGTTAAATACGAATATAACGTTTAAATGAATTTGATGTCCACCGCCCTTTTGCTTTGATAACATCGTCTGAAAAGCGCTTAATAGCTAGATGAGTTATATAACGAATTCTATATTGACGATTCATATCCTAAATATCGTAATGCAGAATGCAGAGTGCTAACAAATTGGGTTCTTGTCACTGGCATCTGATTCAAATGACAAAAAAATGGTCCACTGAATTGGGGTCTGATCCTCAAAATTGCAATTAGTGATCGATAGAACGGGACAAATAGTAGCATTGTCAGCTTTCTCAATGCAAATTGGAACAGCTTTGCCATACTGATAAGTTTTTGAATACCTTATTCTAATTTGTACCTCCCTTGCAGACGGAGTAAATGTAACATCTGTATTTCGTATAATCTTACTGACATCCGACAATCTGGAAAAAGTTACTTCACTGACTCGCAGTAATCCAAAAAATCAAGATGATAATATTATTTACATTGTTAACTAAGATACCATGTATTTATAGATTAATGAGATGTTTTATTCTAAAATGGAATTGATTAAATATATTTATTTTGAAAAACGCACTCTGCCATGCGATAAATCTTAATTATACAAACACATTTAAAACCGACAGGGAAATACCCAAAATCTATCAAAATGACAGAGTCTTCAGAGGCCGAGGTAAATAATACAATTCAATGTACGTAGCAAGCAGCAAAACAAATATTTAATTAAAAACAAACATTGCAACAGAATCCATTGAAATAGTAAGGAATAATAAAAGTTTGAAGATACCAAAGATGTTCATGTGATTAGAAGCAATACTCAATGAGATGGCGTTAAACAACACACCCTCCCTCCCTCGCTCGCGCGCGCGCGCGCGCGCACGCACGCACTCACTCACTCATTGTACGGGACAGATCAACAAAGACCACTACAAACGTTTGCTCATTTGAATCTTCTGCAAATTGTCTTTTTCGTAATGACGAATTCTCTAAACACTAACTCAGGTAAGTCACCCTTTTCAGGAGGAGTTATGTATTTGATACCTCCCGCCTAACAAGTCGGTCACAGGGACAATTCCGGGACATAGAAATATAACCTAGTATTCTACCATCAGATGATTGCACGGGACGAATATAAATAAAAACTATCCCTTAAGATTGCGTAAATGTAATATTACAAACCAAAATACGAATCAAGCAAAAATAGTTTTTAATTTTTGATTGAGTGTAGGACAAAATGGCCCTCCCCCTGGACATAAGCCCCCGGACAAAAGCCCTCTGACAAAAACCCCCTAATAATGAATACTACTAGTTATTTATATTGGTATCTTGAAGATATATCTTGGCTACATGTTTACAATAAAGTATCAAACCATGCTTTATTTACTTGTTTACATAATGTAAGCTTATAAATGTAGAAAAACGAATAAATGTCTTATTTAATCCGGTATTAGTTCTAATATTAGTCAACTATATAACAATAATATTTATGAACGAAAATATTTTTGATCCATATTATTTATCGGAATTTTTACCTGTAGGAAAATGAATGTTTTATTTGATCCCAAAACTACAATTTCCATGACAGGTAGTGTTTGTATTATTAATAATTCATAGATTTATTTCATATTTTAAGTTTTATTTCAACAAGATTCGATAAACAAAATATTCATTATTGTTTACATTAGTAACAAGAGGAATAATTCATTTCTATATTTAGACACTCGTTTATTGATCTATCTTTAAAACCGAATATATTGATTTGTGGTTTTTTTTCACACTGTACCTTAAAATAGAACACATCACAGTGAAAAGAAATAAAACAGTAATCCACAGAAACTATATATTATACATAGTACAAAGTATGTAATAGGATTGGGAAACAAATTGCTAGAACTTATATTAATCCCTATCCGTATTTAAATTGACCGCTTAACATCAACCGGCAAATATCTCATGCATATATATGCTAGTTTGAACCCAGCCACTTTTTATTACAGTGTCTAAGCCCACCCATAAATGATGTGAACAGTTATGTAATTAGGTGTTATAATTATGTGTTACGGGTATCGATTTTACCTCTTTCTATGATATTTTATTGGATTTTAAAACTGTGATATTTTTTCGTTTTTCAGTTTATTACTTAAAAGCGTTAATTATGTAAAACTGTATTTTCTTTATCTTCAAAATAACTCAATATTTTATTAACTCAAGCATAAGCAGGCCCACTTAGAAGGGGGCGGGTCAGCAGGAGCCCATGACAAATAAACAAGTAGAAAGCTGTTTTCTAAATCACAATTCATTAATTCATTTTTGTTGTACTGATTCCTTGCTTATGACACACCGTGGTGGACTTAGTTTGAGTATCATTATTTGGAGTATTGGAGGAGGAGGGGGGGAGTTTCCTTTTGCCCTGGGGCCAAAAAATTCTCTTGGCGGCCCTGAGCATGAGTAATTAGAATCATGTGTTTTCTGCAGGTACACAGTTTGAAGATTGTACTGGTAACCTAACATTTAAGAATTTTGAGACGTCAGATGTTAAATTTAAATTTCGAATGTCAAATCCGAAACATTTCAATGCTGTTCCTAAAGTTGGAATATTGCCTGCAAACGGCGAACAACAGATTGAAAGTAAGTCCAATTGGATTATACAAGTCAACAGGTATATTATTCTTGAACTGTTCTGATGGTGTGGTATATTTGTTTTGTGACTGGCAATATATATTTCTTATTAAATAAACGCTAGAGAAAATAGATGGTGCATTCAAGAAAGGACAATCAAGAGAAACTGGCAACATTGGGTACACAAGACACAGGAAGAAGACAAAACAAAACCACAAAAAACCCCCACACAACACCCAAAACTAAAAACATGAGCCACACGGAACCCACCATCAACCGAAGGTGAACGAATGTGCTCGCGACGGAAAAACAATACCTGCTCTAATAAGACACCCGGCAAGATATTCACAGTCATGTTGTGTTGAACAGCACTGTCGGTCACTAAATACAAATACATACGTAAATAGGACATGGCTTATTCTACAAATATATTGGTGTAAAGACTAACCTAACATTGTTTTTATGAAAAAAAACCAACAAGACTACATATATTTTCATTAGAACGAATAAGACGCTTTCAACATTATTTTCAATGGAAATTGATTATCAAATATATTTATATTGCATATATATCACAGAAACAACGGCACCTTTATACTGGCATCATACTAATGAGATTGCTGTTGATCCGCCAATTGAGCCATGCTTTGTACTACTCAAATGGACGATTTTAATTGTGTAAAACATCACTTTGTATTCTTTAGTAAAGTACAAAGCACCTGGGGATCTAAATTTGATGCCAAAAGACGCAAAAATACAGTTTCATCTTATAAATCTAAATGGTATTACGGACAGTGAAAATGTGGTAAGATAAGACTAGAAGTTTCAATAAAACTATTATTTTCAATTATACACACTATTATAAAGGTGTGGTCACACGATACGATTCTCTATCAGATTTTTCTTTTCGATACAATAGTACTGTGTGCTCAAAAATACTCGAATCGGAACGTCGTTTCATAATCGTTGGCATTCTATTTTCAACTGATGATAGTCGAATCATGAGAACGGTCAAAGAATTTAAAAATCGAATCAAAATCGGATGGATAGGGAAGTCGGACTTACCTCTACCTCAGACACAGAATCGCACGGGAGATCGTATCATGTTGTCGTACTTTAATAAACGTTAGAGAATACCGAAGGGGCAAACAACAATGGACAATCCAGAGAAACCTGGCAACATAGGGTACACAAAACACAAGACGAAGACAACCAAGTCAAAAACACAAGACAATATTTGGACACCACTATATGCAAGCAAACACAAACAACGTAAATAAGACACCAACCCTCCTACAAACACCTGGATAAAATAAACAGAAATACACATGATTTTATATTAGAAAATAAAAGTCCAAGCCGATATTGAATGGTTATACTGACAATGGCAACCAAAACTATTGTTGTATTTGTATAACATCCAGCAGCAGATATTTCATGCATATACCCAGTTCTGTGTAAAATAAATTTAGCATTAATTTGTAATAATACAACTACCATTTTGACGTAATACATAAGATTATTATATGACTTCAGATAATATCTTTTCTGATTGGCTGACGTCTCTAGTAACGTTCTTTGATAAAAACGTTATATTCAACGCGCAAAAATTATCGAGAGGTGAACATAATATTCCAAAGGCAATCATCATCGGGTTAAGTTTTGTCATCGACTAATCAGATGCCTTCTTACTAATTACTTTCGGTACACAATTAAATTGATAATGGCAGACAGGGATGTCTGGTGAACAAAGTCGGGGCTGTTTGGTGTCATTTCAAATTTAATTTAATATCATATAATAAAACAGTTAATGACTTTCATTTTAGGTGAATACAAGGATGCCTCGGTGAATATCATGTTCCATGGGTTGACCAATCCTTGTATTCATCTCATCGAATGTCATTAATTGCATAGTATTCTATGGGGTACAGGAAGGAACATATAACTCGTTCAGTGTTGTTGTTCTTTGTCGCATAATATTCCACATTGTATACAGTGATATGTTTATGCTTATTTTGTTTGTTTGTTACTAGTTTTCAGAAAACCCAACAAAGGTAGAAAAAGGTGTATTTACAGTAAAATTTCAGGGGACCCTACAAAATCTGGAGGATGATATGGTATGACTATTATGTTATTACTTTGTATTTAAAACGTAAATATCAAATTTAGTGGTGTTTAAAATCTGTATTGGAGTTTTAATTCCTAATGAGGTGAGAGGCAGTTGTTTGATTTATTGATATTAATTGTATTGTTGATGATCACTGTGTGACACATGTAATGACTTGTGTCCAATCCCATTTGCAACTTTTATGCAAATAAAATATGTTTAAACTAAACATGTAATGACTTTATTTTTCCAGAATAATACACGGGAAATCCGTATCACATGCTGTATCCACCCCAGTAACTAATATCACCAAGATGACCAGAGTCCCGAGAGTTGATATTGATCCAGGGTTGATACACTTTATCCTATATTTCGTCTGGATAATTCATGACTTACCATTTGTTACTTAGGTTTTTCTTCATACATCATGAGATATGGATTTGATATGAATTGTTCTTTTCATTATAGGGCCCGGGTGGCTCAATGAGTTAGGTAGTTTGATTACCTAACAACTCATGCAAACCTATCACCAGTACGGCGTGGATTCGCACCCGGTTTTGTAAATTACAAAAAGGGTGCACGCGACTCGCAACCGCAAGTGATAAAGATTACCAGTTGCTTGCCCATGGTCGGTGGTTCTCTCTGGGTACTCCGGCTTCTTCCACCTAAAAAAACTGGTCGCCATGATATAGCTGAAATATTGCTGAAAGTGGCGCTAAACACCAAAAATAAAATAAAATCAAAATCTTTTCATCATATACTTCTACTGAAGCAGCATATGATATTGAATTGTTTTATGTTGCTCACCCTTTTATTGTTAATATATTTCAACAATTGACCCCGATGTCTTCCGCATGCTGATACGAGATGTTCCAAATGGTGTGCGATAGTGTGTATGCAATACAGCAGGGTGTGAAATTCGGGGTATGCGATACAGGGTGTGTAATACTAAGTATGCAATACAGGTTTCAGTTTGGCATTTATATCATGACAATCAAAATCTAAGTAGCAAGTATTAAATATATGATAAATAGTTACATTATTTTCTTTCCCTACATAAGGGGCAGATATACCTCAATTAATTCTTTCCCTACATAAGGGGCAGATATAGCTCAGTTAATTCGCCTTTTTTTCTAGAAGAGCATGTTCCAAGTCGGTTAAAGAGCTCTAAAGAGCTCATGTTCTATGTTGTATCTGTATATATATGCTTCCGACTTTAAATAAAAACTACTTAAATAAACATTAGTTGCTTTACTTACTTCTAATAATTACAAGTTCTTTCTTAAAAAGGGACAACATCTGCCAAATTATTGTGGAAAGTATCCTGTCATTTGCATGCAGATGTCAAAATAATATTTTCAACTAGGATTTGGATTAAGGTTGATTATTGTTTCGTCTTTACCACCGATGGCCTTGTATACCATCTAATATTATACATGACAACTTCTGTGTCACATAGATTAAATGCATTTTGTATAAAGTTCAAGATTAGGGCTCAGTATTCTTTATAGCAACGCTTCTCGCCAAGTTATATACAAGGGTTGGCATTTTACTCTCACGACCGCATCATTTCAGCGAATGTGAAGTTTTATGCTCATAAAACTAGTTTAAGTGTAAAACGTTTTTTTAAAGTGCATGTACAAAGCCATATGTATGTTAGAGGAATCGATTCTGATTTGTTCATTTAGAAAAAAATAAAAATAATTAAGAGTATATTTTCTTTCAGTTTTTATCTCCAATGAATTCCGAGCAGGTGGTGGTGGATAGGAAGGAGGAAGATTTTACATTTAATGTTGCAGACAAAATACCGTGGATGAAAAAGAAATAAACTATGTCAACCCTGATATAAATTTGACTTTCATGTGGAAAGATATTGTTTGCCAATACATACCACACCAGTTGTTATAGTGTACGATAAGATTTGACAATTTACAATTGGATTTAATATCTTTTCATTGTGTGGAACACAACATTGTATATATACTTGATATTTCCAATAAGCAGTCTTAGTCTTAGTCTTATAATTCATGGAAGCAATATTAGAGTTTGTATATAGTTTTAACATGGGTAACATGATGTTCCTAAGATGCAAGAAAACAAATGTTATGTTTCATCCTAGTATGTAGTATCCGTTACGATTTCTGCATAAACACAATGTTGTTTACTTCCATGAGGGTTCATCACGTTATTTGTGTTTGTTTGTGTGGTGTCCAACACATGCTGTGTTGTGTGTTTGTTTGTGTGGTGTCCAACACATGCTGTGTTGTGTTTTTGTTTGTTTGTGTGGTGTCCAACACATGCTGTGTTGTGTTTTTGTTTTGTTTTTCTTCTTCTTGTGTACTCTATGTTGCGAGATTCTCTGGATTGTTCATTGTCGATTGGCTCTTCGGTATTCTCTAACGTATATGAAGTATTAGATGGCGTATCAGATTTACATCCTTTTTTCAAGTATATCATAGAAACATCGATTTTTTTCTAACTATCACTACCAACTGAATTGCATTCAATTCATTGTTTTCATGTCTCAACTGTAAACTTTGAAATTTATTGTTCACTATAGTTTGATTTCAATCCGCATAAGGAACTGCAATTCATGTCACCCATCGCCACTGATCCACGACTGTGTTCCAGTAGCTATCAGTGTGATGGAAATTCAGAGGTAAATAATGTCATACACCACCGTCTTCTGTCTTTGTAAATTGTGATATATCAGTAGACATTAAGGGTCGAAAAGAAAACAGTTGGTATGTAATGTTTCGAGTTGAAATACATTGGGGGAAAACTGACAGAAATAATAGAATTGCAAGAAAAATGTTGCACATCTGAGAGTGCTGATAACATTTTTCTTCTGTTTTCTTATGTTGACATGTATTACTACATCAATTTTATATGACCGGATCTTGTTTTTACAATATAAGATGTAAATATTTTGATACTGGCTGGTACATGAAGTGAAAAGAACCCAATCTTCTTAAGCCTCAACACTATTAGTCGTGCCAAATTTTAATAAGATAAAGCCGATTCAGCATATAAGCTCACGTTTCTGCTGTATAAATCTCATTTGAAAGAAAATGATTTTCGAGTTATCTTTCTTTGTACATGTTTCGTGAATTTGGGAAATGTTATTTATATCTTTATATAATATTATAGATAAGAGTGTTTTGACGTTTTCGTGTTCCATTTACCAATAGGTACGAAAGGGAATCTGTGCATATTTTAGCTTTAGATTTATCAGACGAAGAGACAAATTAGAGGGGAAGCAGGCTGGATTTGGTTTCTGCAGTTAGTGACGTTTGGCGAAATCAAAGGGGTACTCAGAATCCGAAAACATCAAAGGGGTACTGAAAATCCGAAAACATCAAAGGGGTACTCGGAATCCGAAAACACCAAAGGGGTACCGAGAATCCGAAAACACCAATGGGGTACTGAGAATCCGAAAACACCAAAGGGGTACTCAGAATCCGAAAACACCAAAGTGGTACTGAGAATCCGAAAACACCAAAGGGGTACTGAGTATCCGAAAACACCAAAGGGGTACTTAGAATCCGAAAACACCAAAGAGGTACTCAGAATCAGAAAATACCAATGGGGTACTGAGAATCCGAAAGCACCAAAGGCGTACTCAGATTCCGAAAACACCAAAGGCGTACTCAGAATCCGAAAACACCAAAGGGGTACTGAGAATCCGAAAACACCAAAGGCGTACTCAGAATCCGAAAACACCAAACGCGTGCTCAGATTCCGAAAACACCAAAGGGGTACTCAGAATCCGAAAACACCAAAGGGGTACTCAGAATCTGAAAACACCAAAGGGGTACTCAGAATGCGAAAACACCAAAGGGGTACTCAGAATCCGAAAACACCAAAGGGGTACTCAGAATGCGAAAACACCAAAGGGGTACTCAGAATCCGAAAACACCAAAGGGTACTCAGAATCCGAAAACACCAAAGGGGTACTGAGAATCAGAAAACACCAATGGGGTACTGAGTATCCGAAAACACCAAAGGGGTACTCAGAATCCGAAAACACCAAAGGCGTACTCAGAATCCGAAAACACCAAAGGGGTACTGAGAATCCGAAAACACCAAAGGCGTACTCAGAATCCGAAAACACCAGACGCGTGCCCAGAATCCGAAAACACTAAAGGGGTACTGAGTATCCGAAAACACCAAAGGCGTACTCAGAATCCGAAAACACCAAAGGCGTACTCAGAATCCGAAAACACCAAAGGCGTACTCAGAATCTGAAAACACCAGACGCGTGCTCAGAATCCGAAAACACCAAAGGGGTACTCAGAATCCGAAAACACCAAAGGGGTACTCAGAATCTGAAAACACCAAAGGGGTACTCAGAATGCGAAAACACCAAAGGGGTACTCAGAATCCGAAAACACCAAAGGGTACTGAAAATCCGAAAACACCAAAGGCCTACTCAGAATCCGAAAACACCAAAGGGGTACTGATAATCTGAAAAGACCACAGGCGTACTCAGAATCCGAAAACACCAAACGCGTGCTCAGAATCCAAAAATACCAAAGGCGTACTCAGAATCCGAAAGCACCAAAGGGTACTCAGAATCCAAAAACACCAAAAGGGGTACTCAGAATCCGAAAACACCAAAGAGGTACTGAGAATCCGAAAACACCAAAGGGGTACTGAGAATCCGAAAACACCAAAGGGGTACTGAGAATCCGAAAACACCAAAGGGTACTCAGAATCCGAAAACACCAAAGAGGTACTGAGAAACCGAAAACACCAAAAGGGTACTGAGAATCCGAAAACACCAAAGGGGTACTCAGAATCCGAAAACACCAAAGGGGTTCTGAGAATCCGAAAACACCAAAGGGGTACTGAGAATCTGAAAACACCAAAAGGGTACTGAGAATCCGAAAACACCAAAGGGTACTAATAATCAGTATCTCGGAGGACAGACAACACGATGAGCAAATGAAAAGATCAAAAGGACAAACATTTGTATATTAAACACTACACAGAAAAATGCAGATCGAGCAGCACGAAAAAAATAGGGAACTTGTAACCTCCTGCCAGAAGACGCACAGAAACATCATATTGAGAGTCCTATTCATATATTGTTGAGTACTAGTATCCTGATTGGTCTGTCTATATTGCTGAGTATTTAATTGGTCATCATCAGACTTTAGGTTGGTCTTGCTTGTCGTGGTTACAGAATTAATATATTGATATAGTTCAAGATGAGGACTTAGCATTACTACTCTTTACAACAACCACTGTTCACTCAGGTTTATGTTAGTCAACATTTTACCCACATGTGGGTGGAAAAACATGATCGTAGTATTTCACAACTCTGTGAAATCTGGTGCTCTGGAAGGGTGGACAGTTCCTGCTCCACTAGTGGCACCCGTCGTGTTACACTAGTTATAAACCCGGTGATAAGTCATGAATGAGGAAAGGACAGGGAAGTGCTTACGACAAGTGGAGCACATCCGTGCTCATTTTTGACACAGATATTCCATAACAATAAACTGAGTCGTGGTAGCGACCATACCAATGTTGTTGATGATATAATACTTATGTTTTACCTACTTCTTTCTTTTTATTACATATAATAAAGAGGGTACGTTTTCATTAGTAAATATTTCTAGAACATTGTGGTCTTAATATGCAGTATATAAATACACCTAATATTATATTGCCTATAATGAAATCTTTTAGATCCAGATAACACTAATACTCAAGTCATTTTCATTTTAAAGTATTATTTATTTAAATGTAGATGTTTGGGTGATAAACCCAGTATAAATGGAGGTATAAGAAGAGTTTGAAGATACCAAAGGGGCAATCAGAGTCCGTATATCGAAGAAGAACAGACAACACAATGAAATATTGAATAAAAATAGAAAAGACAACCATACATTTCTTATCCCCTACATAAAAAGAATATATATGTAAAAAGTGGTTGCCATTTGAAGCTGTCCTTGGTGTTTGAAATTTCAGTGCAGCGTTGCAAAATGTTTGTTTTTGTAAATTGAATGTCGTTTGTCTATGTAAAATTGTATATGCATGTCATATGTTTTTTATTTGTATCTGCCTCTGCGTTTCTTTAACAATAAACAAATTACAAAAAAAAAAAAAAAAAAAAAAAATTGTGAACTTTCCATTTATATGTAGCAACTTTCCAGCAGCACCTGCATATGGAGTATATATCTCTCAGTTAATCTCATATTCCAAAGATTGTTGTTCCTATAAGCAGTTCCTATTGTTTAAATTGAAGGCATCACTTCGAAAGTTTTACGGTCGCCATCATGACGTAGTTAATCGTTTCGCATTGTATGTGTGACCCTGAATGTTTGTATACAGAATGCAAATCGAAAGTATGTGTTATGATATAAGGATGAATAACTTGGCATGGTTCAGGTATTTTAAGCTAAGTATATGGAAATATAAGTGTTATATTGTGTTCTTCTGTTGGATTTTGTGAAGACTTTTTGACACGGCTGGATAAATAAAATACAAAAATGTATAGGTATATTGTCAGTAAAAATAAAAATAAAACCAAAGATTGTCGAGAGTGAAAATATTACCCATTATTGTCACATTTATATGTTGATTCCAAATATATATTATCTAGGTAGGCGGGCTGTCTACAAGGGAAGGGTTGTCACGGAAGATATATTATGTCATATGACTATATATTATCCAATAAAAATAATCATATACAGTTGGTAATAATAATATTAGATACTACAATACTAAACTATAATAATGTATTACTCCAATGAGTTATTAAACATTTCTTAGTTCGATCATTTGATATGTTAGTTTCTAGAATGTGTCCATGTCGGAAGAACAATTTGAAGATACCTAAGGGGTAATCAGAATCTGTAAATCGAAGGACAGACAACACAATGGAAAAATAAAAAGTACAAAAGACTATCGCCATCAACAGTCACTAACCAAAGCTACTAAGACATAACAATGTTGTTAATGACATAACGATAAGGTTTGACCTACTTCTTGGATTTAAATAAAATATAATAATGAGGGTACGCTTAGTATTGAACATTTAAAGCAACACAATGGCATTGTTGAAATATATTTATTTATTTTATGAATTACTGGATTTAAATTATATAGACTTAAGTATATCAAAAATACAAATAAATATATGTACATAATGTAGTGATAAGATAGTCTGGAATGGCTTATTTATGATAGTATTACTGAAATATCCATTGCTTCAACAAAAGGTACAGTAAAGGAACATGAACATTGGAACAAAAATATTGCTGCTGACCATACATTTTTTATATAGCTAATTTAATGAAATAAAATTCTACTAACTCTCTCTTAAATATATACATGTATATATAAACGTAGATTTCAAATTTAGTGCGCACGACGCGTTCCTGGAATTATATATCCAATGCACCTTGAAATATCAGAGTTGAAATATATAATGTAAAAACGGGTATCGATTTTGTTTCGACGGTTTATCAGTTTGATTTTGCTTCGACGGTTTATCAGTTGGATTTTGTTTCGACGGTTTATCAGTTGGATTTGTTTCGACGGTTTATCAGTTGGATTTTGTTTCGACGGTTTATCAGTTGGATTTTGTTTCGACGGTTTATCAGTTGGATTTTGTTTCGATGGTTTATCAGTTGGATTTTGTTTCGACGGTTTATCAGTTGGATTTTGGATCTGTTCTGACGATGTGGTATTTTTGTTTTTCATTTTATTTCTAATACAATATTGACAAAGGTGACCAATAACCTCAAACCACATTCGTAGGTTCTCAGCCCTATACCTCACCGAAGTGTTAAGGTTCCCAGATACCTACTCATAAACGAAGTTTTCACCCGTCAGTTCGTTATCCTTCCGGTATAAACAATGGCAGAAAAGTCCATGTGAAATCTACGAAACGCATAATAAACATGTACAATCAAAACGATTCAAACTAAGGATATGTCATTGTGGAAATCAAGTCGAGCAAAATTTTATCACATAGATGCACTTTAGTTTGACATACACCGATTAGTAATTTTCATTTCCAACATCTTCAACTGACCTGCAACTGGGGTGACACAGAGTGTAAATGATTTATATTTAAAGTTTTTAGACACATCAAGTAGTATACTGTATTAGCCAGATAACGCTAACGTCATTGTAAAACAAACACATACAAAACAATAGATAATGGTAAACAATATGAAACAGACAACGTCAAGAAACCGTGACAGTTCTTTGTTTGTATACTTGACACAAATCTCTATGTTGTCTGGTTCATCAATCTCCTTCCATGCATCTTTGTTTCCTTCTTTCTTGTCTGTCCCATTGTTCTGTTGACGATTATCAGATTTCGTCTTCCGGCTACAGGTGAAGTTCTTCAACTTCCGGGCGACTCTGTGGACCCAATCTGGCATTACCTCGTTACTGGGTTTGTGGTAAAGTCTGATAATCAGAATAGTAAAGACGATGGCACATGAAGCAAGCCCGAGGGTAACCGAAAGAAAAATTACTGAAATAAGATATATTTATATATATATTATATATATTAGTTGTATGTTGTTAACCATACTATATTTTCTGTTCGATTGTAATTATGACATCGTATATAAACGTTAGAGAAGACCGAAGGGGCAATCAAGAATAAACAATCCAGAAAAACTGGCAAAAATTGTAACACAAAGCACAAAACTAAGACAAGCAAAGTAAAAACACAACACAATATGCATTGGAAACAACTATATGCAAACAAACATAAATAACGTAAATACGATATGAAGCCTCCTACAAACAACTAAAGGTAAAGACGAATCGAACATCGTTTTTATGCGGAAATCGTAACGGACATCACAACATGGAACGTAAATACACATAATAACACAACCAAAAAAACTAAAAAGATGAGCAACGCGGACCCCTTTTAAACTACATGTAATATTAAATCTTAGATTTCCGTTACAAGTAGCTCAAAGCGGTGTTTATCTAAATACAGGTGGTTTAATTAGCTCATTAGAAGTCCGGATTATCTTTGTATTGAAAAAAAAAATGTTCCAAATGTGAAACTTTGAAATGTATTGCGAATTAGCAGTGAATCGAATGTCTTGTCTGGATAATGTAATCAGACACATACAATGACATACTTATGTCTGGTTTTATTTTTGAAAAGTGACAAACTATTATATTCCACAAACAGTTAACTTCACGCAAAAGATATTATGAAAAGAAAGCTTAAACAATGATGGTCAACAATTCACCAATATCAAGAAAACGAACAATCACCTCTCACATTAACTGAACACAAGAAGACCACGACATGTGACGTTAGAAATCTAGGTCCTGCATAGGACAGAAACTAAAATGTGGCAGAGTTATATCGGTTAATGGGATTACAATCCAGTTTCGTAAAAAAAAAAGATTAATTTTTAATCACAACAGAAACTGAAAAATCCATCGGATAATCAGGTAAAAGAGTTAACGCTTTTACTGCCTTTCGTAATTTTCTGTCATCGTGATGTTATAAATAACGGGTACAAGGCTAACAAGGTCAACAAGTCATACACAAACAGACTGAAAACGGGTTCTTCTGCAAGTCCAACTCCGTCTTTCCAGAGTCATTTAAAGAAGCTGAAATTATTAATATCATATTGACAAAATACATGAAAAAGAGGCAGGCACTATAATTGTTTTTGTATCAACAAATTCCTATTGAATGTCCTCCCATTAAACCTGACAAACATGTCATTCTGGACATGTGTCGATTTGTTTCCTGTGATAATTAATTTGAAATTGGGAACACAATGGACATTAATATACTACAATCTTAACTTTGGATACTCTCTTGAAACCTTACTATATCTTGTACTGTAATATATTTATATAATAGTTACTGATATGGAGGGCAATATCAGGATATACAGACTACCCAAGGGTCGTGGTCCATATACCACGACCCAAGGGCAGTCTGTCTATCCTGATATTGCACTCCATATCAGTAACTATTGTGTTTATTGCATTGAAGACCAGAATCTGACACATGATACAATATAAATGCATAGAAAATTTTAATCAGGATCATTGAAGGTTTCCCTAGGCGTTATCACCTTCGTTATTACCTACTTTGAATTGACTACAGCAATTGTTTAAATGGTGTTCAACTTATAATGAGAAATAAAATGAGATTATAAGCAAAATTAAAATTTATTAAAACGTAAACAAATAAATATCCGTGTATAGCCCAGTAGTACCAGTCTATACACGGTTTTTGGGCCGGTCTATATCAGCATTCCAGTCTATATCGCGGAATAGTGGAGGTCACGTGGAGAGTGTTCAGCCAATTAAATGTATGATTTTTATTCTAATATGCAATAAACTACAATAATTACCTACCGAGAATTGATGTATGCTTAGAAGTGGTCGGCATATTGTCTGCAAACAAAGTCAATAGTACAGCCAAAGCAAGGAGAACCGTCAGTATATACCCCACCTTTTCTCCAGAATCCACGGGTAAAATAAACGTCACGGAGGTTAACACCGCCGTAACAATAACGGGGAAAATGATACTCATCACATAATGGCTTGGGAGTCTCTTAACAACAATCTGAAACAGCAATTCTGAATAAGCTAGATTATCTTCATCTAGAAGTTCGTTCGTCGTTTGAGATGTCGAGACTAGATCCCATTCACCATTAGTTCGATATTCGACAAGATTAATATTAGAACCGTACAACGTCATATTTACAGCGTCTGTATGGAAGCCCCAACTTGCCAACTCTATTTCACATGTTTGTGAATCATAAGGAAAATATGTTATGTCCATATTACATGATGTAGATAAGATGGCAGGTGGTTCCCATCGTACTTCACCATCATACTTAATTCTTAACTGTACATCGTCATCTCCGAGATTTGATAAGTCTGAAATTCTAAAAGCATTGACTACTTAATATTATCTTCCATATAAACATTAATATCTTTGGAATATAATATATGATATGTTAGTTTGTGGCAGGTATATTGTGTTTATCCTGCAACGTCAAACAGTCCAATACAACTGCCAAATTGTCTAAAAAGAAAAAAAAAACAAGCGTCGTTCTCGTCGTTTTTGATGGTGTCCTCTGTGAAGTCCGTGCGAATACTGTTACCGTTTCTGACCGTAGCTCAACATGAATCAGGTATCAGAAAAGCTATATCTTGGTCAGTTTCCTTATATTACAAAAATGTATCCAGTCAATGTAATCTGACTGCTCAAATAGTCTCAGTGCAGATCAAAAGCTTTGATAGACACAAGGAACCAATATTGACTTGGCCTATAGTCTCGTTCAATATGGATTTCTTAGTTCCTTCAAATCATATCAACCTTTACAAATATTTTAATTATATGATACAGTAATATAAAAGGAAACACTGTTTCTACAATTTTACCATTTAATAGTAACATTTTAAACAATATATGTATCTACTTTATCCCTAATATGATTCGAAGAGATCGTCGTGGTCCTGATCTTATGGTAGTTGGATTTACAACTATCTATGCAATCAGTGTCAATCATCGCTAAAGCTGTGAGGTCAAATCCCGCTCAAGCGAGGTGTACTCGATACAACATTATGTGATAAAGTTTGTACTCCGATTTCCTCCACTAATATCACTGACTACCACAATATAACTGAATTGTTGCTGAAAGTAGCGTTAAATACCATAACACTAACCGTAACCCCTAATATGATTCGGAGACTTTATTGTATATCACTATTTATCATTTGTTTATATTTTAATATATTACATGCATATGAACACTTACGAATTTTCAACAATTAATTCTGGATGCCATACTCTGTCTTGGGAGACATAAATATGTTCAATACCTCCATATGAAGCACTTGTCCATGAGAGGCGTGTATCGTTCCATACCTAAATTATAATGTTAACATCGATATTAAACTGTTTTCTGTTTGTGTGATGTTTCAATATATATTCTCACGTAGACATAAAACATCACTCAATATACATAGCTAAATATATCTCATAATCTCTTCTTAATCCATTAAATATTAATGGATAAGTGAAACCTATTTGACAAATCTAAAAAACCAAACATGTATATTATCTCCCGTATAATACATATAGTGGTGTCCAACATTATTTGATAAGAGACAGGAACAGCTTACCCTTCACGAGTATGTGGGTTCTACCTCTGTGTTTGGTAGGGGCATTTACGTTTTTCTGTGGTGTGGTGTGTTGTGTTTTCTTGAAATCCCAATGTTGTCTACGGTGTGATGTCCAAACATCTCGACTATATAAATAACACGATGTATGTCTTATAAGAGACTTGATCCCTTCACGAGTACCTGGGTTAAATTCCGATTTGTGGAATGGCACGTGTTGCTCGTCATTTGTCTGTTTTGTTTGTGTTTTCTTTGTCATCGTGTTGTGTCTTGTGTGCCCAATGTTTTCTGTGTCTCTGGATTGTCCATTAGTGATTATAGTATTATTACGTGATATTTTTCATATTGGCCTAGTTATAAGCCTGAGGCCTGCTGTATTGGCCTGAGGCGCAGCCGAACGCCAATACAGCAGACCGAGGACCTATTACTAGGCCAATATGAAAAACATCACGTAATGATACCTTTATTAATTAACCAGTCCAATATCTCTCGGGATTTTTCCTTGCAATTGTCGAAATGTCTAGCGGATTCCGATCTAGTTGTTATTGGACTGACTGGAATTTGGCCAATACGGAAAATATCCGTATTGGACTGGTTTTTGCCGTATTGGCCCAATGAAAGTTTTTATATTGTATTGACAGATTTGATCATATAAAGGCTAATAAATCAAAGTTAATTGATAATGTCCATTAGTGATTGTCCATTAGTGATTGACCATTAGTGATTGTCCATTATTGATTGTCCATTAGTGATTGACCATTAGTGATTGTCCATTAGTGATTGACCATTAGTGATTGCCCATTATTGATTGTCCATTAGTGATTGACCATTAGTGATTGTCCATTAGTGATTGACCATTAGTGATTGACCATTAGTGATTGTCCATTATTGATTGTCCATTATTGATTGACCATTATTGATTGTCCATTATTGATTGACCATTAGTGATTGTCCATTAGTGATTGACCATTAGTGATTGTCCATTAGTGATTGTCCATTAGTGATTGACCATTAGTGATTGACCATTAGTGATTGTCCATTAGTGATTGACCATTAGTGATTGTCCATTAGTGATTGACCATTAGTGATTGTCCATTAGTGATTGACCATTAGTGATTGTCCATTAGTGATTGTCCATTAGTGATTGTCCATTAGTGATTGTCCATTAGTGATTGACCATTAGTGATTGACCATTAGTGATTGTCCATTATTGATTGTTCATTAGTGATTGTTCATTAGTGATTGTCCATTATTGATTGTCCATTAGTGATTGTCCATTATTGATTGTTCATTAGTGATTGTCCATTAGTGATTGTCCATTAGTGATTGTCCATTAGTGATTGTCCATTATTGATTGCCCATCAGTGATTGTCCATTAGTGATTGACCATTAGTGATTGACCATTAGTGATTGTCCATTAGTGATTGACCATTAGTGATTGACCATTATTGATTGTCCATTATTGATTGTCCATTAGTGATTGTCCATTAGTGATTGTCCATTATTGATTGTCCATTATTGATTGTCCATTAGTGATTGTCCATTAGTGATTGACCATTAGTGATTGACCATTAGTGATTGTCCATTAGTGATTGTCCATTAGTGATTGTCCACTCGGTTTCTATAACGTTTATTGACTATATAGTAATTGTGTGGATGTTCTATAAGAAGCAGGAAGACTCACCTGTCGCGATCACATGCGTTCGTCCCGTGGGGTCTATATTGCTCATCTTTTTAGTTTTCTGTGTTGTTGTTCTTTTTGTTTTATGTCTTGTGCCCAACATTGCATGTGTCTTTGGATTGTCCATTATTTTATTTTCTCTAACAGTTAAATGCTTTTATTTTATTCTAATACGTTTCGGAATAGGAATAAGCGTAAATTTTATGTAAATGATACTTTCTTATTTCTGTAATAAGTGCTTAATATCCCTATAAAAGTATTGCTCAATCTTCAGCTTCCTGTGGAATGTTTTATGAACCATGTTTTCTCTTGTGGCAATTATATTGTCTATTATTCTGCGACTTAAGGAAGTGAATTGCTCTTCTGATACTTGAATGTTTTCGCCGACATTTAAAGCATCTTTTCAGTAATATATGCTTACATAACATATGAACTTACCACTGTAAACCAACCAGATGTTGTTAGAGTCTGTGATTTTATTTCCTATAAGAAATAAAATCAAATAATGTCTTTTTTCTTCTTCTTTTTTTTCACAAATAGTATTTTTATTGCACTAAATTTTGCTGTAAGTTTACCTAATACCCCTTGTTGTTAATCACTAAATAGCAAGGGATTTACTATTCAGCAAAGCTTATTTAGAATAAATAATGATAGTACAATTTTTCAGATCTTATAGAATACAGAATATATAGAATATACACTAAATAAACATAGTATAGCTATCTTGTGATTTCTCGGATTTTTTTTACGCTTTCAACCCAATCACGATCGAAAGATTAATTGTTCATATTCGGGGATTAAATGTATAATTGCTCTGTTGAATTTTTCAAATATTGGCTTAAAGGCATACAGGCTGTCAATATTCGATGTTTTATACTAATTGCAGTTGAAATTTTTCATAATATCAAACGTAAATAGCTTAGAACGAAGGAAATACGTCGCTGTTTCATTTTCTTGAATCCAGTAAAGAATCCAATGTTTACTCGCGCAATATTCATACGACCTGACAGTGAACTCATTCGGAAAAGCGTTTGCGCATGTGCGAAATTGTTTGTTGATGAAGAAGGCACATGGCACAAATCGAATCGTGGAATTAAACAAAAACATTGACGGATTCTATGCGAGAACGACACCAAAAGGAGGATTCAGCAAGCTTTGTGTTAAAATTAAAAAAAGATGTTATACAGACCTACTCCATTTTTCAACACGTAAGCATAATTTAGTATCTTTTTTCGGCCGAATCATATTTTAACAGTAGAATTGCATCGTAGTTTTTTATATATTTTTTCTTTCAGGAGAAAACGCTAGGTGATATCTCTTTTAAATTAGAGACTAAAATAATGAACTTCATGTCTGTTTTTTTTCTAAAAAAATATAATCAAGTCAACTGAAGTGTTGTCAATAATATGCAATACAATTTGTTTACAATTTTCCCTTTATCCCTTTGCACAGTTTGGGTTTGTTTTTATTGATTTTACCACGTATTTCCGATTTTAAGTGTCATTCTTACTAAATACCATTATATATTATTATGCTTTCTGTAAATTTCTTCTGTAATATAAGTTCATGCGATATTTTGGCATATATCACAAAGAATTACATAGCGTTGATATACTATGCGAAAATAGTACATCTACTATGCCAGTTTCACGCTGGGAAGGTTGGGGTTTCAGCTGTCTGTCAAGTTATATATAGCTAGTCCACGTGCAAGAGGGCGGATCCAATCTGTCAATCTATCATAGTCGTCTATTATTCATGTTACTGTTTTTAATACTTGTTATTGTTGTTAATTAAATTTCAAACTTCAAAAATCTTTATATTTTTAAAGCCTTAAATGAAACAAAGAATATTTTCACACTTTCAAGACTATCTGATCCAATATATTAGTCACCACTATCAGGACCTCCTTTATTGTAATAGTTCTCAATATATTTTGTCTACATATAACAGTCAGCATAATAATAATAATAATGTTGTGTTAGCAATGACTATGCCATATAGTGGTCAGGGTTGAAAACATAGTGCACTCCCCTTCGGGTCATGCACTATGTATTCAACCCTGACCACTATATTGGCATAGTCATTGCTAACAAAACATTATTATATAAATATTAACTGATTACCCCGGGATCCAATTTCATAGATATATTTCTTAAATTATATTAATTCTAACGAATTTACATGCAACATGCTTCCTGGTTATTGATAACAGATATCAGTATTCGGCAAACTTCGGAAAAGCAGCCGACTTATAACTAGGTCGTGTTAATGGCGATTTTACCAACAGACATTCGAATTCCTTTCGCTAATTACGACATTACAAAATATTTTCTAGACCTGGCTTCTTCAGAACATTTTATTAGTATAAAACATCGAATATTGACAACTTTTAATATAAACAAAAAAAAATCAATTCTGACAGCCTGTATGCCTTTAAAGATATGCTATATTTTGTAATAATCAAAGAAAAAGCTAATAGTATTTAAAATAAACGAGCAATCGATTTCAACAAATGCATAATGCAAAAAACTGTCTCTTTATTCCCTAATATTTTCCCTTTTGCAAGTAATAAAGTAATATTCATATTGGCAATTATAATGTAGTGGTTTAATATTCCTGGTTTGTGATTGGACAATGCTGTAATTTTCATGGTATCAATTCCACGGTTGAAACATCATGAACTAGTTTTATCTGATTACCGCTTACGCCATCTTGTCAAAAATGTGGCAATACACATCTATGCACATGATTACATTAGAATGGAGATAACTGTATTGTATTTGAAAATTTCACGGCAGCAATGGTCGATTTAATGGTGTAATTTTAACGGTATCAATTCCACGGTTGAAATAGCACGAGCTATTTTTTAGAATTTTAGCTGATTACCGCTTACGTCATCTTGTCAATAGTGTGGCAATACACATATATCTATGTATCTATAGATACATATGATTACATTAGAATGGAGATAACTATATTGTATTTGACAATATCACGGGATCAGTTGTCGATTTCATGGTCGCAAATATCCAGAACCTTAGAACCGTAATGAAAGCGGGAGGTTTGGCGCTTTAAAATCTCATTCAACCCACCATTTCTTTAGAAATACCTGTACCAAGGCAGGGTCATTACGGTTTTCACAGGTTTCCGATTGTTGACTGATTTTGTCTGTTTATATACTTATGAGTTTTGACTTTCCCTTTGTAAGATTGTTCGGAGTTCGGTAATTTTGTTATTACCCTTATTTACTGGCTCCGCTAACGCGTCGTCCGTAAGCTCAATTTCCGACCATCAAGTCTCCAATTGATGCCGTGACATTTTCAAATACAATACAGTTATCTCTTAATTGTATTTCAAATCTCCAAGAACAAAAACGGTTGCCATGGAATCATCATGAACAAGCAAGCTAGTAAGCGTAACTTCTACATGTATATAATACAAAAACAAAACCCATCTTATATACATATTACAACCACGTGATCATCGACGGCGCACATAGAGTCTGAACTAACATACGAATAAAGGGGTGATCAAAATACACAAAGAATACAAGGAATTCAGTTAAAATGAAAAAAAATAAGAAATGAGACTATGTATTCCGAAAGGGTCGACTTCAGTTGAATGTGATTTATTCTATTTCCTCGACGGGTATCATTAGGGGAGCAAGAACTGTATATCCTCATGGAACATCTAATCTCACCAGAGTGTCTTTGCTGGGTACGTTTTTCTGACTCTTTAGTTTTTTGTGTAGTGTTCTGTAGATCATTGTTTACTCAATTCCTTTTGTCATTATATTTTTGTCCTTCGATTGTTTGGTTGTGTTTACACGTTTGGTATCTTCAAACTTTCCCTAAGCTTATTTGCACACCAACAAAAGTTATCGTATATAATATAAACTTACCAATTCATTAATAGTAAGCAGAGTATATTCGGCTTGTACTCTAACGGGAAAATCAGGTAACACAAGCTTATTATATCCAGTAAACAACGCTGTGTGTAGATTGTTAGCGTCACTGATTAAATATGAATTAATTTGGCAAAATAAATCTGAAAGGAAAGACATAGATGTAGTAACAATCAAATGTTTTAGGTGTCAAACCTATAATTCTCCAATCAGAGCTTACAACATATACAAAAGTAGTCCCTTTTAAAGAAAATAGTTCCTTTCGCTTTGTTGTATTGTGACAAATACTGAATGGAATGGAATAATTAAAATTGATAATTGAAGTTAAATATATAGGGATTATTTTGAGCCCAAATATGATGCATTTAGTTGTATTTTATGGAAGATTTGATGCATGATCTATACTATTGAATTTCCCGGCGATGACCAAGCTATTTTTAGAGTAGGTGTTTTCTATAGCCTGGCATGTCACTACAAGACTTTAAACATCCCCTGATATTTTCACAGAATGTAGAGGAATCATGTACGCTTCAGAAAATATATGTTCTTAGAAAGGTTAAACTTCAGATATAATAGCCAGGCAGGCTCCAAAAAACACAAATTTATTAGAAAATGTTAAAGAAATTAATAATAGGTTTCACTATCCTAGTATGGACTTCTCACAAGGGAACCGTTCTACTATAGTGTTGTTTGGGTATGTATAGTGCCCAAGCCGGTAGGCGAGGGCACAATACCTTCCCAGACAACACTATATGAGAACGGTTCCCGAGGGAGAAGTACATAATAAATTTAGTACATAACATGTCTAATGCTTAATGGCTAAAAAATTGCAACTAATGAGCTTTTAGAATAATAATCTCCACTTGCTGGTTCTGACATTCGCATAACTAAAAGTCTTGTAAAAATGCCATTGAGTACAACAATATCCATTGTGCCTATCTCCCCGTCATAATTTTATTCCAACATGAAGTCCGAGAGAACTTTAACTGCATATTTGGTTGCCGCTTTTGTCTTTACATTTTGATGTTGCAATGTGAATTCGTCGGCATCCGTGCTGCTGAATCTGGCAGCCATGTCGGCAATGTAAACAATGACGTAATCAACTGTTAATCGTAGCGCCTTATCAAGGGAAGTAACTTTTATTGAAAATTCATTACGTCAATTCGCAAATTTAGTCCCGCGGGAAGAATGGTCGTTTTAGTATAGTGCCTGTTGCGAAGTATAGTCTCCCGTAGTCAAGAAATGAATTATACTGTTGAAATATAGTGCCTAGCTAACAACCAATGAAAATTTACTATTTCTATATGTTATGTACTAATCCTTAATAGAACATGGAAAATGGATTGCTGACCGCAAACCCCATAACATATAACCTATAGGAATATTTATAGCAGGTTTTGAAGATTTTAAGTTAATTAAATGAATACCAAAAAATACCAATGGAAAGTCGGTAGAAAGAGAGGCGAATACATTTCTTACATATATAACCGCTCACCTTTCTGGCTTGGTACACGTACACGTACAATTAAAAGTGGCAGGTTAAGCCAGTTTTATGGACGAAAAACTACTGCTTGTACGGAATTAGTATATGTTCAATTTTCTGTAGTTGGTATCTTGCATATAACATCTTTTGAACATTAATAGAGAGTGTAGAAGCAATCTATTGTTATTTTCCGTGCTTATATACCTTTTAAAAACTGATATTTTAAGTTATCGTAAATGGGTATTTAGCCGTTCTTTAAATTTGATTTGTATTCACAATAATAAGAGTTTGTCATTTGTTCTATATATATACATGTATATTTATTTGGTAATTCGAGATACATTTACAAACGAATGGACAGATTAAAAGTTGTATTGCAAATGAGTTCTTACGTTAATTGGTTAAACGTACATGTTATATGTTAGGCCTTTAGAATGGTAAATGACGGATTTAATGTCAGTCTAGGTTAAAATATGTCAACTAAATTACCACAAAAAGGTCAAAAGTTTACTCTAAACACGCTACAATTATTGAATCATGTACTTCAAAGCTTATTTAAACACAGATTTAACAGAGAAAATTTAAAATGGCAATGGTCGCTAATTTAACCTGTCATAATATAAAATACTTAATTACATTGAGCCAAGTCAACGATTGATGCAGCAAACAAAAAGAGCCGTAAGCAATATGATGAAAAGTCCTACAATATTCTCGATTTATAAAAATATAAATTACAAATTAAGTAAGGACGAATTTCCTTTATCAATTTCGTCAGTTGAGTCAAAAGATTGGAAAAATAAATAATTCAAAACTCTAAGCTACATTAATATGAGTAACACGACGGGTGTCTTATAAGAAGCAAGAACTGTTTACCAATCGCGGGTACCTAAGTTCACTCCCGGTTTATGGCGGGTCCGTGTTGATCATCTTTTTAATTTTCTGTCTTGTGCTTTTTGTTTTGTGTCTTGTAAAACCAATGTTGACAGTGTCTCTGGATTGTCCATTCTTGATTGTCTCTTCGGTTTTCTCTAACGTGTATTTATGAACGCTAAAATCGCTCAAAGTTTCCTATGCCTGATACCCCCGTGAGATAGCTCGTCATATCCGTGTATTCGATTCCTACAGAAGACACTTAGCCTGACGATAATGCGAAGAGGAAATTATTTTCCTACGAGTTTTCCAGAAAACGATTCAACAGAATTCGATTTAACGATGTTTCACTGTATATCAAAAAGAACAAAACACATTGAGGAACACAAACGAAGATTATTTCTGAAAACGACAGTACTAGAACTCCAATAAAACAAGGGTTAGGATTATGGTGCTTAACGCCACTTTCAACAATATTTCAGTTATATTGTGGTGTTTAGTTTTATTGGTGGAGAAAACCGGAGAAAACCACCGACCTACCACAAGTCACTGACAAACTTGATCACATAATGTTGTATCGAGTACAACTCGCCATGAACGGGGTTCGAACTCACAACTTTTGTGGTGATAGATACTAGTTGCATAGGTAGGTGTAATTACAACTACCATATAATCATGATCACGGCGGCTCCAAATAAAACGAAACGTTCTTTAATATGACCTTCAAATACTTATGATTGTCAGATTTACATATATCAATAAAATGATGTGTATGGGATCACAAAGAAGATTATAGCGAAACTGTACGGCAATCTGATAATTATTCCCATTTATGTATACCATAGGATTATCTTTAAGGAAATTACACATGTCATCCCGTCATGGCATCAATTTTAACAGACTACTGAGAAATCTAAGGAAGCTTTGTGCGCACTAGATATCTATGTTTTTATTATGATCTATATTAAGTTGTGTGCATGCAGGGGCGGATCCAGGGGGGGGGGGGGGGCGCCCTCTCTAAATTTGGAAAAAATATGATTTTTTGGCGCAAAATCGCGATTTTGCAAACGAAATACCCCAAACATTTTCGTGCCTCCCTCCGCAATTGGTAAGAATATGATTTTTTGGCGTAAAATCGTGATTTTTGACACGAAATACCCCAAACAATTTCGCGCCTCCCTCCGCTCGGCGCAATTTTTTTTTAAGTGCGCCCCCCCTAACTTGAAATCCTGGATCCGCCCCTGGCATGCACCTCTATTCAAACCCTTAACTACCCACAATGAGACAGACACTGTTTCCAAATGTTTTCCGGTCCGTTAATATAATTTGGAAATTGTGTACTTCAGTGCACGCGTTCTCTGATTTCATTTTATTTGTTATCCCCATATTCCGATTTCTCGCTACCGACACATCCCAAGGTAATAAATGAAGGATGCACACGCGATGTGAAAGGTTATCAGGTCATAATATGGAATGCCTGATTGTGTACCATAGTGGATAAGTAACGGTCCCTGCACGATAAAGTTCTGCAGTAGATACAGAAAACAAGTAGGCGCATTGGAGAGGCTACACGAGCTATTGTTGTTCCTATCCGACTCTCCATACTTTTGCCAATGGCGGTCGAAGATCATTCCTCTGGGCGTTCTATCCCTCCCTGTTTTCTGTATAATTTTTAAATATTGTTAAATTTGTTCTTGTCCTGAATATACATAAATATTTGCCGCTGAGAATTTGATGACCAACAAAACTATATATAGATATTTGATTTGTCCCAGATCAGTATAGAAGTTGTATAACAAAGTTTAATTTAGTATAAATAAGAATTTTATTTCCTCTCTTTTTTAACTTTATAAATCGAAATTCAACGATTCTGCATTATAATTGTTTTGTCGTTATTTGTGCTGTAAATACATACATATATACATGTTCAATTACAATCGAAATTCGAGAAATCATTTGATTTCAAATAAAATTATATTTACCCAATAAAATGATTTTTAACATATTTCCATGGTTACTCCGATTCTTCAGTAACATCATGTCGAACTCAAATTTCTGTTTTTATTTACTCTATTTTGGAGTATCCAATACACAAAATAAAAAACACATATTGAAGATCTACTTTAAAAATTGGGTCGACAAAAATGACAATTCAAACATACAATACTATCCTATATACTTTAAGAGGATTGGGAGATATATCAATATTTTTAGAGAAATACAAAATGACCAGAACTATTTAACCATGAATAATATTCTAATTTAAAGACTAGATTCCCTTTAATACATTTCAATTAAGTAGTTGTTTATTTTCATTTCCTTTTGTATTTTTGTCAGGAAGATATACTTATATAAAATTCATGGTCAGGATGCTATTTTTAATATGGGGCAATCCTACTCTTAAGTCAGGCTATTTTTAGTATGTGGATGTCCAATACGACTGGTGATAAATACCCGAAAGAACTGCATAGTGATGATCTCGTATTAATAGAGTAGTGTCAGCTATATCAAATGTTCATTTTGACCTCTAACCAATGTATAATTGTGCTTCGGAAATTTCCGTATATTGGTCATGCACGATGCACTGAGCTTCGTACCTTAGGAAGATGCAATTTCCGATCAAATGAGACGGGAAAAACAGTTTATTATTTTCAAATTGATGTTCTAAAAATACTTGTGATGACGTCGGTAGATGAAGAGTAACACTGGCATGACAGTCCATGACCACTTAAGAGAACCCACATGATAAACATGAGTTGTCTGCTCTTGGAACCTCACTGTGGATGAGCCTATTGAAGTGAATTGATATTGTCACAGAAAGTAGGATATGATAGATAGGGGCAGATAATTTTGCTTTGCGACGGCACAATAACAACAACTCCTTTAAAACAGAAGGTCATCAGGAAATGACACAATATGTCTGCTTTACATGTGTGCTGTCTCCATAAGATAATCTTTAAGATACCAAAGGGATAATCAGAAGACCATAAATCGAAGGACAGACAACAGACAACAGAAACAGGACAAACAACGATCAACAAAACACTGCACAGAAACCTAAAGATCGAGCAACACGAGCCCCATTTAAAACCGAGGGTGAACACAGGTGCTCCGGACGGGTAAGCAGTTTCTGCTACACTAGTGGTACCAGTCGTGTTACTCTAGTTACAAACCCGGTGATAAAATAATATTGATTTTTAGACAAGTCGGTGTGCAACTGATTTGACTCGCACAAGAAAGGGCGCCCATTTGGTAAAGATAGTACCAGCTGCAATGTAAGTATGTAATATTTATATACACCTTGGTGTTACCGACCCGAAATAAATATAATGCGACTACAGAACAAAACGGAAGTTTAACTCTTCATGAAACAAATCCCATTTACCAGATTACAGTTGAAAAATATGTTAGGCTTACGTACGAAACCGCATCTAATAAAAATATGTTAGGCCTACGCAAGGAACCGCATCTAGTAAAAATATGTTAGGCCTCCGTACGGAACCGCATCTAGTTAAAATATGTTAGGCCTACGTACGGAACCGCATCTAATGAAAATATGTTAGGCCTACGTACGAAACCGCATCTAATAAAAATATGTTAGGCCTACGCAAGGAACCGCATCTAGTAAAAATATGTTAGGCCTCCGTACGGAACCGCATCTAGTAAAAATATGTTAGGCCTACGTACGGAACCGCATCTAATAAAAATATGTTAGGCCTACGTACGGAACCGCATCTAATAAAAATATGTTAGGCCTCCGTACGGAACCGTATCTAATAAAAATATATACGTACGGAACCGCATCTAATAAAAATATGGTTAGGCCTCCGTACGGAACCGTATCTAATAAAAATATATACGTACGGAACTGCATCTAATAAAAATATGTTAGGCCTCCGTACGGAACCGCATATAATAAAAATATATACGTACGGAACCGTATCTAATAAAAATATATACGTACGTAACCGCATCTAATAAAAATATATACGTACGGAACCGCATCTAATAAAAATATGTTAGACCTCCGTACGGAACCGCATCTAATAAAAATATGTTAGGCCTACGTACGGAACTGCATCTAGTGAAAATATGTTAGGCCTACGTACGGAACTGCATCTAATAAAAATATGTTAGGCCTACGTACGGAACTGCATCTAATGAAAATATGTTAGACCTCCGTACGGAACTGCATCTAATAAAAATATGTTAGGCCTACGTACGGAACCGCATCTAATAAAAATATGTTAGGCCTCCGTACGGAACTGCATCTAATAAAAATATGTTAGGCCTACGTACGGAACTGCATCTAATAAAAATATGTTAGGCCTACGTACGGAACCGCATCTAGTAAAAATATGTTAGGCCTACGTACGGAACCGCATCTAATAAAAATATGTTAGGCCTACGTACGGAACCGCATCTAATAAAAATATGTTAGGCCTCCGTACGGAACCGTATCTAATAAAAATATATACGTACGGAACCGCATCTAATAAAAATATGGTTAGGCCTCCGTACGGAACCGTATCTAATAAAAATATATACGTACGGAACTGCATCTAATAAAAATATGTTAGGCCTCCGTACGGAACCGCATATAATAAAAATATATACGTACGGAACCGTATCTAATAAAAATATATACGTACGTAACCGCATCTAATAAAAATATATACGTACGGAACCGCATCTAATAAAAATATATACGTACGGAACCGCATCTAATAAAAATATGTTAGACCTCCGTACGGAACCGCATCTAATAAAAATATGTTAGGCCTACGTACGGAACTGCATCTAGTGAAAATATGTTAGGCCTACGTACGGAACTGCATCTAATAAAAATATGTTAGGCCTACGTACGGAACTGCATCTAATGAAAATATGTTAGACCTCCGTACGGAACTGCATCTAATAAAAATATGTTAGGCCTACGTACGGAACCGCATCTAATAAAAATATGTTAGGCCTCCGTACGGAACTGCATCTAATAAAAATATGTTAGGCCTACGTACGGAACTGCATCTAATAAAAATATGTTAGGCCTACGTACGGAACCGCATCTAGTAAAAATATGTTAGGCCTACGTACGGAACCGCATCTAATAAAAATATGTTAGACCTCCGTACGGAACTGCATCTAATAAAAATATGTTAGGCCTACGTACGGAACCGCATCTAATAAAAATATGTTAGGCCTCCGTACGGAACTGCATCTAATAAAAATATGTTAGGCCTACGTACGGAACCGCATCTAGTAAAAATATGTTAGGCCTACGTACGGAACCGCATCTAATAAAAATATGTTAGGCCTCCGTACGGAACCGCATCTAATAAGAATATGCTAGGCCTACGTACGGAACTGCATCTAATGAAAATATGTTAGGCCTACGTACGGAACCGCATCTAATAAAAATATGTTAGGCCTACGTACGGAACTGCATCTAATAAATATAGGTTAGACCTACGTACGGAACCGCATCTAATAAGAATGATAAATACAGTCAAACCTGTATTAAGAGGTCAAAGAACAATTAACCTTGTAGGACAGGTGCCTTGTGAAAAGAGGTTCAACTCGGTTGACAGGTGTCTGCTTAATTAAAGGTGACATGAAGGGCAGGTTTGACTGTATCTATTTTCTTATTAAATCGATGTAATGAGATATGATCAACAAAGACATTCTTCATAGGAAATATACTCTTGTTTATAACATCTACCGGACATGTTCATTTTCTGCGTATGCTGAAGTGACAACATTGACTATTCTATTGTATAATAACAGATTGTAGGTATGCTAGCTGGTAGAAAGCTAGGCTAGCGTGATTGTCTTTACAACTTTCAATATCACTAAGGTACATCGCTAGCAGCATGGTACCAAGGACACTTGTTTTATTGTTTGTTGTGTACATGGTTTTGGGAACGATAAATACGGCCCGAGTGACTGGTGAGTGATATATTTTAGTCATATATAAAAAAGAAAGTATTTCAATAATGTAACTTGATTGTTTTTCATTACAGCAAAGTTTTTGTTAATCGTTCGTTTTTCAATGGGAACCTAATTTTATACATCGTAATAATTAACATTAATTAAGTGTGAAATATATCAAGACAGAAACTAGTGAAATCTACTCATTTACAAAATAAAAACGTATATATCAACAATGTTGTAAGCACGACGTGTTTCTGGAATAAGGTACGCTCAAAATCGGTAGATTGGAAAGCCAAATAATTTAAAGTTTTGGGAGCAATAAAACCAAAAGGCCTAAACAGGAGAGCTAAAATCAGCTAAGAACACATAGGCCTGAAGGAGAACGACGCCTTTCTGGAATAATCTTCATCAGGTACACAATTATATGCAGGATATAGCAATTTAGTAGGGAAATGTATAAAAAGGCATGAACAATCTCACCAAAATAAACCAGGACCCAGTTGGATAAAAGGCATGAACAATCTCACCAAAATAAACCAGGACCCAGATAAAAGGCATGAACAATCTCACCAAAATAAACCAGGACCCAGTTGGATAAAAGGCATGAACAATCTCACCAAAATAAACCAGGACCCAGTTGGATAAAAGGCATGAACAATCTCACCAAAATAAACCAGGACCCAGTTGGATAAAAGGCATGAACAATCTCACCAAAATAAACCAGGACCCAGTTGGATAAAAGGCATGAACAATCTCACCAAAATAAACCAGGACCCAGTTGGATAAAAGGCATGAACAATCTCACCAAAATAAACCAGGACCCAGATAAAAGGCATGAACAATCTCACCAAAATAAACCAGGACCCAGTTGGATAAAAGGCATGAACAATCTCACCAAAATAAACCAGGACCCAGTTGGATAAAAGGCATGAACAATCTCACCAAAATAAACCAGGACCCAGTTGGATAAAAGGCATGAACAATCTCACCAAAATAAACCAGGACCCAGATAAAAGGCATGAACAATCTCACCAAAATAAACCAGGACCCAGTTGGATAAAAGGCATGAACAATCTCACCAAAATAAACCAGGACCCAGTTGGATAAAAGGCATGAACAATCTCACCAAAATAAACCAGGACCCAGTTGGATAAAAGGCATGAACAATCTCACCAAAATAAACCAGGACCCAGTTGGATAAAAGGCATGAACAATCTCACCAAAATAAACCAGGACCCAGTTAGATAAAAAGCATGAACAATCTCACCAAAATAAACCAGGACCCAGTTAGATAAAAGGCATGAACAATCTCACCAAAATAAACCAGGACCCAGTTGGATAAAAGGCATGAACAATCTCACCAAAATAAACCAGGACCCAGTTGGATAAAAGGCATGAACAATTGTTTTGTTTGTTTGAGGTGTTTAATGCCACTTTCACCAATATTTACGCTATATCATGGCGGTCAGTTTTAATGGTGTAGGAAACCGAAGTATCCAGAGAAAACCACCGACCTGTCGCAAGTCACAAACAAACTTCATCACATGATGTTGTATCAAGTACACCTCGCCATAAACGGGGTTCGAACTAACAACTTTAGTGGTGATAGGCACTGATTGCATAGGGAGTTGTAAAACCAATTACCATACGATCAGGACCACAAATCTATGATACTCCCTCTTAATGTACATTTGTAACACGGAGACTAGCAACCAAACAGTGTTCAAGAAATTCTAATTGATAAGATGGTGTTAGAAATTATAAAGTAAAATTATGAAAAGTAAGTGTCCATCCAGATAGCAAAACGAAAGCGTCCATGTAATGGGTAATATATGTTCATCACCACTTTTAACACTGTTTTACGTATATTTTGGTGGTCAGTACTATATCTGTAGGAATCCAGAATACTGTAGAAAACCACGAACATGTTGGAAGTCGCTGACAAAATGTAAGGGTTAAACTTCGCCACTGGCATGAATAGAACGATATATAACTGACAAGGGACAACGATGGTTTACAAATACAATTGTGGACTGTGAACATTGCACCGTCTTTCTGCACGCGTTGGAAGAGTTTGAAGATACCAAAGGGGTAATCAAAATCCGTATATCAAAAAAGAACAGACAACATAATGGCAAAAAGAAAAAGGACAAACAACGATCTACAAAATATACACATAAGACTAAAGATCAAGTAACACGAACCCCATTATAAACCGGGGATGAACTCAGGTGCTCCGGATGGGTGAGCAGTTGCTGCTCCACTAGTAGCACCCGTCGTGTTAATCTAGTTATAAATCCGGTGATAAATCATGTATGAGAAAAGGACCATGAAGTGTTTACGACAGGTGGAACATATCCGTGGTCATTCCGGCTTCCTCCACCAATATAACTGAACGCCACGACATAACTGAAATATTGTTGAATATATTCAATGATGTGCAATAACTGTATACTATTCCATATTTCAATCGAAACGGGATTAATCGGTCGCCATTTTAATTTTTTTAATCGGTCAATATCTACAGGTCAGTGTAAGATCACGTGATAAATAATGACTTCTTTGGAAGATTTAGTGATCATACCGTGGAAAATAAATAAAATCACATGACAAAGCGTAACCAATAGAAAGCGAGTATATCCTTATTAATATTCATGAGGTATAATAATATAAAATATAAGATTATGGAAAAATTAACGTTTGCAATACTTTTTGCCAAAGCTTGTGTCTTGCTAATGAAAAAAAAGCAATATAACATATATTATTTAATGCATTCCCATCATAAACGGATTTTGTTATTGCTCTTATATCTAAATGTCCGATTAACGGGTACGACAACCTATCCGTTCATTTTCTCCGTCAACTAGAAGTTTAACGGGTACGATAACCTATCCGTTCATTTTCTCCGTCAACTAGAAGTTTAACGGGTACGATAACCTATCCGTTCATTTTCTCCGTAAACTAGAAGTTTAACGGGTACGATAATCTATCCGTTCATTTTCTCCGTCAACTAGAAGCTTAACGGGTACGATAACCTATCCGTTCATTTTCTCCGTCAACTAGAAGTTTAACGGGTACGATAACCTATCCGTTTATTTTCTCCGTCAACTAGAAGTTTAACGGGTACGATAACCTATCTGTTCATTTTCCCCGTAAACTAGAAGTTTAACGGGTACGATAACCTATCCGTTAATTTTCTCCGTAAACTAGAAGTTTAACGGGTACGATAATCTATCCGTTCATTTTCTCCGTCAACTAGAAGTTTAACGGGTACGATAACCTATCTGTTCATTTTCTCCGTAAACTAGAAGTTTAACGGGAACGATAACCTATCTGTTCATTTTCTCCGTCAACTAGAAGTTTAACGGGTACGATAATCTATCCGTTCATTTTCTCCGTCAACTAGAAGTTTAACGGGTACGATAACCTATCCGTTAATTTTCTCCGTAAACTAGAAGTTTAACGGGTACGATAATCTATCCGTTCATTTTCTCCGTAAACTAGAAGTTTAACGGGTACGATAACCTATCCGTTCATTTTCTCCGTAAACTAGAAGTTTAACGGGTTTTAGTTTAAACATATTTTATTTGCATAAAAGTTGCAAATGGGATTGGACACAAGTTATGACAACATTAGTGAAGTCCTTTCCCTTTTACAAAGATATAAACAAAAAATAATTGTACATAATGGCGATAATTATACAAATAAATTTTACAACATGATATATTTAGACGTTAATAATAAAGTAAATATAAAGAAAAATAAGGTGAAATAAAATATTCAAAACATAGGGATAGAAAGAAGGACAGGAAGAAGAAGAAAGGTTTCAAACAAACAAAAACAACAAAAAACAACATGGACTGGAGTGAGTAAGCTAGTATATTAGTTAAAGCGCTGGGTGCTTCTAATAAAAGAATAAACAACAGAGAAGATTTCAATGTTTTGGTTAGGAGTCAAATTTTCATCACCAGCTAATATCAATTCAATTGTAACTACGTAATTCTTTAATTTATTAAACAAGATTGCCCTATTTTCATTGTAAAAGGGACATTCAAGGAAAAAGTGTATACAGTCTTCAAAACCATGACCACAGATACATGCAGGACTAGGTTTTAAATGGACAAGGTGCAAATCTGCATTTAGCGAACTGCACATATTTCTAAGTCTGCTATGAATAATATTTAGTTTTCTATCACCCCAACCGAAATAAAAAGGCACTTTTTCAAGCAATATTTTAATTTTTCTTTTAAATATGTTAATATTACCAGAATTTCTAATTTCCGGACTTAAATTGTTCCAGTCCCGGGTAGTAGAGGGGAAAAAGGACTTTTTGGTAATTTCTAATCGACAATTAGGTAAAACATAATTATTACTATTTCGTAAATTATACTGGGAAACACTACCAACCGGAAGGGGCATCAAATCACAAAGATAGTCTGGGGCAGATTTGTTGTGAATAGAATAAAATAAGCTGAGCCTTCTTACCCTTCGCCTATCAGATAGTAATTCCCAACCCGTTTCAGAATAGATAGATTGACGACTTGCAAATAGAGGCAGTCCGGTTACTATTCGTCCTGCCTCTATTTGAAGCTTTTCTAAATTATCAGAGTCTTGTTGACTACAACCATCCCAAAGTTCACATGCGTATTCCAACATAGGCCTTATAAAGATCAAATAAATACGAGAAAGATAATGTCTATTTAATGCATATTTAAGTTTTCTTAGGGCACACAACCTCTGACTTGCTGATTTAATAATATTAACTATATGGGTATGAAATTTTCCATTGCTGTCAAAAGTAATACCCAAATGTTTGTGACAGGTAACAAATTCTACTAATTTGTCTTGGAATGTTATTTCTATATCGTTGGGAAGATTAATGTTGGAAAATACCATTGCTTTAGTTTTTTGAGGATTAAAATTTACTAACCATTGCTTAGACCATATAGATATAGATTCCAAATCACTATTTATTACATCTTCTATAGTATATGGACTTTGACTAGAATATGAAAGAGAAGTATCATCTGCAAACAGTCTAGTAAGACTTAAAAGGTTATCTGCAATATCATTAACATATAATAAGAAAAGTAGCGGACCAAGCACCGAGCCCTGGGGGACTCCTGCATTTGTATTTACTAAGGGGGATTTGGAATTGTTTATAAATACACATTGTTTCCTACTGGAAATATAGCTTTCAAACCATTTAAATAATTTACCATCTACCCCGTAAGCTTTAAGTTTCAGTAAAAGCCCTGTATGCCAGACCCGATCAAATGCTTTAGAAATATCACATAAAATAAGGGTAGTAATACAATGATCATCCAGAGACATACATATTCTGTAATAGATTTCTATTAGCTGGTGAACGGTAGAGTGACCTGGGATGAAACCTGATTGAAATTTATACAATAAATTATTTGATATTAAATGATTAAATACTTCCTTAAAAACAATTCTTTCGAATACTTTGCCAACTGCTGATAGAAATGATATTGGTCTATAGTTAGATATTAATGATTTGTCTGTCTCCCTTTTTGAAGAGTGGCATAACAGATGCGGTTTTCCATTGCGTTGGAAATTCCGATTTAGAAAGCGATAAATTAAACAAGAGAGAGAGGGGAACACAAACAGTATTACACGTTTTCTTAAGCATTTGATGACTAATGGAATCCAGACCTGACGCTTTTCCAAGTTTTAAAATTTGTAAAATATCAAGAACTTTACTCGGAGTAATTTGAAAGAAATCTAGTGTTGCATTTGTTCTGAGAGGAAAGTCTGGTATTGATGTATTACTGTCATTTAATGTAGATATAGAACAGAAATAATTATTTAGAAGACATGCTTTTTCGTAATCATCTGAGATGAGGTCATTATTTTCTTTTTTTAATTGACTAATTGGTGACATGTCACCAGACGATTTAACCAATTTTTTAATCAATGACCAGTAAGATTTTGAATTTGAACTTGAAAAATCATCTAGTATAGTATTAACATTAAAATAAAATTGTTCTTTAGCATGCTTTTTTAAATTATTTACATGATTTCTTTGCTTCTTGTATTTATTAATATTGGAATCACTATTAGATCTACGAGCCAGTTTTCGAAGTCTGTCTCGTTTTCTTATTTCCCTTCTTAATTCGGAATTGAACCAAACTTTATCTTTTAGTCTTATTGTAACTTCTTTTTGGGGCACACAATTTTTAATTATTTCAATAAATGTTTTTGTAAATGTTTGACAGTTTTCGTCCATACTATTTTCTGGAGATATAATTGAGTTCCAATTTAAGGAGGATATACAATCGTTACAGGTCTCAAAATCAGCATTTCGATAATCCCAGACTAATCGTTTATAAGTATTGATTGATTTAAGAGGGACTTTTAGGTAGACAATTGTTGCTTCATGGTCACTATATTTTCTATCTACTTGAATTACATACGACTCGAGGACATTACAATTATCAGATACTAAAACAGGGTCAAGTAAAGATTGGCGCGTGTTACATGTTCTGGTAGGTTCAGTAATCATGTTTTTCAGATCATTCAACCTCATAATATCAAATAATTTGTGAGAATGTTCACTAAGAAAATCTACATTTAAATCTCCCGTTATCACAACGTTTGACGAGTAATTCGTGGCGTTTTCCACGGACTGTTGAAACTTGTCCCAGAATGGATAGTTCGCATTAGGTTGGCGATATACAACACAAAGGAGCATTTTGTATGCAGGAAAAACAATTTCCAGCCAAATAGCTTCACTATCAAAATTTAAATCTGTTCTGGGTTGGACAATTAGATGATTACTAAAATATACTATTACACCTCCCCCTGAATTATTTCGATCTTTCCTATACGGATCTTTGCAGTATCCCTCTATAAAAATGCCATCATTTGTTATATTTTGATCAAGATGTGTTTCTGTTAAACGGGTACGATAACCTATCTGTTCATTTTCTCCGTAAACGAGAAGTTTAACGGGTACGATAACCTATCCGTTCATTTTCTCCGTAAACTAGAAGTTTAACGGGTACGATAACCTATCTGTTCATTTTCTCCGTAAACTAGAAGTTTAACGGGTACGATAATCTATCTGTTCATTTTCTCCGTCAACTAGAAGTTTAACGGGTACGATAACCTATCTGTTCATTTTCTCCGTAAACTAGAAGTTTAACGGGTACGATAACCTATCCGTTCATTTTCTCCGTCAACTAGAAGTTTAACGGGTACGATAACCTATCTGTTCATTTTCTTCGTAAACTAGAAGTTTAACGGGAACGATAACCTATCCGTTCATTTTCTCCGTCAACTAGAAGTTTAACGGGTACGATAACCTATCCGTTAATTTTCTCCGTCAACTAGAAGTTTAACGGGTACGATAACCTATCCGTTCATTTTCTCCGTAAACTAGAAGTTTAATGGGTACGATAACCTATCTGTTCATTTTCTCCGTAAACTAGAAGTTTAACGGGTACGATAATCTATCCGTTCATTTTCTCCGTCAACTAGAAGTTTAACGGGTACGATAACCTATCTGTTCATTTTCTCCGTAAACTAGAAGTTTAACGGGTACGATAACCTATCCGTTCATTTTCTCCGTCAACTAGAAGTTTAACGGGTACGATAACCTATCTGTTCATTTTCTTCGTAAACTAGAAGTTTAACGGGAACGATAACCTATCCGTTCATTTTCTCCGTCAACTAGAAGTTTAACGGGTACGATAACCTATCCGTTAATTTTCTCCGTCAACTAGAAGTTTAACGGGTACGATAACCTATCCGTTCATTTTCTCCGTAAACTAGAAGTTTAACGGGTACGATAACCTATCTGTTCATTTTCTCCGTAAACTAGAAGTTTAACGGGTACGATAATCTATCCGTTCATTTTCTCCGTCAACTAGAAGCTTAACGGGTACGATAACCTATCTGTTCATTTTCTCCGTAAACTAGAAGTTTAACGGGTACGATAACCTATCCGTTCATTTTCTCCGTCAACTAGAAGTTTAACGGGTACGATAACCTATCTGTTCATTTTCTTCGTAAACTAGAAGTTTAACGGGAACGATAACCTATCCGTTCATTTTCTCCGTCAACTAGAAGTTTAACGGGTACGATAACCTATCCGTTCATTTTCTCCGTCAACTAGAAGTTTAACGGGTACGATAACCTATCCGTTTATTTTCTCCGTCAACTAGAAGTTTAACGGGTACGATAACCTATCCGTTCATTTTCTCCGTAAACTAGAAGTTTAACGGGTACGATAACCTATCCGTTAATTTTCTCCGTAAACTAGAAGTTTAACGGGTACGATAATCTATCCGTTCATTTTCTCCGTCAACTAGAAGTTTAACGGGTACGATAACCTATCTGTTCATTTTCTCCGTAAACTAGAAGTTTAACGGGAACGATAACCTATCTGTTCATTTTCTCCGTCAACTAGAAGTTTAACGGGTACGATAATCTATCCGTTCATTTTCTCCGTCAACTAGAAGTTTAACGGGTACGATAACCTATCCGTTAATTTTCTCCGTAAACTAGAAGTTTAACGGGTACGATAATCTATCCGTTCATTTTCTCCGTAAACTAGAAGTTTAACGGGTACGATAACCTATCCGTTCATTTTCTCCGTAAACGAGAAGTTTAACGGGTACGATAACCTATCTGTTCATTTTCTCCGTAAACTAGAAGTTTAACGGGTACGATAACCTATCTGTTCATTTTCTCCGTAAGCGAGAAGTTTAACGGGTACGATAACCTATCTGTTCATTTTCTCCGTCAACTAGAAGTTTAACGGGTACGATAACCTATCTGTTCATTTTCTTCGTAAACTAGAAGTTTAACGGGAACGATAACCTATCCGTTCATTTTCTCCGTCAACTAGAAGTTTAACGGGTACGATAATCTATCCGTTCATTTTCTCCGTCAACTAGAAGTTTAACGGGTACGATAACCTATCCGTTCATTTTCTCCGTAAACTAGAAGTTTAACGTGTACGATAACCTATCCGTTAATTTTCTCCGTAAACTAGAAGTTTAACGGGTACGATAATCTATCCGTTCATTTTCTCCGTAAACTAGAAGTTTAACGGGTACGATAACCTATCTGTTCATTTTCTCCGTAAACTAGAAGTTTAACGGGTACGATAACCTATCCGTTCATTTTCTTCGTCTACTAGAAGTTTAACGGGTACGATAACCTATCCGTTAATTTTCTCCGTAAACTAGAAGTTTAACGGGAACGCTAACGGGTGCGCTAAGTTACAGAGGCTTCGTGAATACCAATTTTTTAGCAGAATTTTTTAACGTAGACGTTAACGGAAGCGGTATTTAACGGACGCTTTGTGAAAAGTCCCAGGGCAATAAAGTATCAGATGTCAATCTTAATAAGAAGTTTGCTTCTACCTTCCTCGATAGGCGTAGAAGACGAGATACCTGGATTGAGGAGTACTGTGAGGTGAAAGAAGAGACAGTTGAAGGAAATTCTGAATTGAATGTTGTATGTCTTAACGAACGTTGAAGGATTTGAAAGTTATAAAATGTCATATTACATATAATAAGAATAATCAGCTTTGTCATTTATAAAACTTTGGGTTTAAAATGTAATAACGTATTAAAAACGGCCATCACTAGGTTAGTTATTCAACGTTCTGTTGATGAAACATTTAGAACACCTGGCGACCGTTTCACTAAAGTGGTCGTAAATCGTAAGTCTAAGATCACTCTTAAGATTTCCTTACGTGCACGTATACGTGCGTTTCACTAAACTAGTCCTAAGCTTAAGAGTTACGACTTACGACTTGCGACAAGTAATATCTCCTATAATGGAGGTAAACAGATATTATATTGTATCATATATTTTATATATAATAAACCCAACAGCTCAAAAGCTGATTAGGGGTTCGGGTGGCTCAATGAGTTAGGTCGTTGGATCTAGCAACTCATACAAGCCTATCCCCAATACGGAGTGGGTTCGCGCCCGGCTTTGTAAATTACAAAAAGGGTGCACTCGACTCGCAGCCGATATAGCTGAAATACTACTGAAAGTGGCGTTAAAACACCAAAAGATCAAATCAAAAGCTGATTACATTACTAATCACATTTTAAATGTGTTTAAATACATTTTTAATATTCAACTAATAATAAAACTCCAAAGTTATTTTTTAAATGAATAAACCAAAGTTATCAGGAAAAAAATGTTAAGTGTAAAAATTTACCGAAATTTGAGAAGAAATTTTTGTTATGGAATATATTTTAACAAATTTCATGCTATATGTAAGGGGAAATTTAAAAAATGTGACCATATATATTTGACAATACATTCACATTCTGCACTGATATTCCGTTTGCGGCGCATTTCAATTGCGCGGAAAAAAATCCTACATTTCCGTGAAGAACTTCAACACATGACAATTGTGCGGACTTTTTTTTTACCTTTCTTTAAAGTACATTTCGTATTTTCATAATATTTTATGGTTTTTATAAACACTGATGCAGCAACTTCTTTTTTAACTCTTTACTGACTTTTTTCGCCAGCCAGAAATTACTTAATCTGTAATCCCTGCCCACCACGGAGGGGTAGGATTTGGGTAGTTTTATTGCATCACTATATTCACGCATATAAAATAATATGCTTCATCAACACATAAAACAACAAAAATACACATCTTACAATATCAAATCTTAACATGTACATGTACTGTTGATTTATATTCATAGTGAGTGTTTAGCGCTTTATATAATCAATAAAAACTACCAATGAATTTTAACATTTGGACTGCGAAAATATCTGTTGCCTTCAAAATTATTGTTTTTTTTTCATACATGTATGTTCCACTATTTTTTTTAATTTATATTTCATATATTTGTATAGATGTTATTCTTATATTTTTTGTTTTCATTTTAAAGGTTGACCAAAGAGGCGAATAATCCATATTGCATCGTCAGTCGTGCTGCAAAATGCAGAAAATGTTATGAGTAAATCAAATATATTCTAAATAACAGATAATCCGCGCAAATGTAAAAAAAAAAGTCTCAGGTATATATTACGGGCAATTGTAATGCTCTTTCTCCGTGCACTAAAAGTGATACCTGTTAATCCTCAAATCCACGGAAATGTAATGTGCCCTCTGTTTGTGCTTAACTTTATTTTTGAACCATTGTTTGTACATGCACCCCATATCATTGTTTTCTTGAAATTTCATCTAGGTACATACACTCGTTAATAAAATATGTTGATATTGTAAATGCAGAACTGATAGAAAGTACACTGAAACAAACAATAATGTGTAGCTGTTTTAATGATTTGCTATGGCTCTCGAAATATAAAAAAATGTTGCGTGCATCTAATATTTATTAATTGCTTCATTTGATTAATGTATATATTAAAAAAAAATATAGAAAGCAATTGTTCTCTTCAAAAATAGGTTTACGATTTACGACTTACGAGTACCTTCCACCACTCTTAACTTTGCGATCACTTTCTATCGCAAGTCGTAAATCCTAACTATTAGTGAAACGGTCGTAGCTCTTAAGAGTACACTTACCTCTACGTTTACGACTTACGACCTTTAGTGAAACGGTCGCCTGGTATCTTATGTATTTCTCAGTTCCCGAAACATGTGAATGAATGAAAATGGGGAGATATTTTTTTACTAGTTCGGCACATCGTACAATCATTTTTGTGCTTGATTCCCTGAAGTTAAATAAATCAATGTAGCATATTTCCCACATCTACTGCAACCAATTCCATTTTGAAGAATGACTTACGCATATTTTTTCTGAAAGAATTCATATGCTCAGCTGAAGACCGTGAAGGGAACCGAGTAACGCGAGTTCATTCGGAATAATTAGTTTTTGAATATTATGTCACAGTGGATTTGATGATACACCATCCGACAAGGTTCATGTCATTGCTAACGCGATTAAATTGATAAAACTAATTTTAGATTGTTCCATACCTTAAAATTACAATTATATCACCCGAACATGCGTCAAACATTTCTATTTTACATTTGAGTTATCCCGCATTATATAACAGTGATTTATTTTAGTACAAGATGAAATAGCACAAGCACGACAGTCACACCATTGTTATTTTCACTTGTACTGTGTGCATACATGCATATATACACTGTGTGCTTCATACACATTTGATGCGTTTTTCTTGCTTTGAATTGATATGTCTTTTACCGTTTCCGAGATAAATCAATTCCGATAAGGGAAAACAAGTGCAAAGCTCTAAATTTGAACTTTCTATTTTTCATTCAATTTCAATGCATTTTTTTTTCTTTTCCCTCTTTGCATAATGCCCGTCTTATTGAGTTACCTATGAGGCAATAAAGAAAATGTAATAAAAAAAGGATGCGCATTCCGAAAATAAAATTCTCTCATATTTGAAAGGTACATATGTATGAAAAATGTTAGTTTTCATTTAAATTTGAGTCAGGTTTTTTTCTTGAAATTGATTGCAATAACAGTTTCAGGTACTTTGTCAACGGATTTCCACTATGGAGTAGTAAGACCTATCGATTTGTGGCGGTAGTATCATGCTGCGTCCGACGTAACCCTTTATTAAAACCATAAGACAAAAGACAGTGCATTTAATGTTTGTTGTTTTAGTACTGAATACTCATGCGGAAAAAGAAGCCCATTATATCCAATACGGGCCGCTTCTTTTGTTTCAATTGTACTGTATGTATAGGAGAATGTCCGAGTAACTCTGCATTCCTTAAAAATAATGGAGCCAAGGCCCCGAAGGGGCCGAGGTCCATTGTTTTTAAGGAATGGAGAGATACGAGGACATTCTCCAACTTAAAATTCACCCATTGTAGTTTATTAATTTTATTAATTATTAATCTTGTAACAAAAAAAATTAAATAAATTGTTTGTTATTCAATTTGCAATTTTAAACAGGTTGAGGTTTTTGACCTCTAAACTCTAGCTCCGCCCCTGTCCACATTGTTCATAACTCTCCATTCCTTAAAAATAATGGAGAGTTTAGACAATAGATTTACATCACAGGTGGATTTTAACTTATTCTTAAATTGGCAAGTATTGCTCGGTGAATACAGGAAGTCTGTTTATTCATTGTCCAGTTAATACAAGATTCACGGTGATAATTTTGCAATTCATATTAGTTATTAGGACAAGTATTGTCCGTTTAACAGAATAATTCGCTTTATTAATAGATTAAACATGTTTTATTGCTAAATATTTTAACAATTGGATTGGACACAAGTGATATCAACTTACAAGGGTCCTGTCCGCATTATTTATAGTTCGGTTTATGCAAGTTTAACATTATTCAAAGAAAATGTATCACTCATTAGAACAGTGGGGTGAGATTAATACAGGAGTTCCGTTTAGTCATAGTTCGCTTAATACAAGTTTCAAAGCTGGCGATAATTAGGAAATTTGACAATGTAACAGTTATTAGGACAAGTATTGTCCGGTTATGTTTCGTACTAACATACGCTTGGTATTAACAGACAAATATTGTCACGGACGTTTGGAATGATGAGTAATGCTCAATACGTTATTTTGGGAATCAAATGTCGAATAAGGGTAATAACAAAATTACCGAACTCCGAACAATCTTACAAAGGGAAAGTCAAAACTCAAAAGTACATAAACAGACAAAATCAGTCAACAACCGGAAAACTGTGAAAAACGTAATGACCCTGACTTGGTACAGGCATTTCTAAAGAACTCATGAACAAATCGATACAAACCTGTATAAAGTATCGGATAGTGTCTTGTCAGTCAGACATATTGACATGTTCTGCTGATACATTTTTACATTTCGACCTATATCACAATAAATTTCATCTCTGTAGGTCAATTTCTTTGAATAATATTCACGACAGATAATTTGTCTGCTGACCTCGTTTGAGATGTCAAGATTACAACAAAATTACTGACAGCTGCAATTTATGTTACACCACTATAACTTTTAATAACAATTTTCCATAAATAGCATTTTATTTAGAAATATTAACGATGCATTATATGACATCTTACGTGCAAAATGTTCTGACATCTAAGACGCTGATTACACAGTTCTAGATGTGAACATTGTATTGTCTGTCCTTCTTCGATTTACGGCTTCTGATTACGACTTTGGTATCTTCAAACTATTCTTTGAAATATTATCACGATACGTCATTTGAAAAGAAAAGAAAAGTAATTTTGCTTGGTAATATCCCGTTGCGTATTAAATACATTGTATACCCTATAGACAATATATAAAAATAAAGTAGTCACTATCTAAAGTGGAGTAGATGTTATCTTAAATAAACGTTAGAGAATATCAAAGAGGCACTCAAAAATAGACAATCCAGAGAAACTGGCAACATAGGGTAAACAAGACGAAGAAATACACAATACAATATGTGTTGGACACCAATTTGCGCAAACCAACAGAAATAACGGTAATAAAACACCTACAAACAACTGGACTGGAGGTAAATACGAACCGAACATCGTGCTTATGGGGAAAATCGTAACGGACGTCACAACACGGAACTCAGAACGTAAAGATGCTTAATAGGAAAGCACAAACAACTAAATAGATAAGCAACACGGACCCCACCAAATGCACCACGGGCGAACGCACCCGTCGTGTTCCTCATATATTCAACCCGTTCCGGTAAAAGTCTTGGCAGTGAGAGATGAAAGGAAACATCTACGTATAAAGTAAAAGATACAGTGTCATTTGAGATATGGATATTTCGTAACGGTCAACCATAGTGTGATAACGACCGTGGAATGTTTGTAGCGATAACTTAGGAGCAACGTAGCCTTGTTTGAGCAGCTTTTGCGTCAGGACCTGTGCCCTGTCAAGAAAACAAAAATGTACGTGGCAGAAGATCTAGAATAACGTGGGAGTTGTGAAATATAAACTCCATACGCTGGTGATGCAGGAATATTGCTACTGATGAAGGGAAAAGTAACAATTGCCAAAGTGAATTCATTGCGTTTGTCGTAAAGTTTTGTTTTTAATCTTCCTCCATTGTCGATTTCAATATGAAGGTAAAATTAAGAAGCAAACTTTTGAGTATCAGTAGTATCCTTAGATTCAAGCTCATTTGGATAGATGCGATGTAGATAATCACCGAATAAAGAATTGTTCAGTGACAGGACGTCATCTATATAGTGGAAGCTGGGTTAATTTTCTATCTTTACTCCTGAGAAGCCCTTGAAGGCAGTATGTTTCATAAGCATGGAAGATATTTTCCAGCAGCATAGACAATATTTGAACATCTGAATGCGATGTAGACACTTTCTAGCCCATCTTCGCTATCCTGTTTAGGCTCTTTGGTTTTATAGCTCCCAACATGTTAAGTGATTTGGCTTTGCAATCGTTCGATTTTGGGCATACCTGGTGAAGGTTATTCTAGAAACGCGTCGTGCACACTAAATTTGATATCTACGTTTTTATTACTATCACTGGTGGATACCTCTGCTGGTGGACTATTAGTCCTCAAGGGTATCATCTGCCCAGTAGTCAGTGTTTCTATCACTGGTGGATACCTCTGCTGGTGGACTATTAGTCCTCGAGGGTATCATCCGCCCAGTAGTCAGTGTTTCTATCACTGGGTGGATACCTCTGCTGGTGGACTATTAGTCCTCGAGGGTATCATCCGACCAGTAGTCAGTGTTTCTATCACTGGGTGGATACCTCTGCTGGTGGACTATTAGTCCTCGAGGGTATCATCCGCCCAGTAGTCAGTGTTTCTATCACTGGGTGGATACCTCTGCTGGTGGACTATTAGTCCTCAAGGGTATCATCTGCCCAGTAGTCAGTGTTTCTATCACTGGTGGATACCTCTGCTGGTGGACTATTAGTCCTCGAGGGTATCATCCGCCCAGTAGTCAGTGTTTCTATCACTGGGTGGATACCTCTGCTGGTGGACTATTAGTCCTCGAGGGTATCATCCGACCAGTAGTCAGTGTTTCTATCACTGGGTGGATACCTCTGCTGGTGGACTATTAGTCCTCGAGGGTATCATCCACCCAGTAGTCAGTGTTTCTATCACTGGGTGGATACCTCTGCTGGTGGACTATTAGTCCTCGAGGGTATCATCCGCCCAGTAGTCAGTGTTTCGACACTGACATGGTTTATTAGATATATCTATTACTGAAATTTTCAGTTATTAAATAATGTAATTATTAATGAAACTAAGGTTATCCTCCCTCATGCCTAGGTGACCATAGCCGATTTTGGCTATCCTGTTTAGGCCATTTGGTCTTATACATGTAGCACCCAAAACTGTAAATCATTTGGCTTTCCAATCTTTCAATTTGGAGCGTACCTGATGAAGGTTATTGCAGGAACGCGTCATGCGCACTACATTTTATATTTACGTTTTTATTCGTTGGGTTTGTGCTGTTCACTTTGTCAAATTAAATGCTATCACGTTTTATTAGTTTCGTGATGTGATGTATACTAAGATTTCCGACTATTGGTTCGTATTTAATCCAAATTGTTTTGTAGAGAGATCTTGGTTTATGTATTTATTTACTGGTGTCAAACACGATTTCGCGTCACCCGTGGAGCATGTACTGCTAACCGTTTCGGAGCGCGGGAGTTCACGCCGGGCTCTAAGAGAGGTTGGTGCTGCTCAATCTGTAGTCTTCTGTGTTGTGTTTTGTAGACCATTGTCTATCATTTCCCCCATTTTCTTTTGACTTGTATTGTCTGGACTTTGATTGTTTTGTAGACCATTGTCTATCATTTCCCCCATTTTCTTTTGACTTGTATTGTCTGGACTTTGATTGTTTTGTAGACCATTGTCTATCATTTCCCCCATTTTCTTTTGACTTGTATTGTCTGGACTTTGATTGTTTTGTAGACCATTGTCTATCATTTCCCCCATTTTCTTTTGACTATTGTATTGTCTGGACTTTGATTGTTTTGTAGACCATTGTCGATCATTTCCCCCAATTTCTTTTGACTATTGTATTGTCTTGACTTTGATTTGCAGTTGGTGATTACCCCTGTGATCTCTCCAGACTTTTCGTGACGGAAGTGCATTATGGGTAGTCTAAATTCTAAATATAAACGAATAAATCAAGGAGATAGACAATCTATTTATAACTGCATCTATATAATTGATCAATCATATATTTTACCAATCCATTTTGAATTGATTAATGAAATGGTGCAAAGTATATCCATCCATTACAATTGCCCAGACATCGCAGAAGATGGAATAATGACTATATTTAAGGTTTAATTTGACGTGTTAAGCGGACCATTGTGTTCCACAATCATACCACAATCTAATATTGTATTTATCGGTTTAATTCACATTAATCAAGAATTCTGAATTGAATGCATACAAGATATAATAAGTCAATATCCATGTTATCAATGACGTTCAATATTGCAGTTTAAAGCTATGCCACATTTACAATATTTCAGTAATATCATGGGGGTCAGCTTGAATTGTTGATGAAGCCGGAGTACAAATCTCGATCTGCCGAAAGGAGATGATAATCTTCATCACATAAATACACCAAGCCATGAGGCAAGATTACAACTTAATAAATAATAGGAACTTATTTCATAGTTAATATAAATCAAATTACCATACGTACTCGGCCACAGCAGTGCCTTCCGGAACGCTTAACTGGTAAAAAATTACATTAAATGTTTACGAGATATGTTAATGTAGGGGAAAAACATGACTTGGGTGACCGTTTATAGAATATCTGTGTCACAAATGACCACGGATATGTTCCACTTGTCGTAAACACCTCCAGGTCCTTTCCTCGTTCATGACTTATTACCGGGTTTGTAGCTAGTAAACACGACGGATATCACTAGTGGAGCAGGAACTGCTTACCCTCACGGAGCACCTGAGTTCACCCCGGTTTTTAGTGGGGTTCGTGTTACTGAATCATTAGTTTTCTGTGTAATGTTTTGTAGATCGTTATTTTACTTTTGTCCTTTTCTTTTGGCCATTGTGTTGTCTGATCTTCTGTCTTTTGGCCATTGTGTTGTCTGATCTTCTGTCTTTTGGCCATTGTGTTGTCTGTTCTTCTGTCTTTTGGCCATTGTGTTGTCTGATCTTCTGTCTTTTGGCCATTGTGTTGTCTGATCTTCTGTCTTTTGGCCATTGTGTTGTCTGATCTTCTGTCTTTTGGTCATTGTGTTGTCTGATCTTCTGTCTTTTGGCCATTGTGTTGTCTGATCTTCTGTCTTTTGGCCATTGTGTTTTCTGACCTTCTGTCTTTTGGCCATTGTGTTGTCTGATCTTCTGTCTTTTGGCCATTGTGTTGTCTGATCTTCTGTCTTTTGGCCATTGTGTTGTCTGATCTTCTGTCTTTTGGCCATTGTGTTTTCTGATCTTCTGTCTTTTGGCCATTGTGTTGTCTGTTCTTCTGTCTTTTGGCCATTGTGTTGTCTGATCTTCTGTCTTTTGGCCATTGTGTTGTCTGATCTTCTGTCTTTTGGCCATTGTGTTGTCTGATCTTCTGTCTTTTGGCCATTGTGTTGTCTGATCTTCTGTCTTTTGGCCATTGTGTTTTCTGATCTTCTGTCTTTTGGCCATTGTGTTGTCTGATCTTCTGTCTTTTGGCCATTGTGTTGTCTGATCTTCTGTCTTTTGGCCATTGTATTGTCTGATCTTCTGTCTTTTGGCCATTGTGTTGTCTGATCTTCTGTCTTTTGGCCATTGTGTTGTCTGATCTTCTGTCTTTTGGCCATTGTGTTTTCTGATCTTCTGTCTTTTGGCCATTGTGTTGTCTGATCTTCTGTCTTTTGGCCATTGTGTTGTCTGATCTTCTGTCTTTTGGCCATTGTGTTGTCTGATCTTCTGTCTTTTGGCCATTGTGTTGTCTGATCTTCTGTCTTTTGGCCATTGTGTTGTCTGATCTTCTGTCTTTTGGCCATTGTGTTTTCTGATCTTCTGTCTTTTGGCCATTGTGTTGTCTGATCTTCTGTCTTTTGGCCATTGTGTTGTCTGATCTTCTGTCTTTTGGCCATTGTGTTGTCTGATCTTCTGTCTTTTGGCCATTGTGTTGTCTGATCTTCTGTCTTTTGGCCATTGTGTTTTCTGATCTTCTGTCTTTTGGCCATTGTGTTGTCTGATCTTCTGTCTTTTGGCCATTGTGTTGTCTGATCTTCTGTCTTTTGGCCATTGTGTTGTCTGATCTTCTGTCTTTTGGCCATTGTGTTGTCTGATCTTCTGTCTTTTGGCCATTGTGTTGTCTGATCTTCTGTCTTTTGGCATTGTGTTGTCTGATCTTCTGTCTTTTGGCCATTGTGTTGTCTGATCTTCTTCGATTTACGGATTCTGATTACCCCTTTGGTATCTTCAAACTCTTCTGAGCACAGTTTGCAACAACAGTCTGCCATATATCATCGTGATTGCATTTTAAATTAAACAAAACATCTCGAGTAAACAGGACAGTTTCCATATCTGTGTCATATATCGTTGAATCTTTAAAAAAAACTTAATCTAAGCGTCTTGTTTTTTGTTGGGCTTGTGTTGCTAACTATTTAGTTTTCTCTCTAGTGGTTTGTAGATCAGTGTGTCCTTACTTATTTTGAACATTGTATTGCCTGTCCTTCTGCGATTTACGGCCTCTGACTACCCATTTGGTATTTTCAAGGTTTTCTTTTGTCTCGAAAAACAAAACGTGTATATGATAAGCATGTTATATATTTAGTAGCAAAAAGTATGTCGCTCATAGTAATTAAACACTTGCTTGCGTTCATATCAGTAGTGTTGTTGTGCGTCCAATACAACAATGACGTAATAGACACCATTTCTCTCAGAAAATTATAGTCACTCGTGACGTCATTTCGATTAGGATAACTATAACAACATAGATGTCGAGTAATTATTGTAATACGTGAAAAAGTAACAGCAAATACATTGTAGATACTTTCTAATTAAGTTTGGGAGACTACTAGTTTTATTATCAGAAAAGTTCATGCGATGTGATGGGATTAAAAGTTCGAACATTGGATGGATTTAGGAGTATATTTTTTTGTAATAAACATTAGAGAAAACCGAAGGGGCAATCAAGGTTGGACAATCCAGAGACACACCATTGAATACAAAAGACACAGGTCGAAGAGAAAACAAAGCACAAAAACACAACACAGAAAAATAAAAAAGACGAGCAACACATACCCCACCAAAACCGAGGGTGAATCCAGGTGCTCCCGAAGGGTAAGCAGTTATTGCCACTTACATAACACCCGCTATGTTACTCATATAGTCAAGACGTGTTGGACACCACTTTACTCAAGCAAACACAAATACGATGAATAGGACACCATAATAATAGTTTGAACATACGAAAGGGCTAATCAGAAGCTGGAAATCGAACAAGAAAATGCACAAAAAAGACGAATAGCAAACAATAGTCCATAAAAAAACTAAATAGAAAACTTAAGATTGAGCAACACGAGCTCCACTAAAGACCTGTGGTGGACTCGAGTGCTCTAACTGTCCACTTAAAACCTGGGGTGGCCTCGAGCGCTCTGACTGTCCACTTAAAACCTGGGGTGGCCTCGAGCGCTCTGACTGTCCACTAAAAACCTGGGGTGGCCTCGAGCGCTCTGACTGTCCACTTAAAACCTGGGGTGGCCTCGAGCGCTCTGACTGTCCACTAAATCCTGGGGTGGACTCGAGGGCTCTGACAGTCAATTAAAAACCTGGGATGGACTCGAGGGATCGGACTGTCCACTGAAAACCTGGGGTAGACTCGAGGGCTCTGAATGTCCACTAAAAACTTGGGGTGGACTCGAGGGCTCTGAATGTCCACTAAAAACCTGGGGTGGACTCGAGGGCTCTGACTGTCAAGCAGTCCCTGCTTCGTTGTGCTACACCTGATGTTAAGTCATATTAGGTGATATATCATGGACGTGGAAAGTACGGGATTTTACTATGAAAAATGGAACATATCCCTGGTTATCTCTTACACAGACATGTCGTAACGGTTAGCCAATATATTAAGTGATGACTTCAACATTACCACCAGCAACACTTAATTGTGTAGCGTTATTGTTAGCAACGCAAAAATCCTCTGTGACAATGTTCATATTTTGCAAAAATAGGGTATCATACTACTGTTAAGGTTAATTAGCTAACCCACAGTGTAATACGTTTCCAGTTATGTTCATTCTGTTACTACTTTAATAATTTCATTTCAACGATGATGCTGATTTCGGGAAGATCATGTTATTCAATGCATATTCCTCACTACGTTATTCAATACGTTTTGACTTTGTGATCTCGCAAATGTATGTGAATTTTCTATATACAGTGGAACTTGTGCAATCCGACACCTGATTTTTCCGACAAAAATTTATGGTCCCAAAGTATTTCTGTTAACTAAAGAAAACCCTGAGTATTCCGACATTCTGTACAATCCGACACATTTTCCTGGTCCCTTGGTGTGTTGGATTAGACAGGTTCCACTGTAGTATTAAGACATACATGGTAAACGCCATTTTACATTCAAATACCATCATTGCTTAAACGGGTACAATTCCATGAAGATACTAGCAGGAAGAAGAGTTTGAAGATTCCGTATATCGAAGAAGAACAGCAACGCAATGGCCAAACGAAAAAGTACAAAAGGACAAACAACGATCTACAAAACATACATATAAAACTAAAGATACACTCTAACCGGAATGTAGACTCGACAAAATGTCGGATTGCCAAAAAAACACAAATGAAACACTAAAAACAAAAGCGAGAAAATACAAGATCTTATAAACTCTCAGCTTGGCAACACACAAGTGCTAGCTCAAATTCAATGGGTAAATGGTCTCATGTTCGAAGCATTAGTAAAACAATACGCGATTTCAAAGCTTTAGATCATAGAAGACTGTGTCACATAGCACATGCCTTGTTAGTGATTGCCTTAATATGCTTTTTTAATATATTATTTCAGTTAGCATACGTCTTTTAAACCCCTGGCTGTTGGAATAAAAGCAAGTATATGCGCTCAGGACCAGAGCCCTACTGAAACGTGTGTGCTGACGGAGCGGAGAATATCAAATACACAGCTCGTAAATGTGCGTCTGTCATCGTGAAATCCTTGTTTTATTAAAAACAAACTATATTTATGCAACGTTTCCAATGATATCGGTGAAATACAGAAGTAAATAATAATCAGTAATAATATTTAAAAATTTCATATCATTTGTATAATAATATCTAGCTTTATCGATTATTATGTCATATTTCGTATTTAAAGTGCTAATGGACGCCTTGATGATTAGCGCATCAACCCTCATTTATCTTGTTAATGCTTGAAACAAAGTGCCATCATACACAATTTACTACTCATTGCATATTATGGATGATTCCCACTCAAAATACAGATCAACTCCTACATCTATGGCATGTGTAATTGTAAGCAAACATTTGGAATGGCTTCATCAAAGGTCGATGCCTCATCAAACCGACCAATGAACTGGCCAGGAGATTGAGGATGTGATAAGATTTTATGGTAAATTGAACTGGATTTCAAAAAGAGTATATTTAATAATAAATCAGAACTAGAAACTACTGGGTGTCGTATATATTTATATGATGTTCAAACAAATGTAGTATTGGTACAATAAAAGCATATATATCAAATGCAGTGCGTTCGACAGGTTTCTGAAATAACCTTCATCATGTACGTTTACAGCCAAAAGATTGAAAAGCCAAATGATTTAAAACATGTACAATTAAATGTACTATTTAGCTGTGGGCATACATTGGTTGCAGTCTACTGCAGTGGGTAACCCTAGCTGTCAGTCGTTAGGTTTTTTTTGTTCCGCGAAGCGAATACACAAGTTGTCTCTTGATTTGAAAATTCCACGAAATACACGGGTTGGAACCTCTAACTGTATATATAAATAATACCTTAGTTTCATCGTCCGTTTTCTGTGCCAGACAAATCAATACACAAGCTGATCATATGGCGAGCCATAAATGCCTGGCTCTTGATTCTGTAATTCCACGAAATACACTGGTGGGAACCTCAAGCTGACCATATAAATCATACCTGAGTGTCGCCGTCCGTTTGTTGTGTGGGATGACTCGATACACAAGTTGCTCTTGGAACGGGACATAATTTACTCCCTCTTGTTCCTACTCACATTCCATATAGTGAAATAGTTTAATAGTAGTGGTCGTTTATAACCGTTGTCTAGGAAACTTCCGAACCAAATATCCAATTTCCCCTTTTACGTGGGTCATTAGATTCCGTCCATTTGACCGCCACTTTGTACTTACTGTGATTTATCATTTATTCACAGAGACACAGACGATCATAAAATGTACCAAATTTGCTTGATAAATAAGCAAGGATATATATAAATCTTGAGTAAATGGGTCGATGTAATCTTCCGCGTTAGTTTTTATTGCTATGAAATGGAGCACAATTTCTTTAAGAGGTAACACGATTTCTTAGTCAATACTTTTAATTCTGCGTAGAGGAAAAACACAGCAATCAAAGTGGTTAAGAAATTAGATAATTAGAAGAAACACGTGTATCGCTATGCAAGGAAATAGGCAATATACGATCATTTATTACTGAATTGATAGAGTGGTAAAAACGTAATGAAGCTTGCTCATGATCAAGCATCAATGTAAATTTCCGTCTTTAGTATAATATTTCATTGCAGGCAATCATTAACTGGCAACACCTTCACCATAAACCGACTATAAACGAATGAAAATAAAAATAATATTGAGGTATCCTGCACTATTGTGCCACAGAAACATATTTTGACAGATTTAATTTGAGGTGTTATTTTTAAAACATTTTACTCGCTCATCAATTTGAGAAAAAAAGGCCACAAGATACGAATATATACCTAATGAATATAGGATATGCATAATGCATAATGCATAGAATATCAAATTGGCTGCATGTACAGTTACCTAATAGCAATGCAGTTTTCCCTTTGATGTAGATTTTTCTTTCCTTCGTTCTCACGGACAAGATTGTTATCCCACGTGACTATATGAGTGACACAGCGGGTGTCTTATAAGAATCAGCAACTACCCTTCCCAGTTTTTTAGTTGGGTCTGTGCTGCTTGTCATTTTTGTTTCTATTTCTGAGTTTTTCGCTGATGGGTTTCGATGCTTGGATATATTGGTAAGACGTTGTACTTTATTTAACCGATATTTAAACAATAAAGCTGCTTTTCTGTTACGACTCCATTATATTCGACAGTTTTATTACAGTCATAACCTCGTGTTGTTAATGTCGCGCACACCTCTAAAATTACTTCGACATATCCGAGTATTGGAGTTATCCTTGATAATTTATGCCATAAACCGCCATAAACGGACCATATATTTACCTTAATCTACCAAAGGAAACGACAGACCCGAGTCTAATATGACGTCTTTATTTCTTTTCCACAGTGAGTTAGAGATAACAAAGGTACGGCTCTATTTTTTATTTTTCATTTTGATCTTGATTCAATTTGTATACTAACAGCAGAGGTGTCGACATTAGTATAGTGCGCCGATCACATGGAGGCTAGAGGCAGTTTCACACTCATGTCATGGTATAAGCTATGCTCATTGTTGAAGAACCTAATGTGGCAATGAAATAACAAAAACAAACGCTGTTTCTTTACTTAAATTTGTGTCATAGTGTAATGTGGGAAAGTCTCTGAAGCTCAATTACATCCACATCCTTTCTTACTAATTAACAGTCATATAACACCAGGATGGTAGACTATTAGTGGCTCGAGGTACGATGTTCATCATCATCAGCCTAGTAGCCAGGTTCTCCATGTGGAAATGGTTCAAATTAACTACAGGGATTATTGACATATTTATGACATATTTTCTTGAAACGTGTTTTCCATATGGGATTAATAATATGATTAGCACTTTAACTGAACCAACAAAAAATTGATTCCAGATGTTATTACCTTAAACAAAAATTACACGATTTCCATGTCGTTTGACAGTAACACGACTGGTGTCACAAGTGGAGAGGAAATTGTTAACCGTTCCGGAGCACCTTAGTTCACCACCGGTTTTAGTGAGGTTCGTGTTGCTTAATCGTTAGTTATCTCTGTAGTGTCTTAGAACGTTGTTTGTCCTTTTTCTTTTGCCATTGAGTTGTCTGTCCTTCTGCTTTAGTATCTTTAAGCTTTCTAACATGAAACATGATTGATTTCTTAAAACAAGGTTATAACCAGTTCATCGTAAATACGACAAAGGCAATGTTATTTACATCCAAGCACGTTCCGAATAGAGCAATTAGAAATTCAAATATTGGAAGAAGCGGACAATCGTCCCCTTTCTTATGATTTAATTCAGCATGTTATCTAAACTAAGATTAAAATAATCTCATAAAATGTTATAATTTAATTCAATAAATTAAGGCACATCTGTGTGTGGCGAATTTTAATGAATGTCAAACCTTTTGATTTTCCGTTATGAGGTTTATTGTGTTTCAAAAAAGAATATATCTTGTCATTCCCACGAATAAAGTATGAACACAACAGATATGCTGACAGATAGAGACTGATGTAAGACATTTCAAAACAAGTAAACACTTGAAAATCACAACTCTTAACAACGATGTATTGCTAAAACAGAGGTGTATCATTGTTTCTCAAAGTGGGTGGGACATATGTTATTGAAATTATATGACTCGGGAAGTGTTCCGAATTACGTTGTGTAGCAACAATCATGTTTTTAAAACTATAAGCATGCTATCCGCAATAAATGTGTATGTTAGTGAAGTCATAATGCCGAATGCTTCTTTAAATAGTAGACCGATTCTCGCAGACTTTTATTGATTTCAAGCCTTAAAAAAAAACTTGGAAACTTTTTAACAATAATTGGAATGGCTTCATGTTGTGACAGGATGCTGTTTATTTTATAAATAAATGTACATATGCACTATTAATCTACAAATGCAGGTATTGTGGTTCAGAAAGATATGTCTGTCAGAATATTAAGACCTTGTTATCATGAATTGGTAGATTATTACTGGATTGCCTTGTTGCTATGTTACTAGTAGAGCCTACATTTTAATCCTCATTCACGAATTATCACCTGATTTTTAGCATAAGTTAGGCGATGAGTTCCACAAGTGTACCCTTCTGAAGCACCTGTGTGTGTGTCCTCCACCATCGATGTTTGACTGGGTACGGATCTCGCATTCGTTAGATGTCGGTGCATTGTCATGTAGACCACTGCTTGTTTGTCATCTGTTCTTGGTCACATAAACACAGATGCTCGCGAAGAAGTATAAGTTCTCTTTTCTTAAGACATTGCACATAACAATAAAGGTCTAGTAACATGAACCCCATCAAAAACTAGGATAGGCAATTCCTGCTCCTCTAATAAAATACCCATTCCTTTTGTGTTTGACTATAAGTCAAATCAAATATAATGCTATGTTGACATATTTCCCTATCTGTTGTTCTTATCTGAACAGCTACAAAGTTACGATGTCCACATACAAACGATGTTCAGTTCGTCTTTACATCTAGTTGTTTGTAGGAGGGCTCACGTATTATTGTTTTGTTTGTGTATGTTTGCGTATAGTGAAAGCCAAGATGTTGCTGCTGCTCATCTCTTTAGTTTTCTGTGTTGTGTATTTTGTTTTGTGTTTCTTCATGCTGTGTCTTGTTTGTACCCATTGTTGCCAGTTTCTCTGGATTTTCCATACTTCATTGCTCCTTCGGTTTTCTCTAGCGTTTATTTTAACATTAAAATATGTATCATATATATGGACAACAGCAAACCCATAATATAATTCAAAATAGTAGTTCTTTTGACAACTCTAAAGCGTAAATACAATAACATAGTTATAGTGACAGCCGGAGACTTTAAGCCGTAATGAAAGGGGGAGGTTTGGCGCTTTAAAATCTGATTCAACCCACCATTTCTTTAGAAATGCCTGTACCAAGTCAGGGTCATTACGGTTTTCACAGTTTTCCGGTTGTTGACTGATTTTGTCTGGTTATATACTTATGAGTTTTGACTTTCCCTTTGTAAGATTGCTCGGAGTTCGGTAATTTTGTTACTACCCTTATTGACTGATTGGAGCTGTCTGAATTCTATTTAAATTTCAGATTTTTTGCATTGTAGTTCATGCAAATCAGAAGAATACTTTTATGTGCATTATTTTGCATCCACCTCCTGTGAATTTTATAACAAAATCTATATTAATCCAAGTATTTATATACGAGTAAAATGTAAAACGAAAAGAATCACACTTTTGGGAAAAGTTCCAAAATCCCCTCGAATAATCCTAGAAATAATGATTATTCACACCATAAGTTCGATTCCTGTCTCGTGGCGAGGTGTACTCGATACTACATTTTAGTTTATAATTATTTTATTTGATCAATGCTACAAAAAGGATCAGATACAAGTTTTACCAACTTATGGAGTCTTCTCCTATATATACAATTATTATTACATTATGTTGAGAATGCACTAGAAAACTAGTAAAATACAATTTTAACATATAACAAACAAAGTTGAAAATAATCAAAGAATAACAAGAAATGAGGAAAACTTGTGTGAGTGTGCTTGGATACAGGATGGTGTATGGTTAGTACATTTAAGCGATTAGAAATCGTATAGACCTTTTAATGAATCGAAAAACTGAATAAAAAATAAAACAATTATCTGCATAACTTAAAGTTTCGCTTCCTGATGTGATTAGTAAAGTATTGATCAATTGAGACAAAGTACTTATGCTGAGAAACAGATTGTTTCTTATTTCAGAATATTTAGTACAAACAAAAAAGAAGTGGTTCGCATCTTCTTGAGGTGCACCGCAGCTACAAGCTGGGCTAGATAAGATATTTACTTTGTATAGATCATGGTTCAGGAAAGAAGCTCTATATCTAAGTTGTGCTAAAATGACGTTTAACTTTCTAGGGCCATAGTAATAAATTTTGGGAACTGAGATCTTATTTAGTTGGCTGTTTGTACCAAATGCGTTTGTGAATTTAGATAATGAATCTAATTTTCGGATTGCAATGTCAAGTTTGTTCCATTCTTTTACTGTAGCAGGAATAAATGATGAATTGGTTATAGAGAGTCTACAAAAAGGAACTATTAAATGATCGTCATTTCGCAAACGGTATATAGTAGTGCTCTGAATAGTTGGAGGAACTAGATGACGCAAGTATTCAGGTGCCACTTCACTTTTTATATTAAAAAATAATTGGAGTTTTCTGCGATATCTTCGCTCTGATAGTGTTTCTCAACCTGTCTCAGCATATACATACTCTGATTTTGTAAAAATGGGTAAACCTGTTACTATTCTTGCAGCGTCTAATGGGAGTTTTTCTAGTTTGTCGGAATAGCCAATTCCACAATAATCCCAGACTTCACAAGCATATTCAAAAAGGGGGAGAATGTAGACTAAGCACATTTTTCTAAGTTGGATCTATTCATACTGAATTTTAATTTGCGGAATATACCTAAATGTTTGGTTATATTTTCGTCATATTTTCTAAATGTTCATTCCATTTTGCATTTTGGGAGAGGATAACTCCTAGATGTTTATGACTGGTAGAAAAAGGGATGATTTTGCCATTAAAAGAAAATTCGAGGTTGTCTATGCTACCAGTATTAGAAAAAAAAACATGGTTTCGGTTTTTTCAGGATTGAATGACATTAACCATTTACTAGACCATGCATTTAGTTCGAATAGATCATGGTTGATTACAGTATTTATTTGATCAACACTTTGCCGTCAGCAAATAATCTACTCAACGATAAAAAAATTCTCCAATATCATTTATGTATATTAAAAACATTAGAGTTCCCAATACCGACCCTTGAGGTACCCCAGCTGAGACAGGTTCAAGACATGAGCAAGAGTTTTTATTAATTATTTTTTGCTTTCTTTTGTATAGATAGTTTTCGAACCATTTTTATTAAATTCCCTTGAATTCCGCATGAATTTATTTTGTGAAATCTTTAGAGAAAATAGCTATATTCTTTTTTTCAAGTGAATTTAAGATCGAATTGTAAAGCTCTAATGGTTGATGGACAGTTGAATGTTTTGGAAAAAATCCCGATTCATATTTATATATGAGATTGTTTTTGACCAGATGATTGTAAGCATGTTTATAAACAACTCTTTCCATTAATTTACCGACACAACTTATTAAAGATATCGGGCGATAATTGGAGGGTAGGGATGTGTCGCCTTTTTTGAAAATTCCAATAACATGAGCGATCTTCCAATTAGAAGAACATTTGCTCTGTTATAAAGATTTATTAAATATTATTAGAAGGGGCTTTGCAATTTTCTCTGTAGAAATCTTAAGCATTTTATTACTTATTTTGTCTAAACCGGTCGCTTTGTTTAAGTCTAGAATTTGAATAACATCGATAATTTCGTCCTCTTTTATATGTATATCGTGAATAATATTATCAGTTTTTGAGTCACACTGTGGGAGTGTAACATTTTCTTTGTCCAGTTTTGATATTGAGATCAAATAGTTATTCAGTAACTCGCATTTATCCGCGTCGTCATAATCAATATCATCAGTATTTTGATCATTAATTGAATTCCGGAGTGGGGGTATAGAATACAATTATTTCCTTTGTTAGATTTGATTAACATCTTCATTATTTTCCAATACATATTAGGGTTTGATGAATTATTTAATAAAAAGTTGTTTAAATTATTTTCAAATTTCTCCTTTGCTACTTTTTTCATATTATTTACCTTATTTCTTTGTTTTTTGATATTTAGTAATGCTATTTTCGTTGTGACATTTTAATACTTTTTCCCTAAGAAGGTCATGTATGCGAATTTCTTTTTGTATTTCGTTACTGAACGATCGTTTGTCTTTTTCGCGTATCAATATTTTTTTTGAAGGAATACATGCACTTGGAATTTGAAGGACATTTTTGAGAATTCTTCACACCATATCATCTACATCATCAAAATTACAAAGTGTATCATTCCAATTTATACCAGTTAGCATCTGTCATAATCAGTTTGGTCATATAATCAGATTTCTCTTGTGAATGATTTCGATGTAGCCTTTGGGCATTTAATGAATGCAATTGCTGCATCGTGGTGGCTTATATGTCTTGGTATTATAAGTACAACAGAATAATTACAGTTCAAAGCATCGCTTAGACTAATGGGGTCTAATAAAGTGCTAGTATTGCCATATATCCTGGTAGGTTTATCAAACACATTCTTAAGATTAAAAATATGCACAAGGTCCATAAGTTTGTTGTTATTTAAACACAATAGATTTGAATTCAGATCGCCCGTGATAATGATGTTTTCATTTACCTGAAGGGCCAACTCTATTGCGTATGTTAATCGTGTCCAGTAATCAATATCTGTACACGGAGGTCTATAAGTGTTACATAATAAAAAAGATTGACCTTTGGATCGTATTTCAACCCAGATAGTTTCGTCAAGATTATTTTCTAATTCGGATTTCCTATTTATAGAGATATAATTTTTCGAATAAATGAGGAGCCCACCACCAGTTGAACGGTCTTTTCGATGGATAATATTCGGAAACGAATCCAGAGTTATGATTTGATTTTTTGATTTTTGGTGTTTAACGCCACTTTCAGCAATATTTCAGCTATATCATGGCGACCAGTTTTAGTGGTGGAAGAAGCCGGAATACCCGGAGAGAACCACCGACCACGGGCAAGCAACTGGTAAGCTTTATCACTTACAGATGCGAGTCGAGTGCACCCATTTTGTAATTTACAAAGCCGGGCGCGAACCCATGCCATATTGGTGATAGGCTTGTATGAGTTGTTAGGTAATCCAACTACCTAACTCATTGAGCCACCCGGGCCCTTCCAGATTTTTGTCACTATCATTTATTTTGTTATCGAGGTGTGTTTCAGTTACAACTAATATATCAAAATCATTAAAAAATGTTTCAAGGAACTCCATTTTATTCTAATACTGCGGATATCAATATTACACAATGAAATACATCTATCAGTATGATTGCTTTCCGAATAAGAAAATGTCCACACAGTCTGCAAGTGCGAGAATGGAACATCACTATAGCTGTTCTATATTCTTCTAAACTATTATCCATTGGGCATTAGGTATGAAAACAGTATAAAGGAGAGGTAGGCATGTCCCACTCCTACATCAAAACACACACCGCAGCACACACACACAAAATTAAATGGGAGAAAAAGCAACTGAATGATGAGAAAGTAAAGAAAGTTAACAAAACATAAATACATGTATATATACAAGCAAAGAAAATGAAATGTAAGTTCATTTGAAATTTTGAGATATAACGAGAATTCAAATGAGAAATTGAAATGGTTATTTTAAACTTCATTGGAAAAAATACCATGTCATTAATTTACAGTTATGTTGTATCATCCCTAACACAACTCATCACTCACAATATACTATGAATTAACTATTCTACATTATCACATATTTTATTGAAATAACGTCGAATTTGCATGTGTAATCAAAGCATAATTTGCGCATGTTATTTGCCTCCGGGGCAATAACATGTTTGATTTCTTATGAAGCAGGAATCTTGCAATCTGATTGTTTAGTTACTCGGGTGTAAATAGCACCCCACCCCAGCAAAACCATTTACACCCGGGATCAAATAAAAAAAGTAATTTTGAACTACGCACAGCAATAGTATGATATGAAATGATACATTTGCATAAAATTTGATGATTATAAACAATAATATGTGTAATATATGTAAAATCGAAAACAATATAACATTTTTCTCAATGTGCTGTTTTTTTTGTTTTTTTTGTAAAGGAAAGCTTGATAAGAAATAAATTCGCTATCTTGGTGTAATCAGGGATGTACAGAATTTTCAATACCGGTGTAAAATTCTGTACACCCCTGATTACACCAAGATAACTAATAATCTACCCTCTTGTGAAGGGCAATAACATGTTATCTGCCCTGGCAAAATATGTGATAAATATAAAAATACATGGCCTTTTTCATATTGCCCTTGTCATGAGCCCTCGACTGATATCGTCCCTCGTGGCTGATATCAAGGTCTCGTGCTGATAACAAGAGCAATATGAAAAAGGCCATGTATTAATCTATAATTATATGATAGATCATTTAAATATATCATAAACACTAGAAACTATTGGTAATGCAACTTTAGACACACAAAAGAAAATTACTTAAACTTTGCACACATATACACATTATCACCCAATATATATATATAAAAAAATAACTTCATTAATGGATGATGCGCCATTACATGTATCACTTATGATACAAGTGAAAAGTAAGATTTTGTATATACATTACATATTAAATATTACATGTCAAAATCTGTATCACATGCCGTATCAACCCGAGAACCCTATATCACCCCCAAGGGCCACCGGCCCAAGGGGAGATATATGTCGAGGGTTGATACGGCATGTGATACAGATTTTGACATGTAATGTTCATTATATCATATATTTCAACCATTTCTTTGATAATACATGTATTTAGATATTCACTATATTTCTATCTGAATAGAGTTACTTCCCCTTTCAAATTTATCAATTTTTAAATTTCTTTCATATGTATTCAATTTGTTATATTTGTAAGTGTTGGTCCAATTCTGATATTTATATTCATTCATAATAATACCAAAAATCTGAAAAATCTATTGTAAAATTTTAATTTTTATGGTTAATTTGAATTTTTTGTAACCAAATCTTACCTATTGTAACACTTTTCAAATTTAAAGAGATGTACTTCGGAAAAACGATCAATATTACGCGGCCTTCGAAGTAAACATCCATACGATATAGGGCATGCGATATAGGTCTAGGGGTGCGATACAGGGTATACAATATAGGGTAAACGATATAGGCTTGGGACAATCATTGATAATGCATATACAAAACACCTGTATTTTAATCTAAATATATGATATAAACAAACATCACATATGAATACAGTTTTACATGTATGTAAATTATTTATTTTTGCTCACATTTTTATTATTATAGATATCTCGAATACAATGAACATATTTGAATACATGTCTATGATGAGTATTAATTCCCAGGAGATTTTCATTATTTTACAAGATTGTTATTTAATTTTTGATATTTCGTACACTGAGAAAAAAAAAAAACTTATTATTAATCGATCGAATATAATATGGATATAGATTTCAAAATATGGAAATTAATTCCAACATACGAAAATTTAGGGCTTATCAAAATTACTATGAAACACTACTATTTTTCCGTTAGGGATGGTTCACCATATGTAGTTATTGATGAGGACAATTATCTGATTGATCTCTGTAAAAAGTACAAAATAGCGCGTCTAGGAATAGGAATACTTGTTTTTTTTTTTTTTTTTTTTTTTTTTTAAGATCAGATCAGACAGGAAGACATCTTGTAATAAAAAAGACATCAGTTTTCATTTCAAATTAAATGAAAGGGAAAAAAATTAATAACAATACTGTCGTTTTATTCTGATTTCCTGAAACGTCATCTTCATCTGAGAAACAGGTAGTCCGAGATTCCTCTGTCGTTTAACGGCATTGATAAAGTTGCTGTAGCCGTTCAACGTCAGAGCGTGATACATACGGAAAACAGCGGATTTGCTTCTCCAACTGTGGGTCAGCACATTTCCACGTTTCGTGGCTATCGGATTTTATTTTCTATCAGAAACCCTTATATAAATCGCTTCACCAATCATTTTTCTATTCATTCATAACCATCTTACCCTCAGAAAGTGGTGCTACACTCCATTACAGCACGATTTTGCCTTAGATCCTATGATTCCGCCATTTGTCTTCCATTTTTCAAACATTTGTCACGTGACTACGAGAAAACCACGATTACCGCAATGTATCATGGGAGATGATTTGCATATAAACAAACAAACAAATATTTGTATTGCCAATCATACACGCCTGTTAAGGCAGAACAATTAACATAAAATTTAATACAGTTGGTTATATTGATTGGTAATGATTTTAACAGCAATAGTGAATTACAGATAACCATAAGAAAAAAAAAATGATGTAGTACCTTGTCCAAAAAAGGGGGACGTAACACATGCTCTTTCCGAAGCCCATTGGCAACACTCTGCCATTGAATCTTTTCTTTCCAACAATTATAAGCGATGCATTTTCATATAGTGAAAATGTATAAAGATAAAGAAGTAAAAAAATGTCAAGGATATTTTTTTTGTCAATGTGTGACGTAAATTTATTTTTGACATTTACGTCACCGAATATGGTACTGCTCGGCGCAATTTTTTTAAGTACGCCCCCTCTTACTTGAAATCCTGGATCCGCCCCTGGAATCTGAGACTGGTACTCCTGGAATATTGTTCCTGATGTTCTAGACGAACTTTTAAATTGTTGACAATGCCATATAAAGAGTCTATTTCCTTTTCTTTTTCCTTTAATGAGGACTTTAGATGTTGTTCTTCTTGTATACGTTGGACTACAAGGTGTGCCTGCTTAGATATCATTTCTTTCTGTTCGTCGATTCTTTTTTGTTGTTCTTTTAGTGTTTGTTTTAGTGGTATAATATGTTCCTCCATCAATACCTTGATACTTGCTGCAATAGAGCTGTTAATAAAATCAGTTATTGACTCACTGATTTTTTCAGACAAGATGGGGATAATTTTACCCAGAACTTCAGGACTAGTTAGTGCCTCAATTTCTTGTACAGTTATAGTTTTTTCCGCACTGGAGTTTTTTTAGTACTGGCTGATGCACTACGACCCTTTTCACACACTGACGTGCTACGATGCCCTATTTGTCGTGTTTGCTGTTTTGATGTTGCTGGCAGATCGTCCGGGCTTTCAGGTGCTGGTTTTTTGTTGAGTCTGGCAGGTGTATCTAGTGTATTTTCGAATGGTATTTCAGATTGTTTATGGTCCATTAATACTTCGACGTTTGAGTTGTTTACTATTGAGGGGGCTGTCATCTTGTTTATAGTTTACAAACCGGTTCGCTAATTACAGGTAATTTTAGTTTAATTAAGTACGGATATTTTTAAATTCTCAGTAAACATTCAATAGACAAATGACATGACTTTCCTTTGAAGCTTTTTAAGATTTAGAAATTAATTCTTCCAGTATTATTTTCCATTTTTAGGACAGCTCTATTACACGACCATTACTGGGCATGCTCTTCTCTTCCGATACTACAGTATATGATAAAGGTCAGAAAGTATATCAAAGGGGTAAGTAGATGCCGAAATTCGAAGAAGGACATACAACCAATTTGCCAAAAGAAAAATGACAAAATGACAATAATTTACAAAATACTTTACAGAAAACTAAATATTGAACAAAAAGAATCCATATGAACTCAGATGCTCCGTAAGGGTCAGCAGTTCCTGGTCCACTAGTGGTACCTGTCGGGTTATTGCTAATCGACACGAACAGTATTTGACATGGAAATCTCAGTTAGGCACCGGTATCGGCAAATCTTATTACTCCGACTTCCTTTAAAAGTAAAACTGAACGTACAATATAACTGAATCATTGTTAAAAGTGAAGCTGGAAGTTATAACTCATGACACACAACCCAATACTTAATTGACAAACACACAATCTTTTCATACTGGTGTCACCGGTGGAATAGGAAATACCTATCCTTCCGGAGCACATGAGTTCACCTCCGTTTTGGTGGGGTTTTTGTTGCATTATCTTCGCGTTTCTGTGAAGTATTGTTTTTATCGATCGTTGTCTGTCGTTTTGTCTTTTTTTGTCTTTTTTTTCTTTGAAAATCGTTGAACTAAAGATTTTACCTCTTTGGTATCTTTGAACTATTCTTAAAGCTACATATACAATTTCACCTTTACATTTAAAAATCAGTTTGAAGTATTAGAAACATGCATAATAAATAGTATAAGAGATTAAGATCGGATGCTATGCAATTAACCGGATATCAGAGAAACTATAATAAGATATTTACACGACTGAATTATACGATTCTCTACCATGGATATTTCCTGGTTCCTGGTTCAATAAATAATGTTAGTTTAAAAAGATATATATTATGTAATTCAGGAACTAACTGAATTCTCTGTTGACACTTACACGGAAATTCATTTAAACTGGTTATGTAATTAATTTACTTAGACCCATCTGTGGCTATATATGATTGATTGATTGGTTGTTGTCTAACGCCAACCTTAGCAGTATTTCAGCTATATCGTGGAGTTGTGGCTATATATAGTTTATGTCAAATATATTTACATTATGATGCAATCCATCTTATAGACAAAACACGCCGTATGTAAATACTTAACTTTGTTATGCTCATCAATATCGTATATACTATTGGTTAATAGATACAACATCGGTATTAAAGTCTTAATTAAGCAAATAGTGTCTGCGATTTGGGTTTGTGTTGTCGACATAATATTTGACCTGAAAATATATTACAAAGCATAAATAAACATCAAATAGGCAATTTTTAAAGAATATATTCAATATTTTTCGAGATTAATTTGGTGACAACAGCACCGAAAATCGTTCTATCATTATGAAAATATCTCGATGACTTCCCACTGCACAGATATACATGTGTTGTAGGTTTAGAAATGACGACGGGCGCAATAGGTCGCCCCACGAAAATTGAACGGATTCGGCTAGAAAATGGAGCAGAATAGAAGTTTTAAAGATATAGTAAAAAAAGAAACAATCAAAACAGGACACTAAGCACTATCCTGGCCGATGGTTTAGATAAACGCTATTCTGGTCGATGGCTTAGATAAACACTATCCTGGCCGATGGCTTAGATAAACACTATCCTGGCCGATGGTTTAGATAAACACTATCCTGGCCGATGGTTTAGATAAACACTATCCTGGCCGATGGTTAGATAAACATTATCCTTGCCGATGATTTGGATAAACACTATTCTGGCAGATGGCTTAGATAAACACTATTCTGGGCGATGGCTTAGATAAACACTATCCTGGCCGATGGTTTAGATAAACACTATCTTGGCAGATAGTTTAGATAAACACTATCTGGGTCGATGGTTTAGGTAAACATTATCCTGGGCGATGGCTTAGATAAACACTATCCTGGGCGATGGTTTAGATAAACACTATCCTGGCCGATGGTTAAATAAATACTATCCTGACGGATGGATCAGATTAACACTATCCTGGCCGATGGTTTAGATAAACACTATCTTCGCCGATGGTTTAGATAAATACTATCCTGGGCGATAGCTTAGATAAACAATATCCTGGGCGATGGCTTAGATAAACACTATCATGGTCGATGGTTTAGATACACACTATCCTGGACGATGGTTTAGATAAACACTATCATGGGCGATGGCTTAGATAAACACTATCATGGTTGATGGTTTAGATAAACACTATCCTGGCCGATGGTTTAGATAAACACTATCCTGGGCGATGGTTTACACTAGGAAATAGAAAATGCAAATATCCCCGGTAAAATGCAAATATTCCCGGTAAAATGCAAATAATTAAAGATTACCAGTTATATTAGCGTTTACCAGTTAAATTAGCGAATTGTCTTGTTATATTTGCGTTTTACCTTTTAAATTTGCATTGTCGCGGCATTTTAGCGTTTTTCCTTTTATATTTGCGTATTTCCTTTTAAATTTGCATTGTCGTGGGATTTTAGCGTTTTTCCTTTTAAATTTGCATTGTCGTGGGATTTTAGCGTTTTTCCTTTTATATTTGCGTTTTTCCTTTTAAATTTGCATTGTCGTGGGATTTTAGCGTTTTTCCTTTTATATTTGCGTTTTTCCTTTTAAATTTGCATTGTCGTGGGATTTTAGCGTTTTTCCTTTTATATTTGCGTTTTTCCTTTTAAATTTGCATTGTCGTGGGATTTTAGCGTTTTTCCTTTTATATTTGCGTTTTTCCTTTTAAATTTGCATTGTCGTGGGATTTTAGCGTTTTTCCTTTTATATTTGCGTTTTTCCTTTTAAATTTGCATTGTCGTGGGATTTTAGCGTTTTTCCTTTTATATTTGCATTTTTCCTTTTAAATTTGCATTGTCGTGGGATTTTAGCGTTTTTCCTTTTATATTTGCGTTTTTCCTTTTAAATTTGCATTATCGTGGGATTTTAGCGTTTTACCTTTTAAATTTGCATTTTACCAGTTAAATCGCACGGTCATCTAAATCACCCGCTGAGTAGAGATTACGTAATACTGTAGTCGTCACTAGCTCATTGAATATGACGATCTATAGTATAATATTATCGTGTATCTATCTATACGTATTTATTTATTTATTTATTTATTTATTATTATTATTATACACACTATCCTGGACGATGGTTTAGATAAACACTATCATGGGCGATGGCTTAGTTAAACACTATCCTGGTTGATGGTTTAGATAAACACTATCCTGGTCGATGGTTTAGATAAACACTATCCTGGGCGATGGTTTATAGATAAACACTAACCTGGCCGATGGATTAGATAAACACTATCCTGGCCGGTGGTTTAGATAAACACTATCCTGGGCGATGACTTAGATAAACACTATCCTGGCCGATGGTTTAGATAAACACTAGCCTGGCCGATGGTTTTGATAAACACTATCCTGGCCGATGGTTTAGATGAACACTATCCTGGCCGATGTTTAGATAAACACTATCCTGGCCGATGGTTTAGATAAATACTATCCTGGCCGATGGTTTAGATAAAGAACGATATTTAGGTTCGTAGATAAAGATCAAGAGATATAAACGAATAAAGCCAGTCGTATCTATTTCTATTGTTGGTAGGTCGTTTTCCAAATTACATCACCATTATATATATATATATATATATCGATAACCTTATTATTTTTGTATTTGATATGATTGTATATCTACGTGTTTAATAGTGATAGTAGAACCTATTTACGTTTCTTAACTTTTAACTAATTTTTATCTTTTCGATATTTATACTATTGTATTATTACTAAAAAATAACTCTATCCACTTATGATTTTGTCTCCATGTGGATATCCGAGACAAGAATATCGAAAATCTATTCAAAAGTGGGGGAAGGGTGAGGCAATTGGGACAATGACTTTTGACTTTCACATCATGAACCACTCATGGACACATCCTCCGACTTTCTTTGTTGGCGAAGATTCGTGTTTTTCAATATTTTGTTTTTTGTATCCGGATTACCGCTTTGCACAGAAATCTCTAATGACCCGTGATTTAATATTTAGTTGTATTTTATCAGTAACACAGTCGGTATTGGTTGTACGACTATAATACTTTTCTTTCCCCATTATAATGTCAGTAGGTGACACATATTAAGCTTCAGGAAGTTCAAGATCATGATAAATTGGAATAACCCTTCAGCATTCATAAAGGAAATGCCACTCAAATACTACTATTTACAAGATTTCAATTCAATCTTAGCGTTTTTGTTTTCCGTTCTTCAAATATCTCTTATCATTTAAATAAACAATATAACCCAGCACATGTTCTCGTAAATTAAGTGAAATAGAAAGGAATCGTTTAAAATTAGCGTTTGTTTGCATTCCGATCGGCAATAAAAATAGCATGATGACATCTTTTACTAGCATGACTAAGTGCCACTATTACTTGGACGAGCAATTTTATGTCTGTTGATCTTAGTTTTAAGCAAAAGGAAGTAGAAAATGGAATAAAATAAACTGGTTCAATGACATAATTACAGTAATTAGAAGCGATACATCGAAGGATGGATGTGTCGGTGGGTTAATGATGTCTAGCGCCACTTTCAACACTATTTCAGTTATATCGTGGCGGTCAGTTTTATTGGTGGAGTATCCGGGGAAAACCACCACCTATCGCAAGTCACTGATAATCTTTATCACATAATGTTGTATCGAGAACACCTCGCCTGAGCGGGATTCGAACTCACAATGTTAGTGGTCATAGTCATTGATCGCATAGATAGTTATAAATCCAATTACCATACGATTTAGGCCACGACGGCTCTTGTAAATCGAAGAACAAACAATACAATGACAAAGACAGAAATTATAAACAGACAAACAATGAGATACAAACCACTACACGGAAAACTAAAGAGTGAACAAGTTTAACCTCACAATCCACTGTGAACTCATAACGCGTCGCTATGAAGTAAATTCAATATGTAACAATCCAATCATTAAACTGATACTGGTAAGTCTTCAAATACAACACATGTATCTCCTACAGGTCTGCTGACCATATACTGTGACAACTGTTTATACTAGTATCTCCTACAGGTCTGCTGACCATATACTGTGACAACTGTATATACTAGTATCTCCTACAGGTCTGTGGACCATATACTGTGACAACTGTTTATACTAGTATCTCCTACAGGTCTGTGGACCATATACTGTGACAACTGTTTATACTAGTATCTCCTACAGGTCAGTGGACCATATACTGTGACAACTGTTTATACTAGTATCTCCTACAGGTTTGTTGACCATATACTGTGACAACTGTTTATACTAGTATCTCCTACAGGTCTGTGGACCATATACTGTGACAACTGTTTATACTAGTATCTCCTACAGGTCTGTGGACCATATACTGTGACAACTGTTTATACTAGTATCTCCTACAGGTCTGCTGACCATATACTGTGACAACTGTTTAAATACAACACATGTATCTCCTACAGGTCTGCTGACCATATACTGTGACAACTGTTTATACTAGTATCTCCTACAGGTCTGCTGACCATATACCGTGACAACTGTTTATACTAGTATCTCCTACAGGTCTGTGGACCATATACTGTGACAACTGTTTATACTAGTATCTCCTACAGGTCTGCTGACCATATACTGTGACAACTGTTTATACTAGTATCTCCTACAGGTCTGTGGACCATATACTGTGACAACTGTTTATACTAGTATCTCCTACAGGTCTGTAGACCATATAATGTGACAACTGTTTATACTAGTATCTCCTACAGGTCTGCTGACCATATACTGTGACAACTGTTTATACTAGTATCTCCTACAGGTCTGCTGACCATATACTGTGACAACTGTTTATACTAGTATCTCCTACAGGTCTGCTAACCATATACTGTGACAACTGTTTATACTAGTATCTCCTACAGGTCTGCTGACCATATACTGTGACAACTGTTTAAATACAACACATGTATCTCCTACAGGTTTGTTGACCATATACTGTGACAACTGTTTATACTAGTATCTCCTACAGGTCTGCTGACCATATACCGTGACAACTGTTTATACTAGTATCTCCTACAGGTCTGTGGACCATATACTGTGACAACTGTTTATACTAGTATCTCCTACAGGTCTGCTGACCATATACTGTGACAACTGTTTATACTAGTATCTCCTACAGGTCTGTGGACCATATACTGTGACAACTGTTTATACTAGTATCTCCTACAGGTCTGTGGACCATATACTGTGACAACTGTTTATACTAGTATCTCCTACAGGTCAGTGGACCATATACTGTGACAACTGTTTATACTAGTATCTCCTACAGGTCTGCTGACCATATACTGTGACAACTGTTTATACTAGTATCTCCTACAGGTTTGCTGACCATATACTGTGACAACTGTTTATACTAGTATCTCCTACAGGTCTGCTGACCATATACTGTGACAACTGTTTGTACTAGTATCTCCTACAGGTCTGTGGACCATATACCGTGACAACTGTTTATACTAGTATCTCCTACAGGTCTGTGGACCATATACTGTGACAACTGTTTATACTAGTATCTCCTACAGGTCTGCTGACCATATACTGTGACAACTGTTTATACTAGTATCTCCTACAGGTCTGTGGACCATATACTGTGACAACTGTTTATACTAGTATCTCCTACAGGTCTGTGGACCATATACTGTGACAACTGTTTATACTAGTATCTCCTACAGGTCAGTGGACCATATACTGTGACAACTGTTTATACTAGTATCTCCTACAGGTCTGCTGACCATATACTGTGACAACTGTTTATACTAGTATCTCCTACAGGTTTGCTGACCATATACTGTGACAACTGTTTATACTAGTATCTCCTACAGGTCTGCTGACCATATACTGTGACAACTGTTTGTACTAGTATCTCCTACAGGTCTGCTGACCATATACTGTGACAACTGTTTATACTAGTATCTCCTACAGGTCTGCTGACCATATACTGTGACAACTGTTTAAATCGAATACTCTAACCAAGCTCATATTTGAACCGCGCTTCAACCCCCACCATCCATGCCCAACTTCTAAAGTGTCTACAAATTGTAACCATTTTTATCTGAACACTTACATACTCTAGTGTAATTTGAGCAGTACACTTCATTTTTATTCTACAGAATTCATCGTTGTCGTCAGAAAACATGTAATTGATGGTTGCAAATATTTAAATCCGACCAATCATAACATACATGTAACCAACTGCATTAGAAATAATAATTATGTTCAATACCAGTCAAACACTCCTATATATTACCTTGATATGATCTAAGTCTGGTGTCTATATATTTCCCTATATTCCTATCAGATATATCCCATACATCTATTTTAAGCATTGTTTAAATGAATTTCACAGCGATTGATACACCAGACATTTGAAATCAATGATATTTTTATGCTTCAATATATGAGAAAGTTATTTGTTTTTTTTTACAATTTTTCAGTATTCAAACGAACATTACAGGCTAATTTTGTTTGCTTCAAGAAATAAAACTGTTTTGTAACGTTGTTATTGTTCTCCAAATACAGATACAACACAAAGCTGCTTGTCATTCTAAATCATCTGTAATAGTATATCGTGATATAGAGGAGCTACAATATAGTATAATTATATAATAACAGAGCGCTATATCATATTTGGTGTCAATATACATTGCATGTAACAGTAAATTCTCAGATGTTAGTAAAATACAGAAATACAAGAGAAGGTTAATTTAGTATGCAAGACGAAGACGGGTTAGGCTTTCTTTGTGATGTTCTCACGTACACAAAGTAAACTATTATTGTTATTTTGAATATTGAACGTCATTAATAGACATTATTATGCTTTCTGTAAATTTCGTCTGTAATATAAGTTCATACCATATTTTGGCATATATCACAAAGAATTATATAGCGTTGATATACTATGCGAAAATAGTACATCTACTATGCCAGTTTCACGCGGGGAAGGTTGGATTTTCAACTGTCTGTCAAGCTAAATATAGCTAGTCCACGTGCAAGGGGTCGGATCCAATCTGTCAATCTATCATAGTCGTCTAAACGTTTTCCAATACTTGTTATTATTGTTAATTAAATTTCAAACTTAAAAAATCTTTATATTTTTAAAGCCTTAAATGAAACAAAGAATATTCTCAGACTTTCAAGACTATCTGATCCAATATATTAGTCACCAATATCAGGATCTCCTTTATTGTAATAGTTCTCAATATATTTGTCTACATATAACAGTCAGCATACTAATAATAATAATGTTGTTTTTGCAATGACTATGCCATATAGTGGTCAGGGTTGAAGACATAATGCACTCCCCTTCGGGTCGTGCACTATGTCTTCAAACCTGATCACTATATTGGCATAGTCATTGCTAACACAACATTATTATATAAATATACGTACATTGTCGGAAAATATAAAATTATTTGTACGGGATTTAGAAACAGGTAGAAAAGCGGGTCTTTGGTGAGATTCTCTGATCTGTTTCGCAGTCAGAGCAAATGTATTTTATATATTCCGACAAAGTGTGAAGTCCGCACTTGTAGTGTTATCATTTCTTATTGTTGCTCAACATGAATCATGTACCAGAAAAACTATATCTACGTCAGGAACACGAACCCCACTAAAAACCGGGGGAGAACTCAGGGGCATTATTATTTCTAATGTTGCAATATAAATGTTGGATCTGGAGCGAATGTCACACGTACATTGTAAAGCTTATAGCTTTCTTTACAGAAATGGAATTCGCAATGTAATGGCAAGGGTAAAGCTTGCATCACATATAAAAATGAAAAAAGGACAAACAACGATCTGTAAAACATTACACAGAAAACTAAAGATCGAGCAACACGAACCCCACTAAAATATATTTACGCTTATAAAACTGTCTATTTAATTTCAGGTTCATTAATGACCAGGTATTGTTCATTCTGTGAATTTTTCATTTGCTTTTCCGAACTTTATACGTGTATTGACCCTTTTAAGACAATTTGGAACGTATTACATTAATTAGATTCGATATTTTGTGGTATATACGATACTTATTGGAAATTTATATCACTCTTCGACCTACCATTAACTTGCATATACTTGTAAATATCAGATGTGAAAAAATACTACATACAAAATAAATAAGTATGTACTAGCACTCACAGACCTTGCTATTTTATTTGGTTTTCCAATTTTTCGACATTGAGCGTACGTGATGAAGGTTATTCCAAATAATGTACCGTGCGTACTACCATTGATATATATGTTTGTATTGTAATGTCCTTGTTTATGTTGTCATTTATTCTTCTGATAGGGCGTTGTCTGTTTAAGTGGAACCGAATCTATGTGGGTTTTGTCTTATTGTTAGTTTATATATGTATTAGTGTTGGCTAATTGTCAAGATGCATTTGTAAAGCGTAAGATCCATTAACTGAAACTAAACCTAGCACATCTTTCTGGCTGTCGGAAGTCAGGATTTGTATTTCCAAGTCTATATATTGTGTTGTTTTGGTGTTCAATGATTTGATGTGATGGTGACTGTTGTTGGTTTTTTATATTTGTGAAAATTTTGGCCATGACTGTTTGAAAAAATCTCGTCATGAAAGAGTGAATATTAAGCGAGACACATTTCTGTTTTTTATTTTATTTTATTTTTGTTATTTTAAAGTATTTGATCTATTTTTACTTGTTTGTTTGTAAATAAAGGTAATAACAAAATTACCGAACTCCGAACAATATTACAAAGGGAAAGTCAAAACTCATAATTATATAAACAGACAAAATCAGTCAACAACCGGAAAACTGTGAAAACTGTAATGACCCTGACTTGGTACGATAAAGACAATTGAAACTGTAATTTATGTTACGGGGTAACAATAACATTAAATAATCATCAAATGTTGATGGTTTACTGAAAATCTAAAGAAGAGTCAGTAACTAATAGGTCGAGAACATAATTTGCATTGCCACAAAAAAAAAATGCTTTCTCGATAATTTTATTTGTTTAATATATAGATATAATGATGATATTGATTAATATTTGAATTGATTGATTTAAATGTTTGCCATTTCCCCAGTCGATAGGTATATTGTGACATTAATATTTAGAGGTGAAAAACGTTCCTGGACAGATAAATAAAGATCGCTGGTTCGATTTCTCAACAAGGAGATTAAGCATAAAAACGGTTTAGTTATATGATCATATTCAGCATTTGTTTCAGGAGAGCGAAGACATTTACAGCAAATTGATAGGGTAACACCCGGTATGTATCTAGAAACGATAAGACTGTGGCGCGAACTCATCTCTTTGGCGTCATACGTGGACAGTGTAGTCATAAGCGAACAGCCTCTACAGCGCGGCCACTCAAGCATCCTGACATGAAAATGAAAATTCAATGTTTTTTTCTCGTGCACATGAATACTATATCATATTTAAATAACATCAAACAAGAACAAGAAAACGTATGAATGAGTTAATTTGCAGCAACACCTGAAGAGAATTTGTGTGCATATTTTTGGTATTACACTGCTATATCTGATAAGTTCAAGACCACATGGTTTAAATCCAGATATTAAGGTCTCCCCATTATCATATTCTTTATTATGACATTAAAGTTCAGCACAAGAAAGTTTGCAAACGAATAATAATAGAAAATATTATGAATAAGCAAACATGTCGTTCAAGTTCTGAATCTAACTATCGGAAGCATGCCATTATAATTAGTTAGGATTGTAGTGTGAATGTATCAACATAGTTAACGACTTAGAACTTAGTGAAATGACGAATTTTAAAACTAGCTTAATGTTATTTCTTTTGTAGTTTTAATTTAATGGCTGAAAATTTGTTAAAATTGTGGGAAAACACATTTGGATCATTATATATTACATAAATTTAGTCTATATAAATTTGATGATATAATATGATGTCAGTGTATATGTTATCTAGGTCAAATGGCAAAGCATTCATGCATAGCTAGAACAATAATTTTTATTTACTTTATTAGTATTTACTTGTGTATTGTGATGTCCTGCACATATTGTGTTGTGTTGTGTTTTTGTTTTGTTTTTCATCGTCTTGTGCATCGTATGTTGCCAGTTTTTCATCGTCTTATGCATCCTATGTTGCCAGTTTTTCATCGTCTTGTGCATTCTATGTTGCCAGTTTTTCATCGTCTTATGCATCCTATGTTGCCAGTTGTTCGTCGTCTTGTGCATCCTATGTTGCCTGATTTTCATCGTCTTATGCATCTTATGTTGCCAGATTTTCATCGTCTTGTGCATCCTATGTTGCCAGATTTTCATCGTCTTATGCATCCTATGTTGCCAGTTGTTCATCGTCTTGTGCACTCTATGTTGCCAGTTGTTCTTCGTCTTGTGCATCCTATGTTACCAGTTTCCTCTTATGATTGCCCTTTCGGTTTTGCTGGTCGATATTGAAAGTGAGATGATCATATATATTATTGCGAATATATTGAGACAAATCAAAAGGTGAAGCACACATTGATCTAGACAACCTCTATGATTAATGTATTTTAATCGACAGTTTATACTTAGAAGTCTAGAAGGAAGAGTGATGATATAAAAAAGGTAATCAGAAGCCGTATGTTGAAGGACAGACGATGCAGTGACCAAATAGAAAGGGCAAACACTGATCTACAATACACTACACAGAAAACTACAAATTGTGCAACAAGAACCCACTTAAAACCGGAAATAAACTCGGATACAAAATGTGATATTAAAGAAGTTCCATTTCAGCAGCTGTATGTTAAATAACTTTTAATTTTGAATCAATCTCTGAAAGCGGTATCATTGTGTTTGTTGTTCAGTACACATTCTAGCTTCATCCTAAGGATTTGACATGACACTGAATAATCAGTCTTTATTGTTACCTTTTAGCAAATATGGAGCTAAAACCAATTCTACCGTCTTTATTATGATCTGACTGGGAAACACATTCTCGATCTGGAGAATGTTAGTCATTACATGTAGGCGGTTTTGACTCTATTGTTAACAGACAATGACGATTTCATCATTCAAAAAGACAGGAAGTTGCCATCAACTTTATGAACTAATGATGTGTATGACGTTTCGAGTGGTCCTTTCTAAAAGTAGATATCTGCATCGTGCAGTGTAAAGATTTATCACAAACAACTTTACAATGTGACAAGTGCATCAAGCAATTAAATAATAATTCATACGTTAAAATGTAATAAAATTAGAAATAACAAATCTGTTATCTTGTTTTGCTCCAGAATTATCTCCTTTTAATGGCTTAAGACTTTTAATTTCAACATAAAAACCCTTCGTTTATGTTATATTTGTATTTATTATAGTCATTATAACGATTACATAACGTAAGCGTTACAATGGCGATAATTAATAGATAGGGTGAATAATTTAAAACATTTAACTTGCTTTAAGTACATTCTCTAATGGTTTTGTGGCGAATTCTCGACCAATTTTTATCATACTCTGTGAAATGTTAAGATAAAATGAAAAATAGAAAATACCACAATGTCAGAACATTTCCAAATTCCAATTCAAAAATAGTAAAAAGAGACGATACCCCTAACACACAAATATACGACCGAACATCTTTCTTGCTTGGTATATGCATTTCAATATAAAGTTACGGTTTAATATTAGTATTACCACTTGTTTCCGAATCCTATTGATTAATTTAAATGTCTATATAATTTATTTGTGTATTATCATAATGTGTAATATTGAATTAATTAATAAAATATGTTTATATAACTAATAATTTTTTGATTAGAATAACGAAAATTTGAAATATCTTTTAAACTGTAGATTTTAAAGTAGAAGTGTAAACGAGAGTTGTGTAGAGAATCAAGGATGCTAATTTAATTGGGAAGTTTGTAGACCAGAAAGTGAACGGATTTGGCCCTGCTCATATAGAAAAATCGCATTTTAAAGGAATTTTTGGGTGTATATTTAGACAAAGTTTGATGAAATACGGAGGGAATAAGTCTATGAAAGAGAACAGCCTGCGGCCGTGGGTTTAAATCTCTGAGGACAATAGACACTCGACGGTCACCCGAAAGATTCCATTGTTCTCCGTAGAGCCCGTCACCATCTCCTACAAGCACTATTGAGTTCATTGCTTTTTACCTGTAAACATTACTTTGACTGGGACATTTTTCGTTATTTTTATTTTTTCACTAAATATATAGCACTTCTGTCTTTAATAGTGAACACAAATGAAGTCTTCATATATGATATGAAGAATATATCATTGTCATTTTGTTCGATTCTGTATGACATTTTGAATTTATATACATGTAAGAAAACGGAACGACAAATACATTTTGAGATTGTGCAACTTCCTAATTAAGAAAAATGCTCGTAAAATTAGTACATTTTTATATTATAGAACCTGAGACCAATTGGAGGGTTGATTTTGTGTGTGTGTGTGTGTGGGGGGGCTTAGAACTTGACTTTGAGGACTGTCATCATGTGAGCTATTGTTTTACCAAACTTTCAACTTAACATAGGTAAAAAATACCTAAAAACTGCAATAATTATTGATGAATCATTGATTCTTGCAATGGTTTCACGTAACTATTCTACTAAGCCAAGTTATATCTTTTAACTCAAACGTGAGCTAAAAGTTTGGAAATATATATTTAACATATTCCACTTCGAAATGCTTATCCAAGCCAGGAATCCAAAGTTTCGATCTTTGTCTTTCTTTGTTTTGACTTTTCATGAATATAAGCCCCGTTTTGTGTTTGGTTTTCGGTTGGATTATAAACTGTCCCTGTGTATCTTTTCTTTGTTTTGCGTCAAGTTGTTTTGTGCATTATTTATGTGTTATAATCAATATATAAGTTAATAAATTCATCTGACCCCAGATAGTTTCAACAGTTACAACTGTTCTTAAACTTTAATGAATTGGCAGACACATGTTCCAAATATTTTCGACATTGACTTAAACGTGACATTTATTCGATTTGTACAGTTTGTCTCTGTCTATTATACTTAATATGATTATACTTTAACCCGCGTTCTCATCCGAGTCATCATCACAAAAATCAATGATGATAGGTTCTATGACACTTCTATCCATACAGTTTTCTTTGCAGTATTCTTTTTTAATTTTGACCACATGTTCATCCGCTTTTGTCCACACATCTTTTGTAATTCTTCCGAAAGCAGCATACGTGAGTTCTTTAGCATGTTTTAATGGGAATGTGGTATTGTTTTTAGCCACGAAACCTTTGACTTGCGCCCATGTTAATTCTATCCGGTTAAGTTCACGGTGTCAAACGGGGATTCTTATTACTTCATGTCTGTGTAAATTAGCAATTTTATCTGTTTTATAAACTACTGGGGTCTTTTTTTGTTTTAATTTTTCATATAATACTGTTTTGGTATCAGTAGCAGAAAAATGAACGTTGTGTTGTGTAAGATAGTTTTGGAGAAGAGCTTTTTTCTGACTAAAATTTGGGCACACCGTATCTTCTGTTTTAACATTGTGATAACTTGCATTGCCTAACACAACCAAGCTAGGATTTTTCAGAGCAGGCATCAATTGATTTTCAAACCACTCAAGAAAGACAACACTATTCATCTCCTGGTGATTGCCACCATCCTTTGATTTGGCAAGAAACACTAAATCGCAGCCGTCAATCAAACCCTTTTGGGTATATTTGACATACAAGGCCTCTTACCATTCATAATACGGTGCACTGAAGTGTAAGACACACCCAAAGCTTTAGATGTATTTTGATATACCCTATCAAGTGAGACAATTGGCTTCTTCGTTGCCTTTTCCTTACTAAAAAAGGCAAACAACTTTTTTTCAAACTTTTGGCATTCCGGAGATAAGTCAGACTTTTTACCCATTTTACAAAATGGCTTCCGAATGATTGGTCTGATGCTCCAAACATACCCTCGGGTAAAGGCAAACGTTTGATTGTTTTGCATGCAGGTACGTGCAGCGAGTGTTTGCTTGACGGCTGCGAATTAGTGTTTCTGGCCAAATCAAAGGATGGTGACTATCACCAGGAGATGAATAGTGTTGTCTTTCTTGAGTGGTTTGAAAATCCATTGATGCCTGCTCTGAAACAATACTAGCTTGGTTGTGTTAGATAATGCAAGTTATCACAATGTAAAAACAGAAGATACGGTGTACCTAAATTTTAGTCAGAAAAAAGCTGTTCTCCAAAACTGTCTTACACAACACACCATAGCATTCCTTTATCTGCTACTGATACCAAAAATGTATTATATGAAAAAATAAAACAACAAAAGACCCCAGTAGTTTATAAAACAGACAAAATTGCTAATTTACACATAGATTTATTCCCTCCGTATTCCATAAAACTTTGTCAAAATATACACCCAACAACTCCTTTAAAAGGCGATTTTCTATATGGGTAGGGCCAAGTATGTTCACTTTCTGGTTTGCAAACTTCCAAATTAAATTAGCACCCTTGATTCTCTACACAACTCTCGCTTACACTTCTTTAAAATCTACAGCTTAAAAGATATTTCAAATTTTCGTTATTTTGATAAAAACATTATTACTTTTAGTACCCATTTGATATCTTCTAATTTTCTGAGTGTGAGTAATATGGACTCGTAACTTAATACTATATAAACATTCACTCACCTTACATCAGTGAACTAACATTCAGCATCAACATTTTTTTAATTTTACGTTGATCTTTTCTGGAATTGTTTCCTTTGTGGTATTAATGTACCAGCTAGCCTATACATTAATAGGCCGCAATATTCCATTCCTCTAAAATAATTGAACACATCGTTCAATTAACAAGAGAAGATTGAATTATTGTCCATTTAAAAGAAAAATGATTTCCCGTCTTGATTTACATCTGTTCCGTATTATTAGATAGATGTTTTAACAAGCAGTATGAGGTTTGTCATTTATAATGTATTAGATCGTAAGGATGTATCAAATATGAAAGTTTCCTGATAAATGACAAAGAACGTCTATAAATATATGAATCAATGTTCAAATTCTTGACGTTGCTTTTCTGTATTAGTTTTCAATTTAATCCATATCAGGGATAATACATTTTCTTTATTTTAACTTCCTTTAGAAAAGGAATGACGTATTTATTACATTTGCTGGACAATAAAGGAAACATATGCGAAAATCATAATATCATCACGGTATCACGTGAATTCTTAAATTAGAATAAAAAGCAAAAAACAGTTTTAAAAATATACCAATATGCCAATTATATTTTTTCTGGGTCATGATACATTATGCTTCCATTTAAAATTAAAGTTCGTGCGGATGTAAACACATGTTGTATGTAGGTAAGACAATATATGGATGTAAATGAACATGAGAGGCTATCTAAATTTACACTGTTGATACAAATTAATGTACAGGAACAGAGCCTTAACTGTTAATCGTGACATAGAACACAATTTGCCATAAGCATCAGTAAGAAGACAAAGCAATATAATATATTCTAGACATTATGTACCTGGAAACTGCTAAAACAATATTTACTCATACACGATTTCTGATCTCAACGACAACAGTATAATGAGGACCATAATTTACTACAGAGCCTAATAATGAGGACCATAATTTCCTACAGAGCCTTCTAATGAGGACCATAATTTACTACATAGCCAACGAATAATTAGAAAAACAAATAACAACACAAACAAAAAGATAAAGGAAACACGCACGGTTTGTACCCAAAGCAGATGTAGAAACAATAATGCACAGCGACCTCTGCCACCACTCACAAGTGTAAATAAGGGTAATAACAAAATTACCGAACTCCGAACAATCTTACAAAGGGAAAGTCAAAACTCATAATTATATAAACAGACAAAATCAGTCAACAACCGGAAAACTGTGAAAACCGTAATGACCCTGACTTGGTACAAGCATTTCTAAAGAAATGGTGGGTTGAATCAGATTTTAAGGCGCCAAACCTCCCGCTCTCATTACGGTTCAAAGGTTCCGGCTGTCACTATAAAATAGAGATATGTCTATAATTAGACACATAATTCTGAACTTCTGTTTGAGCAACCAATCAATAATGACTCCCAAATACATTCTGTAACACGAATGCAAATATAGTCCTTCGTGGCCGCGATGTATTTGCATCTACCTGTGCAATCAGTGACTACCATCGCTGAAGTTTAGACTTCGAATCTTGTACATGTGGAGTTGTACTCGATGTAACCAAATGTGATCAATTGTGTCCAATATTAGATTGATATACGCCTCGATATAATTGAAATATTGTTGACATTAGCGTTTAACAATCATACACAAAAGCACTAGCCCTAACATAAAGTTATTATACTGGATGTTTAGATGTAATTTTCTTTAGCTATCAGTAGTTTTTAGTAGTTAAATACTTCACGCTACAAGAGAGCTTGTTTCAGCTTGACTCGAATGAGCGCTTAAGCAAATACAAGTTAAACAATACAGAAAACCAAACCGTAACACTAGTTTGTTGCTCGTTATGTCACAGGTTATCCCAAGGGTAGATACATACCATTTCTTTTCACCGCTCCGTGCCACACCTCTCCGAAAGAGGCATCTAGTGATAATGAGGGGTGAATCAAATACAATTTTGACTCGTGTATCGAACATATCACATAGTGTAATTATTAATAAACTAAGCTTCTCTTCCCTCCGGTATAGGTTGCCTTATCTGAATTTTGATATCCTGCTTAGGGCCGTTTGGTTTACTTGCTCCCAAATACTTCAATTATTTGGCTTTCCAATCTTTCGAATATGAGTGTATTTCATGAACGCTATTCCAGAAAGGTGTTTTGCGTATTCGATCAACGTTAGAGAAGACCGTAAAGGCAATCTAAATGGACAATCCAGAGAAACTGGCAAATAAACGTTAGAGAAGACCGCAAAGGCAATCTAAATGGACAATCCAGACAAACTGGCAAATAAACGTTAGAGGACACCGAAAGGCCAATCAAAATGGACAATCCAGAGAAACTGGCAAATAAACGTTAGAGAACACCGAAAGGGCAATCTAAATGGACAATCCAGAGAAATTGGCAATACAAGGTACACAATACGAAGACAGGCGAAACGAAAACACAACATAATATGTGCTGGACACCACTATGGGCAAACAAACACACATAACGTAAATTCGGTATATACGTTTTAATTGCAGCAGTTTCAAAGGATAATCTCGTGCAAGGCACACTTTTTAACCCTATCCATTTTATCGTCTTTTCCTTCGATGACAATTTTGTCCACACGTCCATTCTGTGGCCACCTGTGGCTTACAAGATCCATTGTTTGTAAACTTATTTGCGTCGTGAACATAATTGAAATATCGCTCACTTGACTGTGAACAACAATTAATCAATCAATCGATCATCTAACAATAGTGAAGACAAATCATTAATTGTAAAATCAATAGATACAAAGACAACCAGTGCACATATATCTATTGTCATCAAATAGTTAAATGCATAAGATGAAATTACTATATTAACATCAAACGTGTTACATGCGTTAAGGTGACTATGTGATGTAAGACACGGAACGACTGTTTTAATGTGTTAACACAATGAAAGATCCCATTAATACATTATTTCTCTTTCTAAATCATAAATGAACAACGTAGAATTAAAATCACCCTAGTATATGCTTCAATATCCCTTTGTTCTGTAAAATTACCAATAGGTATAAGAAATATAATTCTATGGATTGGATCAGTATATATACTATGACAAAAGTTGGGCGCCACCTTATATTTCTCTATGTTCGTCCCAACTTGTTTTGCTATTATTATGGATAATCGATTGTTGTTTGTCCTGAAAATGTCAATCTAGCCTGCTGATGACGTAATAATAACAGAGAGCGTTTTATGTATATACTATTTTGAAAGTGTTCCATTTTAAGCCGTCTACTGACGGTCCTTACATATATTTGGCCACCGAACGGAAATACATCACGCTTAACTTCCGTCGAAGTGTATATGTAGGTACTTAATGAATCATCTTGAAACACCAAATGGATTGTTTTTGTCTGTTGCGCTACAACGTTGTTTAAGTGAACAAGATGTTGCACGTTACCATTCACTACGGAAGTATCCTGCATAGATAGGTTAAAACAAGGAAAATAAATTGTAAGTCTTTGGTATTCATATTTTATGAATATAAACTTACAGCAATCGTCTTAGATATTGCCGGTCACAGACTTTTCAAACCTGTTGGTATTAATAAAGATGAAATAGACAAACGTTCCTTTCTAAAACTGTCGTTTGCCAACAAAGGTCATGATGGCGTTAACGTAGGCAATATCCTTTATCACAAATCGTCAAATCTAAAATTCCACCATATTTTAAGGATCAGTCTGTGCCTATAATTTCGTATGTTTATACCAGACCAATAGCGTAAACAAATTTTAATCAAAAGCATGTGTTACGTGATCTCAATATTGACGATGTCAAATCTAAAACTCCTGATTGTAGCTGTGCAAAGTCCCCATTCATATATAATCCGACTGGCCACGTTATAACTGGTGACCTTAAAATTATCAACAACATCTCTCGTAGAGATGTTCGCCAAAGGGCCTAATTATCGTGAGCATAAATCCATAAACTGGAAACACAACTTTAAAATACTTATGGATTCCGTAGAGGATTATGCCAGACAATGGGCAAAACGTGAAAAGGAGGACTTAGATACTCTTTCCGAATGGGTGAAGAGAGTGAGGTCGCTAATACAGATTATAGTTAACAAGCACAGTGGGACTATGAGCACTCGCTCTACATCAATCTTTAAAGACCCAAATGTTGCTAAACATCTGTCTCACCTTCATGAAAAATATGTTATTGTCTCCGCCGACAACGCCCCTAACAATATTGTTTTTGTGTGTAAATCACATTACATAGGCTGCATGATAAAGGAATTAGGTATTGACAATTCACTTGGCAATCTTACATATACCCCGACGACACATACGAAAGAGGAAATCCTGGACAATCACAGGTCTGTTTAATGTTCCTTTGGAATTTCAACCAAAGATGAAGAACTGGATCTACCATCACTCTACTGGATTCCTAAATTACACAAGTGTCCTTTCAAACAACGCTATATTGCTGGGTCTGTCAAATGCTTCACGAAACCTCTTTCCAAATTATTAACATGTATTCTATCGGCGGTAAAAGCCGGGCTTCAGAGCTACTGTGACACTAGCTACTCGAGAGGTGGTGTGAATCAGATGTGGATTCTGAAGAACTCGAAAGATCTGTTAGAGTACATACAATCTAGGTCCTTATCCTCCTGCAATAACATTAAAACGTTTTACTTCTCTATCCTTTACACGACTATTCCTCAATCTAAGCTGAGGGACAAATTAAGGGAGTTGGTCGAACTGTCTTTCATTAAAAAGAATGGCCAACGTAGATACACATACCTTCTGCTAGGAAGAAACAGATCTTATTGTGTAAAATACCACTCTGATTTTACCAAAAAGATCTCTGAAACTGATATCTTCAACTTGTTCGAGATTTTGATTGACAACTTATTTGCTATGTTTGGTGGACGTGTTTTTCAACAGAGAGTCGACATACCTATGGGTACAAACTGTGCTCTTCTCGCCGACCTGTTCCTTTATTCGTATGAGGCAGACTTCATACAGGGTCTTCTCAAGAAAAACGACAAGAAGCTAGTCCGATCCTTTAATTTCACGTTCCGCTATATAGATGATGTCCTTTCACTAAATAATTATAGGTTTGGTGATTTTGTTGATCGCATCTATCCCATTGAGCTTGAAATAAAGGATACCACAGATACAGATAGGTCTGCTTCATACCTTGACCTACACCTCGAAATCGACTGTGAGGATCGGTTAAGAACGAAACGATCATTTCAATGTTCCCATTGTGAACTTTCCATTTATATGTAGCAACATTCCAGCAGCACCTGCACATGGCGTATATATCTCTCAGAAGATACGATATTCCAGAACTTGTGATTCATAACAGGATTTCCTTGATAGAGGGTTGCTGCTAACAAGGAAGTTAGTGAACCAAGGGTTCCTTTTGGTAAAGTTCCAGTCATCACTTGGAAAATGTTACGGTCGCCACCATGACTTGGTTGACCGCTATGGAATATTTGTGTCACAAATGATAACGGATATGCTTCACCTGTCGTAAACACTTCCTGGTCCTTTCCTCATTTACAACTTATCACCGGGTTTGTAACTAGATTAAGACGACGGGTGCCACTAGTGGAGCAGGAACTGCTTACCCTTCCGGTTTTTAGTGGGTTTCGCGATACTCGATCTTTAGTTTTGTAGATCGTTGTTTGTCCTTTGGTACTTTTTTCTTTTGGTCATTGTGTTGTCTGTTCTTCTTCGATATACGGATTCTAATGGCCCCTTTGGTATCTTCAACCTCTTCTTACTTAGACCTGTTCTCACTCTTTCTAGAAGCATTTACCCAATGCTGGACCTATTGAGTCTACGTGATTGATTAATTGTTGTCTTACTTAACACTGAATATGAACACTAAGAAATCAATGCGATTACCTTAAGAGGAACTTTAGAAGATTGATGTTTATTGCGTCTAAAATTACATATGATGAAATGAAATCAAAGAAAACAGAAGCCATTCATATTTCAGTCTGTCATGTAATAATTTTAATCTTGTATTATTATATTTCTTTCCTTTTATTGTTAATAATATTCACATGGCTCTTCGGTTGCTACATCGGTGGTGTAATAGTTAGCGTGTGCATCTCCAGTGTGGTAAATCCTGGGGCTGAGCACCGAAGGCTATGCAATTAGTATGTGTACGAAGTACTACGGAGTACAAGTAAAAAGTGGTTTGCACGGAATCATATAATGCGTACTAATGGAGGGACATATCTTTCCGTGAACTGTTTTTTTCTGTAACAGTAGAGCATGCTTCACCTTCGAAAAATGCAATGTCTCCTATGGAATTCGATCCACGGACCTCTCGCACTGTACGCTACCACTCTACCAACTGAGCAAAAGGAGATTTCCACTAACGCAGTTAGCAGAGGTGGTTATGAACCTTCTACAGTTCCTATAACATTATCTAGGAGAGCGATCCCGCTATGCTCTCCCCACCTCAAGAGTCATCATGCCTTGATGACGATATATCTCAAATACCAACATTCAACTTGACCAGTTGTCTTACCCTGACCATCGTGGGCTATTTAGTTGAGCGCCAATGTAACAGTAGAGCATGTTTTACCTCCTAAAAAATGCAATGGCATTTGATCCCGGGACCTCCCGCACTGTAAACCACCGCTCTATCAACTGAGCAAAAGGAGATCTCCACTATCGCAGTTAGCAGAGGTGGTTATGCACTTTCTACAGTTCCAATAGCCTTATCTAGGGGAGCGTTCCCGTTACACCTCAATGAGTTGGCACTATAACAATCAAACTAGAACAAATCATCATCTCATCGAAGAGTAACTTCGCCATGATCACTTACTCACTTTTATTGTACTTACAATCACATGACAATTTAGTTTTGATGAGTAAGCGTATTAGACGTGCACAAACCTTTCACCAATTGCAATGCATATGAAAGGGAGCATAATGCGGTTTTCCTTTCTAAATAAATACAAATGGACCTCATGAACAACCTTCTGGTTCCATTGTAATAAAATATGAATATACATAAATTAAGCTACTTCAAAGCAACATCTCGGTAGCGGAAAAATGCAGAATATATGTGTATGTGACAGTTTGAGTGTGAATATCATGACATGAATCAGACTATGCATTGCTATCTTACAACGAATGCAGCCAAGATAAATAAGTCTGAAATACCACGCTATAATAACTGCAGTAAGAATGTATGAGAAATTAATACAAAGTTCCCATTTATATTACATATTATTTTGTTTATCTAATATATGCATAGGTCACGACCTAGATACAATAAATAAACCTTATACCAGTTTAAATAGTCCGTACAGCACTGTGATAAAAGGTTTAAACAAGAAGGTAGTCTTCTTAGACGTATTTAGCTTTCTTTCTGTCGCATATGAACATCACTACATTGCTATAGATATTGAACAGATACGATACTAAGCATCATATGGTTAGTGTTATGGGTGATTAACGCCACTGACAATAATGCATCAGTTATATCATGGCGATCACATTTAATGGTAAAGAAAAGTAAAGTAGCAAAATAATCACAGATCTGTCGCAAATGACTGACCAAAAGCCACGACTTTAGGTACTGATTGCAAAGTTAAATCAAACGGATAGTACAGCCGATTAAAAGTTCAGTAGACCGCATTAACCTTCAAGCCAACCCATACAATTCTCATTGTAGTCTAACTGTGTACATATAAATGTAACGGGTATTGATACATATATTTTCTAACATCAAAGCTTCCATTGTTATGAACAGGAAGTTTAATCAGTGGTGGTTGACAGTATCAACATAACAAACACACAAGCAAACAAACAAACAGACAAACAGACAAACAAACAAACAAGCAAACAAGCATAAGCTATAAATCGAAAGACAGATAATTAATGGCCAAAGCAAAATTGACACATGGACAAACAGTGAAGCATCAATTTAACATAAAAGCAAATTAGACATTCAGGTAAACCCTCTCACTTAACATTGTTGAACAAAATAAAAAGACCACTAAATAAAGCGATGCAAATCCAGGCTTGAGACAGCCACACACTAATTGTGTATCAGAAACTGTTAATGAGATCGTACCTATCCCATCTTGATAAATGGATATCCTACGGCAATGCAATAAAATAATACCTAAGCATATTAGTTTACGCTCAAAGACTATTACAAAAACCAGCACAATCAATATAATGCATGTAAATGGATTGGACTATGACTATTTGATTTTATTAAATGTTAATTGCATGTTGATGAATATCTTCTTGTCATTTTTCATTTCAATATGATGCGGATTTCATATAAAATTGAGAATGACTCGATTTGATATATGCCAGACTGAATGTCGTTAAACAGACAGAAAGGTTTTACTTGGCAGTAAATATCTTGCAAGTGCCGTTTGTGCATACTTTGTGTTGATTGCCAATCCATTTGTTGAATATCGTTAAAAGAAAGATAAATTAATTGTTCTGTTACATTTCTTACTCTCAGTGTCCTTGGCGGATTTAGATTTGGTCAATAATAGCAATGGAAATGAAAATATTTAGGCTTCATCGTATTAAGTATCAAGTCATGGTCATTACAGTTTTCCCAGTTTTCCGGTTGTTGACTGATTTTGTCTGTTTATATACTTATGGGTTTTAACTTTCCCTTTGAAAGATTGTTCGGAGTTTGGTAATTTTGTTATTACCCTTATTAATTGCACATTGAAATGATAACTAAGTCTAAGAACGGCTTGAAGATATCAAAGGATAAATCAGAAGACGTAAACCGAATGACAGACAATGTAAAAAGACAGAGGATAAAAAGACCAACAATGGTCGACAAAACATTGCACAGAAAACTACAGATTGAACAAGACGAACACATCAAAACCCTGGGTGAACTTAGGTGCCATGGAAGGGTAGGAAGTTCATGTCTATTAGATGAACGATTGGTGTTACCATTATATGTTATTAATTAATAAATTGTTTTTATTTCAGTTATGTTTATCACAACAGCAAGGTTACAAATATTAAATAGTGTAAGTTAATGTTGGCACTGGAATGGTCTTAAAGGCAGGGTGGGTTGAATGGAAGAGAGAAAAGAAGAGATTTTTGATAGGAAATTGTTTCCTCGCAACGAACCATCATCGACATCTATCAAGATATATATAATCTAACACCGGCAAAAGTGCAAGACAGGGAAATCGTACTCGAGGCTGTTTTATTTCTCACTTTTATCAGTAGTTGTGTATTGTTTGACAGCTATGTACTTTTAGCAGACGATCATTTAAACAATGTGAGTTATTTCCCCTTCCTGTCAATCAAAAAAGTAATTCCGTATTTGTGTGTATTGCGTGAAGGTTATTATGCAATAATATGGCTGATTGTTAGGATTTGTGTGTTTATAAAAGATTGAAAACTTATATACAGTGAATTGTTTATTTTAAAAAGGAAAAGCATGGATAATTCGGGAGCAGTTAACATAAACTGTACAGCATACATTTGCCGGTAAAACGCACGGGATTTTTTTGTCTTGCACTAGTGCAAGATAAGAAAATCTCACATCGCTAAAAATAGGAACTGGTCTGTCTCAAAAGTGAGAACATGATACCTTGTTATTTGCAAATAACCGAGTACATGACACTATTGCAAGGACAACTATACAGCATAAACATCGCTGTTCATGTTCAAGACCATGACCGAATGCACATAGTCCATTTAAATATGTAATAATTCAGATTTCTAGTCATACATAACTGAATATATTTTAATCATAGTATTGAATACACATTGTCAAGTCGTATCAATGTAATCGGATAAGTCAATTATCATTGCATAACTGTTCGCAAAATATATTTTTTTCTTAAAATCGTAATTTATTCTGGAAAATTGGAACTAAATTGATCGTTGTTTCACGTCATTTAATAAACATTCGAGAATACCGAAGGGGTAATCAAAAAAGGAAAATCCAGAGAAACTGACAACATTGGGTGCACAAGACCAAGACGAACAAAGGTAAAAAACACATGTTATGGACACTACCATACACAAGCAAGCTCAAATGACGTAAATACGAAATGCACCCTCCTACAAACAACTGGAGATTAAGACGAACGAAACATCGTTTTCATGCGGTAATTGTAACACAACACACATGACAACACGAAATTCAGAACGTAAATGCATATAATTAAAACAACACAAAAAACTAAAACGTTGAGCAACACGGGGGTGAACTCAGGTGGTGGCGAAGGGTAAGCAGTTCCTGCCTCTTTCAATACACCCACCATGTTACTTATATTGTCAACACATGTTGGACAATATTATGCGCAACAAATACAAGTAACATAGAAAAGACACGAGCCCTCCTACAAACGTGTGAGTAAATGAATAATATGGCTGATGTATACATGACCAAACAATATTCCAAGCAACATATCAAGCTGGTAAAAAGGTGGGGGTGGGATTGAAATAAAAGCATGCTTCCCTTTCACATTGACATAGAGCTAAGTTGAACAGTATCCTCTCCTCCGTTATAATCGGTCAACACCTGGAATCGGTTACCATTTTGGAATGCGCTGTCACGTGAGTTCAGATGTCGATGACGTCATTTAGCCTTCAAACTGCAACCAGAAATAGATATTCGAAATACTTTCACTCTGATGAAGACAGTAATGAGATTTAAACAGATAAGAACAGATATCTATAGATTTCGGTGCCAAAATGGTGCCATTTTACTACTACCATTTTGACTTAATAATCAAAGTCAAATATTTCCAGAAAAACACAGTCTGTAGTGGATAATTTTCATATCCTGTGTTTGGTTACATTCCACTGCGCATCTTGACCTATATTTACAACTCTATTAGGCAACGGCAATTGTATTGTTTTCATTTTAAAATTAAGTAATTCCTTACACAATTTTCAGATTTTAGCGGGAATTTGTGGGGAATAAATATGATTTAATATAAATTTCATGGAATCGAAATGGATAAAATTGTACATGAAAACAGAGGAATTATCTGCTGTAAACAAATGACAGCAAACACAATTTAATGAAAAAATTGGGAAATATGAAAAAAGCAAACTAAAAAATATTGTAAAATACAATCTCCTAAGCCCATTGGTGTTCCACGTGACTATTTTATTGTTGACCGGTTTTAGGTAACGTGGCTTGGATGCCATTACAAAACATATGCAAACATAAAAGGTCAGTGAACCGACATTTCTTCATCAAATTAAGCAATGTTTTGGCATTTTATTTGGCTTAAGTGCACAAGTAATCATGCATTTATCTTTGATGTAAATACCAATTTGAATGAGAATTATAAGGAAATGTCTTTACTAACCGATTTACGGTCACAGGTGGATATATCTTCACCTATGTTTGTAAGCATGTTTCCAGGTTGGAGCACTATTACGCTTTAAACTGTACAATATTACTATAAGCACATTTAAATGATACCCTTTTTTCTAAAAATAAAAGTACAAATTCGAATACAGTGCACTTAAATGGCTTCATGTAACTAGAATAGCACTACATGTGCCAGTAGTGGAGTAGAAACTGCTTACTCTTCTGGAGTAACTGAGTTAACCCCTGTTTTGTTTGTGCTGTTGGGGGTTCGTGTTTGCCATTGTATTGTCTGTGTTGCTTCGATTTACGGATTCTGATTACCACTGTAGTATTTTCTAACTCATCTTACGACAAAAACTAACACATGTGTTCGCTTGGATTCGCATCAGGGGCGATAATACGGCATATCAACGCATCTGTTACCTTTAGTAGCATGTTTATCACCCATATAGATAAACCAATGGGTGAATACCAGTATAGACATCGCTTACAATGTGTACATTGGTACCTTGTGCAACATATATATTTAGCCAGTAGTGGAATGTGGATCTCACTCGAACAGGTGCCATGATATGACTTGACACTGGCCTATTCATATTCCACCAAGCGATAGGTCGAACATAGTTAAACTAAAATGTTGCCTGACCAATGTAATACTCTATAAAATTGGTCACGTTATGAAGTCAATCTAGCGTACCGATGACGTAATAATAACACTGGTAGTTTTATTGGTATCCTGTTTCACAAGTGCTGCATCCTAAGCCGTCTATTGACAGTCCTTACATTTATTTGGCCTCCGAGCGGAAATGCACCACGCTTAACATCCATCGGAGTGCATATATAGGTACTTAATGAATCACCTTGAAGCACTAAATGGATTGTTTTTCGTCTCTTGCGCTACACCGTTGTTTAAGTGAACAAGATGTTGCTCGTTTCCATTCACTGCGGAAGTCTCTTTTATAAATAGGTTAAGACAAAGGAAGTAAATAGTAAGTCTTTGGTATTCATTTTTTACTTAACATTATAGATAAACTAAGACAAAGACAATAAATGGTAAGTCGTTAGTATTCATATTTTACTTAGCTGATATAGATAGGGTAATACAAAGAAAATAAATAGTAAGTCGTTAGTATTCATATTTTACTTAGCTATTATAGATAGGGTAAAACAAAGAAAATAAATAGTAAGTCGTTAGTATTCATATTTTACTTAGCTGTTATAGATAGGGTAATACAAAGAAAATAAATAGTAAGTCGTTTGTATTCATATTTTACTTAGCTGTTATAGATAGGGTAAAACAAAGAAAATAAATAGTAAGTCGTTTGTATTCATATTTTACTTAGCTGTTATAGATAGGGTAAAACAAAGAAAATAAATAGTAAGTCGTTAGTATTCATATTTTACTTAGCTGTTATAGATAGGGTAAAACAAAGACAATAAATAGTAAGTCGTTAGTATTCATATTTTACTTAGCTGTTATAGATAGGGTAAAACAAAGAAAATAAATAGTAAGTCGTTTGTATTCATATTTTACTTAGCTGTTATAGATAGGGTAAAACAAAGAAAATAAATAGTAAGTCGTTAGTATTCATATTTTACTTAGCTGTTATAGATAGGGTAAAACAAAGACAATAAATAGTAAGTCGTTAGTATTCATATTTTACTTAGCTGTTATAGATAGGGTAAAACAAAGAAAATAAATAGTAAGTCGTTAGTATTCATATTTTACTTAGACATGTTCTAACTCTTTCTAGAAGTATTTACCCATAATGGACCTATTGAATCTACGTGATGTATTAATTGTTGTCTTACTTAGCGTTGATTATGAAAACTAAGAAATCAATGCGATTATCTTATGAAGAACGTTAGAAGATTGATGTGTATTTCATCTTTAATTACATAAGATGAAATTAAATCAAAGAAAACAGAAGCCATTCATATTTCGGCCTGTCACTTAATAACTTTATTCTTATATTATTATATGTTTTAATATGAATAATATCCACATTGATGTTCGGTTGGCTTATCAATGGTGTAATGATAAAAGGGCCGAACACAATAGGGCCAAGCCAAAGGCTATACAATTATTAATTGCTGCCTCTCAATGATATCACTGACAAATTGTTCACCAAACATTACAACAATCAATTATTTAATGTTTAATGAAATTGTATTCTCATAACTATTCAATTTTGTTAGGGTAATTGCACACGTCCAAAGCCTTTTTCTTAGATTTAATATTGTGATTGCATTGGAATGAAATGGAGCATAATGTGGTTTGATTTTCCAAATAAAGTGATTAGCCTTATAAGCAACATCCTAGTTCTACTGTATTACAATATGAATATACATACATTAACCTACTTCAAAGTAAAATCTCGGTAGAGGAAACATGCGGAATATATGTATATCTGACCGTTTGAGCGTGAACATCATGACATGAATCAGACTCTGTATTGATATCTTACAACGAATGCAGCCAAGACCAATAAGTCTGAAATACCATGTTGTAATAGCTGCAGTAAGAATGTAAGAGAAATTAATACAAATGTTCCCATTTATATTACATATTGTTTTGTTTAAGTAATATATTCATAGGTCACGACCTAGATGCAATAAATAGATTTCATACCAGTCTATATAGGTCGCACAGCGCTGTAATAAAAAGGTTTCACAAAAAAGTTATTTTACTTATTTTTCGTTGTATATTAACGTCTGTTCATTGCTATATACATGTATATTGAACAATTATGATACTAATTCTTCATATGGTTTGGCATTTAACTGTACTTTTTTCCAGTTAAGTCCTAGCGACTAGTGGTAGCCACCTAACGATAGAGCGAGCATCATTAAAAGGCAATTTTAACTGACCAGAGAACATCTCCCCAATTACGTATACTCTAATAAAGGCTGTCACGTGACAAAGTCAATTTAGCGTACTAATGACGTAATAATAACACTGAATGTGTTATAGCTCTCCCGTGTCGCAAGTGCTGCATTTTAAGCCGTTTACTGACAGTCCTTACATTTATTTGGCCACCGAACGGAAATGCATCACCCTTAACTTCCGTCGAAGTGTATATGTAGGTACTTAATGAATCACCTTGAATGAATCAAGAACAACTTACACTTCTGAGGCACCTGAGTTCACCCTCGGTGTTTAGTGGGGTTCGTGTTACTCGATCGTTAGCTTTATGTGTATGTTTTGTAGATCTTTAGCTTTATGTGTATGTTTTGTAGATCTTTAGCTTTATGTGTATGTTTTGTAGATCTTTAGCTTTATGTGTATGTTTTGTAGATCTTTAGCTTTATGTGTATGTTTTGTAGATCTTTAGCTTTATGTGTATGTTTTGTAGATCTTTAGCTTTATGTGTATGTTTTGTAGATCTTTAGCTTTATGTGTATGTTTTGTAGATCTTTAGCTTTATGTGTATGTTTTGTAGATCTTTAGCTTTATGTGTATGTTTTGTAGATCTTTAGCTTTATGTGTATGTTTTGTAGATCGTTTTTGTCCTTTTGTACTTTTTCTAATAACCATTGTGTTGTCTGTTCTTCTTCGATATACGGATTCTGATTGCTCCTTTGGAATGTTCACTCTTCTTGGATAACCTAAAAACCTAAATGGATTGTTTTTCGTTTGTTTTGGTCCCACGTTGTTTAAGTGAACAATATACTGCTTGTTTCCATACACTGCGGAAGTCTCTTTAATAGAGAACTTAAAACAAAGAAAATAAATTGTAAGTCGTTGGTATTCATATTGTACTTAGCTGTTATAGATAGGGTAAAACAAAGAAAATAAATAGTAAGTCGTTAGTATTCATATTTTACTTAGACATGTTCTAACTCTTTCTAGAAGTATTTACCCATGATGGACCTATTGAATCTACGTGATGTATTAATTATTGTCTTACTTAGCGTTGATTATGAAAACTAAGAAATCAATGCGATTATCTTATGAAGAACTTTAGAAGATTGATGTGTATTTCATCTTTAATTACATAAGATGAAATTAAATCAAAGAAAACAGAAGCCATTCATATTTCGGCCTGTCACTTAATAACTTTATTCTTATATTATTATATGTTTTAATATGAATAATATCCACATTGATGTTCGGTTGGCTCATCTATGGTATAATGATAAAAGGGCCGAACACAATCGGGCCAAGCCAAAGGCTATGCAATTATTAATTGCTGCTTCTCAATGATATCACTGACAAATTGTTCACCAAACATTACAACAATCAATTATTTAATGTTTAATGAAATTGTATTCTCATAACTATTCAATTTTGTTAGGGTAATTGCACACGTCCAAAGCCTTTTTCTTAGATTTAATATTGTGATTGCAATGGAATGAAATGGAGCATAATGTGGTTTGATTTTCCAAATAAAGTGATTAGCCTTATAAGCAACATCCTAGTTCTACTGTATTACAATATGAATATACATACATTAACCTACTTCAAAGTAAAATCTCGGTAGAGGAAACATGCGGAATATATGTATATCTGACCGTTTGAGCGTGAACATCATGACATATATCAGACTCTGTATTGATATCTTACAACGAATGCAGCCAAGACCAATAAGTCTGAAATACCATGTTGTAATAGCTGCAGTAAGAATGTAAGAGAAATTAACACAAATGTTCCCATTTATATTACATATTGTTTTGCTTATGTAATATATTCATAGGTCACGACCTAGATGCAATAAATAGATTTCATACCAGTCTATATACGTCGCACAGCGCTGTAATAAAACGTTTCACAAAAAAGTTATTTTACTTATTTTTCGTTGTATATTAACGTCTGTTCATTGCTATATACATGTATATTGAACAATTATGATACTAATTCTTCATATGGTTTGGCATTTAACTGTACTTTTTTCCAGTTAAGTCCTAGCGACTAGTGGTAGCCACCTAACGATAGAGCGAGCATCATTAAAAGGCAATTTTAACTGACCAGAGAACATCTCCCCAATTACGTATACTCTAATAAAGGCTGTCACGTGACAAAGTCAATTTAGCGTACTAATGACGTAATAATAACACTGAATGTGTTATAGCTCTCCCGTGTCGCAAGTGCTGCATTTTAAGCCGTTTACTGACAGTCCTTACATTTATTTGGCCACCGAACGGAAATGCATCACCCTTAACTTCCGTCGAAGTGTATATGTAGGTACTTAATGAATCACCTTGAATGAATCAAGAACAACTTACACTTCTGAGGCACCTGAGTTCACCCTCGGTGTTTAGTGGGGTTCGTGTTACTCGATCGTTAGCTTTATGTGTATGTTTTGTAGATCTTTAGCTTTATGTGTATGTTTTGTAGATCTTTAGCTTTATGTGTATGTTTTGTAGATCTTTAGCTTTATGTGTGTTTTGTAGATCTTTAGCTTTATGTGTATGTTTTGTAGATCTTTAGCTTTATGTGTATGTTTTGTAGATCTTTAGCTTTATGTGTATGTTTTGTAGATCTTTAGCTTTATGTGTATGTTTTGTAGATCTTTAGCTTTATGTGTATGTTTTGTAGATCTTTAGCTTTATGTGTATGTTTTGTAGATCTTTAGCTTTATGTGTATGTTTTGTAGATCTTTAGCTTTATGTGTATGTTTTGTAGATCGTTTTTGTCCTTTTGTACTTTTTCTAATAACCATTGTGTTGTCTGTTCTTCTTCGATATACGGATTCTGATTGCTCCTTTGGAATGTTCACTCTTCTTGGATAACCTAAAAACCTAAATGGATTATTTTTCGTTTGTTTTGGTCCCACGTTGTTTAAGTGAACAATATACTGCTCGTTTCCATACACTGCGGAAGTCTCTTTAATAGAGAACTTAAAACAAAGAAAATAAATTGTAAGTCGTTGGTATTCATATTGTACTTAGACCTGTTCTCACTCTGTCTAGAAGTATTTACCCATAATGGACCTATTGAATCTACGTGATGTATTAACTGTTGTCTTACTTAGCGTTGACTAAGAAACCTGAGAAATCAATGTGATTACTTTACGGAGAACTGTAGAGGATTGATGTGCATTTAGTCTGTAATTACATATGATGTAATCAGATCAAAGAAAAGAGAAGTCTTTCATATTTCGGCCTGTCATTTAATTATTCTAATCTTGCATTATTATTTTTTTCTTCTTTTATTATAAATATTATTCACATGACTGTTCAATCTGGCACCACACCTATGGTGTAATGATCTTAGGGCCGAACACAGATCGGGCCAAACCAAAGGCTATGAAATTAATGATAGCTTGCTTCCCAATGATATCGCTGACAAATTGTTCACCAAACATTACAACTATCAATTACTCAATGTTTATTGTAATTGTATTCACATTACTATTCAGTTTCGTCGAAAGCCTTTTTCTCAGATTGTGATTGCAATGGAATGAAATGGAGCATAATGTGGTTTGATTTTCCAAATAAAGTGATGAGCCCTATCAGCAACATCCTAGTTCTACTGTAATACAATATGAATATACATACATTAACCTACTTCAAAGTAAAATCTCGGTAGATGAAACATGCGAATATATGTATATCTGACCGTTTGAACGTGAACATCATGACATGAATCAGACTCTGTATTGATATCTTACAACGAATGCAGCCAAGACAAATAAGTCTGAAATATCACGCTGTAATAGCTGCAGTAAGAATGTATGAGAAATTAATACAAATGTTCCCATTTATATTATATACTGTTTTCTTTATGTAATATATCACGACTTAGATGCAATAGATAAATATAATACCACTTTATATAGGTCGAAGAAAAGGTTTATCCAAGAAATACCTAATGCCAGTTGATATAAGTAATGCAGGACTGTAAGAAAAGGTTTATCCAAGAAGTACCTAATGCCAGTTGATATGGGTAATGCATAAATGTAAGAAAAGGTTTATCAAAGAATTACCTAATGCCAGTTGATATAGGTAATGCAGGACTGTAAGAAAAGGTTCAACCAAGAAGTACCTAATGCCAGTTGATATAGGTAATGCATAACTGTAAGAAAAGGTTTAACCAAGAAGTACCTAATGCCAGTTGATATAGGTAATGCAGATATGTAAGAAAAGGTTCAACCAAGAATTACCTAATGCCAGTTGATATAGGTAATGCAGATATGTAAGAAAAGGTTCAACCAAGAATTACCTAATGCCAGTTGATATAGGTAATGCAGATATGTAAGAAAAGGTTCAACCAATAATTACCTAAAACCAGTTGATATAGGTAATGAAGATCTGTAAGAAAAGATTCAACCAAGAAGTACCTAATGCCAGTTGATAAAGGTAATGCAGATATGTAAGAAAAGGTTTAACCAAGAAGTACCTAATGCCAGTTGATATAGGTAATGCAGATTTGTTAGAAAAGGTTTAACCAAGAAGTACCTAATTCCAGTTGATATAGGTAATGCAGGACTGTAAGAAAAGGTTTAACCAAGAAATTAGTTTCTTAGACATATTTTATTTATGATTCACTATATACATTAACGGGACTACATTGCTGAACAAAAATTATATTTATACCTCATATAGTTGGGTATTTAACGCTACTTCTAGCTATATTTCTGCTAATTCCCTAACGACTTTGGGGAAAGCCAGAGTACCAGGACTCCAGCGACTGAAACATTTCAGCCCATATACCTGCATCTAGTTTACCTCAGAGTCATAGCATTAGGTACTAATTGAAAAGGAAAATCAAACTTTAATTTACGATTAAATTCGGCAATACAATAACATATCTTGACAATAAGAGCCGGCTAAGAACGAACCTTTACGACAAAAGATATGATTTAAATTGTCTCACTGTAAACTTTCCATTTATATGTAGCAACAGTGCAGCAGCACCTGTATATGGGGTATATATCTCTCAGTTGATATTATATTTCAGAGTTTGTGATTCCTATTAGGATTTCCTTGATAGAGGGTTGCTGCTAACAAGGAAGCTACTGAACCAAGGTTAATTTGAAGATATCACTTCCAAAGTGTTGCGGTCGCTACCCAGACGAGGCTAACCGTTACGGAATTGAGTGACAAATTACCACGAGCATGTTCCACGTGTCGTAAGCACTTTCTGGTCCTTTTCTCATTCATGACTTATCACCGGGTTTGTATCTGGAGGAACATGACGGGTGCCACTATTGGAACAGGAACTGCATACCCTTCCGGTTAACCCCGATTTCTAGTGCGGTTTTCGTGGTTTGATCTTTAGTTTTCTGCATAGTGTTTTGTAGATCGTTAGTTATTTGAACTTTTGTCCGTTTTGGTTTAGTCATTGTGTTGTCTGTCCTTCATTGATTTACGGATGCTGATTACCCCTTTGGAATCTTCAACTTCTTTCCATTACAAATACAAACATCACCATCAACACGGGCATTACAATAGAAGGAGCAGTGTACATACCTACAATGTTACGCATGTAAGTGGAGTGGACTATAATGAACTATGTGATTGTTACTGTGTCAAGCTTTCCTCCGTATTGCAATTTACCGATAACTATCTTTTTCGTTCATTTTCTATGTCAATATAAAACAGATTAAATCTAATATTGAGAATGAATTGATTTGATATACGTCAAACTGAATATCGCTAAAAAGACAGACAGGTTTTACTTGGCAGTAAATATCTCGTAAGTGTCATTTGTGAATACTTTGTGTTGATTGCCAATCCATTTGTTGACTATTGTTAACAGGCAGATAAATTAATTGTTCTATTTCATTTCTGACTGCCAGTGTCCTTGACGAATTTATATTTGGTCAATAATAGCAATACAATATACAAAACTTGGGTTTCATTATATTGAAATAATTAAGAGCTGTTCTCTGTAAAAATCTAAAATTTCTGAAGGATGGTTCTGGGTGAGGTAATAGATTCCAAAGATTTTTGTGTTATGACACTCTTTTTAAGTGGTGGTAATGAGAATAACAATTTTTTTACATTTTTGTACTCCGTTGCTATGGAAACCGAGAACCCCAATTTAGTGGGCCAAATTTCATCCTAAAATCCTCATAATTGACCATTTTCATGTTTGTATTTTAGAAAAACTAGACTAAACACAGCTCAAATGCCAACATAATATTAAGAACCACCTTTGTTTGATTGTAATAACAAGGCAAAACAGGAATCAATGAGTTTCATTTTTATTCGGAACAACTTGAAAATTGCTGATTCAGCCATTTTGAAAAATATGCAAAAAACACAATATTTGGTAATTTTCAAAAGCATATATTTTTATTTTCCAACATACAATTTTAAAATCGTTCTGGTTTCTTATTATTTCAACATTGTTCTTTGAAATAGTAAAACATTGGATGTGTGTAATTTGCTTACTTCGAAAAAAACTGAGTTAAACTTAGGTGGCTATTGTCAGATAGAGAATTGTAAGTAGAAAAATGTAATAAAAAATTATAAACTTCTTCAGGAAAAAAGTGTTTTAGGTTTATTTTAGAATAATTAAAACATTAAAATTTAAATCTAATGGTTATTTTGTAACAAAAATGATTTAAAAAGGTTTAAGAAATGCTAAAAAAACTGCTGAGTCAGCATATTTTCAGTTTTTGTATCAAACAGTGAAATACACACAAACAAATGGAATAATCTACTCATGAATCAACAAATGTTATCATTAAATAATATATATTTATATTCAAGATATTATACCTTTTACAACTTGTCCCCTTACACACAAAGGATACATCCCCCTCCAGGTACAAAACATGTAGGTTAACAAGAGCTCCAGATAAGCTGCGTATTTGCGTTTTTTACGCTATAAAAACGAGTAAGAACGCATGTATTATCAGATCAGAGTGTACACATTACGCATACACATTGCTGTGTAAGCAAACTTTCCAAATTCGGAGCGTACTTGTACGCTGATAATACAGTCGTGTACATTAATAATACATTTTTGTCTTTGAGAAATTCCCCGTAATTACTTCTCTTTATACTTTTCGAAGGAGAGAGCATATACATCCGAGGGGTACAGAATGTTTTCCTTTCTAAGCATCGATGTCAAAAGAGATCTGATTGGATGTTTACGATGAATCATCCAATCGCGGTCAATATTATAAATAAATGCGGTGCTCCTTCTAAGGAGTGGCTTACGTAATAAGTAAGAACTAAAACGAAAGTAAATTTGAGAACACGTTCGTTGAAAATGAGCAAGAACATGAATAATTGCGCTACTAAGCGCACCGGAAAATTCTATGCTTAAGTTCCCGACAGTTTCATCTATGTCTAGTGAAAGTATAGTTAAAGGAATCATTGATGACATTATCAAAACGTCTGTGAAAACTGCCGAAGTCGACGAGCAAAAAACGAAAAGAAAACATGAAAAAGTTATCAGTCAGTTATATAAAGTAAACACAGAACAAAATATTAATAAACATGACACAATCGTGTCAAATTAAACATTTCACTTGCATCCTGCGTTTATTGAATAACACTTGTGTCAAAAATAATTCTTAAAAGTGTACATGTAAGTACTTTTTCTTAGTAATATCTGAATTGGCACTGGATTTAAATTCCATTTCAAAATGGCATTTTCCAACAAATTGATGGTGCAGAAGTTCTTTTTCATTTGCAAATTCGTCAGAACAGCCATCATTTGTGCATTGTATAGACGTATTTTCTTTGTCCATCTGAACATTGTTTCTAGGCAACTGATGGAACTGGATGTCCTCTAGATCTGGTCCCTTCAAAACTGTAAGTTCTTTAGCTTCAATAGTAGGAATTTGATCTTTTTTAATCAACAAGCCTGAAAAAGTTACATAAATGCACATATCAGTTACATTATACCAGTGATTGATTGCATGGAACATAAGCTTTGCAATAACACTTTTAAATAAATTGGAAAATTTAGGCCATACTAAAAAATATCTTGGTTGTGTGTTGCCTACTGACCACTATAGGCATTTTTTTCATTTTTGATACGATATCAGTGGACATTGTGAAACATATACAGCATGCTGTATTGCATTTAATAAAATTTATTTTCAACTGTACCTTTGTCATTACACATTCTAGGTTCAAGATTTTATCATTTAGTTAACACAGAAACTGACCAAAAAAAGTCGTATCTTGAAAATGGCATTACAAAATTTGAGTAGGCACCATTTCAGCTCGGTAGATAGGCAAAACCCAACAAACATTTTTTAAATATTTGGCCTTACCTGTATTACAATTAATGGTTTCACCATTTGTCTTTTCACAACAGATATTGAGACAACTTTGGTGAGATATGATATAAATCTAGCCAAGAAAAAATAGTCATTAAATTTTTCAGAAGTTAATAATTTGGTCTGTTTGCTATTTCTGTTCTCCAAAGCGATTTTCTGTTGGGAAAAAAATATGATTTGAAAAGCTTGAAATCTTTGAGATACAGATATGTCTAACAATTTACAATATCATACTAAATAACATATAGTCTGACATGTTATTTTTGTTTGTTTGGTGGATTTCAGTTGGTTGAGCTTTTGTGTTTGTCTCTTTTGCACATTCCCCATATTTTCTTTGTGGCATTGAATATTTACTAAAAATTAAAAAAGACAAATTCATAATAATTATTCCCAAAATTAGTTACAATTACAGTTGCAAACAGCAAATTTGAACTGTTTAGGAGGAGTTGGCCTTCCACGCTTTAAAGCATGTAAAACCCTTAAGTTGGATTATCTCCCTTTCTAAGCATCAGGCGGCAATACTCTTGCTTCATGCATTTCTACATATGATGCCCAACTTTCATAAAGTTTCATCAAAATCCATTGAACGGATTAGGAGGAGTTGCATTTACAAGGTACATGGATGGACGGAAGGGCGAACAGACAGACAAGGTGATTCCTATATACCCCCAAAAGAAATAGTTGAACTGAAGCATGCGTGTACCTTCTGCTACTCCAAAGGCTTTCCATACACATATACCTCCTTCTTTACCTCTAAAGCATCATGAAACACTCACATTTATGTACAATAAATAAGCTGAACACCCTCAATCATTTAGAAAAAAACCTTTAGAATTTACAAATTTTGTCAAAAATCAATGGAGGGGACCGAAACATAAAATTAATCTGTAGCTCATCAAGATACAATCACACATCAATAATCAACTCAATATCTGCAATCATTTAGAAAAAAATCAAGAAAACTGTTTGTTGCAACTTTGTGGCAGGGGCATAAAAACCACAAGAATCATAAAGGCTGGAAGTTCTTGACTTGGGACAAGTGCAAACATTGTAGCATAGTTGCTTTGTGGGATACCACTAAATCTTGATACAGATTGTTTTCTTCATTAACAAATTTGTTTTTTTTGGTTTGTCTCGCAAAACAATGCATAAAATACCCTGGGTTGTCTGTCAGTCAACTTGTCAAAGAATGTCATGTTACAATCTTACCTTCTTTGGTGCAGTTGACTCCATTGCCTGTTCTTCATCACACCATAAATTTTCATCTGGAAATTGTGATGTAGCTGTACTCAAAATACTCTAGAAAATTAAAAAAAAATCATTTTGGTTATTACTTAAAATTTGTTTATACTTATGAAAATACTGTAAATTGTAAGTCAGATTATCTCCTCTTACAGATGTTCATTGGTAATCGTCTAGCTTCACACACATCTACATATCATGTACTACCACTGTATGAAACTGAAGTTGTGCTTACAAGGTACAAGGATGGATGAATTGACAGACAGACGGACTGTGTGATTCTTACACAGCCTCTACTATGTTTGCGGGTGGTATAATTACCTAAGCATTATGTGTAGAAAAGACGGAGTCACAGTCTGTTAGTAAAAACCTCCAGACTGACACTTTTCAAGAACATTGACCAAAACTACATGAGATTGTGTTTGCTTAGATATACGATACATGTATTCTTAGTCAATATTGAGTCTATAAATGTATGGAAGGGTTTATACCTGTGGTTCGGTGATACAAGTATCTGATGCACATATACTGCAGCTATTTCCACAAAAATCTTGTCGCAGTTTCTTCAGGCAATAAGTACAACAAGCTAAAATAAAAATAAAAATCATACAAATATGTTGAATGACTCGACAGAAACTTGAACATTTTTGAAAATATAATATATCATTTTTAAGAAACCTCTTATGTATGTATTTCACTTAACTCTCATTGAAATGCTTTCTTAAACCAAGAAATAGAACTTTAAAAAAATTACAGTTATTATTATAAGCAAAATGTATAAAAGTATGCTCTTTTGAATCTTGTGAGGCACACAAGTGCCCTCTTTTCCATGATTGGTCTCTCTGCCTTAATTTTTTAAGTCGGAGTTATAAATAAAAAGAACAATACACACAAATGCCAACATCTTTTACATTGAAAGATTTTTTTTTATTTTACATTACTGATTAATAAATAAGGGTAATAACAAAATTACCGAACTCCGAACAATCTTACAAAGGGAAAGTCAAAACTCATAATTATATAAACAGACAAAATCAGTCAACAACCGGAAAACTGTGAAAACCGTAATGACCCTGACTTGGTACAGGCATTTCTAAAGAAATGGTGGGTTGAACAGATTTTAAGGCGCCAAACCTCCCGCTCTCATTACGGTTCAAAGGTTCCGGCTGTCACTGTAATAAGTGTTCTGAAATATCCATTTCGAACCTATTACTATATCCATTCTGCAACTTAGTTGGTAAGAAGGGGAAGGTTGAAATTGTACACCGCTTTCTTTCAAGTAATTTTGTATGGAGATCTGAAATAATAAACAGGGGGGTAATAAATTAAGAACTTACAGACTATTTAAAGATAATATTTCCTTAGAAAAATATTTACTAATACTAAATGAGGATGAAAGGAGGGTACTTACTAAGTTCAGAGTAAGTGCTCATAATCTAGAAATCGAAAAAGGAAGATATATAGGAGTAAAAACAGAAGATAGAATTTGTAAATTATGCAACATTGGGGTTGAAGATGAAGCCCATTTCCTTCTTCAGTGTCCTGTTTTAGAAAACAAGTGAACCCAAATTATTAATAATATTAAAAATGTGAATATGAATTTCAATAATCTGCCAAATAAATCAAAATTAATATGGTTAATGTCATCAGATGATAATTTTATAATTAAGAACACTAGTTCACTACTATGCTCTTTATTTAAAGAAAGAGATTTAGTTCTCAAAGGAAATTAAGATAGATTGAAAATAAAAAATAAAATTAATAATATTTAATAATAAATAAAATATTAATAATATTAATGAAATATATGTATGCTATATCTATTCTGAATATGAGTCACTGGTGGTTCTCCCATACTAATATTAATATTAATAGAATATTACACTTATACATGGTGTGCAAGTAAATATCTGGAAATTATGTAAGATCACCATGCAGGGTCAGATTTTATTATTGTATTTATTCATTTGTTATATTGTCCTTCTTTCTTTCTTTGTTGTAGAACCAATCAAACCAATCAATATGAAATCAAATGTATGTAATTCACTTAATTGTTCTGCTCAATATATTGGTCGTCATGATTGACAATAAAAGATTTGTATTGTATTGTATTGTATTGTATTGTATAAGGAGAAAAAAAATGAGCTATGGGAACGACAATTTGATTCTAAAGGGATGGGAGGCCGGCAAATTTTCAAAGGCCAGAAAAAAATGTTCAGGCAATATTATTTATTTTGAAGTTGAGAGAGGATAAAGTCAGAATATTTAATATATTTTGAGTCTTGATTAGGCCAAGATATCTATTTTCAAATTTTCCGTTTGTTAAATATGGGGTTAATTTTTTGTTCAATCACCATACTGATTAAACTGTTAAATGCCATAATTCACTAGTTCAATTTACTTACGTGAGTTTACTGGCAGTGTCATCCCTAATGTTCTAATGAGATGGAGGACATCATAAGCTTTTAAACCTCGACTAGCCAGCTTTCTGTTCTTGCTACATCTTGGTGCAACTTTAGCATCTTGGTCTTTGCTTATGGTGTGATCAACATCTGGGTGGGAACTGACAAGGGAAGGGATTTGGCAAAGTGTACGGCGAACACGCACTGAATTCTTCTTAAGCAATTCATTTTTATGTCCAGAGCAATTACTAAAACTTTGTGCTAAATTAATACATGGTTTCAAGCCAACTTCTGTCAAAACGATAAAGACATCTTCAGAGCAAAAACTTCCTAATGCTGAAACTTCATCTGTGCATTCAAATTCAATGTCCCGAAAGCTACAAGTCACCATTGAACCATCTGATACCCACTACATTACCAAAAAATCAAATCAAATCACTTTGACAATTTTCTCCAGGATTCATGTCTGCCGACACTTCTGCACTTAGCAGCATTATATACCTTTTAAACTGAAGAGTAAACACAGGGGAGATAATTCATAATCAGGTACAGTGATTTTTTCTGATTTTTCAAAAGGATTATCTTTTTTTAATCAAATTACACATGTCTATAATTCTCTTGATTTGTTAACATATATTCAAGGTTTGGCATGATGAATGAATTGTTGAAATTTAATGTCGGGATTGTCTTCAAGATGTCTATGAAGTAGACCTGTTTTGGGATATTTCTCATAGGCCTAAAAGTACCCAAGATAGAATAGCAATATCTTTGTTATTAAGCCATTGATTTTGCTGATATGTGGAGAATAGTCAGATGAAAAATGGAACTTCCATTTTGTAGACTTACTTTTTCAATCTGGCATCATGTATGAAAAATATAGACATACAATTATGTCAGAAAATCATTTATTTTTGTAAAGGCTTCAACCACAGTATTAAGAATACAGACATTTCGTATATGATATTGACAAATTTGAATTTTTTAAAGTTTTTTTGGAACACTTATTGAATGAGGTTTTTGCTGGCAAAGTTTTGAGGAAATCTGTGATATAGCCCAGAACACCCATTATGACCCTTATAGAGAATGGCTCTTAAACGCTTTAAGATACCAAACAAAGGGATAATCAGAAGCCAGAAAACGAATGACGGATATTCCAAAAGGGAGATAAAAACACAAACAATGGTCAACAAAACACCATGCAGACAACTTATGCAGCACGAACACCACTAAAGACCTAGATGAACTCAAGTTCTCTGGACGAGTAACCAGTTCCTGTTTCATTACTGGCTGGAATGGATTTTGTCTTTTATGTTATTAAAGTTGATGCTGGGGAGGAAATGGGCGCTCTCATGGACAGGTGGATTGTTTTTATGAAAGAAAAGGAGAGATTATGGACAGGAGTACACAAGTGTATTGCAAGGACATGATTAACCATATACACATCGATTTTTATATTCAACGCAGTGTCTGAATGTCTTGAGTCCACTTAAGCATATCACAACTCAGATTTATTAGTAAATATAGTTTTAGTATCATGCTGCATATACAGTGTCAATTCCTATTCTTTAAGTCGAATGTGTTTATTCTCTGTATAGCTGTACGCAGAATATATTTCCGTCCTAAGCTCTAAATTTATTCCCGTAAAATCGTATTAAAATCGATTTCTGCTTAAGGTCAATTAAATGAGCAATAGGTCTGTTATTGTCTGACGATAATAAAATAATACTGGGAAAAAACTGGGGGGTGGGGTCGAAATGAAAGCTTCTTTCCTTTTACATTCATACAGATATGTTTTATAGTATATTGGTACACATCTTTGTAAGTTTGTTTCCATATTAGAACACGTTTATGCTTCACATGTTACCACATTACTACAAACCTCTCCAAATGATGATTTTTTTTTTCTGAAAATAAAAATACAAAATCGTATATCGTGCACTTAAGACTATATCAAGGAATTAGTAAATGTTCTTCGGATGGCTTCATAATCTTAGCAGAAAAAAAGCCAAAGAAATGAAATTGGTTCTAGGCGGAAAGGATACTTGTAGAATGATGTCTAAGGTGAATCATAGTTAAAACATAACTTCTGATGTAATAGAGATTGTAGCGCAAAAGGCATATAGTACAAATAAAACAGAACAAAATGAGTTGTATGAACTGATTAGCGTCATCTCTTGTATTATTATAAAGAATACAAAACATTTTCGCTTTGATAATTGAATATAAGACATTAAGATGCTACGTTATAGATAAATAGTAATGAATTAAACAGCTATATCCACCTAAGTAAAATTATCGGATTCTGACTGGCTAATTCTACGTCCATAAAAACCCGTATTACAGGAAGTTGCTATACATACCCGTGAGGAACATCACGCTCGTTTGTTTTCAAGTAAAATAACATTATGTATATCTCTGTATTAGATGTTTTTAATCACGTATGGTTTTATTTTTATATCTGTCTAATAATACTTGGTCGCTTGATCAAAATCTGTTTATTGACAATATTTTTTACGAATGGATTTCTGACCTATTGATTACAATTACTCATGTCGGCGTCACATTATGTATGACGTTTCCGTGGGCGACTTTCTCTTATTATGAAAGTAAAAACGTCCTCCAATTGAATGGTTGTAGGGCTCAACAAAAGTTAATACTCAACTCTTTGCACATGTTATCGATTGTGTGTCCCCGATGTTTCCAGTCTCTCTGGATTGTCCCTTCGGTATTCTTTAACGTTTATTTTCATATAACTCGAAAACGTTACTATTACGTTATATATATTCGTTTTTCCACTGACATGGGATACATTCTTGATCTAAGTACGTATCCGTAGATAGTAGCACCTTCCAGTTGTCTTGTACAGTCCTTGGCTTCGACTCGTGGCGTATTGTGGTTCTTCATGGTGTTACTATCTCCATATATACGGATATGAACGTAGATATCTTATATTCTACAAGGGAATTTTGATAGATACCATAAGCCCTGGGATATCGTCTCACCCAAGAAATGTATACTCGATAATCAAGAATGGACAATCCAGGGGAACAGACAACATTGGGTACAAGACACAGAATGAAGACAAAAAAAAAAAAAAACATAGCACATAGCACTACAAATATGAGCAACACAAACCAACAAGAAAATCTGGTATGCACCCAGGTACGTATACTCTCGATAATAAGGCGCATGCCGTGTTGCACCTAGTCAGGTCCAGTTAAAGTCTTGTCAGTTATAGATGAAAGAAAACATCTTACGTAGAGAGGAAAAGAATCTTTGCCATTTGAGAAATGTATATATCGGAGTTTAAATAAGCCATTTTTACGTTGCATTATGATATTCTATAAATATGTCATCCTGATTAATAGTATTAGAATCATAAGAAACATGTCAAAAATATCAGGTCGAATAAATTATCTTTAGAAAAATGAATTCTAAGCCATTAAATGTCACAGTTTGACGCCTTGATGAGATTTCATTATTATCCCCTTTAAAGAATTCGATTGATGGCTATTTTTTTATATATCTTTGATATCACGCAATGACACAATACCCATTTATAATTTGAATTTCTTCGGAAAATTACTTTCTTTATACAACGATTTCAACATTGTAGTGTAGTCTAAATAAATCACGGTATGGATGATGTAACGAATTAAGAGACGTACAAATGATACAGCTACGAAATAATATCTAGATAATATTTTTTAATTTAGCTGTGCTCAGATAACAGAGAAACAAAGCGAGATGTAGCAAACGTTAACCAAATTGATTTCAAAACGGTTTTCTGAATTATATTATATTCTTAATATGATATAAATCCCCGATTTTTAGAGGGAATCGTGTTACTCGATCTTTTGTTTATTTGTGTAATGTTATGTAGATCGTTGTTTGTCGCTTCGGCCATTGTGTTGTCTGTTCTTCGATTTACGGATTCTGATTACCTCTTTGGTTTCTTCAAACTCTTTTTTATAATGATTTGTTTTTGAAAATGATTCAACTTTCCAATCTTTTGTTTTTGAGCATACCTGACGAAGGTTACTTCAGAAACTCGCCGTGCCCACTGAATTATATATCCAAGTTTATATTGTTTAACGTCAGTACTAAAATATATCTATCATATTTTGTAAGATGCTTTAAAGGAGGAAACATTGCTCTTTTTGTCTAATTTCCAAGTAATGCACAGCGTATTTTGTTTGTTAAAATGGTAAATGTGTTCGTGTTTTCATTATTGGTCATATATTTCCCCCATCGGCAAACCAGTTGATCAGTTTTCAAAGGCATTGCATATTTGAATTGCAAGAAGAGTTTGAAGATACCAAAGGGTCAATCATAATCCCTATATCGAAGAAGAACAGACAACACAATGGTCAAAAGAAAAAAGTAGAAAAGGACAAACAACTATCTACAAAGCATACATATAAAACTAAAGATCGAGTAACACGAACCCCACTAAAAACCGGGGGTGAACTCAGATGCTCCGGAAGGATAGGCACTTCCTGCTCCACTAGTGACATCCATCGTGTTAATCTAGTTACAAACCCGGCAATTAGTCGTGAATGAGGAAAGGACCGGGAAGTGCTTACGACAAGTGGAACATATCCGTGGTCATTTGTGACACAGATATTCCATAACGGTAAACCAAGTCATGGTGGCGACCGTAACATATTAGAGGTGATGACTTCAACTTAACCAAAAGAACCCTTGTTTCAGTAGCTTCCTTGTTAGTAGCAACCCTCTATTAAGGAAATCCTGATAGGAACCACAAGCTCTGTAATATCGTTTCATCTGAGAGATATATACTCCATATGCAGGTGCTGCTGGAATGTTGCTACATATAAATAGAAAGTTCACAATGGGAAAATTGAAATCATCTCTTTTGTCGTAAGGTTTCGTAAGGTCAAAGTATGAAGTAGAGCTATCTGTACCTGTGGTATCCTTTATTTCAAGCTCAATGGGATAGGTGCGATCAACAAAATCACCGAACCTAGAATTATTTAGTGAAAGGACATCATCTATATAGCGAAACGTGAAATTAAAGGATCGGGCTAGCTTTTTTTCGTTTTTCTTGAGAAGCCCCTGTTCGAAGTCTGCTTCATACGAGTAAAGAAACAAGTTGGCGAGAGGAGAAGCACAGTTTGAAACACAGTTTGACCAACTCCCTTAATTTGTAATTTGTCCTTCAGCTTAAGGTGAAGAATAGTCGTGTAAAGGGTAGAGAAGTCAAATGTTTTAATGCTATTGCAGGAGGAGAGGGACCTAGATTGTATGTACTCTAACAGATCTTTCGAGTTCTTCAGAATCCAGATCTGATTCACACCACCTCTCGGGTAGCTAGTGTCACAGAAGCCCGGTTTTGACCCCCGATAGCATACATGTTAATAATTTGGAAAGAGGTTTTGTGGAGCATTTGGCAGATCCAGCAATATAGCGCTGTTTGAAAGAACACTTGTGTAATTTAGGAATCCAGTAGAGTGATGGTAGATCCAAGTTATTCATCTTTGGTTTTTACAAAGAGGATCAGACAAAAGTTTTACCAACATATGGAGTCTTCTCCTATATATTCAATCATTATTACATTATATTGAGAATGCACAAGAAAACAAGAAAAATACAATTTGGTTGAAACTCCAAAGGAACATAAAACAGACCTATGATTGTCCAGGATGTCCTCTTTCGTAAGTGTTGTCGGGGTATATGTAGGGTTGCCAAATGAATTGTCAATATATTTATATATTAACCATCAGAAATCGCCCGATTTCAACACTAAAACGATGGTGAACAAAAGTTGTGGTCAACAATGCCAAGAAAACAAGCAACCATCTCTCACCTCAGTCAAATGATTCCCAAAAAAAGGACAGTCACATATGGCACATATATGTGGCGGAATTAAATCGGCAATTGGGATACGAGTCTCCAATAATTTGATATCAAACAACAATACTGATATAAATATACACGATACGATAAGATGGCAAATTGTCCGGAATTATGATTGTCATTAAACATGAAACATTTGCATGCAACAAAAGCAAGCTGTCCTATATCACGACGACTTATATTTTCTTAATTAATGACTCGGGTTTGACTTTATATCCTGACGTGACACAGAGGATGTTTTTGTCATTTAATAATCCTAGGCTGTAGTGACAACTTACATATGGAAGATTCCAGTGAAGGAACAAAGACATTAATAAAATACAATTATTCTTAGATGTTCGCGGTAAGGTATCATTGTGTCCCACCATCCTTAGAGACCAAATACGATTAATTGAATTCACATGTCTATTTCTGTATCATCTTCAATGTCAAATTTCAAGGACTCTCCCTTCTTTGTCATCAACACGCATTACAATAAACACTACAAAGACATTGTACGTGATCTACTTTTGATATAAAATATATTAAGGGGTATTATAGTCAGTAGTAATTGATGATTGACATCACGTCTTAGACAAGAGCATGTATTGGCTCTTTAGGGCGAAACATAATACGCATTTCTAAGTAGGAGACATCACGTCTACGAAAACGTTAAAGATACCAAAGGGGTAATCAGAAGCCGTATATCGAAGAGGATAATCAATACAGTGGCCAAAAGTGAAAGGTTAAAAGGACAAACGAATATCTAGCTACACGAACTCCACAAACCTGTGATGAAGTCAGTTGCTCTGGACGGGTACGCAGCCCCCACACCACATGTGTCTTCCGTCATGTAACTCATGTTACAAACCCGGTGATAAATCAGGAATAAGGAAAGGACCGGATTGTGATTACGGGAATCTGAGCAAATCCGTGGTCATGTGTATTGGTATTTTAGGACGAACATAATACGCAATTCGAACGAAGGACAACAAATACATTATTGTCTCCTGTATGGAGACTTGTATTCTCTCCACGTTGCCAATTTCTATGTAACAACAGTTTGCCTGCTGTAATCGTTGATCTCCTGTTGAACGAGGTAGCTTTTTATCCACTCGTTTATATAAAAACGTAGATATGATATATAGTTGTTGAGATATTCCTCACCTGATACTAAGCAATGCTAAGGGAAAGTTAGGCAAGAAGTGAATAATCTATGTACCTATGTACCTTCCTTTCTAGATGTCACCAGTTTTGGTTTGTTCGAAATAAATCCCATTATGCTTGAAATAAAGGATACCACAGATACAACTAGGTATGTGTCCTTGTGGAAATGGACAATTAAAATAAGTATTGTTCCCTTTATAGTCAAAAATGTGGAGCAGGAACTGCCTACCCTTCCGGAGCACCTGAGTTAACTCCCGGTTTTTAGTAGGGGTTGTGTTACTCGATCTGTAGTTTTATATGTATATTTTGTAGATCATTGTTTGTCCTTTTGTACTTTTTCTCTTGGCCAATGTGTTGTCTGTTCTTCTTCGATATACGGATTCTGATTACCCCTTTGGTATCTTCAAACTCTTCTTGCACATATTCGTCGCTAAGCTTAGAGAAAAAAATCTTGCACAAATTAACACTTTACATGATTGTTTTAACCCACATTTAAAATTTGCTTAATCAGAAAATAAACAAAGCACCAAAGAACCGAACATTGTTATTCTTCCTTCTTCTCATTATTATGTAGCTAAGTGGCTGAAAACGTGTCAGTAGAATGATGGAATGATGTTATACAAATGGAATTCATCTGTCTTATATAGAGATTTATATTTGTCTGTCAACCAAAAACACTTTAAAATCGGAACCTAAGAACGATTGACTCGGTACAAACTATGACAATACGACATTTATTTCATCTCAAGCACGACAGATCAAAACAATTCGTTTACAAGGTTTGTTTTTGTGACTATGACTTCCTTATGTGTCTGATATCTAGTTGTATTGTTCATTGTCATATATGTTCTGTATTTAATAAGATACAGTTGAAATGAGAATTCTGTCACATAGTTATCAAATTGTTAATCTTGGTTTGGCGTTTTACTCACATCTGGAAGGCACATCATTTCACAAAGAGATGGGATTTGGATCAATATGACTAGTATATACAAGGGCCAGTAGCAATTATTCTGATTTCCTGAAACGTCATCTTCATCTGAGAAACAGGCTACTGGACCAGGGCTATTAAAAGATTCGCCTTATTCGATCTCTTAAAAAGTTTATATTCCGATACCAAGATCTTGTCGAAATATATTTCGTCTCTGCAGAAGCGATTATAAGCGATGCATTTTCATATAGTGAAAATGTATAAAGATAAAGAAGTCAAGAAAAAGTCAAGGATATTTTGTTTATCAATGTGTGACGTAAAAATAGTTTGGATAATTACGTCACCGAATATGGTACTGCTTTGACAACTATTTTACCTATTTTGTTCCTGTATTTAAAAACTGTTATAGTGACAGCCGGAACCATTGAACCGTAACGAGAGCGGGAGGTTTGGCGCCTTAAAATCTGATTCAACCCACCATTTCTTTAGAAATGCATGTACCAAGTCAGGGTCATTGCGGTTTTCACAGTTTTCCGGTTGTTGACTGATTTTGTCTGTTTATATAATTATGAGTTTAGACTTTCCCTTTGTAAGATTGTTCGGAGTTCGGTAATTTTGTTATTACCCTTACTTATCCACAACTTCTTTTATTAGAGAACTTATGCCAAGCCAGGAAAGTAAGCAGTCATGTGTCTATGTGCTAGAGGTATTGGTTTTACCTATATTTTTACGATTTTGCTACATAATTTGAGAGCTGTTCCGACCGTCTGATGGTTTAAAAATTTTTTTTTTTTTTTTTTACTTTTCATTTTATTATTATTTTCCCACGTAAAATATTTTCAAATTCACGTTTTCTCACACATTTTTTGGTTACATGTAGTATTTATCTTGTTTTTAACATTAGCAAGTGGTCAGAAGAATATGAATATTTAGACCATAAAAATTTTTGCTTCCTGGTCCGAGGTGGATTTTGTTGCAATATTAGTAAAAACAACACCGATAATGTGACAATAATCTGTAATGACTACATATCTGACACACAGTATGTTCTAATGTGACAACATCAGTATCAATAGGCTACGTTGCTCCTAGGTCACCACGGTCTAGTTGACTGTTAATAAAGATCCGTATTTCAAATGAGAATGGATTTTATCCTTTCTACGTAAATGATCTGTCTGTCCTCTATCACAGACAAGACTCTTACCGAACTTGACTGTATATATCAGTGAAATGTTGGTGTCCTATAATACACAATCCTTAGCGAATACCTGGGCTCATTCCTTTTGTTTCTGTTGGTTTTGTGTGCCTAATGTTGTCAGTGTCTCTGAATTGTACATTCTTAGTTGCCCATTTGGCTTTCGCGAACGTTTACTTGGTACAATACAACGTTTATTTCCTGGATGCTCACACAATATCAAGTCTATTGTCCCCATAGTCAGTAAAAGAGGTACAATTATTATAATACATGTTAATTAACATGATAAACGCCCATGTGAAGAAAAAAAACGTGAATATATTTATAAAATATTTATTTATGAGAGCTGTATATCTAGGTTAGAGTCGGTCGGGGTCGATTGACATCAAAGTAAAAATGACAGGTCTTACTCTTCTACTCATATGCAATATTGGATGGATAACACAGATTCATAATAAACCCCTATTAAGAATAAATGGCTACTATTATGATTGGTAATTGTATCCAAGAGTCAGGAGAATACGTACATGTAAACTTAAGTACTGATGTGTTAGAAGCACGAATCATCATTTTAAATGATGTAGTAATTGAGAAGTCGAGGTAATCTGTTTACTTCCTAGAACCACTGCAGATTAAACAAGTACCATTTTAATAAACAACTTAACGTACTGTCTTATGATTTTTCTAATGAAAAAATATCTACTATTAAGTTTGGTTACTGTATCCAAGAGTCAGGAGAATACGTATATGTAAGCTTAAGTACTGATTTGGTACAAACAAGCATCATCATTAAATGATGTAGTATAGTTTTTGTACTTCTTGACGTCGAAGTAAACTGTTATTTTCCCAGACCCACTACTGATTATAAAACACAGTACCAATTTGATTAGACACACAGCTTAACGTACCGTCTTATAGTCTTTGTATGATTATCATTATAATAAAAACAACGTAGATATCGAATTTTTATAAATTATCTTTCTCATAAGACAGTACGTTAAGTTGTTTATTAAAAGTTGTATGACCAATATGACCTGAAGTAAACTGTCCATATTTTCACACCCCGGGAAAATAACCGGTTATTGGACTACTACAAGATCATTTCCATATCGAGGCCCATATTGGCCCGGGCCAATATGGGCCTCGACTTCGTCTCAGGCCAATATGGGTGTCTCTTTTCTAGATGTCGGAAGTATGTAATAAATAGTTTAATACATGGGCATTTCCATATTGGCATGGTTATCATCCCTCGACCCATATTGGGGGTTTGGGATGATAACCAGGCCAATATGGAAATGCCCATGTCTTAATCTGTAATTGTTAAATCTGCAGGACGGAATGTACCCACATATTGCAGTTTATGTGTACCCTAATTTATTAATCTAAGCACGTATATTGCGACAGTCACGTGTTAGTAGTTTACACCTATACATATTACCAATTTTTAGTGTTGCTTGATCATAAATTTTCTGGTTAGTGTTTTGAAGATCGTTGTTTGTACTTTTCATCTTTTTCTTTTGACCATTGTAATGTCTGTCCTCCTTTGATTTACGGGTTCTGATTACTCATTAGGTATCTTTTGACCATTGTATTGTCTGTCCTCCTTTGATTTACGGCTTCTGATTACTCATTAGGTATCTTTTGACCATTGTATTGTCTGTCCTCCTTTGATTTACGGCTTCTGATTACTCATTAGGTATCTTTTGACCATTGTATTGTCTGTCCTCCTTTGATTTACGGGTTCTGATTACTCATTAGGTATCTTTTGACCATTGTATTGTCTGTCCTCCTTTGATTTACGACTTCTGATTACTCATTGGGTATCTTTTGACCATTGTATTGTCTGTCCTCCTTTGATTTACGACTTCTGGTTACTCATTAGGTATCTTTTGACCATTGTATTGTCTGTCCTCCTTTGATTTACGACTTCTGATTATTCATTAGGTATCTTTTGACCTTTGTATTGTCTGTCCTCCTTTGATTTACGGGTTCTGATTACTCATTAGGTATCTTTTGACCATTGTATTGTCTGTGCTCCTTGGATTTACGACTTCTGATGACTCATTAGATATCTTTTGACCATTGTATTGTCTGTCCTCCTTTGATTTACGGGCTCTGATTACTCATTGGGTATCTTTTGACCATTGTATTGTTTGTCCTCCATTGATTTACGACTTCTGATTACTCATTAGCTATCTATTGACCATTGTAATGTCTGTCCTCCTTTGATTTACGACTTCTGATTGCTCATTAGGTATCTTTTGACCATTGTATTGTCTGTCCTCCTTTGATTTACGGGTTCTGATTACTCATTGGGTATCTTTTGACCATTGTAATGTTTGTCCTCCTTTGATTTACGGGTTCTGATTACTCATTAGGTATCTTTTGACCTTTGTATTGTCTGTCCTCCTTTGATTTACGACTTCTGATTACTCATTAGATATCTTTTGACTATTTTATTGTCTGTCCTCCTTTGATTTACGACTTCTGATTACTCATTAGATATCTTTTGACCATTTTATTGTCTGTCCTCCTTTGATTTACGACTTCTGATTACTCATTAGGTATCTTTTGACCATTGTAATGTCCGTCCTCCTTTGATTTACGACTTCTGATTACTCATTAGGTATCTTTTGACCATTGTAATGTCCGTCCTCCTTTGAATTACGACTTCTGATTACACATTAGGTATCTTTTGACCATTGTAATGTCCATCCTCCTTTGATTTCCGACTTCTGATTACTCATTAGGTATCTTTTGACCATTGTATTGTCTGTCATCCTTTGATTTACGGCTTCTGATTACTCATTAGGTATCTTTTGACCATTGTAATGTCTGTCCTCCTTTGATTTACGGCTTCTGATTACTCATAAGGTATCTGTTGACCATTGTATTGTCTTTCCACCTTTGATTTACGGCTTCTGATTACTCATTAGGTATCTTTTGACCATTATATTGTCTGTCCTCCTTTGATTTACGGCTTCTGATTACTCATTAGGTAGCTTTTGACCATTGTAATGTCTGTCCTACTTTGATTTACGGCTTCTGATTACTCATTGGGTATCTTTTGACCATTGTATTGTCTTTCCACCTTTGATTTACGGGTTCTGATTACTCATTAGGTATCTTTTGACCATTGTATTGTCTTTCCACCTTTGATTTACGGCTTCTGATTACTCATTAGGTATCTTTTGACCATTGTATTGTCTTTCCACCTTTGATTTACGACTTCTGATTACTCATTAGGTATCTTTTGACCATTGTATTGTCTGTCCTCCTTTGATTTACGGCTTCTGATTACTAATTAGGTATCTTTTGACCATTGTATTGTCTGTCCTCCTTTGATTTACGGGTTCTGATTACTCATTAGGTATCTTTTGACCATTGTAATGTCTGTCCTCCTTTAATTTACGGCTTCTGATTACTCATTAGGTATCTTTTGACCATTGTATTGCCTGTCCTCCTTTGATTTACGGGTTCTGATTACTCATTAGGTATCTTTTGACCATTGTATTGTCTGTCCTCCTTTGATTTACGACTTCTGGTTACTCATTAGGTATCTTTTGACCATTGTATTGTCTGTCCTCCTTTGATTTACGACTTTTGATTACTCATTAGGTATCTTTTGACTATTGCATTGTCTTTCCACCTTTGATTTACGGCTTCTAATTACTCATTAGGTATCTTTTGACCATTGTATTGTCTGTCCTCCTTTGATTTACGACTTTTGATTACTCATTAGGTATCTTTTGACTATTGCATTGTCTTTCCACCTTTGATTTACGGCTTCTAATTACTCATTAGGTATCTTTTGACCATTGTATTGTCTGTCCTCCTTTCATTTACGACTTTTGATTACTCATTAGGTATCTTTTGACCATTGTATTGTCTGTCCTCCTTTGATTTACGCTTCTGATTACTCATTAGGTATCTTTTGACTATTGCATTGTCTTTCCACCTTTGATTTACGGCTTCTAATTACTCATTAGGTATCTTTTGACCATTGTATTGTCTGTCCTCCTTTGATTTACGACTTTTGATTACTCATTAGGTATCTTTTGACCATTGTATTGTCTGTCCTCCTTTGATTTACGGGTTCTGATTACTCATTGGGTATCTTTTGACCATTGTATTGTCTGTCCTCCTTTGATTTACGACTTTTGATTACTCATTAGGTATCTTTTGCCCATTGTATTGTCTTTCCACCTTTGATTTACGGCTTCTGATTACTCATTAGGTATCTTTTGACCATTGTATTGTCTTTCCACCTTTGATTTACGGCTTCTAATTACTCATTAGGTATCTTTTGACCATTGTATTGTCTTTCCACCTTTGATTTACGGCTTATGATTACTCATTAGGTATCTTTTGACCATTGTATTGTCTTTCCACCTTTGATTTACGGCTTCTGATTACTCATTAGGTATCTTTTGACCATTGTATTGTCTGTCCTCCTTTGATTTATGGCTTCTGATTACTCATTTGGTATCTTTTGACCATTGTATTGTCTGTCATCCTTTGATTTACGGCTTCTGATTACTCATTAGGTATCTCTTGACCATTGTAATGTCTGTCCTCCTTTGATTTACGGCTTCTGATTACTCATAGGGTATCTTTTGACCATTGTATTGTCTTTCCACCTTTGATTTATGGCTTCTGATTACTCATTAGGTATCTTTTGACCATTGCATTTTCTTTCCACCTTTGATTTACGGCTTCTGATTACTCATTAGGTATCTGTTGACCATTGTATTGTCTTTCCATCTTTGATTTACGGCTTCTGATTACTCATTAGGTATCTATTGACCATGGTATTGTCTTTCCACCTTTGATTTACGGCTTCTGATTACTCATTAGGTATCTTTTGACCATTGTAATGTCCGTCCTCCTTTGATTTACGACTTCTGATTACTCATTAGGTATCTTTTGACCATTGTAATGTCCGTCCTCCTTTGATTTATGACTTCTGATTACTCATTGGGTATCTTTTGACCATTGTATTGTCTGTCTTTCTTTGATTTACGGCTTCTGATTACTCATTAGGTATCTTTTGACCATTGTAATGTCTGTCCTCCTTTCATTTACGGCTTCTGATTACTCATTAGGTATTTTTGACCATTGTATTGTCTTTCCACCTTTGATTTACGGCTTCTGATTACTCATTAGGTATCTTTTGACCATTGTATTGACTGTCCTCCTTTGATTGACGGCTTCTGATTACTCATTAGGTTTCTTTCACCATTATATTGTCTGTCCTCCTTTAATTTACGGGTTCTTATTACTCATTAGCTATCTTTTGACCATTGTAATGTCTGTCCTCCTTTGATTTACGACTTCTGATTACTCATTAGGTGTCTTTTGACCATTGCATTGTCTGTCCTCCTTTGATTTACGAGTTCTGATTACTCATTAGGTATCTTTTGACCATTGTATTGTCCGTCCTTCTTTGATTTACGACTTCTGATAACTCATTTGATATCTTTTGTCCATTGTATTGCATGTCCTCCTTTGATTTACGGGTTCTGATTACTCATTAGGTATCTATTGACCATTGTATGGTCTGTCCTCCTTTGATTTACGGGTTCTGATTACTCATTAGGTATCTTTTGACCATTGTATTGTCTGTCCTCCTTTGATTTACGACTTCTGATTACTCATTAGGTATCCTTTGACCATTGTAATGTCCGTCCTCCTTTGATTTACGACTTCTGATTACTCATTTGGTATATTTTGACCATTGTAATGTCCGTCCTCCTTTGATTTACGACTTCTGATTACTCATTTGGTATCTTTTGACCATTGTATTGTCTGTCATCCTTTGATTTACGGCTTCTGATTACTCATTAGGTATCTCTTGACCATTGTAATGTCTGTCCTCCTTTGATTTACGGCTTCTGATTACTCATTGGGTATCCTTTGACCATTGTATTGTCTTTCCACCTTTGATTTACGGCTTCTGATTACTCATTAGGTATCTTTTGACCATTGTATTGTCTGTCCTCCTTTGATTTACGGCTTCTGATTACTCATTAGGTATCTTTTGACCATTGTAATGTCTGTCCTACTTTGATTTACGGCTTCTGATTACTCATTAGGTATCTTTTGACCATTGTATTGTCTTTCCACCTTTGATTTACGGCTTCTGATTACTCATTAGGTATCTTTTGACCATTGTAATGTCCGTCCTCCTTTGATTTACGACTTCTGATTACTCATTATGTATCTTTTGAACATTGTAATGTCCGTCCTCCTTTGATTTACGACTTCTGATTACTCATTAGATATCTTTTGACCATTGTATTGTCTGTCTGCCTTTGATTTACGACTTCTGATTACTCATTAGGTATCTTTTGACCATTGTAATGTCTGTCCTCCTTTGATTTACGGCTTCTGATTACTCATTAGGTATCTTTTGACCATTGTATTGTCTTTCCACCTTTGATTTACGGCTTCTGATTACTCATTAGGTATCTTTTGACCATTGTATTGACTGTCCTCCTTTGATTTACGGCTTTTGATTACTCATTAGGTATCTTTTGACCATTGTAATGTCTGTACTTCTTTGATTTACGGCTTCTGATTACTCATTAGATATCTTTTGACCATTGTATTTTCTTTGCACCTTTGATTTACGGCTTCTGATTACTCATTATGTATCTTTTGACCATTGTATTGTCTTTCCACCTTTGATTTACGGCTTCTGATTACTCATTAGGTATCTTTTGACCATTGTAATGTCTGTCGTCCTTTGATTTACGGCTTCTGATTACTCATAGGGTATCTTTTGACCATTGTATTGTCTTTGCACCTTTAATTTACGGCTTCTGATTACTCATTAGGTATCTTTTGACCATTGTATTGTCTTTTCACCTTTGATTTACGGCTTCTGATTACTCATTAGGTATCTTTTGACCATTGTATTGTCTGTCCTCCTTTGATTTACGGCTTCTGATTACTCATTAGGTATCTTTTGACCATTGTATTGTCTGTCCTCCTTTGATTTACGGGTTCTGATTACTCATTGGGTATCTTTTGACTATTGCATTGTCTTTCCACCTTTGATTTACGGCTTCTAATTACTCATTAGGTATCTTTTGACCATTGTATTGTCTGTCCTCCTTTGATTTACGACTTCTGGTTGCTCATTAGGTATCTTTTGACCATTGTATTGTCTGTCCTCCTTTGATTTACGACTTTTGATTACTCATTAGGTATCTTTTGACCATTGTATTGTCTGTCCTCCTTTGATTTACGGGTTCTGATTACTCATTGGGTATCTTTTGACCATTGTATTGTCTGTCCTCCTTTGATTTACGACTTTTGATTACTCATTAGGTATCTTTTGCCCATTGTATTGTCTTTCCACCTTTGATTTACGGCTTCTGATTACTCATTAGGTATCTTTTGACCATTGTATTGTCTTTCCACCTTTGATTTACGGCTTCTAATTACTCATTAGGTATCTTTTGACCATTGTATTGTCTTTCCACCTTTGATTTACGGCTTCTGATTACTCATTTGGTATCTTTTGACCATTGTATTGTCTTTCCACCTTTGATTTACGGCTTCTGATTACTCATTAGGTATCTTTTGACCATTGTATTGTCTGTCCTCCTTTGATTTATGGCTTCTGATTACTCATTTGGTATCTTTTGACCATTGTATTGTCTGTCATCCTTTGATTTACGGCTTCTGATTACTCATTAGGTATCTCTTGACCATTGTAATGTCTGTCCTCTTTTGATTTACGGCTTCTGATTACTCATAGGGTATCTTTTGACCATTGTATTGTCTTTCCACCTTTGATTTATGGCTTCTGATTACTCATTAGGTATCTTTTGACCATTGCATTTTCTTTCCACCTTTGATTTACGGCTTCTGATTACTCATTAGGTATCTGTTGACCATTGTATTGTCTTTCAATCTTTGATTTACGGCTTCTGATTACTCATTAGGTATCTATTTACCATGGTATTGTCTTTCCACCTTTGATTTACGGCTTCTGATTACTCATTAGGTATCTTTTGACCATTGTAATGTCCGTCCTCCTTTGATTTACGACTTCTGATTACTCATTAGGTATCTTTTGACCATTGTAATGTCCGTCCTTCTTTGATTTATGACTTCTGATTACTCATTGGGTATCTTTTGACCATTGTATTGTCTGTCTTTCTTTGATTTACGGCTTCTGATTACTCATTAGGTATCTTTTGACCATTGTAATGTCTGTCCTCCTTTGATTTACGACTTCTGATTACTCATTAGGTATCTTTTGACCATTGCATTGTCTGTCCTCCTTTGATTTACGAGTTCTGATTACTCATTAGGTATCTTTTGACCATTGTATTGTCCGTCCTCCTTTGATTTACGACTTCTGATAACTCATTTGATATCTTTTGACCATTGTATTGCATGTCCTCCTTTGATTTACGGGTTCTGATTACTCATTAGGTATCTATTGACCATTGTATGGTCTGTCCTCCTTTGATTTACGGGTTCTGATTACTCATTAGGTATCTTTTGACCATTGTATTGTCTGTCCTCCTTTGATTTACGACTTCTGATTACTCATTAGGTATCCTTTGACCATTGTAATGTCCGTCCTCCTTTGATTTACGACTTCTGATTACTCATTTGGTATATTTTGACCATTGTAATGTCCGTCCTCCTTTGATTTACGACTTCTGATTACTCATTTGGTATCTTTTGACCATTGTATTGTCTGTCATCCTTTGATTTACGGCTTCTGATTACTCATTAGGTATCTCTTGACCATTGTAATGTCTGTCCTCCTTTGATTTACGGCTTCTGATTACTCATTGGGTATCTTTTGACCATTGTATTGTCTTTCCACCTTTGATTTACGGCTTCTGATTACTCATTAGGTATCTTTTGACCATTGTATTGTCTGTCCTCCTTTGATTTACGGCTTCTGATTACTCATTAGGTATCTTTTGACCATTGTAATGTCTGTCCTACTTTGATTTACGGCTTCTGATTACTCATTAGGTATCTTTTGACCATTGTATTGTCTTTCCACCTTTGATTTACGGCTTCTGATTACTCATTAGGTATCTTTTGACCATTGCATTTTCTTTCCACCTTTGATTTACGGCTTCTGATTACTCATTAGGTATCTGTTGACCATTGTATTGTCTTTCCACCTTTGATTTACGGCTTCTGATTACTCATTAGGTATCTTTTGACCATGTTATTGTCTTTCCACCTTTGATTTACGGCTTCTGATTACTCATTAGGCATCTTTTGACCATTGTAATGTCCGTCCGCCTTTGATTTACGACTTCTGATTACTCATTATGTATCTTTTGAACATTGTAATGTCCGTCCTCCTTTGATTTACGACTTCTGATTACTCATTAGATATCTTTTGACCATTGTATTGTCTGTCTGCCTTTGATTTACGACTTCTGATTACTCATAAGGTATCTTTTGACCATTGTAATGTCTGTCCTCCTTTGATTTACGGCTTCTGATTACTCATTAGGTATCTTTTGACCATTGTATTGTCTTTCCACCTTTGATTTACGGCTTCTGATTACTCATTAGGTATCTTTTGACCATTGTATTGACTGTCCTCCTTTGATTTACGGCTTTTGATTACTCATTAGGTATCTTTTGACCATTGTAATGTCTGTACTTCTTTGATTTACGGCTTCTGATTACTCATTAGATATCTTTTGACCATTGTATTTTCTTTGCAACTTTGATTTACGGCTTCTGATTACTCATTATGTATCTTTTGACCATTGTATTGTCTTTCCACCTTTGATTTACGGCTTCTGATTACTCATTAGGTATCTTTTGACCATTGTAATGTCTGTCGTCCTTTGATTTACGGCTTCTGATTACTCATAGGGTATCTTTTGACCATTGTATTGTCTTTGCACCTTTAATTTACGGCTTCTGATTACTCATTAGGTATATTTTGACCATTGTATTGTCTTTCCACCTTTGATTTACGGCTTCTGATTACTCATTAGGTATCTTTTGACCATTGTATTGTCTGTCCTCCTTTGATTTACGGCTTCTGATTACTCATTGGATATCTTTTGACCATTGTATTTTCTGTCCTGCTTTGATTTACGGCTTCTGATTACTCATTAGGTATCTTTTGACCATTGTATTGTCTTTCCACCTTTGATTTACGGCTTCTGATTACTCATTAGGTATCTTTTGACCATTGTATTGTCTTTCCACCTTTGATTTACGGCTTCTGATTACTCATTAGGTATCTTTTGACCATTGTATTGTCTGTCCTCCTTTGATTTACGGCTTCTGATTACTCATTAGGTATCTTTTGACCATTGTAATGTCTGTCCTCCTTTGATTTACGCTTCTGATTACTCATTAGCTATCTTTTGACCATTGTATTGTCTTTCCACCTTTGATTTACGGCTTCTGATTACTCATTAGGTATCTTTTGACCATTGTATTGTCTGTCCTCCTTTGATTTACGGCTTCTGATTACTCATTAGGTATCTTTTGACCATTGTATTGTCTGTCCTCCTTTGATTTACGCCTTCTGATTACTCATTAAGGTATCTTTTGACCATTGTAATGTCTGTCCACCTTTGCTTTGCGACTTCTGATTACTCATTAGGTATCTTTTGACCATTGTATTGTCTTTCCTTTGATTTACGGGTTCTGATTACTCATTATGTATCTCCAAACTGATCTTAGAAAGTACCTGAAATGTTACTGAATAAACATTCGTCTAGTGTTTTGTCTATTTATCTGGCTATATATTGTGTTATTATTATTACGGTTTTCACAGTTTTCCGGTTGTTGACTGATTTTGTCTGTTTATATAATTATGAGTTTTGACTTTCCCTTGTTAAGATTGTTCGGAGTTCGGTAATTTTGTTATTACCCTTTTTAATCTAATTGTTGTCCAGACATCGATCATCACATGTAGCGATGCTGCGGTTGGTGTAACAATGTTTTGATATTAGCAGTGTATCAAAATAGAGAATGTGGTATTGTTGAATGTGGCACCAGAGTCTTGCCATCGTAATCCTAATCAATATTTGATATCAATTAAGCCATAATATGTCGAATGCTTATTATAATTACTCGTTTATCTAAGAATTAAACAGACAGAACAAGAGAGATTTCGTAATGGGAAATTAAGAGATGTAGTTTCCTAATGTTTTATACATCAAATCGTTCTAATGTAGTAATACGAACCAGATATTAGGATATAATTAAAACTATTAACTATAACCAATAAGATGTCAAAATTGTGCTGTCATGCCATGTGTTTGACGTAATGCGTATTATTGGAAATATAAACAATAATTATATTGTAATTTTATAATTATGAATTGATCTGGAAGACCTGCTATTTAACATGCATATATCGCAGTAACAATGTTAGTCAAATATCTTTAAGAAAGGTACAGTATATACCAGTGCATATCAATTAAAATATTAAGAACACCTTCCATTCACAGTTGAAACTGATTATCTGCTTTCATGTGTATTACTGAGTCACGTGAGTTTACCTGAGTTCACTCTCAGTTTTTAGTGTTGTTTGATCCGTTTTCTGGTTAGTGTTTTGAAGATCGTTGTTTGTTCTTTTTATCTTTTCATTTGACCATTCTAATGTCTGTCATCCTTTGATTTACGAGTTCTGATTACTCATTAGGTATCTTTTGACCATTGTAATGTCTGTCATCCTTTGATTTACGGGTTCTGATTACTCATTAGGTATCTTTTGACCATTGTAATGTCTGTCATCCTTTGATTTACGGGTTCTGATTACTCATTAGGTATCTTTTGACCATTGTAATGTCTGTCATCCTTTGATTTACGGGTTCTGATTACTCATTAGGTATCTTTTGACCATTGTAATGTCCGTCATCCTTTGATTTACGGGTTCTGATTACTCATTTGGTATCTTTTGACCATTGTAATGTCTGTCATCCTTTGATTTACGGGTTCTGATTACTCATTAGGTATCTTTTGACCATTGTAATGTCTGTCATCCTTTGATTTACGGGTTCTGATTACTCATTAGGTATCTTTTGATCATTGTAATGTCTGTCATCCTTTGATTTACGGCTTCTGATTACTCATTAGGTATATTTTGACCATTGTAATGTCTGTCCTCCTTTGATTTACGGGTTCTGATTACTCATTAGGTATCTTTTGACCATTGTAATGTCTGTCATCCTTTGATTTACGGCTTCTGATTACTCATTAGGTATATTTTGACCATTGTAATGTCTGTTATCCTTTGATTTACGGGTTCTGATTACTCATTAGGTATCTTTTGACCATTGTAATGTCTGTCATCCTTTGATTTATGGGTTCTGATTACTCATTAGGTATCTTTTGACCATTGTAATGTCTGTCATCCTTTGATTTACGGATTCTGATTACTCATTAGGAATCTTTTGTCCATTGTAATGTCTGTCATCCTTTGATTTACGGGTTCTGATTACTCATTAGGTATCTTTTGTCCATTGTAATGTCTGTCATCCTTTGATTTACGGGTTCTGATTACTCATTAGGTATATTTTGACCATTGTAATGTCTGTCATCCTTTGATTTACGGGTTCTGATTACTCATTAGGTATCTTTTGTCCATTGTAATGTCTGTCATCCTTTGATTTACGGGTTCTGATTACTCATTAGGTATATTTTGACCATTGTAATGTCTGTTATCCTTTGATTTACGGGTTCTGATTACTCATTAGGTATCTTTTGACCATTGTAATGTCTGTCATCCTTTGATTTATGGGTTCTGATTACTCATTAGGTATCTTTTGACCATTGTAATGTCTGTCATCCTTTGATTTACGGATTCTGATTACTCATTAGGAATCTTTTGTCCATTGTAATGTCTGTCATCCTTTGATTTACGGGTTCTGATTACTCATTAGGTATCTTTTGACCATTGTAATGTCTGTCATCCTTTGATTTACGGCTTCTGATTACTCATTAGGTATATTTTGACCATTGTAATGTCTGTCATCCTTTGATTTACGGGTTCTGATTACTCATTAGGTATCTTTTGACCATTGTAATGTCTGTCATCCTTTGATTAACGGGTTCTGATTACTCATTAGGTATCTTTTGTCAATTGTAATGTCTGTCCTCCTTTGATTTACGGGTTCTGATTACTCATTAGGTATCTTTTGACCATTGCAATGTATGTCATCCTTTGATTTACGGGTTCTGATTACTCATTTGGTATCTTTTGACCATTTTATTGTCTGTCCTCCTTTGATTTACGGGTTCTGATTACTCATTAGGTATCTTTTGACCATTGTAATATCTGTCCTTCTTTGATTTACGGCTTCTGATTACTCATTTGGTATCTTTTGACCATTGTATTGTCTGTCCTCCTTTGATTTACGGCTTCTGATTACTCATTAGGTATCTTTTGACCATTGTAATGTCTGTCATCCTTTGATTTACGGGTTCTGATTACTCATTAAGGTATCTTTTGACCATTGTAATGTCTGTCCTCCTTTGATTTACGGGTTCTGATTACTCATTAGGTATCTTTTGACCATTGTAATGTCCGTCATCCTTTGATTTACGGGTTCTGATTACTCATTTGGTATCTTTTGACCATTGTAATGTCTGTCATCCTTTGATTTACGGGTTCTGATTACTCATTAAGGTATCTTTTGACCATTGTAATGTCTGTCCTCCTTTGATTTAAGGCTTCTGATTACTCATTAAGGTATCTTTTGACCATTGTAATGTCTGTTCTCCTTTGATTTACGACTTCTGATTACTCATTAGGTATCTTTTGACCATTGTATTGTCTGTCCTCCTTTGATTTACGACTTCTGATTACTCATTAGGTATCTTTTGACCATTGTATTGTCTGTCCTCCTTTGATTTACGACTTCTGATTATTCATTAGGTATCTTTTGACCACTGCATTGTCTGTCCTCCTTTGATTTACGACTTCTGATTACTCATTAGGTATATTTTGACCATTGTATTGTCTGTCCTCCTTTGATTTACGACTTCTGATTATTCATTAGGTATCTTTTGGCCATTGTAATGTCTGTCCTCCTTTGATTTACGACTTCTGTTTACTCATTAGGTATCTTTTGACCATTGTATTTTCTGTCCTCCTTTACGGGTTCTGATTATTCATTAGGTATCTTCTAACCATTGTATTGTCTGTCCTCCTTTGATTTACGGCTTCTGATTACTCATTAGGTATCTTTTGACCATTGTAATGTCTGTCTTCTTTTGATTTACGGGTTCTGATTACACATTAGGTATTTTTTGACCATTGTAATGTCTGTCCACCTTTGATTTACGACTTCTGATTACTCATTAGGTATCTTTTGACCATTGTAATGTCTGTCTGCCTTTGATTTACGGCTTCTGATTACTCATTAGGTATCTTTTGACCATTGTAATGTCTGTCCACCTTTGATTTACGACTTCTGATTACTCATTAGGTATCTGTTGACCATTGTAATGTCTGTCCTCCTTTGATTTACGGGTTCTGATTACTCATTAGGTATCTTTTGACCATTGTAATGTCTGTCTGCCTTTGATTTACGGGTTCTGATTACTCATTCGATATCTTTTGACCATTGTATTGTCCGTCCTCCTTTGATTTACGACTTCTGATTACTCATAAGATATCTTTTGTCCATTTTAATGTCTGTCCTCCTTTGATTTACGACTTCTGATTACTCATTAGGTATCTTTTGACCATTGTATTGTCTGTCCTCCTTTACGGGTTCTGATTATTCATTAGGTATCTTTTGACCATTGTATTGTCTGTCCTCCTTTGATTTACGCTTCTGATTACTCATTAGGTATCTTTTGACCATTGTAATGTCTGTCCTCCTTTGATTTACGGCTTCTGATTACTCATTAAGTATCTTTTGACCATTGTAATGTCTGTCTTCCTTTGATTTACCGGTTCTGATTACTCATTAGGTATCTTTTGACCATTGTATTGTCTGTCCTCCTTTGATTTACGCTTCTGATTACTCATTAGGTATCTTTTGACCATTGTAATGTCTGTCCTCCTTTGATTTACGCTTCTGATTACACATTAGATATCTTTTGACCATTGCAATGTCTGTCCTCCTTTGATTTACGGGTTCTGATTACTCATTAGGTATCTTTTGACCATTGTAATGTCTGTCCTCCTTTGATTTACGGGTTCTGATTACTCATTAGATATCTTTTGACCATTGTAATGTCTGTCCTCCTTTGATTTACGACTTCTGATTACTCATTAGATATCTTTTGACCATTGTATTGTCTGTCCTCCTTTACGGGTTCTGATTACTCATTAGGTATCTTTTGACCATTGTATTGTCTGTCCTCCTTTGATTTACGGCTTCTTATTACTCATTTGGTATCTTTTGACCATTGTAATGTCTGTCCTCCTTTGATTTACGGGTTCTGATTACTCATTAGGTATCTTTTAACCATTGTAATGTCTGTCTGCCTTTGATTTACGGGTTCTGATTACTCATTAGGTTTCTTTTGACCATTGTATTGTCTGTCCTCCTTTGATTTACGGGTTCTGATTACTCATTAGGTATCTCCAAACTGATCTTATAAAGTACCTGAAATGCTACTAAATAAACCCTCGTCTAGTGTTATGTCTATGCATCCTGTTATACCTTGTATTATTATTATTCTCTTATTAATCTAATTGTTGTCCAGACATCATCACATGTAAGGATGCTGAGGTTCGTGTAACAGTGTTTTGATATTATCATTGCATCAACATAGAGAATGTTCAATTGTTTAAACAATGTGTGTATTCCAAGCTGTAAAAACCCTAGCATGCCCACTAAATGAACAAAGGAAAGATATGCAACCACTTAGAATCTATTTAAACAATACAATTTATTTGTTATTTTTATGAATTTGTATTAATAAACGATATACTGTGTCATTTTTATGTACAGTAACCAATTATTAGTTTGTTAGTGCAAAACCATGAGCTGGTCATAAGAACAGTGTAACTATCTCTAACTTGAAGAATAACAAGCACGAAAGTAACAAATGAAAAAAAAACGATGAAAGGAAGAGAGATATATTTTTTTTTTTAGTCAATATTTTTATTTGTTGATAGCGTTAATGTCACAACTATTTATCATGTAAAGTAATGGTCATCTTGTTTTATTTTTCAGAAGTGACCGAAAATCATATTTCTTGTTTCCATTGGTGTGTAAATGGCTAATAATTGTGAAGGACTGCTGATTGCATCAACATTATCTATTTTACTTGCACCATAGTGTATTACTCTTCAGTTTGAATATCTGTCGACATATTGACGTAACGACATAATAGATAGGCTTTGCATCTACATATACCAATGTCATCAATCTCTATTATCACGAACGTCTATGAGTTCGATTCTCATAATTTCTTAGGTATACTCTCATACAACTGTGTGTAAAACAGTTGATAACAAACGTTTGAAGATAAAAAAATGGGTCATCAAAAGAAAATAAAACCAATGCAATAAAATTGGCAAAAGGAAAAGGATAAAATGATAGACAATGATCATCAAAACACTGCGCTGAAATCTAAAGATTGAGCAACACGAGCCCCACTATAAAGTAAGAGTGAACTGAGATGTTCTGGAAGGGTGACCAGCAGTTCCTCCTCCGTTAGGGGCCTTATTGTGTTACTCAATCCAGTGGTATTGTTGAATGTGGCACTAGAGTCTCACCATCGTAATCCTAATCAATATTTGATATCAATTAAGCCATATTATGTCGAATACTTATTATAATTACTCGTTTATCTAAGAATTAAACAGACAGAACAAGAGAGATTTCGTAATGGGAAATTAAGAGATTTAGTTTCCTAATGTTTTATACATCAAATCGTTCTAATGTAGTAATACGAACCAGATATTAGGATATAATTAAAACTATAAAATATAAGCCGTAAGATGTCAAAATTTTGCTATCATACCATGTGTTTGACGTAATGCGTATTATTGGAAATATAAACAGGAATTATATTGTAATTTTATAGCTATGAATTGATCTGGAAGACCCTGTTTAACATGCATGTATCGCAGTAACAATGTTAATTAAATATCTTTAAGAAAGGTACAGTATATACCAGTGCATATCAATTAAAATATTAAGAACACCTTCCATTCACAGTTGAAACTGATTATCTGCTTTCATGTGTATTACTGGGTCACGTGAGTTTACCTGAGTTCACTCTCAGTTTTTAGTGTTGCTTGATGAGTTTTCTATTTAGTGTTTTGTAGATCGTTGTTTGTCATTTTTATCTTTTTCTTTTGGTCATTGTAATGTCCGTCCTCCTTTGATTTACGGCTTCTGATTACTCATTAGGTATCTTTTGACCATTGTATTGTCTGTCCTCCTTTGATTTACGGCTTCTGATTACTCATTAGGTATCTTTTGGCCATTGTATTTTCTGTCCTCCTTTGATTTACGGGTTCTGATTACTCATTAGGTATCTTTTGACCATTGTATTGTCTGTCCTCCTTTGATTTACGGGTTCTGATTACTCATTATGTATCTTTTGACCATTATAATGTCTGTCCTCCTTTGATTTACGGGTTCTGATTACTCATTAGGTATCTTTTGACCATTGTATTGTCTGTCCTCCTTTGAATTACGACTTCTGATTACTCATTAGGTATCTTTTGACCATTGTATTGTCTGTCCTCCTTTGATTTACGACTTCTGATTACTCATTAGGTATCTTTTGACCATTGTAATGTCTGTCATCCTTTGATTTACGGGTTCTGATTACTCATTAGGTATCTTTCGACCATTGTAATGTCTGTTCCCCTTTACGACTTCTGATTACTCATTAGGTATCTTTTGGCCATTGTATTGTCTGTCCTCCTTTGATTTACGACTTCTGATTACTCATTAGGTATCTTTTGGCCGTTGTATTGTCTGTCCTCCTTTGATTTACGACTTCTGATTACTCATTAGGTATCTTTTGACCATTGTATTGTCTGTCCTCCTTTGATTTACGACTTCTGATTACCCATCAGGTATCTTTTGACCATTGTATTGTCTGTCCTCCTTTGATTTACGGGTTCTGATTACTCATTAGGTATATTTTGACCATTGTATTGTCTGTCCTCCTTTACGACTTCTGATTACACATTAGGTATCTTTTGATCATTGTATTGTCTGTCCTCCTTTACGACTTCTTATTACTCATTAGGTATCTTTTGACCATTGTATTGTCTGTCCTCCTTTACGACTTCTGATTACTCATTAGGTGTATTTTGACCATTGTATTGTCTGTCCTCCGTTACGGCTTCTGATTACTCATTAGGTATCTTCTAACTGATCTTAGAAAGTACATGAAATGCTACTAAATAAACATTCGTCTAATGTTATGTCTATGCAACCTGTTATACCTTGTATTATTATTATTATTCTCTTATTAATCTAATTGTTGTCCAGACATCATCACATGTAAGGATGCTGAGGTTCATGTAACAGTGTTTTGATATTATCATTGCATCAACATAGATCATGTTGAATTGTTTAAACAATGTGTATATTCCAAGCTGTAAATATCCTAACATGCCCACTAAATGAATAAAAGAAAGACATGCAACCACTCAGAAGTTATTTAAACAATACAATTTATTTGTTATTTCTATGAATTTGTATTAATAATGGATATACCGTGTCGCTTTTATGTACAGTAACCAATCATTAGTTTGTTCGTGGAAAACCATGAACTGATCATAAGAACAGTGTAAATATCTTTAACTTCAAGAATAACAAACACGACAGCAACAAAAGGAAAAAACGATGAAAGGAAGAGAGATAGTCATTATTTTTATTTGTTGATAACTTTAAGGTCACTACTATTTATCATGTAAAGTAATGGTCATCTTGTTTTATTTTTCAGAAGTAACCGAAAATCATATTTTTTGTTTCCTGGTGTGTAAATGTCTAACAATTCTGAAGGACTCAATGCATTAATATTATCCATTTTACTTGTACCATAGTGTATTACTCTTCAGTTTGAATATATGTCGACATATTGACGTAACGACATAATAAATAGGCTTTACATCTACATATACCAATGTCATCAATCTCTATAATCACGAACGTCTATGAGTTCGATTCTCATAATTTCTTAGATATACTCTGATACAACTGTGTGTAAAACAGTTGCTAACAAACGTTTGAAGATAAAAAATGGGTCATCAAAAGAAAAAAAACCAATGCAATAAAATTGACAAAAGGAAAGTATAAAACGATAGACAATGATCATTAAAACACTGCGCTGAAATCTAAAGAACGAGCCCCACTATAAAGTAAGAGTGAACTGAGATGTTCTGGAAGGGTGACGAGCAGTTCCCCCTCCGTTAGGGGCCTTATTGTTTTACTCATTCCAGTGGTATTGTTGAATGTGGCACTAGAGGCTCACCATCGTAATCCTAATCAATATTTGATATCAATTAAGCCATAATATGTCGAATACTTATTATAATTACTCGTTTATTTAAGAATTAAACAGACAGAACAAGAGAGATTTCGTAATGTGAAATTAAGAGATGTAGTTTCCTAATGTTTTATACATAAAATCGTTCTAATGTAGGAATAAGAACCAGATATTAAAACATAATTAAAACTATAAAATATAAGCCGTAAGATGTAAAAATTGTGCTACCATACCGTGTGATTGAAGTAATGCGCATTATTGGAAATACAAACAAGAATTATATTTTACATTTGATATTGATGAATTGATCTGGAAGACATACTTTTAGATGTAGATATCGCAGTAAAAATGTTAATTAAATATCTTTAAGAAAGGTACAGTATATACCAGTACATAGCAATCAAAATATTAAGTACACCTTCCATTCACAGTTGAAACTGTTTAGCCGATTTCGTGTGTGTTACTGAGTCACATGAGTTCACTCTCAGTTTTTAGTGTTGCTTGATGAGTTTTCTGTTTAGTGTTTTGTAGATCGTTGTTTTTAACTTTTTATCTTTTTTGTCTTTTGGTCATTGTATTGTCTGTTCTTCTTTGATTTACGGCTTCTGATTATCACTTTGGTTTCTTTTGGTCATTGTATTGTCTGTTCTTCTTTGATTTACGGCTTCTGATTATCACTTTGGTTTGTTTTGGTCATTGCATTGTCTGTTCTTCTTTGATTTACGGCTTCTGATTATCACTTTGGTTTCTTTTGGTCATTGTATTGTCTGTTCTTCTTTGATTTACGCTTCTGATTATCACTTTGGTTTGTTTTGGTCATTGTATTGTCTGTTCTTCTTTGATTTACGGCTTCTGATTATCACTTTGGTTTGTTTTGGTCATTGTATTGTCTGTTCTTCTTTGATTTACGGCTTCTGATTATCACTTTGGTTTGTTTTGGTCATTGTATTGTCTGTTCTTCTTTGATTTACGGCTTCTGATTATGACTTTGGTTTGTTTTGGTCATTGTATTGTCTGTTCTTCTTTGATTTACGGCTTCTGATTATCACTTTGGTTTGTTTTGGTCATTGTATTGTCTGTTCTTCTTTGATTTACGGCTTCTGATTATCACTTTGGTTTGTTTTGGTCATTGTATTGTCTGTTCTTCTTTGATTTACGGCTTCTGATTATCACTTTGGTTTGTTTTGGTCATTGTATTGTCTGTTCTTCTTTGATTTACGGCTTCTGATTATCACTTTGGTTTGTTTTGGTCATTGTATTGTCTGTTCTTCTTTGATTTACGGCTTCTGATTATCACTTTGGTTTGTTTTGGTCATTGTATTGTCTGTTCTTCTTTGATTTACGGCTTCTGATTATCACTTTGGTTTCTTTTGGTCATTGTATTGTCTGTTCTTCTTTGATTTACGGCTTCTGATTATCACTTTGGTTTGTTTTGGTCATTGTATTGTCTGTTCTTCTTTGATTTACGGCTTCTGATTATCACTTTGGTTTGTTTTGGTCATTGTATTGTCTGTTCTTCTTTGATTTACGGCTTCTGATTATCACTTTGGTTTGTTTTGGTCATTGTATTGTCTGTTCTTCTTTGATTTACGGCTTCTGATTATCACTTTGGTTTGTTTTGGTCATTGTATTGTCTGTTCTTCTTTGATTTACGGCTTCTGATTATCACTTTGGTTTGTTTTGGTCATTGTATTGTCTGTTCTTCTTTGATTTACGGCTTCTGATTATCACTTTGGTTTGTTTTGGTCATTGTATTGTCTGTTCTTCTTTGATTTACGGCTTCTGATTATGACTTTGGTTTGTTTTGGTCATTGTATTGTCTGTTCTTCTTTGATTTACGGCTTCTGATTATCACTTTGGTTTGTTTTGGTCATTGTATTGTCTGTTCTTCTTTGATTTACGGCTTCTGATTATCACTTTGGTTTGTTTTGGTCATTGTATTGTCTGTTCTTCTTTGATTTACGCCTTCTGATTATCACTTTGGTTTGTTTTGGTCATTGTATTGTCTGTTCTTCTTTGATTTACGGCTTCTGATTATCACTTTGGTTTATTTTGGTCATTGTATTGTCTGTTCTTCTTTGATTTACGGCTTCTGATTATCACTTTGGTTTGTTTTGGTCATTGTATTGTCTGTTCTTCTTTGATTTACGGCTTCTGATTATCACTTTGGTTTATTTTGGTCATTGTATTGTCTTTCTTCTTTGATTTACGGCTTCTGATTATCACTTTGGTTTGTTTTGGTCATTGTATTGTCTGTTCTTCTTTGATTTACGGCTTCTGATTATCACTTTGGTTTGTTTTGGTCATTGTATTGTCTGTTCTTCTTTGATTTACGGCTTCTGATTATCACTTTGGTTTGTTTTGGTCATTGTATTGTCTGTTCTTCTTTGATTTACGCTTCTGATTATCACTTTGGTTTGTTTTGGTCATTGTATTGGTCTGTTCTTCTTTGATTTACGGCTTCTGATTATCACTTTGGTTTGTTTTGGCCATTGTATTGTCTGTTCTTCTTTGATTTGCGGCTTCTGATTATCACTTTGGTTTGTTTTGGTCATTGTATTGTCTGTTCTTCTTTGATTTACGGCTTCTGATTATCACTTTGGTTTGTTTTGGTCATTGTATTGTCTGTTCTTCTTTGATTTACGGCTTCTGATTATCACTTTGGTTTGTTTTGGTCATTGTATTGTCTGTTCTTCTTTGATTTACGGCTTCTGATTATCACTTTGGTTTGTTTTGGTCATTGTATTGTCTGTTCTTCTTTGATTTACGGCTTCTGATTATCACTTTGGTTTGTTTTGGTCATTGTATTGTCTGTTCTTCTTTGATTTACGGCTTCTGATTATCACTTTGGTTTGTTTTGGTCATTGTATTGTCTGTTCTTCTTTGATTTACGGCTTCTGATTATCACTTTGGTTTGTTTTGGTCATTGTATTGTCTGTTCTTCTTTGATTTACGGCTTCTGATTATCACTTTGGTTTGTTTTGGTCATTGCATTGTCTGTTCTTCTTTGATTTACGGCTTCTGATTATCACTTTGGTTTGTTTTGGTCATTGTATTGTCTGTTCTTCTTTGATTTACGGCTTCTGATTATCACTTTGGTTTGTTTTGGTCATTGTATTGTCTGTTCTTCTTTGATTTACGGCTTCTGATTATCACTTTGGTTTGTTTTGGTCATTGTATTGTCTGTTCTTCTTTGATTTACGGCTTCTGATTATCACTTTGGTTTGTTTTGGTCATTGTATTGTCTGTTCTTCTTTGATTTACGGCTTCTGATTATCACTTTGGTTTGTTTTGGTCATTGTATTGTCTGTTCTTCTTTGATTTACGGCTTCTGATTATCACTTTGGTTTGTTTTGGTCATTGTATTGTCTGTTCTTCTTTGATTTACGGCTTCTGATTATCACTTTGGTTTGTTTTGGTCATTGTATTGTCTGTTCTTCTTTGATTGACGGCTTCTGATTATCACTTTGGTTTGTTTTGGTCATTGTATTGTCTGTTCTTCTTTGATTTACGGCTTCTGATTATCACTTTGGTTTGTTTTGGTCATTGTATTGTCTGTTCTTCTTTGATTTACGGCTTCTGATTATCACTTTGGTTTGTTTTGGTCATTGTATTGTCTGTTCTTCTTTGATTTACGGCTTCTGATTATCACTTTGGTTTGTTTTGGTCATTGTATTGTCTGTTCTTCTTTGATTTACGGCTTCTGATTATCACGTTGGTTTGTTTTGGTCATTGTATTGTCTGTTCTTCTTTGATTTACGGCTTCTGATTATCACTTTGGTTTGTTTTGGTCATTGTATTGTCTGTTCTTCTTTGATTTACGGCTTCTGATTATCACTTTGGTTTGTTTTGGTCATTGTATTGTCTGTTCTTCTTTGATTTACGGCTTCTGATTATCACTTTGGTTTGTTTTGGTCATTGCATTGTCTGTTCTTCTTTGATTAACGGCTTCTGATTATCACTTTGGTTTGTTTTGGTCATTGTATTGTCTGTTCTTCTTTGATTTACGGCTTCTGATTATCACTTTGGTTTGTTTTGGTCATTGTATTGTCTGTTCTTCTTTGATTTACGGCTTCTGATTATCACTTTGGTTTGTTTTGGTCATTGTATTGTCTGTTCTTCTTTGATTTACGGCTTCTGATTATCACTTTGGTTTGTTTTGGTCATTGTATTGTCTGTTCTTCTTTGATTTACGGCTTCTGATTATCACTTTGGTTTGTTTTGGTCATTGTATTGTCTGTTCTTCTTTGATTGACGGCTTCTGATTATCACTTTGGTTTGTTTTGGTCATTGTATTGTCTGTTCTTCTTTGATTTACGGCTTCTGATTATCACTTTGGTTTGTTTTGGTCATTGTATTGTCTGTTCTTCTTTGATTTACGGCTTCTGATTATCACTTTGGTTTGTTTTGGTCATTGTATTGTCTGTTCTTCTTTGATTTACGGCTTCTGATTATCACTTTGGTTTGTTTTGGTCATTGTATTGTCTGTTCTTCTTTGATTGACGGCTTCTGATTATCACTTTGGTTTGTTTTTGGTCATTGTATTGTCTGTTCTTCTTTGATTTACGGCTTCTGATTATCACTTTGGTTTGTTTTGGTCATTGTATTGTCTGTTCTTCTTTGATTTACGGCTTCTGATTATCACTTTGGTTTGTTGTGGCCATTGTATTGTCTGTTCTTCTTTGATTTACGGCTTCTGATTATCACTTTGGTTTGTTTTGGTCATTGTATTGTCTGTTCTTCTTTGATTTACGGCTTCTGATTATCACTTTGGTTTGTTTTGGCCATTGTATTGTCTGTTCTTCTTTGATTTGCGGCTTCTGATTATCACTTTGGTTTGTTTTGGTCATTGTATTGTCTGTTCTTCTTTGATTTACGGCTTCTGATGTTTGTTTTGGTCCATTGTATTGTCTGTTCTTCTTTGATTTACGGCTTCTGATTATCACTTTGGTTTGTTTTGGCCATTGTATTGTCTGTTCTTCTTTGATTTACGGCTTCTGATTATCACTTTGGTTGTTTTGGTCATTGTATTGTCTGTTCTTCTTTGATTTACGGCTTCTGATTATTTACAGAGCGAGTTTTGTTTGGTTTTGGTCATTGTATTGTCTGTTCTTCTTTGATTTACGGCTTCTGATTATCACTTTGGTTTGTTTTGGTCATTGTATTGTCTGTTCTTCTTTGATTTACGGCTTCTGATTATCACTTTGGTTTGTTTTGGTCATTGTATTGTCTGTTCTTCTTTGATTTACGGCTTCTGATTATCACTTTGGTTTGTTTTGGTCATTGTATTGTCTGTTCTTCTTTGATTTACGGCTTCTGATTATCACTTTGGTTTGTTTTGGTCATTGTATTGTCTGTTCTTCTTTGATTTACGGCTTCTGATTATCACTTTGGTTTGTTTTGGTCATTGTATTGTCTGTTCTTCTTTGATTTACGGCTTCTGATTATCACTTTGGTTTGTTTTGGTCATTGTATTGTCTGTTCTTCTTTGATTTACGGCTTCTGATTATCACTTTGGTTTGTTTTGGTCATTGTATTGTCTGTTCTTCTTTGATTTACGGCTTCTGATTATCACTTTGGTTTGTTTTGGTCATTGTATTGTCTGTTCTTCTTTGATTTACGGCTTCTGATTATCACTTTGGTTTGTTTTGGTCATTGTATTGTCTGTTCTTCTTTGATTTACGGCTTCTGATTATCACTTTGGTTTGTTTTGGTCATTGTATTGTCTGTTCTTCTTTGATTTACGGCTTCTGATTATCACTTTGGTTTGTTTTGGTCATTGTATTGTCTGTTCTTCTTTGATTTACGGCTTCTGATTATCACTTTGGTTTGTTTTGGTCATTGTATTGTCTGTTCTTCTTTGATTTACGGCTTCTGATTATCACTTTGGTTTGTTTTGGTCATTGTATTGTCTGTTCTTCTTTGATTTACGGCTTCTGATTATCACTTTGGTTTGTTTTGGTCATTGTATTGTCTGTTCTTCTTTGATTTACGGCTTCTGATTATCACTTTGGTTTGTTTTGGTCATTGTATTGTCTGTTCTTCTTTGATTTACGGCTTCTGATTATCACTTTGGTTTGTTTTGGTCATTGTATTGTCTGTTCTTCTTTGATTTACGGCTTCTGATTATCACTTTGGTTTGTTTTGGTCATTGTATTGTCTGTTCTTCTTTGATTTACGGCTTCTGATTATCACTTTGGTTTGTTTTGGTCATTGTATTGTCTGTTCTTCTTTGATTTACGGCTTCTGATTATCACTTTGGTTTTTTTGGTCATTTGTATTGTCTGTTCTTCTTTGATTTACGGCTTCTGATTATCACTTTGGTTTGTTTTGGTCATTGTATTGTCTGTTCTTCTTTGATTTACGGCTTCTGATTATCACTTTGGTTTGTTTTGGTCATTGTATTGTCTGTTCTTCTTTGATTTACGGCTTCTGATTATCACTTTGGTTTGTTTTGGCCATTGTATTGTCTGTTCTTCTTTGATTTACGGCTTCTGATTATCACTTTGGTTTGTTTTGGTCATTGTATTGTCTGTTCTTCTTTGATTTACGGCTTCTGATTATCACTTTGGTTTGTTTTGGTCATTGTATTGTCTGTTCTTCTTTGATTTACGGCTTCTGATTATCACTTTGGTTTGTTTTGGTCATTGTATTGTCTGTTCTTCTTTGATTTACGGCTTCTGATTATCACTTTGGTTTGTTTTGGTCATTGTATTGTCTGTTCTTCTTTGATTTACGGCTTCTGATTATCACTTTGGTTTGTTTTGGTCATTGTATTGTCTGTTCTTCTTTGATTTACGGCTTCTGATTATCACTTTGGTTTGTTTTGGTCATTGTATTGTCTGTTCTTCTTTGATTTACGGCTTCTGATTATCACTTTGGTTTGTTGTGGCCATTGTATTGTCTGTTCTTCTTTGATTTACGGCTTCTGATTATCACTTTGGTTTGTTTTGGTCATTGTATTGTCTGTTCTTCTTTGATTTACGGCTTCTGATTATCACTTTGGTTTGTTTTGGCCATTGTATTGTCTGTTCTTCTTTGATTTACGGCTTCTGATTATCACTTTGGTTTGTTTTGGTCATTGTATTGTCTGTTCTTCTTTGATTTACGGCTTCTGATTATCACTTTGGTTTGTTTTGGTCATTGTATTGTCTGTTCTTCTTTGATTTACGGCTTCTGATTATCACTTTGGTTTGTTTTGGTCATTGTATTGTCTTTTTTCTTTGATTTACGGCTTCTGATTATCACTTTGGTTTGTTTTGGTCATTGTATTGTCTGTTCTTCTTTGATTTACGGCTTCTGATTATCACTTTGGTTTGTTTTGGTCATTGTATTGTCTGTTCTTCTTTGATTTACGGCTTCTGATTATCACTTTGGTTTGTTTTGGCCATTGTATTGTCTGTTCTTCTTTGATTTACGGCTTCTGATTATCACTTTGGTTTGTTTTGGTCATTGTATTGTCTGTTCTTCTTTGATTTACGGCTTCTGATTATCACTTTGGTTTGTTTTGGTCATTGTATTGTCTGTTCTTCTTTGATTTACGGCTTCTGATTATCACTTTGGTTTGTTTTGGCCATTGCATTGTCTGTTCTTCTTTGATTTACGGCTTCTGATTATCACTTTGGTTTGTTTTGGTCATTGTATTGTCTGTTCTTCTTTGATTTACGGCTTCTGATTATCACTTTGGTTTGTTTTGGTCATTGTATTGTCTGTTCTTCTTTGATTTACGGCTTCTGATTATCACTTTGGTTTGTTTTGGTCATTGTATTGTCTGTTCTTCTTTGATTTACGGCTTCTGATTATCACTTTGGTTTGTTTTGGTCATTGTATTGTCTGTTCTTCTTTGATTTACGGCTTCTGATTATCACTTTGGTTTGTTTTGGTCATTGTATTGTCTGTTCTTCTTTGATTTACGGCTTCTGATTATCACTTTGGTTTGTTTTGGCCATTGTATTGTCTGTTCTTCTTTGATTTACGGCTTCTGATTATCACTTTGGTTTGTTTTGGTCATTGTATTGTCTGTTCTTCTTTGATTTACGGCTTCTGATTATCACTTTGGTTTGTTTTGGCCATTGTATTGTCTGTTCTTCTTTGATTTACGGCTTCTGATTATCACTTTGGTTTGTTGTGACCATTGTATTGTCTGTTCTTCTTTGATTTACGGCTTCTGATTATCACTTTGGTTTGTTTTGGTCATTGTATTGTCTGTTCTTCTTTGATTTACGGCTTCTGATTATCATTTTGGTTTGTTTTGGCCATTGTATTGTCTGTTCTTCTTTGATTTACGGCTTCTGATTATCACTTTGGTTTGTTTTGGTCATTGTATTGTCTGTTCTTCTTTGATTTACGGCTTCTGATTATCACTTTGGTTTGTTTTGGTCATTGTATTGTCTGTTCTTTTTTGATTTACGGCTTCTGATTATCGCTTTGGTTTGTTTTGGTCATTGTATTGTCTGTTCTTCTTTGATTTACGGCTTCTGATTATCACTTTGGTTTGTTTTGGTCATTGTATTGTCTGTTCTTCTTTGATTTACGGCTTCTGATTATCACTTTGGTTTGTTTTGGTCATTGTATTGTCTGTTCTTCTTTGATTTACGGCTTCTGATTATTACTTTGGTTTGTTTTGGTCATTTTATTGTCTGTTCTTCTTTGATTTACGGCTTATGATTATCACTTTGGTTTGTTTTGGTCATTGTATTGTCTGTTCTTCTTTGATTTACGGCTTCTGATTATCACTTTGGTTTGTTTTGGTCATTGTATTGTCTGTTCTTCTTTGATTTACGGCTTCTGATTATCACTTTGGTTTGTTTTGGTCATTGTATTGTCTGTTCTTCTTTGATTTACGGCTTCTGATTATCACTTTGGTTTGTTTTGGTCATTGTATTGTCTGTTCTTCTTTGATTTACGGCTTCTGATTATCACTTTGGTTTGTTTTGGTCATTGTATTGTCTGTTCTTCTTTGATTTACGGCTTCTGATTATCACTTTGGTTTGTTTTGGTCATTGTATTGTCTGTTCTTCTTTGATTTACGGCTTCTGATTATCACTTTGGTTTGTTTTGGCCATTGTATTGTCTGTTCTTCTTTGATTTACGGCTTCTGATTATCACTTTGGTTTGTTTTGGTCATTGTATTGTCTGTTATTCTTTGATTTACGGCTTCTGATTATCACTTTGGTTTGTTTTGGTCATTGTATTGTCTGTTCTTCATTGATTTACGGCTTCTGATTATCACTTTGGTTTGTTTTGGCCATTGCATTGTCTGTTCTTCTTTGATTTACGGCTTCTGATTATCACTTTGGTTTGTTTTGGTCATTGTATTGTCTGTTCTTCTTTGATTTACGGCTTCTGATTATCACTTTGGTTTGTTTTGGTCATTGTATTGTCTGTTCTTCTTTGATTTACGGCTTCTGATTATCACTTTGGTTTGTTTTGGTCATTGTATTGTCTGTTCTTCTTTGATTTACGGCTTCTGATTATCACTTTGGTTTGTTTTGGTCATTGTATTGTCTGTTCTTCTTTGATTTACGGCTTCTGATTATCACTTTGGTTTGTTTTGGTCATTGTATTGTCTGTTCTTCTTTGATTTACGGCTTCTGATTATCACTTTGGTTTGTTTTGGTCATTGTATTGTCTGTTCTTCTTTGATTTACGGCTTCTGATTATCACTTTGGTTTGTTGTGGCCATTGTATTGTCTGTTCTTCTTTGATTTACGGCTTCTGATTATCACTTTGGTTTGTTTTGGTCATTGTATTGTCTGTTCTTCTTTGATTTACGGCTTCTGATTATCACTTTGGTTTGTTTTGGCCATTGTATTGTCTGTTCTTCTTTGATTTACGGCTTCTGATTATCACTTTGGTTTGTTTTGGTCATTGTATTGTCTGTTCTTCTTTGATTTACGGCTTCTGATTATCACTTTGGTTTGTTTTGGTCATTGTATTGTCTGTTCTTCTTTGATTTACGGCTTCTGATTATCACTTTGGTTTGTTTTGGTCATTGTATTGTCTGTTCTTCTTTGATTTACGGCTTCTGATTATCACTTTGGTTTGTTTTGGTCATTGTATTGTCTGTTCTTCTTTGATTTACGGCTTCTGATTATCACTTTGGTTTGTTTTGGTCATTGTATTGTCTGTTCTTCTTTGATTTACGGCTTCTGATTATCACTTTGGTTTGTTTTGGCCATTGTATTGTCTGTTCTTCTTTGATTTACGGCTTCTGATTATCACTTTGGTTTGTTTTGGTCATTGTATTGTCTGTTCTTCTTTGATTTACGGCTTCTGATTATCACTTTGGTTTGTTTTGGTCATTGTATTGTCTGTTCTTCTTTGATTTACGGCTTCTGATTATCACTTTGGTTTGTTTTGGCCATTGCATTGTCTGTTCTTCTTTGATTTACGGCTTCTGATTATCACTTTGGTTTGTTTTGGTCATTGTATTGTCTGTTCTTCTTTGATTTACGGCTTCTGATTATCACTTTGGTTTGTTTTGGTCATTGTATTGTCTGTTCTTCTTTGATTTACGGCTTCTGATTATCACTTTGGTTTGTTTTGGTCATTGTATTGTCTGTTCTTCTTTGATTTACGGCTTCTGATTATCACTTTGGTTTGTTTTGGTCATTGTATTGTCTGTTCTTCTTTGATTTACGGCTTCTGATTATCACTTTGGTTTGTTTTGGTCATTGTATTGTCTGTTCTTCTTTGATTTACGGCTTCTGATTATCACTTTGGTTTGTTTTGGCCATTGTATTGTCTGTTCTTCTTTGATTTACGGCTTCTGATTATCACTTTGGTTTGTTTTGGTCATTGTATTGTCTGTTCTTCTTTGATTTACGGCTTCTGATTATCACTTTGGTTTGTTTTGGCCATTGTATTGTCTGTTCTTCTTTGATTTACGGCTTCTGATTATCACTTTGGTTTGTTGTGGCCATTGTATTGTCTGTTCTTCTTTGATTTACGGCTTCTGATTATCACTTTGGTTTGTTTTGGTCATTGTATTGTCTGTTCTTCTTTGATTTACGGCTTCTGATTATCACTTTGGTTTGTTTTGGCCATTGTATTGTCTGTTCTTCTTTGATTTACGGCTTCTGATTATCACTTTGGTTTGTTTTGGTCATTGTATTGTCTGTTCTTCTTTGATTTACGGCTTCTGATTATCACTTTGGTTTGTTTTGGTCATTGTATTGTCTGTTCTTTTTTGATTTACGGCTTCTGATTATCGCTTTGGTTTGTTTTGGTCATTGTATTGTCTGTTCTTCTTTGATTTACGGCTTCTGATTATCACTTTGGTTTGTTTTGGTCATTGTATTGTCTGTTCTTCTTTGATTTACGGCTTCTGATTATCACTTTGGTTTGTTTTGGTCATTGTATTGTCTGTTCTTCTTTGATTTACGGCTTCTGATTATTACTTTGGTTTGTTTTGGTCATTTTATTTTCTGTTCTTCTTTGATTTACGGCTTATGATTATCACTTTGGTTTGTTTTGGTCATTGTATTGTCTGTTCTTCTTTGATTTACGGCTTCTGATTATCACTTTGGTTTGTTTTGGTCATTGTATTGTCTGTTCTTCTTTGATTTACGGCTTCTGATTATCACTTTGGTTTGTTTTGGTCATTGTATTGTCTGTTCTTCTTTGATTTACGGCTTCTGATTATCACTTTGGTTTGTTTTGGCCATTGTATTGTCTGTTCTTCTTTGATTTACGGCTTTTGATTATCACTTTGGTTTGTTTTGGTCATTGTATTGTCTGTTCTTCTTTGATTTACGGCTTCTGATTATCACTTTGGTATCTTTTGGTCATTGTATTGTCTGTTCTTCTTTGATTTACGGCTTCTGATTATCACTTTGGTTTGCTTTGGTCATTGCATTGTCTGTTCTTCTTTGATTTACGGCTTCTGATTATCACTTTGGTATCTTTTGGCCAATGTATTGTCTGTTCTTCTTTGATTTACGGCTTCTGATTATCACTTTGGTTTGTTTTGGTCATTGTATTGTCTGTTCTTCTTTGATTTACGGGCTTCTGATTATCACTTTGGTTTGTTTTGGCCATTGTATTGTCTGTTCTTCTTTGATTTACGGCTTCAGATTATCACTTTGGTTTGTTTTGGCCATTGTATTGTCTGTCCTGCTTTGATTTACCGCTTTTGATTGCTCATTTGGTATCTCCACACTGATCTTAGAAAGTACCTGAAATGCTACTGAATAAACATTTGTTTTTGTTATGTCTATGTATCCTGCGATACCTTGTATTATTATTATGTCCCTCTAGACAATGCGTTTATGTAACGATATCAAAATCTGTTAATACTGTAACCGCTATAACAGCAAATGATAATTCTATTTGCTATATATATGTAACGGTTTTGAATGTCATGTCTTTCGAATAATCTACTTTTAAAGGTGATATAGAAATTGTATTGGTGAATAAGTCCAATACCCAATGCATGGATTCCTCCTACAGTTTTCAGCACTATCTGGTTGACCGTTACGAAATATCCATATCTCAAATGATAATGTATCTTTTACTTTTTCTGTAGATGTTTTCTGTCCTCTATCAGTGCCGAACTCGACTCTCTATACGAGTAATAAGGCGGGTGTTTTATCAGAAGCAGGAACTGCTGAACCTTCACGAGCACTTGCGTTCACTGCTGGTTTTTGGTAAGGTCCGCGCCGCTCATCATCTTAGTTTTCTGTGTTGTGTTTTTTGTTTTGTTTGCCTTCGTCTTGTATATCCAATGTTGCCAGTGTATCTGGATTGTCCATTTCGATTGCCCCTTTAACGATTATTTTCATTAATTTGGATATTAATTGAAAAAACCCCAACAAATGCTGCAATATTACTAACGACATAACTGTGCAGTCTTCTTAACTATATTTCAAATGGGCAATAATATCATTGATTGACTCTGCATTTTTTATCAGATTGGAACTGCTTCCTGTTAGCATAATATAATGACGACAGAAAAAAACCCCACACCACCAGAACAGTTCAGTATGCATATTTCAGAAGGACCTGAGAAAACCTTGCTAGATTGTATAGTATTCGATATGTCGTTTGTGATTATATAAGTACAAAACACTTGCACGACAGTGACATGTCAACATGAGGAGAAACCACGTCGGTAGTGTAATTGTTAGCATGCTCGCCTCGAATGCGGTAGGTCGTATGTTCGATCCTCGACAGATACTGTTTCTGTACACGGAATTGCTGGGGTCCTTGTTTAATATCATGTCAATAGATACTGTTTCTGTACACGGAATTGCTGGGGTCCGTGATTAATATCATGTCAATAGATACTGTTTCTGTACATGGAATTGCTGGGGTCCGTGATTAATATCATGTCAATATATACTGTTTCTGTACACGGAATTGCTGGAGTCCGTGATTAATATCATGTCAATAGATACTGTTTCTGTACACGGAATTGCTGGGGTCCGTGATTAATTTCATGTCAATAGATACTGTTTCTGTACACGGAATTGCTGGGGTCCGTGATTAATTTCATGTCAATAGATACTGTTTATGTACACGGAATTGCTGGTGTTCGTGTTTAATATCATGTCAATATATACTGTTTATGCTAACGGAATTGCTGGGGTCCTTGTTCAATATCATGTCAATATATGCTGTTTATGTACACGGAATTGCTGGGGTCCTTGTTTAATATCATGTCAATATATACTGTTTATGTACACTGAATTGCTGGTGTTCATGTTTAATATCATGTCAATATATACTGTTTATGTACACGGAATTGCTGGGGTCCTTGTTTAATATCATGTCAATATATGCTGTTTATGTACACGGAATTGCTGGGGTCCTTGTTTAATATCATGTCAATATATACTGTTTATGTACACGGAATTGCTGGGGTCCTTGTTTAATATCATGTCAATATATACTGTTTCTGTACACGGAATTGCTGGGGTCGTGTTGCTCATATTTTTTTACTTTTCTGTGCTTTATTTTTGTTTTGTTTGTCTTCGTCCTATGCATTGTTTACTCAATGTTAACATTGTCTTTGGAATGTCCATTCCTGATTTCCTCTTCGGTTTTCTCTAACGGTTATTTATACAAGTAAATCTTTCCTCGATTTACAGTTCACAGAAAACAACTTTTATTTTCTAGTCTTGATCAATATACAGTGGTGAAAGTTATGTCATTCCTTAAAAATAATTTTGCTCAGTATTGATTGATGTTATATTAAAAAGCAAACATATGCAATTATTATTTTTTTCTTTCTTTTCCATGCAAGATTAAATTAATAGCTATACTCTATAGAATGAACAGTATATAATAAAATATAAGATCAGGACTTAGATGCACAAACGTTATTTAGATTTAAGTGTCTATTAAAACGTAATTGACACTTAAAATTACCTGATATGTACATGAAATTAATCTACACTGAAGGTTTAATTGAGACTTAAATTTAATTGAGATTTGTACAACCCAGTCCAGGAATACAATATAAAATACATATGTTTCATTTTCTACAAGACTACTTCAATACATCTACATTCTACTACATAATGATAAGAAACAACATGAGTTCACCCTCGGTTTTTAGTGGGGTTCGTGTTACTCGATCTTTAAGTTTGTAGATCGTTGGTTGTCCTTTTGTTCTTTTACTTTGGCCATTCTGTTGTTTTTTCTTCCGTTGGGATTTCTGTTTAAAAACGATATTAGACACGTCTTTACCCCCAGTTGTTTGTAGGAAGTATCATATCTTATTTGTTATTTATTATTTACATCTGTAGTTCCGTGTTGTGATGTCCGCTACGATTCCCTTACCAAATATTTTCGGTTCGTCTTTACTCCCAGTTGTTATTGTCTTATGTATCGTATGTGTGTGTGTTTCCATATAATCTTTTCAGATTTATGCTTTATGATATGTATGCCTTCGTCCTATGTTGTCAGTGTCGCTGCATTTTCCATTCATGATTGCCCCTTCCGTTTACTCTAACATTTATTTGTTGTGTTCTTTATAATATATGTGTTTGCTATAGTATATTCCTTTGAATTTACGTTTTATAATAGTTATTTTGACAAATCTAACTCTGATCATCTGTATGTAATATTCCATCGAAGTAGTAGTGTATAGTTTTCACAAGGCGCATATTGTAATGTGAGAGGGTTCAAGGTTAGGGTTTAATATTGTTAATATTTTCTCTTATATTAACTCATAATTAATTAAAATCGACGTACGAACGAAAATAGGAATTAAATTGAATATAAAATTACAATCTTTTCTTCTCAAAGGAATTAAATATGTCGTTCCCAAACAGCAGTATATAACAGTGCCTCGTACGCATAATATAATACTTCAAAGGTCGCACACACAAATGTCTCATTAGCAATATTTTCATTTCTTGCCTATGCGTGCACCACAATATTTGCTCAAACATCTAATGAACATAGTGCTGACACTCGTATTCAGAGTAGCACTTCTGGAACACATTAGTTCATCCCAGATCTTCAGGGAGGTCAGTGTTGCTCAATCTTTAGTTGTCAGTGTAAGTTTTTGTTGATCATTATTTGTCCTTTTTCATTTGATCATTGTATTGTTTGTCATTAATCTATGTACGGCTTCTGATTATCCCTTTGGTATTTTCAAACTTGTCTTCAGACAATTGTCTAACTATAGTTTGGAGGCATGGTTTGTATGTGAATATTTATAATGAATAGTCATGAGTGTATGGTAGTTCAATTAACATCTACATTTGATATAGGTACATATAAACACTAAAGATTTCACGTTCAATTTCTGTCATTGCTGAGGTGTAGTCGATACAAAGTTAGTCTATACAATATGTTTGTCGGTAACTTATGATAGATCGATGCTTGGCTGTGGTTTCACTGACTAATAAGACTGATAAAGCGAAATAGATAAAATATTGTTTCAAATGGCGTTAAGCACCCATAATTGAATAATCTAATGCTAAACAATGACTGTTCATATAATTATCAGATGAAATTATCTTCTAAATGCATATGCCTGCTTATCAGTCTCCAGATTATAGAACTTGAATTACAATAAACATTAGAGAATACCGAAGGGGCAATCAAAAAGGAGAATTCAGTGAAATATGAATATCATCAAAATAAAGATTTCCAATTAGTTTCTGTAGATAATGCACACTTTAGTTAGGCTGTAAGTAGGGCAATATTAGACCACATTTATCACATAGCTATAGACGTTTCGCACGATATTGCCTCGTGCAGCGTAACAAGGTAACTTGCTGACGTTATACAAATGGCAATGATATAAAACAAATGTGACGTTCTTGCCATATTGGACATTTTGACTAGACATGGAAAAGTTGGACAAAAAAACTAATGAACAAGCAAACCTTGCACATTCTACATGTATATTTTAGCCAGGTATGTGAACTTTCTTCCATAATATATAGTTTGTTATTTCTCTTTTGTATTTTATTTATAGTGTCTACTCAAATAGCGTTATCTCGTCGAAAAAATCTAAGAAGCGACGTTTGGACATTGTGGCTAGACATAGCCATTTGGTCACTGTCGCAAAAAGGAAAACTCGATTTTAGCATTTTACCTATAGATGTTATCTGTTTTATGGGTACTTTCTTGTAGTTAAAAAGAAATAATATTTATATGTGTCTGTTTTTGTTTAAATACTTGCATAATGAGGGTTGTCTTACCTGTTTATGAGTTCGAACAGATGTCGAGACTGGATTTGTCTTGTCCGATTTCATCAACATTTCAATCGACAACCAAACGGATATGATGTCACAATAAACACATTACATAGAGTTGGTATGTCAAATTGCGCGCATTTCGGAGTCGAGTTTACCGAGAAACCAGCGAAAAACCAATTTTCGGAACTTCAAATTGTTACGTCGGACATCAAAATATTAGCGTAAAAGTACAACTTTGAACACTGAAATAATTAGAATAAGTTATCAGGAACTTATGAATAATAGCCAGACAGAAGCACGTTGTTTTAGGCTTTATTTAGATATACGCATATTTGAATTTTGCTTTACAACACTGAAATCCTGGACCGTTTTATCAAGACATTGACACCATTTTTCACTGGACGCAATATCGTGCGAAACGTCACACTGTAATAACATGTTTAAAATCATTCTGTTATTAGATTATAATTAACAGTTCTTCATTAAATGAAACAGGAATATCCTAACGGTTTGTCGTGTAATGCAATTTTTGTACGTAACATTAAAATATGACATGTATGCTTTATAACTTTTAAGCTGTTTAAATAATGATTATGTTCAATACGAATATTCCACAAATTTCAAGATTGTTTTCTGCATATGACATTTCCACCGTCACCATTAGTGGCACGCGATGATGTAATACCGCATTGCCACCATGCTATCATCTATCGTGTCTATAAACGTCAAACAACTGCATTATAATTGCATCGTAATTGCATCGTTTGAACGCGGTAACCTGATATAAATGTTCTAAGAATTTCGATTTAACAACACAATACTAATAAATGTGGAGTATTAGTGTTTTAAAAATGGTTCACGTTTCCATGATAAACTAAGATGATTAGATAAAACATAAAATGTTAGAGAGATTAAAGATAACCAAAGCGGAAATCAGGAATGGACATTCCTGATAAACAGACATCAGAACGGAGACAAACGAAACAAAACAAAACAAAGCACAAAAGCAGCAAAAAGTCACAACACAGAAAACTAAGAAGATGAGCAACATGAACCTCATAAAAATAAAGGCGAAGAGGAACAGTTACTGTTATCAGAAACCCGCTGTGTTATCCATATTAAAGTTCTGTAAATCGTGACAAGACATTAGAATGCATAATTGAAATCAGCCTGAAAACAGCAACGAGACGTAGCGTAGAAGAGTGCTGAAGTCTAAAGGTGTACATTGTATTCGACTAAACGGCGAGTTGGATAAACACAAAACAGTAGAAACAATAAGGTAAAGGAATACCATAGACACCCCCATACAGTACATCCACCAGGAGTTGGACAAGGCGCACAGTCATAAAGCTGTTGAATACGAGTTTCTTACTCCAATATTGAAGTTTTCTGATTTGGATTTTATTTCGAGTATGAGTACAGATTTGCTATAAAATAAAACTACAGTTTGTGTTGATTGATTGGTCGATTGGATGATATTAACCGTTAGGTGAACACTGTTTCCGTTATTATTATGGCGAGAGAAAAACAACCACATGTACATGTTGGTCCAAAGGTGCCAGTGTGATGAAACGTTGATTGTCCCAGCTCAATGGCGAGATATATAGGAGTATGGGTATTTCATGTCGTGTACATTTTTGTAATACAGTATTTCAATTATTTCGTGGAGTCAGTTTTAATGATACAAGAGATAGCCACTGGTCTGCCACAAGCTACTGACACATCTTAAGCTGTATCAAGTAAACCTCACTACGAATAAGAATCGAAGAAGAGTTTGAAGATACCAAAGGGGTAATCAGAATGCGTATATCACACAATGTCCAAAAGAAAAAGTACAAAAGAACAAACAACGATCTACGAAACATACACATAACATATCGAGTAACACGAAACCCACTAAAACCGGGGGTGAACGCATGTGCTCCGGAGGAGTAAGGAGTCCCTGATCCACTAGTGACATTCGTCGTGTTAATCTAGTTACAAACCCGGTGATAAGTCAAGGATGAGGAAAAGACCGGGAAGTGTTTACGACAAGTGGAACATATCCGTGGTCATTTGTGACAAATATATTCCATAGCGGTCAACCAAGTCATGGTGGCGACCGTAAGACTTATCAATGATTTCTGAAGCAACTGTATATGTAAATTCAGATGCATGTACGATGGTTTCGGCGAGCTATTGGAATAAAATTAATAAAGCTAAAAATACCATACTGTCGGAACAATTCGTAAATTGCTAGCTCAAGCCGAAACAGGTTAGACTAGAAAGGTGTCTTTATCGGGATAATTTAACTTATAACTTAAATTTTACTTGTTACAAGAGTAATACGTCGGGTCTACTAGTGGAGTGGGAACTGCTCAAATTTCCGGAGCACCCGAGTTCACTCCCGCTTTAATGACGTTGGTGTTGCTCAATCTTTAGTTTTCTGTGTAATATTTTGTCGATGAATGTATGTCTTTTTCCCCTTTTTGTTTGACCATTGTATTTTTTTTCCTTTTTCGAATTACAACTTCACATTATCCCTTTGATTGCTCCATTATATTCTGATGAGTGAATGAAACTACACCCCCCTTTTTGTTTTTGATATACCGTCCTCTCCTTGTATTGTAGTGTTTAATATACTGTGGTAGAACTTTAAATAAAACGTGCTTCACAGTTACTGGTTTATGAAATGAATTATTTGAATATTTGTTTATTTTTAGTATTAAGCGAGACATATTGATGAAAATCCTGGAGATTTTGTAATTGTTTTGTTTACCATTGTGAGTTCGACGTTATTTTCGTCATCATTGCCATTTGTATAATACCATCGTATAACGCCAGTAAGACGTATCATTCTGAAATTAAACTTAACACCCCCAGAGATTTAAATTGTCTTGAGATACAGTCTAAAACATTTCATCATGTATCAATAATACTTTGATAAAATGAAAACATTTATTTCTGTCAGCAATATATTTCTATATAATTCGTTCAGACATTTCATTGATATGTTAGTAAAGCAGTTAGATTCTAAAATCAGACTGCATTGTCAATACAGCGAGACAAAAACTATAAAAACAAAGCCTACTCTTAAATGATTTCGTTGTATTTTTAACACGATTAGCACAGTATAAAAATGATTGTATTGTGATGTCACTATTACTCGTGTGTTAAGATTATGCGTGTTTAGCGACACAGTATTTCGGTTAAATCGTTCGCGGTCAATTTAATTAGTGATAAATGATAGAAGACACAGGAAAAACTACAACCGAATTCTAGAATGTCCCTTACACATGTTATAACATAATTAGCATTGCTTAGACTACACTTCTTAATGGGACTGAATCAAACACACAACTGAACTTGGGATAGATAATGATTTGCGGTAGCCACCATGGCTTGGTTAATCGCTGCGGAATATGTGTGTTAAAAATGACCACGGACATGTTCCGGCAATTGTAATGAGAGCCCGGTCCTTTCATCATTCATGCCATCACCTGGCTCGTAGCAAGAGTAATACGACTGGCGACACTAGTAGAACGGGAACTGTTTATTTTCCGGAGAACCTGGGTTAACCCCAGTTATTAGTGGGGTTCGTGTGTGCTCAATCGTTAGTTTCCTGAGTAGCGCATTTTAGATCATTGTTCGTCCTTTTTCTCCTTGTTATTTTGGCCATTGCATTGTCTATTCTTACGGCATCTGATTACCCTTGTTGGTATCGTCAAGCTGTTTACATAGGTTGATTAAAAGCTAAACCCGTCAGGATATGTGTAAAATATCCATGTTATCAACGTCCGTTCATTCGTGAATTAATAATGGGCTTTTTTCTATAAAATGCCATGGTAAATTGTTGATTAACACCATGCATGTGGACATTTCAGTTTTATCATTTGCAATGTTGGATGTTTATTGTGCTAGCTCAGGCAAGCAACAGTTAGTAGTTACACATGTCGCCCGACACTTTCTCTATTTCTCAGCCAGTCAGCCTTTGCTACAACACTATCCGCATGCGTGCTTAGCGAAAGAGACACCAGCAAATAAACTAATATTTGTTCTTTGGCTGAATCCGACAAAGGATCAAACAATTAGCAAACAACGCTAACCATTACACGAGCGAGGTGGTCTAAAGCATTCACATATAATGATATAATTAAAGCAAGCATTTTAATCCTCATCTATTTCTCTTTAAAAAAAATTAGATTTTTTATTTTCAGTTTCTAAATAACGTAATGGTTAATTAAACTACGTCATCATCCCTCAGGTATCCAAGATTTATAAACTAGTTGATTTTCAAATATTTTGATCTTGAGCGTTCCAGAAACGCGTCGTGCGTACTAAATTGGATATCTACGTTTTTATCTATATACTAGACTTAGTGTTGCTTGTTTATCTAATTAAAACAATAAACGTGAGAGAAACCGAAGGGCCAATCAAGAACGGACATTCCAGTCCTATGTGGTCGTGCTAAATTATTTCGATTATATTTACTCTATTCATGTAATATATCTAGATTATTATACTGATTAAGCAAAATATATATGCAATATATGAATTGTGTTGACAATACCTGGAGGAAACCACGATAGCTAAAGAACATTGGATTAGACAAATGGAGTATCAACAGCCAATTACTCTAAACATTCAACCTACCGCAAATCACTGAAAATTACTGCCGCAAGTCTGTGAAAACTGAAAAGTCGTTTCCGTGTACACTTCGTGATGTACGGGAACGCTTAGTGGTGATAAGCAGATATGAATATGACTACTTTATTGTACTGCTCACAATAACTTTAAAGCAAACTTACAATAGCATCAGTAAATTATGTTAAAAGAGCACAAATATAAATAATGTCTATCTGTTTATACCACAGAACAAGGACAACAAGATAAACAATCATCTACAAACCATTACAGAGACAATTAAATATTGAGCAACAGCAAACCCCCTAATACCCAGGGGGTACATTCAGATGCTCCAGAATGGTAAGCAATTCCTGCTTCGCTAGTGGTACCCGTCGTGTTACTTCACATAAAGAAAATGCATAGCATAAAACACTGTTTAATGTTTAATTTAATTTGTGCCGATAAAATATTATCTCGTTCAAGAATTATAGATATAATTCGTAACAAATGTATTCACTTCCCCGGAAATCTGTATCATTGATATAAAGCCAGTCTTCATATTGCAATATTATTCCTGTCAAGCTTCGATTAATTAAAATTTCTCCATGCAATTAATTGGGGAAGTGTCTTGCAGAATGCAATTCCACATGGTATACATTATAATACCAATTAATATTGTGTTCACGTCTGATATTTAATACCTGCATTGTTCATATTACGTCTCTATGTGATTTTACACGACTCGTTTTTAAATGAGCGAATTATTTTCTTTAATTATAATTTGTTACAAAACTATACCAATTGGTTGGTGTACAAATAAGGAATGTAATCACATTGTTCTCACATCAAAATGCGTTATAAACAAGTAATTGTGGATAAAATATTCCCAGTTTATATCTTAATAAAGGTACTGAGGGGTATTTAAAAAGAAATATTGTATTGACTGTTGGCTTGTTTAAGCTGCACAATAATATATTCACAAAACACTAGTTTTAACAAAATGGAAAACAACAAATACCATATAATGGGAACAGTTCGAAAAAGCAACAGACAATCGTAGAAAGAAGCAAAATCGCTTTCACAAGCACAAACATTAAAAAAATGGCTTGGCTAAGTTAGCTTAATGGGTCCAAACTAACCGTCTTAGTGCAATGATATGGTTATGCGAGTTTTTTCACATGTGGGTAAGATGCCAACCATCGCATATAACCGGGCGGACACCGTTATTACAAAGGACATTATGATTTAGGACATTATACATAATATATTTAATCTTCATTACAGTGTATAGTTCATGTTGCTCGATTTATACTTTTCTGTGTAGTGTTTTGTAGATCATTGTGGGTACTTCTGCGATTTACGACTTCTGATTATTCCTCTGGTATCTTTCTTGCTATATATAATATTAGTTCTATTAAAGACAATGGATGGTCACGATTATCATATCCATATTGAATAGTACATTAACATAGAAGAAAACTGAAGAGGCAATCAAGAATGAACAATCCAGAGACGAAGACAAGCAAAACAAAGCGTACTACAGAGAACGAGGAAGATGAGCAACAAAACCGAGTGAACCCAGATACAGGTACAGGCGAAGGGTAGGCAGTTCATATTTCTTAAACGAAAGGCAGCTAGCCCGATCCTTTAATTTCATGTTCCGCTAAATAGATGATGTCCTTTCACTAAATAATTCTAGGCTTAGCGACTTCGTTGATTGCATCGATCCCATTGAGCTTGAAATCATATACAGAAAGGTCTGCTTCCTACCTTGACCTACACCTCGAAATTGACAGCGAGGGGCGGTTAAGAACGAAACTTTACGACACAAAAGATGCTTTCAATTGTCCCAATGTGAACTTTCCATTCATATGTAGCAACATTCCACCAGCAAATTGGAGAGGCTACAGTTGGAGGCAGCTAGAATTATCACCGGACTTCCAATCTTTACCAACACAGAATATCTATATAGAGAAACTGGCTGGGAGAGATTGGAAGAAAGAAGAACTATGAGAAAGCTCCAATTATTATATAATATCCAAAACGGTAGCACACCCTCTTATTTACTCGATCTTATTCCCCCAACAATCCAAAGTACGACTAGTTATCCCCTTCGAAATGGCAACGATATTATTGTTCCATTCTGTAGACTATCTTTAACTAGAAATTATTTCGTCTCGGCTACAGTAAGGGAATGGAATAACCTTAATCATTCAGTGCGTAATCTTGACACACTATCTAAATTTAAAAAGGCAATCCGCAGTCCAATCTCAATGCCAATTCCGAGACACTATTCTTATGGTCCTAGAAAACTAAATATAATTCTAACACAGCTTCGCTGCAATGCATCCTTCTTGAATTACGATTTATGTAAAGTAAAAATTGTATCAAATGCTTCCTGTAACTGTGGCGCACCATGTGAAAATTCTCACCATTTCTTTTTTGATTGTGATAAATATACAGATAATAGGGAAATAGTAATATTTAATAGTCTTAACTGGCTACCTTCTAACATTAATATTGATGTAAATCTACTGACAAAAGGAAGTGATCTCCTAACATATGAAGAAAATATAACCATTTTTAAACATGCTTTTAAATATATTAAAGACTCCAAAAGATTTACAATTGTCTAAATGATCTAAAGAACCAACACACATCTCCAAAAGTATTTATTCTCTTTTCTTTTTTCTTTATTCTTTTTTTTTTCGTACATTGTCTAAACTTATGTTTTTGTATATAGTCATTCTTTGTATATTTAACTCTATGCTATTATATACATATTACATCATTTCATTGCGCATGCTAATCCATATTGTAAATTATTGTATTCGGGAGAAGACTTCATAAGTTGGAAAAACTTGTGTCCGATCCCTATTTGTTATATTTAGCAAATAAAAATATGCTTAAGCTAAAAAAAAAATCCACCAGCACCTGCATATATCTTTATATATCTCTAATTGATACGATATTCCAGAGCTTGTGGTTCCTATTTCCTTGATAGAGGGTTGCTGCTATCAAGGAAGCTACTGAACCAAGGGTTCCTCTTGGTATAATTGAAGTCATAGCTACGAAAATATTACGGTAGCCAACATAACTTGGTTGACCGATATGGAATATCTGTGTCACAAATGACCACGGATATGTTCCACTTGTTGAAAACACTTCCTGGTCCTTTCCTCATTCACGACCTATCACAAGGCTTGTTACTAGATTAACACGACGGGTGCCACTAGTGTAGCTGGAACTTCTGACCCTTCCAGAGCACCTGATTTCACCCTGGTTTTCAGTGGGGTTCGTGTTACTCGATCTTTAGTTTTATGTGTATGTTTTGTAGATCGTTGTTTGTCCTTTTGTACATTTTCGTACTACCCCTTTGATTTCTTCAAACTCTTCTGATAAGTCGTGTTATTTCTTCGACTTGATTGTCTATTTATCCATTCGATATCTTCAAAGGTTTCTAATAGGCAAGTCTGGTCAAGTCTTGTCGTTGATACAAGACAGAACAAAATTACGTACAATTTGGCAAATGGATATTCCGTAACGGTTAACAAGGTTAAATAATCCAAATATCCAATAATTAGTGTTCCCCTCAAATGGACTCTTTACCTAAATAGAGTGAGTGGTTGTTATTTAACGCCAACTCAGGAATCCTTCAGCTATATCATGGCGAGAACATGTTAATTTTTAATGAGAGTTTGATGAGGTCCGTTTAGCTGGAATTTTACAGTGCTAGTTACTGAAATATTAGTCTGGGGGTATACAATGTCGCTTCACTCCGACACAGTCTCCTGATTCCGAGCCAACCAGTCTTTATCCTTTTTCTTTAATGATGTGTGCTTAGTGAAGATTACCTGATTAGATCATGTGTTGTTTCAGTTCTGTAGACGTATGGGGAACACACCTTAAGTATATAGTAATTTACCAGCACGCACATCATTACTAGAACTCTCTCTAACCGTATAATAGATATATTGTTAATTATAATTTCATCCATAATTAATGCGATACCACGGAGTACATTTGTAATAAATTATTTTCCGCAATGATTTATAGCAAACGTGAACATTCATCAATAAAGCAGCATTTCCGGTCGGTAATTTGTTGTTAATTATTTGTTAAGGCGTAAGCTTTTCAAAGTAGAATGTGCTATGGAGACCATTATGTTCTAAGTTCTGTAATTTGGAATTGGTCCTAATTGCTATTTATTATTCAAGCAATTCAATTAATTAAATATGTTCAAAAATTAAATTAAATATGAAAATTAATCAGTACATAGTAATAGAAAATAACGATTTTTCAAAGATAAATCATGTTTTATATGCTTTTATTTAAAAAAAGAAAAGGAATATTTTGCACATACAACACAACGGAAGTGATCATAATGGCAAACAAGGACTGATGTGGTGTTACCTGTTCAACATCATGTTAGTCCGGCTGAGAGATCGAACCTCGGTCTTTGTGTACACGATAACGTTATGTGATGACGTTTGTTAGTGACTTTCTTTGAATAGATGGCTCTTCCTCCATCAATAAAACTGACGTTCACAACAAGACTGATGTTTGGTGTATGATGTTCAACCCCACTTTCAACAATATTTCAGCTATATCGTGGTGATCAGTTTTATTGGTGGAGAAAACCAACGAACTGCAGCAAGTCACTGACAAACTTGATCGTACTTGTATTGAACACACCTCGCCATGGACGGCGATTGAACGCACAACTTTAGTGGTGATATGCACTGATTGTACACGTAGTTGTAAATCCAACTACCATATGACCACGATCATCACGGCCCCAATATTACTGAAGTATATTTAATATCAACATGTAACACCAATAACACAACACTAAAGGACCCTCACCATTACCCTCAAAGACAAAATTAAATTAAATTCCCCCTAATTGATACCTCCTTTATTGTTTAGGATATAATATATAGAAATGCTATTTTTACCACGACAGCTACCTGCATGTTAACGTGACAACCATGTCTGTCCTTATTTGTATGCCAACCGTAAAATGTAATATTGTAGCAAATTCTAATTAATACAATAATTCAATTTTATTAAACAACGAGTCGTGTAAAATAACATGGTCGTAATATTTGTATTAAAGATATAGATCAGATATGGCCATACTTGTCACAGAGAATGCAAATAAGTCGGCGACATGCCATATATTGCGCGATAATTTTTTTGTTAAATAATTGTCTTTGAGAGATTTATATCAATCCAAGTTTGACACGAATATTATTGGAATTAAAAAATTGTTCGACATCAATGATATATAATACAAATCATCGGAGAAATTGATATCGTTATTCTGAACTGCATTTCTATATTGGGGCGATATAATGAAATGTCACTGAAAAACAATGCAATTAAACAGAGTTAAATATAGGTATGAGTCTTATCTCTACAGTATGTGCTATTGTTTGTACGTGATTTACTATTTTCGTATTTGTGCTCTTTCAACCTTTACCTACTGCATGATTAACTGATGCTGATAAGGGGCCGTCGTGGCGGTTATCGCATGGTAGTTGGATTTACAACTACCTATGTAATTAGTGCCTATCACTACTGATGGCAGGTCGGTGGTTTTCTCCGTGTGTTTCGGTTTCCTCCACCAATAAAACTGACCGCCACGATGTAGCGGAAATAGTGTTGAAAGCGGCGGTAAAAACTATCAAACGAAGAAACTAACAAAACGATGCTGATTTTCTGTTTCCATGACGGTTCAATGACACGAGTTATGTGCACTAAATTATATATCTATGTTTTTATTACTACCACTAGGCCGATACCTCTGATAAGGGTAATAACTGATGGGAGACTATTTAATCCCATAAGGTATCATCCGCCCAGTAGTCAGTGTTTTGGCACTGTTATGGTTTATTAGATATATTTTGTATCGAAATTTACAGTTTCTAAATCATGTAATTATTATTAAAACATAGGTTCTCCTCCTTCCAACATAAGTGACATTAGCCGATTCGGGCTATCCCGATTAGATCCTTTCGTTTTCTTGCTCACAACGACATATACATTGTTTGGCTTTCAAATATTTTGGCTTTGAGCTAACCGAAGAAGGTTATTACAGAAATGCGTCGTGTGCTCTAAATTTGCTATCTGCGTTTTTATTTCATTATTATGCGGCGAATTACTTTCATAGTAATATGTGTAAATTACTATAACACTAACTATATAACTATTATTGTATTACTAATATCAAAACTAGATGAGGAACGGAGTATTACGGGAATGGACAATGGCGCATGAGTGAATTATCATCGCTGTTAGGTGACGAGTGATTCCTTTTTTATGTGCAAAAGTGAATCATTTTTGCAATTTCCTCATTCATGAATTATCACCGGGCTATTAACACTATTGGAACATGAACTGCTCACCCTTCCAGAGTACCTGAGTTCACATCCGATTTGCATTGGGATTTGTGTTGTTCATGTCGTTAAATTACATACGATATAAGTTCTGTGCTATGATGCCAGGCACGAATTCCGGATACAAATAATTCTCGGTTCGTCGTTACTTCCATTTGTTTTGTAGTGGGGATCATGCTTTTTCTATGTTATTTGTATTTATATATGCATACTGGTCTCAAACAAGATTACCATATCACATCATGTCCGTGTCGTTACTAGTGGAGCAGGAGCTGTTTACCGGAACACATAATTTCACCTTGTTTTAGTGGGTTTCTTAATGCTTATTTTGTTTTAGTTTTCTGGTACTGATTTGTAGTAACCAAAAACAATCGAAGATATTGAATTTAGTGCGCACGATGCGTTTCTAGAATAAATTTACTTTTGTCATTTACTTTTTCTGTTTGCCCGTTTGTCCTTTTACCGTTAGTATTATAACGATTACTGTGCAACTCAACATACACATAATGAAGTTATAAGCATTGCAAAATATTTAGTTTGACAGAAAGTCGTAGGCCATAGCATTACAAGTACTACAGAAGTACGACGTGCATCTTTATTTAAGGATGGCTGTACTAGTCGGCAGATATTAAGTCATGATCACGGATATGTTCCACCTGTCGTAAGCACTTTCTGGCGCTTTACGCATTCTCGACTTATCATCGGGTTTGCAACTAGTGTAACACGACGGGTGGCTCTGGTGGAGCATGACCTGCTTATCCTTCTAGAGCACATGGGTTCATTCCCGTTTTTAATGGATTCATTTTGTTTGATCTTTTGTTTTCTGTTGATCGTTGTCTTGTCTGCTTTCTTTTTTCAATAGAAATAAAGAGCATGCAAGCTATACGGCAGAAAAACTAACGCGAGGTGGAAACGTCTATGTGTCTGTAAGAGAGAGGGATTGCCATGACATGCAAAGAGTTCCATAAACCATAGAGCATTTAGTATAGAACAACATACCATCCTTTGATAAGTAGAGTTTGATACCAAAGGGGTAATCTCAATTCGTAAATCGAAGACAGACAACACAATGGCCAAAACAAAAAGGACAAGAGGACAAAACATACACGTAAAACCAAAGATAAAAGATTGTCTGATCGATTATCACACCAAAAACAAGTCATAACCGGACCTTCGTCTCGATTTGATAATGTATTTCTTCATGAGATAAACAACCACAACACTATCATCCAATGGCACTATGTTAAGATTAACAATATGATGATAGCCAATTTTGGAATACTTTTGTCATCTACATATTCAAACATTAGTATTCGTCATTTATGAATTGTAATTCGTTTTTGTCAAGTGCAATTAGCTCCATCAATTTAGGAACATGGGTTTGAGAATATTGCAAAACACTAGTGGAGCAGAAACAGCCTACCATTCCGGAGCACCTGAATTCACCCGCGGTTTTTAGTGGGGTTCGTGTTACTCGATCTGTAGTTCTATGTGTATGTTTTGTAGATCGTTGTTTGTTCTTTATTACTTTTTCTGTTGCCCATTGTGTTGTCTGTCCTTCTTCGATATAATGATTCTGATTTCCCCTTTGGTATCTTCAAACTCTTTTTTTACAGTTTGTTTGTTATTATTTAATTTACTTTTATTAAGTTTGTCTGCAATTTTCCCGATACCTTTCATCTTCTTCCAACGTTGTCTTACCAGTCGCTTCCTATTTCACAGAAATATTGACCAGGTCTATGCAATCAATAGCTAATAACGTTAAAGACAGATATGCAATGGTATGAATCTGTACTAATACTATAAAGATACCATAGCAGCGAAAATGTAGAATATTTTTTTTTCTATTTCAAGCGAATGTCATATGAAGGTCACAGACATAAAATATGGAATTGGTACACGCACAGAATTTACATATTAGAGATAATAATTAATGTCTTTGTCAAGTATGGCATTTGTATTAGAAAATTGAACCATATATATGTATATGCAACTATTTCACATTCAAACACTACATATTTCAGAATGGTAAGCAAACAATGCAGTCGCGTTTGATATATTTAAAAGAATATATATAGAAGTTCTGTTCGACTAAATTAAAAAATATTTCCTGTTTAAGGCCACCAAATTTTACCATGTCAGGAAAGAGAGAGGTCTTGCCTTTGTTTGTTAGGGGTATCCATTTGCCTTTTTCTACGATTTTCTACAAAAATAACTTGTGCAACCGAGATGTATGCAGATATATATACGTTTTTTCAATCCTAAATTTGGAATACAATAAATACACATCAATCATAAATGTTCCTATGTTGGGGTCATCATTTTATTTGGGAAGGAGAAATTGCAATCAACAAACGCTTGGTTATAAATTGGATCAATTAACAAGGCAATTTAAAATAAAAATTGTGTCACTCATGCCAAAACGATATAGAAACAAAGTTGTGACTCTATATGCCTTTGTCAAAAATAGTCATATGTAAATCACAACTATCCCATCTGCTGATTCGTTCCACATATTGACGGTTTGATGATTCTTGACGCTACTTTCAACAATATTTCAGTTATATCGTGGTGGAGGAAACCGGAGAAAACCACCGACATGTCGCAAATAAGTGACAAACTTTATCACATAATGTTGTACACCTCGACCTGATCGAGGAAAATGCGCGGTGATATTACAATTGCACGTCATATTATAAGAAAAGATGCTAACTTTACATTGTCCTATTTCAAATTGTATAACTGTCCTTAACGATACTATGATCTGTGAAAGCCCGATTGTTGTCGGGGGAGAATATCGCATTAAAATCAAGAACACTAAGTAAATCTACATCGCAGTATCGCTGACGCTATGTTTTATAATCATTGAAACTAAAACCCTTAGAAATGACGCAGTTACATGTTATTTCTCTATTTAAAAGTTCAAACAGGGTACTAAATGGAAGCTGACACTAATTATAAATTCATTACTGTGTGGTTTATATAGATTGTGTAAGCTTAATTACTGGCAGTATTGGGGATATGATATATCCTTTTATATATGGTCCCTGATTACCTTTTTGATATCTTCGAATTTTTCTTGCAAGTTTTTATTTGGTTATGTCATTATAATTTGAGTACGATTATTAGTCTCAAACGCCACTTTCCACAATATATAAACGATAGAGAAAACCGAATGGACAATCCAGAGAAACTACGTACACAAGACACACATGACGATGACAAACATAACATAGACAAAAAAAAAAAAAAAAAAAACAAAAAAACATAACATAGACAACTAAAACATTGCGAAGCTCAGACCCCACCAACAACTGGGGGTGAACAAAAGCATCCGCGAAAGACAAGCAGTTACTATTTCTTATAAGACACCTACAATGTTACTCATATAGTCAATATGTGTTGCTATATCGAGGAGGTTGCATGGACGAATATGTTGTAGACTTCGAGAATAACCAATCTGCCCATATTCTTGAATAAATGCATTGCACAAGGTTGTTTTAGTAGACATTGCCCCCTCCTTGGGTTTTGGAGAGCACTTGTTTGGTATCGGTAGTGCTTAAATGAAATTAAATTCCAAACGATCTCGGCACCAACAGCCCCATACAACTGTGGTGGCATAATAATGCGAAAGTACCATAGCTTTTCAAAACTCGCAATACAGTGCAAAGTTTAAATATTAATATATTGTTACCGAATATTATTGACGAAATAATCTACACTATGATTGTATCCATTCACTTGTGCATATAATGTTATAATAATACTCTTAAATCAGAAAAATGTAAATTAGTTGTCAAGTTTTTTGCATATGTTTTTTTCTTTTTCTTTTTTTTAAATATCTATCACATCTGTCAGCAAATGTGTAAAGTGGGTCTGCAGCATTAAAAGTATGGCTACTGTCAATTATTATGTCATTCCACTTAAAAACAGATGAACGTTGTGGTGCAATCACATAGTAAACTTACAATCACTGCATATAACCACTAGGATGTGAGTTTAATACCAACTTGAGGCAATGTGTTCTCGATACAAGTTCAGCCATTTGTATGCTCAGTGATATTCTCCGAGGACTCCGGCTTCCTCCACTAATAAAACTAACTTGATATAACTGAAATAATGCTGAAGGTGGCGTTAAACGCCTATAATTATTAAAATTGCAACGATTAACTCAAGCTGAATTGTCGCATTATTGAATTCACACACTACATCGGTTATTGTATCATACACAAACATTGAAGGAAATATTTTGGTATAAAGTGCAAATTATGGATGTTAATCAATGCACCAGATTACTTTTTTATTTTTATTTGGTTTGGGCTATACCATTTAACACTGTTATGTTGTTTCTTTAATTCCTGGTTTATATGATTGTTTGTGTGGTATATTATGATAACATCTGTAATATTATTGCTATTGGTATTCAGAATTAGCAATCTAAAATTCAGAATTTAATATTATTCTTAATAAATATATTAGCGAAGAACTACAATCAAAATAAATAAATGATCAGCGAACATTTGTGGTTATAATTGTATAATAAACAGCATTAAACAGATAAAGTCAGTCAACCTTTTTGATCTAGATACTGGATAATTTTTTTTTAGAGACGAACGAAGACTGCGCATAACTGAAGATATCTTCCAGCAAAATGAACTCTCCGTTTACGAGATCACTAATAGGTCAGACACTGGACGTAGACATTACATCATACTTATAGTATATAAGATAGCCAATATTAAATAATCAAATAGCTATTATGCGACGAAAAAATACAAGTAACAGTATAACACGTTTTTATAGAGATTTAATTTTCTGACCTGAGACATTAAATGTCAATATTAACGCTAAATTAGATATCAACGTTGTTCTAACGACTGATTTGTATGTATGTTTTGTGTTTTCCAAATTTACATCCATGGATTCCAATTAATTTTGTGATACCATACAACATACTCTTATATGTTCTTAGAATAAGCTGTACAGATTGATAGACAGTCTCCTCTACTCTTTTATATTGCTTGTGTGACCTCTATTTGTTTGTCTTAAATCTGGGCCATAAATGTTTGCTGTTCAAGCTGAATGTCAAGGTACCATAAGTACGATGCTCTGTTATATGTGGATGCCGAATGTTATTCCAATTTCCACGACTTTACGAAACACAAATATATGCAACAAGCTTGCTGCTAAATATCAGTAGACCTGAACCAAACAAATGTGTTGGTTGTGGGATGGCTCATGTCTTATGTTTGCTTGCGTCTAGCAGTGACCAACACTTATTGGGTTCTGTCCTTTTTTTCTTCGTCTTGTGTACCCTAGGCTGCCAGTTTCCCTGGATTATCCATATTGATTATCCCTCTGTATTCTCTAACGTCTATATGTGTAGAAGACCAAAAGTATTGCTTGCAGTTGCAAGAAACATAGAAAAATTACAGTTAACAGAAAATAATAGCTTTGACTGGGCATACTTTATTTTCAACTTCCTGTCAAAATAGTAAGTAGGTCATGATCATGAACTGATGACATCTTTTTATCGGACTTGATTGCATATATGAGTAACACGGCGGGTGTCTTATAAGATGGAGGGACTTGCTTACCCTTCACGAACACGAGTTCAAACCAAGTTTTGTGGTGGGGTCTGTGTTTCTCAAGTTTTTAAGTTTTTTGTGTTGTCCTAGTATGTGTCTTTGCGTTTTTAGTACCGTGTGGTGATGTTCGTTGCGATTTCCGTATGAAAACGATGTCTGGTTCATCTTAACCTCCAGTTGTTTGTAGGAAGACTCATGTCTTATTTACGTTATTTGTGTTTGATTGCGCATAGTGGTTCCACCACATATTGCATTGTGTTTGTTCTTTTGTTTGTCTTCGTCTTGATTATGAAGGTGTCCAGCATATATTTTGTTGTTTGTTGTTCTGTTTGTCTTCGTCTTAAGTCTTGTATATGGTGATGTCCAACACACATTGTGTTGTGTATTGTTATGTTTGTCGTTGTCTACTGTCTTGCATACCCAATGTTGCAAATTTCTCTGGATTATGCATTCTTGATTACCACTTCTGTTTCTCTAACGTTTATTCATTAAATAATTACTTGGATTCTTGCAGAAATATACATTATCCCCTTAATGAAAGAATACGCATTATTCGAGTTCAGGTTATGCGGTACTAAGTGTAAACTCTATTTATAGGCAGTATTTTAGCAAAGTCAGTACACTCTTATTGACAAGTAGAATTTTCAATGAGTTGATTAATTATCTTTACATTATAGAGAGATAGAAATAGACTTCAACAGCTAATATTTGCTATTTTGTTGTAATTATGAAAAGAAAGTTTAAACAGTGATAGTCAACAATCCCACAAATATGAACAAAATGAACAATAACCTCCCATTTAAAAACATTGAACATAACACAGACCCCGATATATAACGTTGTCAATCTAGGTCCTGGATGTGAATAAGCACAACAAGGTGGCGATTTATATCGGATAGTTGGATCCCACCTCTGCCCCCTCTTGATAATTTGATATCCATCAACCTTTATTGATTCCTTGATGTTTATTCGTCCATCGTTATTGTGATTGTCTTTTATTCTTTATTGGTTTTTGAATGGACTAGATATGAACATACATAAAACTAAAAATAAAATGTTGTAAAACGTAATTACTGTCTACAGTTTGGTTTGTTGTACAATAACATTTTACATTATTTTTATTGGTTATTATTGAGAGCAGGTGCTCGACTAAGTCTCAACTCTATGACTGGTATGCTAAGTGATCAATACAAGTCAACGCATCCTATAATAGTCTTTTGTTATGAAAGAAGGACATCAACGTCATTATAGATAACAGTTGGGGATCCTTTATTTACTCATCTGAACCTTACAAACGTCTTTAATATAGTCCTTGTTTTCCTTTATATAATGTTGCGGTTAATGGATCTTCCTTTGACTTGATTAATGACTTGCACTTCGCGCTATTGTGACGAGAACAAGTTCACAAGCCATAAATAAACGTTAGCGAACATCGAAGGGGCAATTTAAAATTAACAATCCAGAGAAACTGGCAGCATATGAACATAATGTATACAAGACGAAAAAAACCAAAGCAAAAACACAACGCAATATGTGTTTAACACCACTATACGAAAACAACATCAAATAACGTAAATAAGACACGTGTCGTCATAATGTTAGTCCTTTTTTTACCTTACAGAAAGTTACGGTTAATACTATTTGAATTTAATTGATTAATGACGTGCACTTCGCGATATTCTATTCTTGACGACAACAAGGCTACAAGCCATACATCAGATAGAAATGTGACATCCGCTTCGCATGAGGATGTTTGTTCAATTTTCAAACAAAAAAAATGGAGATAATTGGTAGAGTGGGAAAAATTGTCTTACAACTATATGGGTTCGATACAATGGAAAAGAAAAAAAAAGATACCATAGTTAAATCAGAAACGCTATTATATTTTCAGTGCATCATAAAATAGTTCCATGTGGTAAAGTCTGTTAGAATTTCGGCATGAAAACGGTGTTATATTCGTTTTTACCTCCAGTTGTTTGTAGGAGGAGCTTATGCCTTATTTACCTTATTCGTGTTTGTTTGCGCATAGTCGTTTCCAGTCCAACGCATATTGTGTTGTGTTTTTGCCTTGTTTGTCTTCGTCTTGAGTACCTTGTGTTGCCAGTTTCCATGAACTGTCCATTTGTTATTCTCGAACGTGTTTTTATTATGTTAGCAGTCAAGAATCTTGAGCTTAGTGTTGCTATAGGAAATGACATATCCACACATTAACCATATTTGAGCAACATGCCCTATTTGTCATAACATATTACCTAAGCTTTTTCAGGGATCAAACTAAAACAAGAATTCATACAATGACAATCGTTTTGACGATGACATCAATTAGGTACCTAATGATTTAAAAATTACAAGATTTTCCAGGCTGCTTTATAAAGTATTCCAATGGTCCGGTTACTTACAGTAATTGTATACTATCGTCTTTAACCGAAGGTACCTGAGTACATCCAATATTTTTGGTAAGGTCAGTGTTGTTCATCTTTTTAGCTTTTTAGCTTTTTGTGTTGTCCTATTATGTTTATTTTATGTTCTGAGTTTCGTGTTGTGATGTCCGTTGCAATTTCCCCATAGAATCGATAATGTGCTTGTCTTTACCTCCAGCTGTTTGTAGAGGAGCTCATGTCTTATTTACGTTATTTATGTTTGTTTGCGTATAGTGATGTCCAACACATAATGTGTTGTATGTTCCTTCGTCTTGTGTGCCCTATGTTGCACATTTCTCTGGCCCCTTTGGTGTTCTCTAACGTTTGTTATACACACAGGCAAAACACATAATTGTGTTCCATGCTGCAATATGTCTGCATGTACAACTTGATACTTTTATTTGGGAATGAATCCAGACAATCCATTTTGATGTTTGACTTTTGTAACAAATGTCAGTCTCCTTATCGCACCGACAATGTTCTATGAGAAAATAAAATGCTACAGTTTGGTAAAACATTCAATTTTTAAGATAAAATATGGAAAATATCAACATTAAATGTTTATCCATATTGTATGATTTTTTGAAATGTAAAACAAAATTGCGTCATCAGTCCATTTAATATATTCAGTTTTATGTTCTGAAAAATCCTAAAGGCCATTATAGCATGAATCGTTCACCTCAAATTGAAAATGTTTTTATTTTGTTTTGTAAAGCCCTATATTTCACATTGAATACATAAAACCTAATATCTGCTTAGCCTATTTTTTTTTTTCATAGGAAAACCATAATTTTATTCTTGAATATTTACATTCTGGGTAACATCGTGACATAGGAACCTATTATTGATATATATTCATGCAACCAGACGATATTTTTCAGATTTGTTTTCTTGGTATTTTAAAATAAATCAGAAAACAAGACAAGACATGATGTTTTAATAATTTCACATGCACCTCAAACACGTTTCATAAACATATCGATTTCATGCGGATACAACGCGATTTATCGGAGTATTGACCTCGGACGATTTGAGTACGCCGTAGGTGATCGATTCCAGTTAGAAGAAATGGCGTAAATGTGATAACGACCATGTTAAAATCAAGATAAATAAGACCACGGAACAAACAATATATAAGTAGCAAAATGTCAATGTATTGTTCTAATATACGGTGCTGCTTCAGGTTACTCAACTGACAACTGATTAAAACTTGGGTAAAATAGTTCTCATATTTTGATACTTGAGAAAGCATTTCAAAGCGAAATAACGCCATAAGTCAACTGTCCAATAGCCCTACATATACCGTTAAATACATAAAACCTGATATCTGCATAGCCTAGTTTTTTTCGTCATAAGAAAACCATAATTTTATTCTTGAGTATTTACATTCAGTGTAACATCGTGAAATATCAATGTTTTATTGATATCTATTCATGCATCCACGACGATATTTTTCAGATTTGTTTTATCGTTATTTTAATATAAATCAGAAAATAAGACAAGTCATGATGTTTAATAATTTCACATGCACCTCAAACACGTTGCATCAAAATATCGATTCCTCGCGCTTACAACAGGAATTATCGGAGTAATAACCGCGGACGATTTGAATACGCCGTAGGTGATCGCATCCAGTTGGTAGAAGCGGCGTAAATGTGATAATGACCATGTTAAAATCAAGATAAACAAGATCACGGAACACATAATACATAAGTAATACAATGTCAATGTATTGTTCTGATATAAGATACTGGTTTGATAAAGGTAATAACAAAATTACCGAACTCCGAACAATCTTATAAAGGGAAAGTCAAAACTCATAATTATATAAACAGACAAAATCAGTCAACAACCGGAAAACTGTGAAAACCGCAATGACCCTGACTTGGTACAGGCATTTCTAAAGAAATGGTGGGTTGAATCAGATTTTAAGGCGCCAAACCTCCCGCTCTCATTACGGTTCAAAGGTTCCGGCTGTCACTGTAACAGTATTTAAATACAGGAACAAAATAGGTAAAATAGTTGTCAAAGCAGTACCATATTCGGTGACGTAAATGTCAAAAATATTTTTACGTCACACATTGACAAAAAAATTCTTCACATTTTGGACTTCTTTATCTTTATACATTTTCACTATATGAAAATGCATCGCTTATAATTATTTCTGCAGAGACGGAATATATTTCGACAAGATATTGGTATCGGAATATAAACTTTTTAAGAGATCGAATAAGGCGAATCTTTTAATAGCCCTGGTCCAGTAGCCTGTTTCTCAGATGACGACTACTGATAAAAGCATGGTCGACTTGGGTAACATGACGTTCATATGTTGATACTTAAGAAAGCATTTAAAAGCCAAATAACAACTTAAGCCAACTCTCCAATTGGTCTCCGAACTATTGAAAGGTCTTTTCATCTTTTCTGTCCATTGCATACAGATGACTAACTACAGTATTGAAAATACATTCTGGTTGAAAGCCAGCAATTGTTCAATTGTTCCAGGCTACTGGACCAGGGCTATAAAACGATTCGCCTTATTCGATCTCTTAAAAAGTTTATATTCCGATACCAATATCTTGTCGAAATATATTCCGTCTCTGCAGAAACAATTATAAGCGATGCATTTTCATATAGTGAAAATGTATAAAGATAAAGAAGTCCAAAATGTCAAGAATTTTTTTGTCAATGTGTGACGTAAAAGTATTTTTGACATTTACGTCACCGAATATGGTACTGTTTTGACAACTATTTTACCTATTTTGTTCCTGTATTTAAATACTGTTACAGTGACAGCCGGAACCTTTGAACCGTAATGAGAGCGGGAGGTTTGGCGCCTTAAAATCTGATTCAACCCACCATTTCTTTAGAAATGCCTGTACCAAGTCAGGGTCATTACGGTTTTCACAGTTTTCCGGTTGTTGACTGATTTTGTCTGTTTATATAATTATGAGTTTTGACTTTCCCTTTATAAGATTGTTCGGAGTTCGGTAATTTTGTTATTACCTTTATTTGTCTTGAATATTATCTAATGTTGAAAAATTGGCCACCGGCTCTCTTTATTAGTTCTAATATTACACATATCTTCTGGGTCATGAAAAATTAATATATCATGTGTAATGTTCAAGATTTTAGCGTTCTTTATATTATGACAGTTCACCAGGCTGTATGTGACGGTTGGTATTTTATAATAAGACAGTTCACCAGGTTATATGTGACGGTTGATATGTTATATTAAGACAGTTCACCAGGTTGTATGTGACGGTTGGTATTTTATAATAAGACAGTTCACCGGGTTATATGCGACGGTAGCATTTTATAATAAGACAGTTCACCAGCTTATATGTGACGGTTGGTATTTTATAATAACACAGTTCACCAGCTTATATGTGACGGTTGGTATTTTATAATAACACTGCTCACCAGGTTATATGTGACGTTGGTATTTTAACACAGTTTACCAGGTTATATGTGACGGTTGATATTTTAACACAGTTAACCAGGTTATATGTGACTGTTGGTATTTTACTGACATGTGGTATGTTTGGTTTTCGTTTTATTATGACACGATAACTAAGTTACTTTATCGTACCAATCTGAGTGTGCAAAAACAACAATTACAAAAAGAGGACAGCAAATCAAAAACGTCTCTCAACCGATGCATATCATAACACAAAGTGTAATGTGATATGCTAATCAAACATATTAGTATTTGACAATCTGATATCAATGTTAACTAATAAAAAACATTTGAAACATTTGTCTCTATTTGTCTTGCTCCCTTTTTATTGTTAAGGCAGTATAATCATATCTAAAACAGTTTAAAGCTTTATAGCTCAAATAAATGACATTTCCTCATTCTAATTTCAAACCTGGTTCATTTCTGTAAAATATGCTAGGCTGTTGCTTAAGTTGGTTTTGTTTTCAACATAGGAAACCAGTCGTTTTGTAAACTGATAATGCGCAAGATGTTCAATTTGGAATAATAGTACAGGTTGTGGTACATAACGGTATATAGTTCTGTGTTGTGATATCCGTTACGATTTCAGCATGTTCGGTTCGTCTTTATCTCCAGTTGTTGGTAGGAGGTTTCATGCCTTATTTACGTTATTTGTGTTTGTTTTCGTATAGTGGTGTCCAATATATATTGTGTTGTGTTTTTGTTTTGTTTGTGTCTTCGTCCTGTATCTTGTGTTGCCAGTCTCTCTAGATTGTCCATTTTTGATTGCCCCTTCGGTATTCTCTAACGTTTTTTTATCTTGGGATTGTGAGATATAAATCTTATCTTACAGTGTGAGTAAGCAGAAATTGCTGTTTCTATGTATTGTTGGACTATTATATAACTGTGATACCTGTGAAATGTGAAGATTATCAAAGTGAAGGACAAACCTGCAATATGTTTATTGACGTCACTGCCTCACCTTACAGTACTAACATCGTCACAATAGAGCATACCAATCAGTGTCCGATAAAGAAAAGAAGTTCATATTTGAAGCGTCTTATTAGCGAAAACAAGACAGTAAATTATATGCAATCAACATTATAGCGATTATAGCATTCCAAATATCAAAATTAAATTACTCGTAACCGAACAGCAATGATATTTCACACATGTACTAATGTGTATTGGTATAAAACTGCTTTGTTCGGTTTCATTATGATTTATTTGAGATATTTGAAATGTAATATTAGTTATGATACATTGTATAATCATTATTATTTTACTATCAATCATCGTGTTGATTTGTCATGTTTAGGATAAATTCTTGCAATAAATAGAAGGACTTCCAATTACCGTTGATTTTCATTAAACTTAATGTACTTAGCTTCTTGAACGGCTTATTGGCCAAATGCAGTGATGGTAAAAATGACCACATTGTCAAATTTGTAAGATTACTGCAATAAGGGGTGAAATTACATATACTACTTTTCAAAACTCCCATAACATTCGTTGATCTATATTGTAACATTCACCCTAATGACCTTGATTAAGAAAAAGGTCACGAATCAACTAGCTCTTAAGTGAAGGCGCATTGCTGCTATGTCGTATAATGTTTCAGTTTATAATGAAAATCTATTTTAGTTCTTCTGTTATGCTTGGACCCTCTTCGGATCAGAGCATATATTTCGTGGTTTATTATGTAATAAACATTTCAAAAGCATAGTAATGAAATGAAGATAACTCCTGTGGAGATTTTGACGAGTCTGACCGCGATTATGATGAGAAGACTATTTCTATCAAGTTTTGAATAAATTTAATACATATTTTAGACAGCTTCAATCAATGTTGGCGGGGAAGAAAAAGAAAAAAACCTACCAAAAATAAGATTTCTTCTCATATCGGAAGTGATTAGAAAATACGTACATCACAATTGTATTATGCAACTGACGAATGGCCATAGCTACGAGTTACGCTATGCATGGTTATTGTGCTTAACGCCACTTTCAACAATATAATTGTCATATCGTAGAGGCCCGGGTGGCTCAATGAGTTAGGTAGTTGAATTACCTAACCACTCATACCAGCATATCATCAATACGGCATGGGTTCCCACCCGGCTTTGTAAATTACAAAAAAAGGATGAACTCGACTCGCAGCCGCAAGTGATAAAGATTACCAGTTGCTTGCGCATGGTCGGTGGTTCTCTCCGGATACTGCGGCTTCTTCCGCCATTAAAAACTGGTCGCCATGATATAGTTGAAATGTTGCTGAAAAGGGCGTTAAGCACAACAAATCAATCATTCATATCGTAGCAGTCAGTTTTATTGGTGGAGGAAATCGGAGAAAATACCGATCTGTCGCCAGTCACTGCCAAACTATCACCCGATATTGTATCGAATATACTTCGCCATGAGAGTGATTCGAACTTCCAACTGTAGTGGTGGCAGACATCAATTGCACAGGTACTTGTAAATTTAACTACCATACGATCACGGCCACAACGGCCCCTATGTTAAATACATTGAAAAACACACACAATATGCAGACAATCAATGTTAGAAATGTTTTGTATTTTTACTTACCTATTAACGTTGGCATGTTATATTTTCTGTTCACAATACATGCTGTCAAAATGGAATTACCTTATGGAATAAACAAATCTTTACTACGACATCATTATATATCAGAGAAAAATAAAATGAGGTAATGTGTTTGAATAGGTTGACTGTTATGTCGATGTTTAAAGACAAGGCTTAACAATGTTCTCGTTTAAACTTTGTATACTGGTGTGTTTGCTGTAAATAGTTACACACCATAATCTTGCTCATGCTGAGATTTATTTTACTTATATGAATTTGTGACATTTATCTTAAGTCTTTGAACTAATATTCCTTTGGTCAATAACCATTTACTCTTCTTGTGACATTACAGTCTAATTAAAACTTAACTATTTGAAATAATGTTTCTTTTAAATTATTCGAACCGATATGTTTTTACTCCGTCTCTATTTGTCATAATGTGGTAAACAGGCGAACAGATTAGCGCTCTAGCTGTATCTTAAATTCACTATGTTCACCCGGAACATACAAATATTTACATGTGATGCAAAATGTATATCTAAGCGTCTCAGCAAACCCCATCTCCAACCAACCAGCTTATGTCGTTGTCAGAAATTTGAAATTTGAAGGAAGATTTGGGTCATATTGTCGTTGTTGGTTATTGGCGTTGTAATCACCCACCCTTCCGGAACACCACAGGTTAATAGTGAGGTGCATGTTGCTCAATATTTGATTTTCTGTGTATTATTTGGTCAACCATTATGTGTCATTTTACTTTTGGTCATTGTGTTATCTGTCCATCGATATACATCATCTGACTACAGTTTCATACTGTAAAACGTTTTCTATATTGTCTACCATAGCTTTAATGATTTATTTTCAATGAAGTCGTCTTGGACGTGATATGATACCTACAATTGTGTGTTCGATGTCTGCACATAGTGAGGTGTATTCGATACAACCCATGGTCATACCATACAGGTGACCTGCGGCAGGCCTATGGTCATATCTAGATACTCCAGTTCCCGTTTTCTGCACCAATACAGCTGTGGACTACAACTAAATGAAATATCATTGAAAGCTGTGATAAACACCAGCTATACTAACATTTCAATCGTAGCGTAGTCATGGTAATCATTTAGATATCTTACTACAAATTAACATATGCAATATACTAAATGTTATTATTAATACATAAATAGTTGCATTGTAATTCCCGATCTAGTCATCGAACAAAGATTAGCAAGAGCAAACCTTCTATATGTTAAATGCATCTGTATATTGTACTAGTATCCACCGGTCTTAACTGTTGTATTGGGTTGAATTATTGGTGTTTGATGTCACTATCGGGCATTAAGCAATTCTGTGAGTTAGATCTTTACTATCAGATTTAATTGGAGAAGAAATATGGACTGTTATATCCAACATTACTGTGAAGCATGTACGTGTCTCTATACTTTAACACCTGAAGTGAATTATGCATACAATATTACCCAATAAAAACTACTGTATTTCATCTATCTTTGTATCTTCGTAATGGTTTTCAATGGTAATCATGCCATTGTGATAAGTGTAGTCACCGCATCATCAGACCAGGTCATGGTAACTGTCTGGTCGGGTCGTGACAATCTTCTACAAATTATGTCGATTTTCTATAATGATGTCAATTTGAAAGACGAATTTATCGCGATCAGTCGCGATACTTATCTCGACCAAGCATAAATCTACATTTAATTATATATGGCTTGGAATCAGTATAAGGTATATGGTCTACAACGGTATTACAACATCGGGTTTATATTTTAAATTAAGTAACCAATTGTGATATATACACAACTGATTTGTTAGCATTAATTATCTTAACTTGTTTCAATAATTTGTTTCTGAACTAACCTGAGCTTAATGACCCTTACGGTACTATGCAGTTAATAAACGGTAACCTATAGTTTTACACATTGCCAAATGTGGCAGCCATTACTAAAATAAAACATAGGAATAAAATCCAATTTGAATTAACTTTGAATGACATTGTCTTTCTAGTGATATCCTTCCAGAATAATGCCCAATGACATTGTTTCAAATCCATAATGGTTGCTACGATTGTACCCTGGGTAAAGGATTAGAAAGCTCTATTACAAATAGTTTCCTATGACACGAGCCAAGAGTGTCTAATGCTCAAGTGGAAGTCATAACTTCGAACGCTTCACGGTCGCCACCATGACTTGGTTAAATGTTAAGGAATATTTGTGTCACAAATCTGTTTGTCGTAAGCACAATTATGGCATTTCCTCATTCATGGTTTAAAGTGGGGTTGATTAGCTCGATCTTTAGTTTTCTGTGTAGTGTGTTGTAGAACGTTGAATTGTCTATCCTTCTTTGATTTGTCTTCGGATTACCCCTTTGATACATTCCAACTTTTCTCAATTAAGACCAAACATGTTTTATAATCAACCTTAAGGTATATTGTCTCAAACAACTCACTCATTAAACAAAAATGGTCGCCATTACTAAAAAGAAAAAACTTGCTTGGTGTCGTTCAGTTATTCAGTTATTCACCTTAAATGAGTGAAACATTGATGAAATGATCTTTTAATACTCTTTTCATGGTCGTTTCTAGCGACCCTGTCAGACAGGCAGGGTTATTTGTTTGCTTACAGCAAAATCTTTACTTAGGGAGTGATCTATGTTTCTTGGAGCCTCAAGTCAAAATTGAAGAACGGATTCCTTACTTGATCTTCAAATATAAATAAGTAAACAGCAAGTGGTAATTTTATCCACCTTATTTCTATTTTCTGAGTAAAGCCTTCATCTTTTTCTCACCTCCCAACATCCGAGTGATACTTATCAATTCCTTTCAATTTTACCAAAAAATGTTAAAATTAACAAAACTAGTAAAATTTCCGTATCTGTTAGAGAGACTATAATTTTGACACCGGAATCAATAATTTCCTTGTTACACAAAGAAAACAATTTTACTTAAAGAGTTTTTATAACTATTCGCTTAATGTAGCCATATAGCAATGAGATGACAGGGAACTGATATATTTACTGATGTTGACGTAAATAACGAGTTCATCCCCGGTCTTAGTCTAAATCACACGATGTATGGGGTCAATTGAAATATATATATATATATATATATATATATATATTACAATGTAAAAGTAGCTCTTTGCATTCTCTTAAATTTATGAAAAGAAAATTTAAAGAGTGATGGTAAAAAATTCCACAAATTAAAAAAAGAACCGTCGCCTTTCACCTCAAATCATTGAACACAAGACAAAGTTGGGAATCCTGGTCCTTTCTTGGGGCAAGCACATCAATATGTAGAGGTTGAATTGGTTTATAGGATCTCAACTCTTCCCTCTAGATAATTGGATCTCCAACGGTAATACAGATATAGACAATCGATCAAACAAAACATGCACAGGAGGTTCACTCCCACTCAAAGTTTGTTTGCTTTAGAATGTGAACAAATAAAACCTTGGATACTGCTTGCAATGAGTAGCATACAAGCAAATAATAGTGGCATCAGATGATGAAATTATAAGTGAATAAGAACATTAAATACATTTAACACACATCTTGTGGTTGTACATCACCAGAATGATCCTGCCTTGGTTAACCGTTACGGAATATATGTGTCACAGGTGACCACGGATATCATCCGTTTGTCATAATCACAACATGGTCCTTTCCTCATTCATGGCTAATTACCGGGTTTGTAACATAGGCAACACGACGGGTCCCACTAGTGCAGCAGGAAATGCAAAACCGTCGGTTCATCAATTCTTTTTTGCTTTGTTTTTTTTTCTTTGGGAGGGGGGTCGTGTTACTGGATCTTGGGTTTTCTGTATAATGTTTAGTAGATCATTGGTTGTACTTTAGTCCATTGCATTGTCTGTCATTTTTTGACTTACGGCTTGTGTATCTTCAATCATTTCTTAAATGAGTTCATGATCCTGCAAAGTAGAACATTGGAAAGGGAATTTGTTGTTCATAAAGATTGCATAGACAATGGATGTGACTAGAGTGGGACCTACTTACTCTGCTGGAGTTTTGTGTGTTCAGTATATGATCTTGGGAAATTCTGACCACTATTTATATCAATGGGTGCTCTAATTCCAGTAAGACATGCACATTTACCTGTTGCAAATCGCAAATATTTATACAATAATATTGTGTTGTCCATGTTATATGCCGAAATATGTCCCAAGGTTAGAAGGCAGAATGCACGACCCGAAGAGTCCACAATATTATTGTTATTATTACTCTGAGTGTCTTTGGTGACTTAAACAAATGAAATTTGTCTAAATCGTATTGATAGTATAAAGATTGGCAAATAATATTCATTTAAATTCAAAAAATATTTAATTTCAACAATAACAATGAACTTATCGTTTCTAAAGGCATCTGTATCGTCGTTCCCAAACCTGGAACTGACCATTGTTATGACAGACGACAGCATCAACGTTAAAGAAAAACGTATAATACATTGTAAATTGTACACTGTTAAAAGCGCTCAGGTGATCCCGTTTAGACCCCCGCCTATTTAAATGACGTAGCATTGTTCTAAGCTCTGCCCATCAGTATAGTAATGACGCCAACAATAGTACTATGCGAGTGCATACTACAACGACGCTATTTATTCTTTGTAAAATTATGTTTCGATAATAGCATGTCAATGATATTGAAAGTTTCTTACATGAAGAGTAATAATATATCATATACATACCAATCCTGTTTCGAATACATTAAGAATACTATTATTATAAAACTACACTTGTGAAATACGAAAAACGACACTTTTTCCAGAGTTATTCGCGAATATAATTTCAAGATTGACAATGTAAAGACCTATATTACAGCAGCCTCGAATGAGCAAGGCAAATGTCCTCAACTATATTCATTATATCTCCCTGTTTGCATAGTGTAAGTGCATATGCCGATCGTACTGTGGCTTGTTTACTAAATATCTGTTATTTTCTAAACATTGCTTTCTTCATTGACTATTGTCGGTCGATACTGTACAAGAAGCAATAGAATCTTATAATTTTATAATTTTGAAAATATGCACTTACTCATATTTTATGACAGTCTGAGCTTGCTGTTTTGTTTTTGTTTTTTACTTTTGTGTGTGTTCCCGATCTTGACTGGGTCATTCGTTTTGTACTTTTGAGTGACTCATTAACATTGTCATATTATATTGTCTAGTATACCGAATAAATGCTGTCAAATGGAAAGATAATGCAATGTAGGAAAATTACCATTTTGGACTGACAACAATATATCGGAAAATAAATACAGCGAGGTCAAGTATTCGAACAAGAACTTACACTTTTCTGATGGTTGGGTTGAATGGTCAGTGTGAAGTAAAATACATCGGTTTATATGATAATCTTGCCACGACGAGCATCTATGCGTCATTTAAATTAACATGGTTGTTGTGAGGAAGTTATTAACACCTTATATACTCTCTTTTAGCATTTATTCGTCATCTTTATTTGACAGTTTTGTGTTAGGACATGTTATATGCATTAATTGCCTTCCTTACACATCATAACTGAGTTGTACACATAGTAATCAAATGTAAGCGTCTTTTAAAACTTAAGTGACAATTAAAATTACTTGAAATGTACATGACATTAACTTGTAATTTAATTTTTAATGGGAACTTAACTTTAAGTGATATTTGTGCAATGCAGTTCAGAAGTTCTTTTTATTATGTAAAGTAAGTTTAAAAGTGATGGCCAACAATTCCACCAATATCAACAAAATGTACAGCTACATACAATCTAAAAAATATTGCATACAACATAGACCAGATATATGTTTTCTATCTGATTCTGTAAATGTGCTTACCCTCACTCATGTTTTTAAATAATTGTTTTCACTATCTTTATCCTTCATAAGTAGAGAAAATATCATGAAAATTAGTTCTGAAGTTATGGAGGTAAGCGACGTTCTTATATATTATGCATGTATAAGATACAGTACTATTGAAACAACAGAAGCGGCCCGTATTGTATATAGCGGGTTTCTTTTACCGCATTAGTACTCATGTGAAGGCCGAGGTGTGTACAATATTTATGTGATAATTTATAAAATAAAACAAAATAGTGAGAAACAGTTTTATTTGTGAACCTAATTGTCCTATTACAACATCGAAAGGACAATACTAAGTTGAAAAACTTGTGTCTGATCCTTTTGTCATTATTTAGACAATAAAATATGTTTAAATTTAAATTGGTCACATTCTTAAGAACTGCAAAAATATCGGTCTGTATCAGCGAACTGTAACAGACATTAGAGGCCTCATTTGCAATTGCATAGCTGGGGGTATTATTATACAAATTGTATTTATGAACAAGTGGCATATTATGAATTCAATATGGCGGCTCATTAAGAAAAAGAACCTTTGGTTTAGACATTTAGATCATGAATTTTACTAAAACAAATTATAATAATTATATAATGCACAAAACTTTCATTGAAATTATGAATAACATATACGGTGTGTGTAAAATAATCCAGTTCGAATGTAAATAACTAATTTAGTTTTTAGTAAATGTGCATTATAATATATTTCTTTTCATTTAGACCGATTTCTGGTTTAAGAAACCCCGAAAAGTAGGTCAACGTTTCCGTCCATCGTATATCACCCACTATACTGTACATGTATTGTATGAAGTCGTATCCCACAATCTGATAAACGAACATATAATTGTAACGTAATAAGTACAGTAAGGGGACAACACCTTATTTTATGCTGTATTAAGGAACTATAGAATAATACTCGACAGTTTGATAATATATACAATAAAACTACATAAAACCGATAAATTCATGTCAGAAGATAAGATACCACTACATCTTATTTATTACATTTAGTTCTGTTAAAACACGCAAAAAGGTGTCGTATACAAAGTATATCTATAAAGTCACGTGAAGCATATTTAATAATACAAAAACCGTTGCATGATACACACTCGGGACTTGACTCATTATTAAAAAAAATATGTGTCATTCTAGAATTACCTTTCTGACAATTGTTCACCATGACAATGACTAGTGGGATAGAAGTGGATGCAGATAAAATGGAAATGGTTTCTTCTCTGTGTAGTACATCCCGTCCGAAAGGGCGTCCACCAGGATCGGATTACGATTTTGAAGGTCCATGGGCAATTATACTGCGAGGCCCCATGAGTCAAGGGTAAATTAACGAAAGGAATTTCGGATTTAGTCTTATTTAGTTTACATACTTTCATTCCGTATTTACAAATAAAGTAACTTTTCACAGTAAATTAATCGTTGGAGGCCCCAGGGCTGTAGTTCATACAACCCATAGCCTAATACATAACTTGCGTCCACTAATTATGCAATACGAACCAAATCAACCATTGGGCGTAACATCAATGACTCTGACTCCACTGTATCTTAAGAGAGTCGTGCTCATTATACGTAAGACAACTATAAGTAACAATAGCTTGTGGGGTCGTTATATCCGGTGTAAGACAAAATATTCAGTCTGTATATATTATATTTAATGTCTAACATTTCACTCATGATGCTTCTTTATGATGTGTGCTAGCGGAAAAACGGTAAATACCATATGCATTGGTTTGACACGGTCATATATTGAGAACACGAAATACCCCACTCCAGGAAGCGAACACATGAAAAGATGGCTGTTGGTGCTGTTGTATATTTTAAGCATATTTATATTTAGTTTAATAAACAATTATCATACACAAATGGTCTTATTAAAAAAAAGGGGGAAAAAGAGAATGTACTTTTCTTGTGGCTTCTTATTTCCCATTTAGTATCTCCAAACTATATTTAATAATTGCCGTGCATGGTGGAAAATGCATGAACTTTTAGTAAATGATTAATCCTGTCACATAGTAATTGTGTAAGAATTCGTTGCAATGATCATGGTCAATCATTCCTGTTTTACTGTAGTTATAAATAGAGGAAATTAAAAATAAATAAATACACAACGTCAGGACAGTTCCAAACACTCCGTACGAAGATACAAAATCCATAGCATACATATATATAACCGCTCACGTTCATTGCTTGGTCCAGGCACTGTAGTCGAATTAGTTTTATTAGCCTTGTGTATTGCTAAAATACCCCTTTTGGAGTGTGGGATATAACCAGTACTACAATCTATAATGAGTATTTAAAACCAGTTTGTTTTGGTTTATTATTTTATCCAGTGCTACAAAAAGACTTACCGTAGTAATTCAAAGCAATGTACAAGACAGAAAGACGCTTGTTCATCAACTTGGCATTTTATTTATAAAGGTTTTATGGTGCTTAACGCCGCTTTCAACAATATTTCAGTTATATCGTGGCAGTCAGTTTTCTTGCTGGAGGAAACCGGAGAAAACCACCGACCCGTCGAAAGTGACTGACAAACTTTATCACTAAATGTTGTATCGAGTACAGCTCGCCATGAACCCAAAATGCAACACTTGGAATAATATTTATATAAACAATGTTCTGTAATATTGCATTATTAAGTACTTTCTTAGTTTTGTTTACATGTATGTATGGTTTGTGCCGAGAATTTGCTACTACACAATAATAAATTTGTTCTACTTGCAAAGATCTTGACATTTGTCAGATGTTTATACAAAGTAATCTGTGTTTACTTTTTCGAGCTGAACATATACTATAAAGATATCAAAATTGAAAGAATAGTTGTCAGTTTTAGCGCTGTTCATTGTAAATACATGAAAAGAAAATAAAACAATTACCGACTGCATAACAACACATAGATTCCCCTGACGACGATCTGATGTGATGTGATTTTGATACGGATTGGACCTTATTGTGTTTGTAATGTTATCAATGATTTGTGGTTTTTCTTTTCGCTTTGATATTTATACACGATCGTATCTATTATTATACTTTACTATGGTAATTGAGAAAGTAATAACTGTTTATCGGTGTCCAGTAATAACTAAATATGTATGCGACAAATTACACGTAGCGGTAATATATGTTAGGTAATATGCACGTAGCGTGAAATATCTGCGGGAAACTGCACATTGATCAAATAATTGCTTTTTTCTATAATTGTTACTGCCACTAAGCAAACAAAAACGGACGCCATTCTCAGCGGACGGTTTAGGATTAGCTGGATATGTGGTGAATTTCAAGTGAAACAAGTGACATTAGTTAATTTGCTCATTATTGTAATAAAATGTTAAATAAAAATGAATTATAGATAACTGCATCGGTGGTGTAATTGTTTGTGTGCTCGCCTTGAGTACGAAGATCGTAGGTTCGAACCAAAGTGAGGTCAAAGCAAAGACTATACAATTGGTATGTATTACCTCCCCGCTCAGCACGCAACATTAAGGAGTAAGAGCAAATATGTTTTGGCTCGGAATCAGAATATTGTGTCCCAGTGGAGAGATATGATTTCCAACATACTGTTGCTTCAGTGAGTTAACACCATACAAAACAACTAAACGTGTTTGTTTAGTACAAACCTGACATCATATAATCTCATTGAATGTAGCTTGTTCTCACAATGATACAAGTTGAATATTGTTCATTTCGTGTTACACAATAATCACTCACTAAGTTATAGATTATTTCCACATACAAACACGCATTTCGTTTCACTTCCGTGATGGTTTTGTGCAGCTTAATACTACCATTATTTACTTCCTGAAAAGTTAATATCCATAATTATCAAATTTCCAAATAATTATATCCCTCCACAAATCGGGCTTTAGGAAACTACTCCTCCTCGATTTGATAATCATGGATATTTACTTTTCATGAAGACAATAGCTGTATATTATCCAATGACAAGTGTGATATGGAAGCATATCGTCCTTTAAATATGTGACATTATTATGACGTCGCCTGGAAAAATCCACCGATAAACACACAATCGTTGATATGTTTTGCACGAATTCGCTCTAAGAAATATGTGCTTGCAAGACAAATCAAATGCATTGACTAAGGACTTGGTTAACCGCTATGGAATAGATGTGTCACATATAACCACTGATATGTTCCACTTGTCGCCAACACCTCCCGGTCCTTTCCTCATTCATGACTTATCACCGGCTTTGTAACTAGATTAACACGCCGTGTGCCACTAGTGGAGCGGAAATTGCTTACCCTTCTGCAGAACCTAAGTTCATCCCCGGTTTTTAGTGGGGTTCGTGTTACTCGATCTTTAGTTTTATGTGTATGTTTTGTAGATCGTTGTTTTTCCTTTTGTACTTTTGTCTTGGCCATTTTGCTGTCTGTTCTTCTTCGATTTACCGATTCTGATCAACCCCTTTGGTATCTTCAAACTCGTCTTGAAACAAATGATAGGTAAATTCTATTTGATTTCGACTTGCATAATATGACTAGCCTAATCATCCGTATCGTCTTAGTGTCAGATGTGTGTGTATTTTTCATGCTGCATCGATTAGTAAGAAAGGATCTGGATGTAAATTAACATGTGAGACTAGCCAGTATTACACTAAGATACAAAATAAAGTAATGTAGAAGTGTGTTTATTGCTGTTCTAAATCTTACAGTCACTGTAGTGTCATGGAGTATAGACTAGTTTGTCAATGAATTACAATGATTGTATCTGGGTACTCCGGTTTCCTCTGGCGATAAATTGACAGTCATATTGTAGCAATTGATAAAAGTGTCGTAAACGCCGCTAACCTAATATTTGTTCCCCAAATTTTAACTTTATTATATTCAACTATGATTTTCCTTTGAAAAGGAACAAGACAGTTATTTATTATTTGACCCATATATCTAAATTTCGCTTACAGATATATTCGTAATATTCTTAGTCATATTAATTAATGTGTATGGTTCTTCGGGGTATCGTCACGTCATAAATATGAATTACATCACACGTGTATTTTATTTATGTTTCTATTGATCATTAGAATAGCAATGCACACGCTGCTTCAAAGTACGTATTACACTAAAAGGCCAAAAATGATAAGGTTATTTTGTAAATCAATGCAAATTACAAAATATACTTACATGGTATAAACGATATCATACAATAAAGACATATACATTTAATGTAGTGGTGATGACGAGTTTTTAAACAGGACCGTCGTGGTCGTGATCGTACGGTAGTGCATATTACCACTAGAATTGTGAGTTCGAATCCCGTTCACATTTGTGAGTGGCTTGGGATAGGTCGGTTGTTTTCACCGGGTACTCCGGTTGGCTTCACCGATAAAACTGACCGGCACAATATAAATGAAATATTGTCGAAAGTGGGCGAAAGTCATGAAACTAACAGCTCTGTTTTCCAGCAAGTTCAATTATTTATCAAAGGAAACGGGGAGCTTCATTGACTAAGTTTTGAAATTACTATACCAGGATTGCAAGCATGTTACTTGTTTCCCCTCTCTTTATTTTGTTCTTTTATCTCATTCAATTTCTTTTTTTTTTCGAAAGCGGAAGCTACTTAAAGAAAATTAATCAGTCAAACATAACTAATCTTAATATCGTCTCTCATACTTCCTATCATAAAAAAAGATGTACTCAAAATGTACTTATTTCGCTGAAGTCTGTTTTATTTCGGTCACCGATTGTTATAATGTTAAATGTAGTTTATTTCAGTACATGTCAATGTATGTATACCATGTAAATAACGAAGACGGCAACCTAAATTGCATAATTTGTGCCTGATCCCTTTGTCTAGCTTATGACAAATAAATATGTTTAAAATATCGACCTGGTGGTGAAATTATGGCTAGTTTACTTCCGGTCGTTACACATATGCAAAATCTATCATAGCAATGCCAAGTATATGGTAGATAAAGATTGATACATGACCTTTTCCATATCAGCCCGAGTATCACCCCGAGACCCCCATATCAGCCCGAGACACAGTCGAGGTCTGATATGGGTCAAGGAATGATAGCCGGGATGATATGGAAAAGGTCATGTATTAATCTTTTTATCATATAATTCCGACAAATTGTTCTATGAAACAAATAAACAAAATGAAATAATTAAATGAATTTATATGGAAGCTTAAGTGTGTATTCAACAGATATAATTTCATAACACTATTGCCAAACAAGATCATCTCTATCCCCATAAATATTAATGGCAACATTTCATATGAAAGCATTTTGAAACATAGAAAATATAGATGCGATTCTTTAGTGTCGTTTTTTGTTATTTATCGTGAATTATGACAAGGGAATTGCCCGTGAATCATTTTCATTCAAAATCATTTTACGTTCTCCGTGATATAATCATCTATCATCTAACTTTTCTGTGATTTTTATTTAATGTGTTCTTCTTGACGACAAGTTCCCCCTGTCAACTCGATTTGCTAATATTACAGACATCCTTACTGGCACACTGGTCACTTCCACCGATTCTCGTTGACACGATTAGTACTAATAAGTAGGGAAGTAACAAAGATAAAAAACGTACTTTTAACAAATTATGTTGGGATTCATATTCTTCAAGATGTGTGGTCATCATATTTTACTTCCCGTGAAATGTGATTAGTAAAAAGTATTTTTCGTGATGAAACCCATATCTCCCACTCAACGTTGTGTGTCGGGTAATGCTTATAAACAGACGTCACCGGAAATACCAGAAGTAATTTGCCGGAGACGTACTATTATGTTTTATTTACTCTGATATGGATAGTCAACCTAGGGTGAAATTATGGCTAGTTTAATTCCCGCCTTTACACATATGCAAAAACTATCATATTAATGCCAAGTATATGAAAAATATATATAATGCATATTGAAACACTGACTACTGGGAGGATGATACTTTCGAGGAATAGCAGTTTGCATTTTATCGACTCAGTGCTATATTTAAGTAATTGAAGTACTGTTTTTTGTAATGCGTCAGTGTCCTTCACTTCTTAAACTGACCACCACGATATTATTGAAAATGGCGTGAATAATCCATCATCGTAATCCTTCATCCATGTTCTGTTTGGCTTTTTGCTTTATATTGTTTGTCTTCGTCCTGTGTATTGTGTAGCCAATAAATGCCACCAGTGTCTCTGGATTGTCCATTCGTGATTGTTCCTTCTGTTTTCTCTAATGTTTATTTGCCAAATATTTGTTTTTAATTCTGCAGTGCAAATTGATATAAATGTTTCAATTAAAAAAGATATACAGCTACATGTAGACAAAGTTTAAACATTATACATACCTAATTGCATTATGCAATCGCTAATAAATCATAACTGCCTCTATTAATATATAAAAATAATACCAATATATAAAAAAAAAACCACAGAATGGAAGTGGAAATATTCAGCTAAATATACAGGGTAAACAAATTGTTCGTGCTCATTTGAGCGGCATTAATGCTATTGAATTATTCTATGATGTACACGATACTAAATCATGTTAGATAATATTCACTATTTAACAAAGTTAGAATTTCTCTAATTTTGCTAAAATTATTGTACTGGTTATGCTGTAAACACTCTATCTGTCGATGATGATTTAACCTTATTCATATCACTTAATATATAAAGACTTAATCATATCGGGAATGTTAATTTATACATAAAGTCACTGCAATTGGTTGTGATTGGCGCTATATTTAACATGACGTGGGATTGTATAAAAATATGCAATATTAAATAGACATATGCTGACAGTGCGCTGCATTTGGAATCTTACTGCTGGTTATTAGACATACTTATTGTCCTATAAGGTAGGAACTTTAGCTACTTTGTTATAGACAACTTTACGTCATAGCTAGATTATCTTCTCAGATATTGTAATATTCTAATTTAATAAATCACTATGTATAATTGCATGAATAATGGTCATATTTATCAAAATAAGTTTGACGATAAGAAAAGGGTAATCAGGACAAAATAACAAACCAAAGGTCTACAGAGCACTGCACAGCAAACTATCGATTGAGCAACACGAACCCTACTAAAAGCCAGAAGTACAGGTAGGTTCTGCTGAAGGATAAGCAAGATTCGTGCAATTTTAATGTATGGGGAAACTGTAAAAATAAGAAGAACGTCATGTTTTAATTACGATAACGGTATGATTATGAAGCGGTATTGTAGTGCATAAATTACCACCGAATAACACAAGGGTACTGTCTGCAATATGCATGACATATTTGTCACTTGACGATAAAAACCAACAACAAATAAGTCAAACAGTTTGAACTAAAGTTTGAAGATTTACTCATGGCATTGCAGATATTCCTTGTACAACTTTGGTACTAATGAAAGCGGATGATTTGTCACATTGAATGGTTGCACCAATTATGATATCACCATGTAGTTGGTACTTTCATTATTAACTTGTTGAGAGAGAACGAGATGGTGTTATGTTTCTTATCTTACGTTCTGTAATTTCATAGATTAACACGATAGTTTTATTAATACGGAATATGTGATCAGCCGAATAGCTCATTAGAATTGCCTACATATTAAGCATTTTGCCATACATATTAGTTTTACAAAAGGAATATTACCGATTCATATTCTGTCAATCTCTTTCTGTATCAATGTTTCAACTCTAGTATGAGTAATTACATGAATCAAATTTTGACTTTATACTATTCATCCCTGCTATATGGTGGGTGTCTTATAATGGACAATAACTGCGTACCCTTCGCGAGCACCCGAGTTCACTCTCGGTTTTGGTGAGGTCCGTGTTGCTCATCGTTAAAGTTTTTTGTGTTGTCCTATTATGTGTTTTACGTTCTTAGTTCCGTGTTGTGATGTCCGTTACGATTTCCGCATAGAAAAAAACCTGTAGTTCGTCTTTACCTCCAGCTGTTTGTAGGAGCATTCGTGTCTTATTTACGTTATTTATGCTTGCTTGCGTATATTGGTGTTCAACATATATTGTGTTGTGGTTTTGCTTTGTTTGTCTTCATCTTGTGTACACTATGCTGCCAGTTTCTCTTTACTGCCCTTTTTGATTTTCCCGTCGGTATTCTCTAACGTTTATATACGTTCTGTAATTTCATAGATTAAAACGATAGTTTTATTAGTACGGAATATGTGATCAGCCGAATAGCTCATTAAAATTGACTGCGCATTAAACATTTTGCAATACATATTAGTTTTACAAACACAATTATTACCGATTCATATTCTGTCAATCTCTTACTGTATCCCAGTTTCAAATTTAGTATGAATTACATGTATCAATTTCTGACTTAATATTATCTTAAACACACTGTTTTATGTGTTGAAGTGTTATTCAATGAAGTGAATTTTAACATGACAGTCATATTACTGAAAAAAATTACCACATATTCTTATTATATTTCTTGCAACGTAAAAACTGGATTATAGTATGATAAAAGTGTTATTTATAGTTTCCACACGACAATTATATGTCGCATACTATATAAAATATAAATTCGTTAATTAACAGAAATAAAGCAAAGTGCCTCAACTGGAAGCTATGGGCCTTTTCAGATTTATTTGAGGGATTGAGTTACTGCGACTGTAAAATGTTGATGAATCGCCATAACAACGAAGTTCATTTACTTTAATTTGTGTCTAAGTGTAATATTAGATAGTCTTTCATGTCTATTTATATATGTATGATTTCCTACTACATGTGTAATAGCACTACACTTCCTATTTAATTTATTTACGTATACTATATCAAATTTATTACTTAGCACTCTAAAATTATGCGAAACATAACATAATAATTGATTAAGCAAGATCATAAAGGCTTTCATAAACATTTGTCATCACTTTTTAAACCTTCATCTGTCCAAAACGTTATATTATATGACTCATAATATATCTAAAATGTTGATTACGTCTATATATTTGGGTCAAACATATGTCGAATTACATTATGAACTACATGTGAACCGCCAGACATATAAATTGGCGCTAGTGGTGCTGTTTGGGGATAAATTATATTGCCCGGGAAAAAGTAAGGGTTGTGTTGGTTGTGTGAAACAAAATCAAACACTCACGTTTCCACTGCTGTATCTAAATTAAAATAGACGCAATATTAAATCAAATTTTGCCAAACGTTATTAGACGGTAGAATCAAATTTCATCTGATTTTATTGATGCTTTTAATTTCTAATTTTCATATGATATAACTAAATGATGTAAAAGTGAGTGATTGCTGTGTAACGCCAAGTGAAAAAGTTAACAGTTGTATCATGGCGAGAACTTACTTGTTGATGAGGTCATGTTGATATCTGTGCATGCTTTGTATTAGACCAACACGCTGAATTTGATTTTTTAATCTGCTAGCTAACGAGAACGACATTCCGAACCAAATAGTATTTGACGTTTTATCTATTAATTGTTTAGTGGAAAACCAGCAAATGTAAATCTTAAAGTTGTAGTTTAGACGACCTGAGATCGAACCCACGATCTACCGCTCTGGAGGCGATCAAGCTAACCAATTCGTTTCATGACACAAAGAAGACAATGCAAGACGCTGATGAACATTTACGTCAAATTTGATTCATATAGAGCTGTCTTGTAAATTTCAGAATCTTATTTTACATATGAACTTAATCGATAGATTTACCGATAAAACTTACTTTCTGTAATATACTACTGTTTTCTCGAAAATTAAGATGGATAAAAGAACAGCAAGTAAGAACCGATATATCCAGGATAAAGATGGAAAAACAAAGAGAATTAGTATCAACAAATCAATCAAGTGATATATACAATATGCTGTACTGGAGTTCATCCTGGCTTTTTGTCAATCATGTGCTATATACAATATGCTATACTGGAGTTCATCCTGGCTTTTTGTCAATCATGTGATATATACAATATGCTATACCGGAGTTCATCCTGGCTTTTTGTCAATCATGTGATATATACAATATGTTATACCGGAGTACATCCTGGCTTTTTGTCAATCATGTGATATATACAATATACTATACCAGAGTTCATCCTGGCTTGTTGTCAATCATGTGATATAAGCAATATGCAATACCGGAGTTCATCCTGGCTTTTTGTCAATCATGTGATATATACAATATGCTATACCGGAGTTCATCCTGGCTTTTTGTCAATCATGTGATATATACAATTTATTAAATGACTATGAATTTTCTTAATTTTGATTGGGTTAGAAGGTTCATTGCTTCCTCTAACAGAACTACATGTCCACCGCGCAATCTTGCGGGCGAGATTAATAAACTTAATGTCGTAGTTAGTGCGTACCCAAATATAGTAACAGGGGGAAACCAGTAGACTAATTAATATCGATAAATTTTATTGGCCGACATTTTGAACTTCAACCAATCAGAGGCGGTCTTGCTAACGAACTTCGGTAATCAGCAGACGACTGTTAGTAAACAAAAATGAACGAAGCAGCTTCGTTAGTAGAACCAGAAGTTAAGACACGTTTTGATATTTTATTTGTTAAAATTTGGAGATTGTATTCGTTTTTTCTTAATCAATTTTTTTTTTTTTTGAAACAATAGAACTGTCAAGCTTTCAAAACTGGTGTTTGTTGGTTTGAAGCAGCTACATATAAAAAAGAATAAAATGGAAATGTCTACGAAACAGCAACAATTCACAATTTCCACCCCAAAATTACACTTAGAATGTGTCATTTGATAAAACTATTGATGACTTTTCATTTCGGTGGACACTGATTTATCAACCCCTTGGAAGTGATGTTCACCTCAGCCATTGGCTTCGGTGAACATCACTTCCTCGGGGTTGATAAATCACAGTGTCCACCTTATGAAAAGTCATTAATTGTATAATGTTATACCGGAGTTCATCCTTGCTTTTTGTCAATCATGTGATATATACAATATGCTGTACCGGAGTTCATCCTGGCTTTTTGTCTATTATGTGATATATACAATATGTCATACCGGAGTTCATCCTGGTTTTTTGTCAATCATGTGATATATACAATATGCTATACAGGAGTTCATCCTGACTTTTTGTCAATCATGTGATATATACAATATGTCATACCGGAGTTCATCCTGGGTTTTTGTCAATCATGTGATATATACAATATGTTATACCGGAGTTTATCCTGGCTTTTTGTCAATCATGTGATATATACAATATGTTATACCGGAGTTCATCCTGGCTTTTTGTCAATCATGTGATATATACAATATACTATACCGGAGTTCACCTGGCTTTTTGTCAATCATGTGATATATACAATATACTATACCGGAGTTCACCTGGCTTTTTGTCAATCATGTGATATATACAATATGCTATACCGGACTTCATCCAGGCTTTTTGTGGTGTCTGTATTGCTCAAGATATAGTTTTATTTTGTATGAAGTTATGTGGATCACTGTCTTCTGGTTTTTTATCATTGCAGTGTCTGTCCTTTACGGTTTCTGGTTATACCTTTGGCTTCGTCAAACTTTTATTGTGGCCATTAAAAGATGCACCACGACACCGAAACGCATACGAAAGACATGTGTATGATGCACGCAGATATCATGTTTAAAATATTTACTTTTTATATAATGATGATGTATCACTAATCACACGTTTTACATAAAGGAAAGAAGACGCACCAAATAAGCCAGCAGTATTAGAAGACTAATAAAGTTTTTTTTGAGAATTAAATTCACAATGATTTAATATGTAAACATAATATGAATAAATGAAACATCAGTTCATGATAGTGTAAAATGACGTGCTTACGGAACCTAATGCATGTACGACCACTATAACGGAAAATAAACGAAGTGGGTATGAATATTGTTAATGTATCGCGGTGAAAGCGAGTGTAATTCTGTACAATATTTAATAGTTTACACAGATTCATTAGCTTTGAGGATAGTAATCTTATTATTGTCACCATACATTGTAAATGGTCGTATATTAATTGAAATAATACAACACAATTCAACACTGTCGGAATATTTCCAAAATCCAATAGGAATAATGTTTTCCTTATGTTAAGATCTATTTTCAATTTATAAAAGGGATGATGCAGCAATAAGAATTAACCCACATTCTGATATAAGACATGGTGATCTGTATAATGATATACTAATCCTAAACCATACGGTTTGTGGTGAGATGTACCAAGTCAGGGTCATTACGGTTTTCACAGTTTTCCGGTTGTTGACTGATTTTGTCTGTTTATAAACCTATGAGTTTTGACTTTCCCTTTGTAAGATTGTTCGGAGTTCGATAATTTTGTTATTACCCTTATTCATAAGGGAAAGAGAAAGTCTCTCTCATTGATCTCCACATAAAAGAATATGTTCGGTTCGTCTTTACCTCCAGTTGTTTCTTGGAGGGCTCTAGTCTTATTTAGGAATTGCTTTGTTTGGGAATAGTAATGTTTTTGTTTTTGTTTTGTTTGTCTTTGTCCTGTGTCTTGTGTGACCAATGTTGCCAGTTTCTTTGGATTGTCCATTTATTTTAATTGCTTCTTCGGTATCTTAAATGTTTATTTACAAAAGATTGGTAGTAATCTCTGGTTTTCGTAGCTATTACGATAACCTCGTTTAATCATAGCTTCGACATCCATGATGCAATTCAAGTGTATGCTGAAATTGACGCTAAACACCCAAAATATGTTTATCATTTTAATAAAAATATATTAAACATCGCATAAAAATAATGAAACAAATTCATATAGGGTATTCTGTTTTACGCCATTTTCAACAATATTGCAGTTATATCGTGGCGGTCAGTTTTATTGTGGGGGAAAGCTGAGAAAACCACAAATATGTCACAAGTCACTGCCAAACTTTATCACATAATGTTGTATCGAGTACACCTCGCCATGAGCGGTAGTTGATGTCACAGCTTTAGTGGTGATATGATATGCACTAATTGCACAGATAGTTGTAAATCCAACTACCATGCGATCACGACCACGACGACCCCTTTAAATTCATTGAATATTGGGGTTAAACTACTTTTATGGGTCCAAACCTTTTGAGTTAGGTTCAACTGAACTAACGATTATTTTGATTGTAGAATATTATTACTTCCGGGCTGTCCAGGGAGAAACGACTGATACTGGTTCCAGATAGCGAAGTACCATATATTTTTTAAGAAAATGTAACACGTTTACAAATTGTTAGAGTGGTTTAAGATGAATCATAATTTATTTCATGATTACGTTTATGCGCTTAATTTAATTTTTGAAATTCAATTTCTGTGTATGATTATGTTTTATTAAGAGCTAAATAATTACTTTTTTAATCGATATTCAATATTCTTTATTTAGATGAATTAATGATGAAATAACTAACTTGTCATATTTTTCATAATACATTTTGATTCATATCTACATCAATAGTTTTGTATTCTTGTTCTGTAAACGAAGCACTTCATATGTATGAATTAAGTATTCTTCCAATATTAGAAAGCGACGAATAAAAAACTCATTAATCGAACTTGTCGACATTCACAAACAAATACATGTAAATTCGTTGATACACTACGTTTATCTTGCCAAAACTAGGCCGAAAGCACTACATTTTGGTCGGTACATGTGTAACTGACATGGTGGTGGAATGTTATAAAAGCATAAGACTGTGCATTTACTTCCATACCTGTCCAACTGACTTGGTACGAGACCTCATCGAAAGCCGATTACAAGTCTAACACCATAGACAATGGGCTACCAATGCCAAACTGAAGTGTTAAGATATTCAGACTGACAAAATCACCAGTAACGTGATCGAACCCAAATGTTCTCCCATTAAATCAGCTGATTAATGCTAGGTTGCCAAGGACATGAATCCCACACATCAAAGATTACAATTTAGAAATTCCGAAATTGACGATAAACAACGCTAATTTAACCGAACCCAAACATTTCCCCATTAAATTAGTGGATTAATCATAGGCTGCCATGGACATGCAATACTAATATGTATCTTAATTCACCTAAATACGGAAATACGGGCGGAGAATAAACATATTTTAATTGACGAGATTTTCACATTTGAATAATTGAGATATAGAGTGATACACAAAACAAAAACAAACTAGTCACATTCAATGATCGTGGAGACTTTTAATTGGAGAGGGAAAATAAACAACATAACCTTGAAATAAAAACACAATTAGTGAAATTAAAGATTCGATAAAATGCAAAGCGAAAATATACCACACAATCGCTATTTAGTTTCAACGTTATACAGAACAATCGATAAGACAGATCTAGCCCCAGTCCGTATCTTATAAAGTATCCCTTAAAATTACTGCTTTGAAATTTCAAATCTTGACTGACAAGTTGTATTTACTTACAAAATGTCTTTACTGATTTCTAAAAATGTAGATAGTAATTATAAGTGGTCAATCAAGATTTCAACTTTCATAGCAACAATTTATTTAACAGGGATTTTTAATAAGAAAGTGTAACCTAGCCCTAACTTATTTGTTATTTAGTTCTATAGAAGTGAATGAGTATTGGTCAGTTAGTTCAATATCAACAGAATAGACGAATCATTTGTGTAAACCTTAGTAACAATTACTAGGAATAAACTGAATGCAAAGTATACCACGAGGTCGTCAGAACGGTTTAAAACTGTAATCGGCAAATCATTGCAACAGATGTAAAACAAAATGATACCATTAATACACATATGCATGAGCGCTCGGTTGCATGGCTTGGCTTTGGTACACAACTTCAAGAAAAGTGGCGGGGTTAGACTAATTTCATTGGACCTTCCCTCCTCTTTAAGTGTAATGACACGGACGTGTTAGTGTTTTCCACATGTGAGTAAAATACCGACCATGGCATATGCTACATAACTGAGCCACAGGCACTCGAATTCCGGACCCCCCTTTTTCCTCATTTGGTCCCTCCTGCGATTATGGTATGAATCTTTGTCTGGAAGTATATCTTTGAACCATTTATCAATATTTTACAACATTTCGTGTTACAACTCTCTCGTTCTACTAACTTTTGTTTCTAGGTCCAGCTGCCGTATTACTTATATATACATAAAGGTATGAAACAATCGTCAAAATACAAAGAGGGAATCCTCGCTTCGGCTCGATATTTTACAATAACGCGCCAGTTTTAAAAAAGACCTTCGCTTGTCCTCGTCTCAAAAATGATTTCCCTTCATTCCTATCTAGTTTATGCGTACGAACAACAAATATTTATTGACGAAATTCAAGTTTATTCTCGACGACACATCAACTTTCCTCCACTCGTGCCCATTCAGGAGGTCAGCCGAACATATTTTGTTTCGCGCTATTTCATTGGTCGGAAAGATTTTCAGAACTTTCTTAGCTTGTTCTTCGCTATGCACGGCCAATCCATTTCGTATCGAGAGGCCTATTAAGCAGGAGTTTTAATTAAGAATAAAAGTGGAAAGTAAACCTTTTCAGCCAATGTGTTATATAGGCTCCAGAAAAAAAATGACGAACCTAGTGACATGGTACGAATATTGTCTGAAATGGAAAAATGGACTTCAAACATAAATTTTGACGGATGACCATTTGATCACTGAAAAGATCAGAGAGAAAGGGATACTAGTTATCATAAAGCAAAACAATCTCCTTTTTAGGCTTGTCAAAAAATAAAACCTCTATCCCAGCAACAACAAAAAGACAGTGTACATAAGTAAACCCCTTGTAAATTGTAGCTTTCATAATTCCCCTCTTCTGCCTTAGAAACAGGTATATGTAAATATGCCGCAAAAGAAATTTTAGCATTAAAGGGAATAGAACTACTCTTTGTATTTCTTTCTGTTTAGGGAGATACGTGTAAAATTCCAACTGTAATGGCCTTTGCAAAAAACATAGGAAAGAACAAAATATTCTTTAATTTACATGGGGATGGGGGCTTTGGGCATCAACATTTTTGTACCTAGGCTCATCACAACTAATTAATGACCCCCCCAAAAAAAATAATAAAAAAAAATAATAAAAAAAACCCTCTTAATGCAATTTCTGATGCCCAGTTTTGATTTAAACAGTTAAAATAAGTAAAACGTGAAGGTGTGCATTTTTAGTTCTTCATGTTTCAATAAACCAATAAAAAAAATACAACGCAAATGTTGTCCCCCCCCAAAAAAAAAAGAGTACATTAGACCCAAAAATAATACGTGTCTAGGTACAAATTTTTTTTTCAGTTATTACCCCCCCCCCTTTTTTTTACATCCACAATTTTAGGTGTGTATTGTTCAAACCAGAATTTTTATAATATTTCTTTCAGCTACAGAAAGAATTAAAGATCAAACTTTGTTGCGATACTCATGAAAAGTTCTAATTATGTTATTTACCTGAAAAAAAGAATGGATATGGGTAAATGTACATCATGTATATTGTACATAAAACAAAATCCAACAACATACAAGGAAACAACCAGCTTCGCTTTTCTGCTTGAATCTTCAACAACAAACCAATCTATACCTAACAACATCATCTATTCTCCCCACCCACCCTTTTCCAAAAAGAAAGAAGAAAAAAAAATGGTCATCAACAGAGTCCTAGATTTAATCTGCCGTGTACTTCTCGTGCTTGTTCTTTGAAAGTTTTGCCAAAATAACAGTATTTTTGTTGAAACTTGTATTCTTTTATTCTTATTTAAAACTCCCGCTTAATACGCCTCTCGATACGAAATGGATTGGCCGTGCATAGCGAAGAACAAGCTAAGAAAGTTCCGAAAATCTTTCCGACCAATGAAATAGCGCGAAACAAAATATGTTCGGCTGACCTCCTGAATGGGCACGAGTGGAGGAAAGTTGGATGTGTCGTCGAGAATAAACTTGATTTTCGTCAATAAATATGTGTTGTTCGTACGCATAAACTAGATAGGAATGAAGGGAAATCATTTTTGAGACGAGGACAAGCGTAGGTCCTTTTTAAAACTGGCGCGTTATTGTAAAATATCGAGTCGAAGCGAGGATTCCCTCTTTGTATTTTGACGATTGTTTCATACCTTTATGTATATATAAGTAATACGGCAGCTGGACCTAGAAACAAAAGTTAGCAGAACGAGAGAGTTGTAACACGAAATATTGTAACATATGGATAAATGGCTCAAAGATATACTTCCAGACAAAGATCCATACCATAATCGCGGGAGGGACCAAATGAGAAAAAAAGGGGGGTGTCCGGAATTCGAGTGCCTGTGAACTGAGCAAGCGATAGCAAGTCCTAATCACGATCTGTATATATTATATATTTCTTCTTAGTGACGCAATGTCTAATACTATTAGTTCTATCAGCAATAGCTGTTGGTAAAAACTTTGAGTTATCACAGTAAAACAACTTATGGATTAGGGTAATGGTGTTTAACGCCACTTTCAACAATATTTCAGCTATGTCGTGGCTGTCAGTTTACTTGGTGGAGGAAACAGGTGTACCTGGTGAAAACCACCGACCTGTCTCAAGTCACTGGTGATAGGCACTGATTGCACTTATAGTTGTAAAGCCAACTACCATGAGATCGCGACAACGACGACCCATAAACTACTTATGAACATTCGACCAAGATAAGGTCTTACTGTATTACAGTAGTTCAATAAAAACTAATATCTACCAATGTTTTAATTTTATTGTTGAATTACGTAAGGATTAATCTTTTAATATTGTTTTACTTTCCAATCAACAATACTGACATAATATACGTTTTCTGACAATGCTTCTAAAAGTTTGTATATTACAATACTGTTACAAAGAATGACGAAATAGAAAACTGATATTGATCAACATCCGGTCGTGCTTGCTTAATCTCGATAATTGAATGGCTTCTTTTATCTGAAGTGCATTCTAATTTATAAAGAGTAATTTATTTTTATAAAAGATAAGATTTTATCTCACGTAGAAATGCTCCCGGACTTTTGTTTTCATGACGGAATAATAAACATGTCTGAGCTGATATGTTCACGTTGACGATATGTTATCTTGTACAATTTTAGCTTGTATGTCTTTGAATAATTTTTTTTCTAAACAGAATGTCGTCGTGCATACTAAATTAGATATCTACGTTTTTAATACTGATTGATTGATATAATTGCTAGAGAACACCGAAGGGTCAATAAAAATTGGGCAATCCAGGAAAACCGGCAAAACCGGGTACACAAGGCAAAGACAATAAAACAAAAAGCAGATGCTTTACTGCTTCGATAAGCACACAGCATTAAATATCAACCAGATTGCTGTTTCAGTTAGCTATCGTGATGATCTAATGCAAAGGAAAATCTCATGATACAGTTGCCGATTTACTCACTGGGCAGGAAACAACATATGTTTGGCAAACGCTTGTCTTGAAGCGACCTAAACCTGTAATCATCTCCCTTTCTCTTTGGAAGTTATTATCCAATGTAAACTATGTTTATTCATATGTTTTATGTTCTTTACGAAATCCGATTCATTCATATGTTGTTTTGGGGTTTTATAGATGGTACTTACGACAGACCATACTATCATGGGTCTGTAAATATTCATTTGAATTAAAAATACGTTTTAATTCTTCTGAAAACATTGAAAACGTGTACTGGATACAACATTTTGTGATAAATTGTGTCGGTGACTTGGGCATAACGATGGTTTTATCCGGGTACTCCGGTTTCCTCCTCCAATAAAACTGACCGCCACAAAATAACTGAAATATTGTTGAAAGTGGCGTTAAACACCATAGAACACAACCAATAAAACCATCTCAACACAGAAAACTATAGCCTCTGGGTACCTCATTGGTGTCTTCAAATGTTTCTTGATCTCAATCCCATCCAGGGAAATGTATAACTTACTGGTTTTGTGTATTGCAATGCTAGATTTAGGGATTTTAAAATTACTTTGCCTAAGAAAAGTTTGAAAATATCAAAGGGTTAATCAGAAGTTGTATATCGAAGAAGGTCAGATAAATCATGTAACAGAAGTTTGTCTTAATAATAAAAAAAAAATCAGAAAGAATTACAATTCAATATGACAATTTGGATATAGGATAAACCAAGAATGTGTTCATGAATGAGTTCCCGAGACAAATTACTTCTATGTGATTCCTAGTCACGAAACCAAATATTTAATATGTTATATGAAGAAATAATTTCAATTTTCTTAGTTGTTGCCAGCTTACTACCTTTTGGGGTTATGTTTATGGTATTTAATACTATTTTAAGTAATATTTCAGTAATATTGTGGCGGTCCGTTTTATTGGTGGAGGAAACGGGAGAACCCCGAAAAAATCACCGATCTGACACAAGTCACTGACATACGCATGGAATGAGCGGGGATAGAACTCAAAACTTTAGTGGTGATAGGTACTGATTGCCTATAAATCCAACTATCCTACGATAACACCACTACGAACACGCCATTTTGCTCCTTTTTATAGCAGTCACCTACATGTAGAGTACATAGGTAGATGAATAATGTAAAATAAATAGATGAAATGGATTGCACAACCGTAATTAAATTCAAGTGTCAATTTACACTTAATCAACACTTAAAATTAATTGAAATTTACATGAAATCAATTTACACTTAAGGTTTGATTGAGACTTAGATTTAATTGAGTTTTGTGCAGCCTTACATTGTAGTCCTCGAGAATATATATTAATGAAATATGTTTCTACGAAGAGAAATCTTTTGACAATGACTGATATTTAAAAACCAATTCAATAGAAAATAACTAAATGAAAGTTTTTAAAAAATCCAATACCATATGTTGCTTGAAAAAAATAATTTTGAAAAATAGTTCCCCAATACATAATTTGCGGGAAAACAGCGTGAGAGTAATTACTTGATGTTATATCATGGGTCGTACAATGTAATGTGATATATATTTCATGGCTAGAAATACCTGTCATATCTATAAAAAGGGTTACGATAGCATCCTTAGAGTATTATAACGTAAGGTCAGTGATATCACTCCAGCTTTGCCTAGTGGATAAATGGTATACATTTACTTTAATTTACGAAGCTCAATTCATGAAACTGTAGCATTTATATATTCTATAATTACATACATATGATCAGGTATACTTTTTAACAGTTCATGGAAATTATAAGGATCTGATTGCAAGGTAGGATATTTCTAACTTTTGCTAAGCATTTGTATATATAATAACATTAAGAGAATAAATTAAGAGAGTAATTTAAATAATAATAATAATAAATTCTTTATTTATAGAGGGTACACAGTTAGTTAATAAATATTCTTCCCTGAGGCCCTCATTGACATATTTAGACATACATTGTAAAGTACACAATATAAAGTTACACAATACATTGTAATAAGTATACACAAAAGATTTAGTAAACATTTAATGGTAAATTAAGGTGCATCATCATTTAAAATGAGACTTTTAACTTTTGTTTTAAATGCATTATGAGAAGAAGCTTGCCGTATTGAAAACGGAAGTTCATTCCATAGCTTTGGTCCAGAGTATATAAAAGTTTTCTTAAAAAGTTCAGTTTTTGCCTTTGGGATTTGTAATTTTTCACTTACAACATTTCGGAGAGAGTAAGGATTTCTATCAGACAAGTACTGGATTTTATTTTTTAAATATATAGGTGCTTCATTCGTTAGACATTTTGAAACAAGAAGATATTTATGATATTTGATTCTTTGTTCAATACTCATCAATCGTATATATCTAATTTAGTGCGCACGACACGTTTCTGGAATAACCGTCATCAGGTACGCTCAAAATCAAAAGATTGCAAAGCCAAATAATTTATTATGAAATTTACAAAAATGCATGTAACCCATATAATATGTTATATAGCAAATGTCAGAGAAAATATTTATATATTGAAAATAAATATGATTGTAGGAACAGTAACCTTTACTATGATAATTATTTATAACTCTTTGTTCCCATCTGTGGTAATTTGTGTTGTTCTCATGAAAATGATATACAGTCAAACCTGCTCATGCAGTCACCTCTATTAAGCAGTCACCAGTATTAAAAGGTCACCATCTTTTTTGTGCTGTCATAGGATATTTCATATGAATTGAACCTCATTTAAGAGGTCACCTGTCTTAAAAGACCACATTTTCTTTGTCCCAAATGTGATCTCTTAATACAGATTTGACTGTAATTTAAATCAAGTTGGCTTGTGTTTGGGAATATAAATTAGCGAGGATTAGAAATGTCTTAGAGCATTAGTTTTATCCAGTATACAAAGCGATATATGTAACGTTTTCTGTGTTAAAACAATAATCATCATTAGTATAAATGTATATCTTCACGATTCTTATCTAAATGATGGCTCTGATAACTTAGATCTACAGTCAGTTGTAATTATCATATTTATGTTAGAACGAATAAATAACAATAAACACGACTGATCCTTGTAAACTCTGGTCATACAAAATAATGTGTTGAATGTGGGAGGTGTAAATGGCTTATGATTTATTATTATTATTGAAGTAATCAAATGGAAAACCAAAAATACCACACTGTCGGAATATAAACGAAGATATCAAGTTTAGTGCGCATGACGCGTTTCTGGAATATATTCATAATATATGAGAAAAATCATTGAAACAGAGGCAAAATCTGTACCATAGCAACAAATTATACATTACCACTCACTTGTCTGGCATCGGGTAGATACTTCAATATAAAGTGGCGGGGATAAAGCTATAACTATATGCATAACTAGAGTAACACGATGGTGCCACTAGCGGAGCAGGAACTGTGTATCCTCCCATGAGCAACTGAATTCACCCTTGGTTTTTAGTGGGATTCATGTTACCCGATCTTTAGTTTTCTGTGTAATGTTTTGTAGATCGGTGTTTGTCCTTTCGTCCTATTTATTTTAGTCATTGCGTTTTCTGTCCTTCTTTGACTTACGGATTCTGATTACCCCTTTGGTATATTCTAACTCTTCTAGTTTAAAAGGCTCAAGGCTCCCCTCTCAAGCTCCCTTACCTATTTGGTTTTGACAAAACATATTGTAAAACTGTCCGCAATTTGAAGGAATAATAACATTTAAGGTAAAAATTAAAAGATTATGCAACGATGTAGTAAATTTGGCTTACATTCCACGAGAACTGAGATCTAGTGTCTGTTTTGTGGTGGCAACTCTTACGACAGAAGGAACCGATGTTTGTGCTGGACAAATACTCAAAACAAGAGCGGGACAAAAGTGAATAACAGTGTTTAGAGAATAGCACGTACAGGACAGACAATTTCCAGTAACACATAATGAGCAATGGTGTTTTAGAAAATATATTATCTTTCATTCACCATATTCCTTGTAGCAATAAAAACATCCACCCATAGTACCTTCTCCTGTGCAACAATTTACTGACATCGTGTGTTATTGGTACACTTGATCAATATAGCGACGGAAATAAAGAGTACCGCAAGTCTGCAGACAAGTTTTGGGGTATGAGCTAATCTCATGTACAGTAATAAAAGTGATGTTCCTTTACTTTAATCTATTTCTAAGTGTATTTTTTGATAGTTTTCCAAATTCATTTACATCCATACCCATATAGTGTTTGTGGTTTTGTTGCTTTGTTTGTCATTGGCTTGGTGTCTTAAGTATCCAATGGTGGAATTTTCTTTAGATTGTCTATTCGTGATTGCCGCTTCGGTTTTCTCTAACGTTTATTTCTAAATAATAGCTGAAATACTACTCAATTCAATTCAATTCAATTCAATTCTTTATTAACCAATGTCATACAACATATAGGTATACATATATTCAATATTTACAATTATACTGATCATAAATAAGACAAAGCACATACAAAATATCACACAAAAAAAATATATATCATAATACATACTCATTTGAAAATAAACAATCAAATTTAATCAGTGTGGTAAATATGGCTTACAGATTAACAGTACTGTGACCACTACTGGAATGACACGAACGATGACGGACGACTGCCATGTCTGCTACATAAGCTGCAAAGAAAACAGACTAGCACGTATTTACTTACTGTAACAGTTAAGATGTGCAAATTAAAAGGTTTTTCTCATAAAATTAAGAAATAATTACTTGTAGCCATATATTTATATTGTTCTTACCACGGGTTGGCATTTTATGCCGAATGTCTTACCTCGAGCGGAGACGTGAACGAAGCCAAAAAACGTCTGATCTTTACGTTCTAAGCTGGAAGTCTTCATATGACGTCATGTTGTTTATGTGCCAAAGTCGTCAAAAACATTTCGCGGAATTTTAATTTGTGTGATTTTTAGACCCAGGGATATGCAAGAATACTATATGTTATTCGGGATCTTCACAAGGGATGCGAATTTATATTCCCTGTCTGTTTTCTATATCGCCTGAACCGATTTCCAATACACGAATGTTTATTTATTTTGTGTTATTGCATCATTGGGCATCTTTTACAAGGGAGTGACATGGAACAGCCGCATTACAAGCATAGACCACGTCTATCTATGACGTAATCGGTCATAAATACATATTATTTTTACCACAGGTTTGGACTCAAAGCGTTTGAATGACGTCATATTAGAATGAAAAACAAAACACACCACACTGTCCAACAGTTTCACAATCCAATACAAAATCACAGAAAGGGGCAAAATCACTCACTGTATTGGCTTATCACAGGCATTTCAATAAAAAGTGGCGGGGTTAGACTAGTTTGTGACTGCTCTGACTGGTTAGTTTTCCTTGTTGTTCATTTCATTAGCCATTTTAAAGCAAAATGGCACTTTTGACATTCCTGTAATATATCTATACCATTATTGATAACGGCTGTTGTCAAGATTATTTGGTAAATATGCTGTGCGTTGGTAATACTTCGTTTTTAATATATCCATAAAACCATAAATTCAGCCGATGTATTAAAATACATTAGAAGACCTTAGCTGATTTTGGTTATTCTGTTTGGGCTTTTTAGATTTATTGCTTTCAAAAATTTTGTTTAATTGTTGCAGATCACTGTAACACGGTATCGCACCCCCCCCCCCCCCCCCCCCCATTTATGAGCGAGAATGAATGTAGCTCAGGCACCGATTGCATTTATAAGAATGTGTTTTAAAAGTGTAAATAGTTGCTCACCTATTTCAGTAATTTTGATCTATTATTACTAAGAAATATCTGGGGTCTAATGAACAGTAAATGTAACATATGGTTTTAATAATGTTCGCTTCACTGATAACTGTTTTACTTGTAATTGTACCGTTGAGACAAACGATTAGACTTAACCTTTAAAATATATCACACAAAATACTGTTTTTCTCTTTAGCCTAATGACATATAAAAAAGCATTCCTCGGCAGATTAGATACAAATCGTATGAACTTAACTACGAGCACGATACATTAGTAATGTGTTCATATATTACAGCTGAAGACGAATCACTGGGTTTTTAGTATCACTATTCGTCGATGTTAATTTGTAATAGGTAATTGTAAGCTTATTGTGCTTTATTGGTTCTAATGCGAACATGTTACGGATCTGTTCCGTAAAACCATATTATATTATATACATGTAGATTAATATTAATATGCAATATACATTTTGACTCGATTCAACTTTATGTGATAAAGTTGGTCAATGACTTGCTGCAGTGCGGATTTTCTCCGGATACTCCGGTTTCCCACACCAGTAAAGCTGACCGCCACGATATAACTGAAATATTTTTGAAAGTCGCGTTAAACACCATAGTCCTAAATCTAAATATTTTAATAGAAATATACTGAACACCTATCAAGAGTAAAGAAATAATTTGTATGCTGTGTAAATAGTCTTAAGCCGTGGTCTATATAAATCTTCGTGTATGTTCGTTGCTTTGTATTGTTCATTTAATAGAAATTATGAAGTTCTTCAATTTTGGGAGATACCTTATTTTGCGATTTTCATGAAAGTTTGCCACATTCTATTTTCTCAAAATAGTTTAGATTTTGCTTTGTCATAGATATCGATATACAGTCAAACTTGTATTAAGAGGCCACCTTTGGGACAAAGATAAGATGGATATATAAGACAGGTGGCCTCTTAAAAGAGATTCAATTCATATGATAATTTCTAGGACAGGACAAGAAGAAAATGACCGTATAATACAAGTGACAGCTTAATAAAGGTGACCGCATGGGAAGGTTTAACTGTATTTGTACTTGTTGTTGTTTACATATTTCAGTAGTCGCCATCCTAGATAATCACTACTAACTGTGTTCCTACAACGCAGCAATTACTTCATGCACCGACAAAAAGTCAGATGGAAAGGTAAATTGTATAAATAATTAATATGTAATGGAAATAAACGTGGTATTTATATAATGGCCCTTTTGAAACCTTGTCAATATTCCATTACCACTTATGTAGAGATTAAAAATTAATCGTTATTTTGTTTTTCATTAGATTCAGTTTTGAATTAGGTATCTATCAACTTATATGTTTAATGTTGGTAGGCTGTGGATTGATGTTAATCGTGTCATTCAGAAATGTTTCCGCTATGTTGTAACTACCATGATGGTTGGAGTGAGAACCACATCGGTGGTGTTAAGATCATTGTGCTCTCCTAAAATGCTGTATATCGTGAGTTCGAGCCCTGTCGGATCAAACCAAAGACCCAAATATATGTATATAAGGGTAATAACAAAATTATATAAACAGACAAAATTAGTCAACAACCGGAAAACTGTGAAAACGTAATGACCTTGACTTAGTACAGGCATTTCTACAGAAATGGTGGGTTGAATCAGATTTTAAAGCGCCAAACCTCCCGCTTTCATTACGGCTCAAAGTTTCCGGCTGTCACTATAACAGTATTTATAACAATAATTGAACAAAACAGGTAATACAGTTGTCAGTTGATGCTTGTCCACTAAACACACAGCCTTCAGGAGTAGGAGCGAAGAGTGCTTTACTGAATGAGGATAATGTGTCTAAGTGAAGCGACATGTCTACCCGCGGACTGTTTCAGTGAGCTAGTACTAAAAAGATGAAATTAAGCCTGTTTCAGCGAGCTAGTACTAAAAAGATGAAATTAAACCTGTTTCAGTGAGCTAGTACTAAAAAGATGAAATTAGCCTGTTTCAGTGAGCTAGTAATAAAAAGATGAAATTAAGCGTGTTTCAGTGAGCTAGTAATAAAAAGATGAAATTAAGCCTGTTTCAGCGAGCTAGTACTAAAAGATGAAATTAAGCCTGTTTCAGTGAGCTAGTAATAAAAAGATGAAATTAAGCCTGTTTCAGTGATCTAGTAATACAAAGATGAAATTAAGCCTGTTTCAGTGAGCTAGTAATAAAAAGATGAAATTAAGCGTGTTTCAGTGAGCTAGTACTAAAAAGATGAAATTAAGCCTGTTTCAGCGAGCTAGTACTAAAAAGATGAAATTAAACCTGTTTCAGTGAGCTAGTACTAAAAAGATGAAATTAGCCTGTTTCAGTGAGCTAGTAATAAAAAGATGAAATTAAGCGTGTTTCAGTGAGCTAGTAATAAAAAGATGAAATTAAGCCTGTTTCAGTGAGCTAGTAATAAAAAGATGAAATTAAGCCTGTTTCAGTGATCTAGTAATACAAAGATGAAATTAAGCCTGTTTCAGTGAGCTAGTAATAAAAAGATGAAATTAAGCTTGTTTCAGTGAGCTAGTAATAAAAAGATGAAATTAAGCCTGTTTCAGTGAGCTAGTAATAAAAAGATGAAATTAAGCCTGTTTCAGTGAGCTAGTAATAAAAAGATGAAATTAAGCCTGTTTCAGTGAGCTAGTAATAAAAAGATGAAATTAAGCCTGTTTCAGTGAGCTAGTAATAAAAAGATGAAATTAAGCCTGTTTCAGTGAGCTAGTACTAAAAAGATGAAATTAAGCCTGTTTCAGTGAGCTAGTAATAAAAAGATGAAATTAAGCGTGTTTCAGTGAGCTAGTAATAAAAAGATAAAATTAAGCGTGTTTCAGTGAGCTAGTAATAAAAAAATGAAATTAAGCCTGTTTCAGTGAGCTAGTAATACACAGATGAAATTAAGCGTGTTGGTCTAGTACAAAGCGAACATCGCAGCTATCGCTTTATTGAATGTTCCTATTTCTACCCATGGTATAGTTGAGAAAATGTCAATTCGGCATTAAACAACAATTACTCATCCACTCACCTCGAGGGAGAAACACCGAACAGATGAACCATTTATGTAGAAATCGCTGTAGCGTGACATTAACCATTCGGCTATACAAATCCCTGTATATTTCAATATATAGTCTATATATACAATACAAATATGTGTTATTGTGGTGGATAATTATCCAATTTAGCCCGGTGACCAACTACGCAAAAGTCGCATATTAGAGGAGTTTAATTTCACTTCATACTATACGGCTAAAAAATGGCATACTTGTAGGAAAATGATTTTACTTTGATTTTAGACTGGTCGTCAAAAAGTCGTATGGTGCAGTTTTCTAAAATTCTATGTATAGTTAGCAAAATTTACTTAAATTTGGACATCAAGTGGCTATCAGTTTTGCTCCAGTATTTAAAAACTGTATAGAAATATATTTCGTTCGCATTGGATTCAAAGTTTACATATACTGTTTTATTCATTAAGCGAAAAAACTAACACAATAAACCTATTATTGAAAAATAATAACAATAACAAATATTGTAAATGGGGTCATTTTGTAGTTTCACCAGATTTTAATTCTGCACAATAATGCGCCAGTTGATAAATAGTTAAGTAATTAGTAGAAATTAAAAATATAATCATTACCCTATTTAGTGACACACCTTTTTTTCTTATCAAAGTTTCTTTAATATGATTTTATATACCACCCAAAATATAGACTAACACATCTTTACCTTATTTAATTTTTCGGAAAGTTGTGTACGGTCCCGGTAGATCTGAATACTTTGTTCACCATATTGATCTTGAACTTCGAGTACACCTTATGTTCGATTAATTTACGTTAACTATGGATTGATTTCTTTTGTATTTGTTGATGTGTCTTTATTTTTTTGACTTTTAAATGTTGCTTATTCGAATTTGAGGTTGCGGTGATAGTTATTTTTCATTTTTTTTTCATTCTAAGAGATAAATTTAGTTATTGAGTTGTAAGTTATTTCAATCGCCATATTCTTAGACTTGGTGGTTTTCACAGTTTGTCTTGTTTCTTATTTTCGATAGGGAAACTTTGGGCCGATGGCGGTCTTCGTGATCTTTTGGTTGATTCTGGCGTGTATGCTGGAAATACAGCTGAGCTTATGTTGGTTGGCAAAGAAATTAACAGGGATGTCAGGGGGTTCTTACTAGTATTTGAAGCACTACAAGTTCTGTTTATCGCGGCATTCATACACTGGTGTAGGACTAGCTGCAATAATGTAGCCCTGTGACAAACTTGTGTCTCCTTGCGGGTAAGCGAGCATTTAGGATAATATTATTAGAACTAGTGTATGACCTTTGACTACATCGATCAAATACCATCAGCGTTCTGGAATGCGCTGTTTGAATTTCATAAAAGTATCTGTGATCAGACGATTGAAACATCAGTACTACTAACTAAAGTTGAAGAATTGTTTGAAGACCACGTACAGCCTCTAATCGGTAAGTTTAGAAAATGGGGATGCGATGCATCACCTACATTCAAATACTGGGATATGTTTCTGGTGGCGGTTCAAATTATGTTGTCAAATGTACGACCAGAACGGGCGGGTGATTGGTCGGCACATCTGGTGTCTTCATAAAAAATGTTGCCCTATTTCTTCATTACTAACCGTACAAATTACTCTAGATGGATGCCTGTATATATACTTGATATGCTCGAACTTCCAGCCGATATAAAATCAGCGTTTGAAAAAGGCGAGTTTTCCATTAGACAAACATCCGGCAGCTTCAATGGTATTTGGAGCGATATGGGCACTGAAAAAACCATCATAAAAGATTCGAAGGCTCAAGTGGTATCGTAGGAATAACGAATCAGAAATTTGCCCTTGTTAGATGGACACTCACTAAACATTTCCTAGCATCATTTAGTAGTGCAATGAACGACAGGGCAGGTATTACAAGCACCAGCAATTCCTCACATGAAGAAATGAAGCAAACAGCTTTGAAGCGAGATGAGGAACAAGTCCAAGCAATAGTAAACCATTTGAACGAAACCATGACTGACCCCTTTGATATAGAGGCCCATCCTCCTTGTGGCATATTTCTACAGGCATGCATGCTACCAGAGAAGTACAGGATTATTTGCTGTCTGCTGTCAACGAAGGTGAAAAAAAGTGCAGAAACTTTGTTAACAGTGCTCTCTCTGTAGGACAGTCTGTGCATTTTTATAGCCCTATCTCAAAGTCAAAATTGAAAACATTTGAACAAATGAATGCCAAAACATCCCTGAAATGCAAATCTGGTGAAATCATAACCGGTGATATCAATCCAGAAATTGTTTTCAGACGTGCTCTGGTCTTGGCTTATAGCAGAGATGATGTCACGATTGACAACATTCTTTCACATCCTGTAGGGCCTATCCCGGTGTCCATGTTCCATGAAGATGGTACAAGAAGGAAATCTTGTAAATCAGATCTAGTGAAGCAGTTCGAAAATGAAGTTTCCCCAGTTCTTTCGTTGACGGATTTGGACCCTTCGTTGACAACTTACATCAGAGATAACATGGCACTAGTTCAGTGCATGGATGCAAAGAAGCATAGAACCTTTGGAGACCTTGCTACCGACTACTGCAGACAGTTAACATCATGCTTTGCAAAAGCACATACAGTAGCAGATGTATTTGACCGGTATGACGTAAAAAAACTCCGTCAAGTCGGCTGAAAGAGAGCGTCGTACCAAAGGTGTCCCAAGTCATAGAAGGCAGAAATGATCCTGACTGGAAGAAATTCCTATCTGTCAAAGAAAACAAGCAGGCACTCATAAACTTTTTTTGTGACTTCATTGTCAAATTCAATCAATGTAACCCATTAGTGCCCCCTGGAAATCGGTATTACATTGCCGGTTCGTTTGGAAATTCGGAAATTGTGAAAGTTGTTTCAGACCAGGAAGTCTTTGATTGTCCTGACTTGTACAGCACTCAAGAAGAGGCGAACACCCGTATGATCCCCGTGCATTACATGCTGACAAAAGGCTCAAAGAATTGGGAAAGCAAGGCAGGATCATTATCAAAACCTCCGATACAGATGTGATTGTTCTCTGTATTTATTTTGATAAGCAGATGACAAACACCAGTGAACTGTGAGTCCAAATGAGAAACGTTAGTAGTGTTAAGGACGGTCGTAGGTTTTGATCTATTCATGAACTATGTTCTTCTCTCTCAGAAATCACATGTAGAGTTCTTCCTGGCGTACATGCTCTCTCTGGGTGTAACACTACCTCTTCCTTCTTTTGAAATGGCAGAAAGTTAGTGTACAAAATACTGCAAGATGCAGCATCAGATTTCCATGATTTAGACAATTTGGGAGATCCCGACAAAGATGTTGCTATTTCATGCTCTTCACAGTTTGTAGCTAGGCTTTATGATCAGAAGTCTTTTGCATCCTCCCATCATAGCATTAACAGACTTCGAGTAAAACTTGCTACAGGTCGGGATGCAAGTCTGGTTAGATTACCACCTTCAGAAGCGGCGCTTCGTCAGCATATTCTTCGTGCCTCATTCCAGACCAAGGTTTGGCATACTTCCTGTCTGGCAAAACCACCTCTGCCTTCACCAATGGAATACGGATGGCGAACTGTCAAGGATTCTTTGCATGCAGTCTACTTTGAAGGAAACATTTCAGCAGAATTTCTCCGTGATCTAGTGTGTTCATGCAAGGGGAAATCGCAATGTAAAAAGTCCTGTGTTTGTGCAGAGCAGAACCTTGCATGTACTGACTTATGTTCTTGCCAAGGATCAGAGTCCTGTAAAAACGTTCATTCATATACCCTTGCAGAAGAGGTTTAATGTGTTAACAACATAATCGTGTACACCTTTTTGACGAGCTGGTTCATTGTTCTGCAAAGATCTTGTTTCGCTTAAGTCTTGTGTAGAACAGCTCCAATTTCCACATGAAAAAAGGCAGTTCCAGTCACTCAGAATGCCTTGTACAGTTGTTTTGCCTTATTTGTTGCTGATTTATATTCTGTTGATGCATTTTGTTGCATACAAGAAGTTATGTTTTTGCTTTTAACCCACATATAAGTATGTTCTGTATGAGTTAATGTTGCCAATTGGACATGTACCAACACAAATCTATGTGAACAAAACTTATATTCCTCATTATAATTTGGCAATTAATTTTATTTATTTTGTAGAATACATATTTTTCTATATTTTCTTTACGGTTGGATAAGTTTTAATGGCTTTACTATCGCCAGTTTGGAAAATTACCAGGTTTTAGAGCGAAAATCCTCCCCCTTTTTGTGAAAACACATAAATTTGCACAGAACAATTATTTTTTGATGAAATCCGACGTTTTAGATAGAAAATTGAATAAGGAAAACCAAATATGCAATTTTTCGTCTTTCTTTAATGAAAAAGGGATTCTAATTGAAATTTGGTATTCAATGAATTTTTGTGTGAAAAATGTTTTTTGACCTTTGACCTTGATTTCTGAAAAACTGCACCATATTTTCTTTTGACGACCAACTTATTTTGATAGTACGAGCATTGCCGAGTCGAATGATATATGACACAGCCATATAGTATTCATGACGATTAAATTTTGGAAATGATGTCTCTAGTCACCGGGCTATATGATAATACAAGCTAATATAGGATGTTGAGTGACAAATTACCTACAGTGATGAGAACATTATGTGTAATCTAGATCTATGTAAATACAATTATCTGTAAATAGCTAATGTTAACTCCAGCTAATAAGAGAAATTGACCTCCAAAAAAATCAGAATAAAAAAAAACCAACCGAAATAGAAATATACGCCAAAAAACAAAGCGAAAAAGCAAAACAAACCAAAACAAAAGACAAAGATACCCCCCCCCCCCCCCCCCCTCCTCCCAAGAAACCAAAAAGGAAAAAAACCTCACACATTTGTGTTGTGCTTCATAAATTTGAATTTTCATTATAATACTTGCCCTCAATTATTCATACGAATTCAGCTATCTTAAAAAACTTCAATAATCCACGATTTCATATTGCAAGGTAGAAATTAAATGATACCTGAAGTTGTACAATATACGTTCACCAGTATGCCTTATTATTACAACGGTTTCATTATCAAACCGAAGGAGAAAAACAATATGTAGTTTAATAGAGTTAATTGTCATGGAAGAGCAGTGAATTAGCATACATTCAAGTAGATCTCCAACTATTTTGATTAAAATTATACATATAATATTGTACATTGTAAATTATCAAAACAGTGACTCAATTACCCCAAACTGTATAATATATCTAAATCCTTACGCATTGAACAATACCTGCAAGCAAGCTTGATTGGTGACTTCGTAATGTAAGTTGCTTAAATACTCACTACGTGTCGTAAGCCAACAATGTTTGTCTATCTGATAGCTGGTATTTTAAGATATATCTGAAATATTGTTGAAAGTGGCGTTAAACACCCTATGAATATAAAATAATAAAGAAACGTGAATAATAAGAATACATTTAACAAAATGGGGAAATACCACACTGTCTCAACAGTTAGAAACTATGATAGAACAATCGTAGAAACAGGACAACATTGATACTCCTTAGACCCATATACGTGACCACTGACTTCATTTAATGGTGACGCCTTTATATAAGGGCAACTGCTCCTAAAGGGCACATTTATTAGGTTCTCCTCAGTGCCTTTTTAACTAGTATGTATATAGTCTTCATGCATATTACATTTTAAAATGATATTTAATGTTAAGCCCAAAACTTATATAGCTTTCAGTTCAGGAATTATATATTAGCATACTTTTCGTTTGTATCCATGAGTGGGAAAATAAATAAGCATCAAATACTACAATATAAACATCTATATGAAATAAAATCACAACTTGACTGAACGAAAAATAAATATATTGTTAAAAGTCAAACGAGAGCATAATAAATCTTGCAAGAAAAATTAACAAAGTAAAAGAAAAATAAATCAATAAAATTATAGAAAAGGCTTATATGCTGATGGTCTTGTATTAATTCTATTAAAAAAATAAAAATGAATAAATAAAAAAAAATAAAAAAAAAGCTTGTGTGCTAATGGTCTTATATTAAGTCTATTAAGAAAAGAAAAATAAATAAATAAAATAATGAAAAGGGCTTATGTGCTGATGGTCCTGTATTAAGTCTATTAAGAAAAGAAAAATAAATAAATAAAATAATAAAAAGCGTATGTGCTAATAGTCTTGTATTAAGTCTGTTGACCTTCTCTGTTGGTATCTTACCTTATCTTTACTTGTTAGTGGTATATGTTTTTATAACATGTATTGTGGACATTTGTACATTCTCATTGGAGATTGACTTAACACCAAGCCATGACGTTTATCATCTAGAGAAAATCAATTAGAGATAGACAAGCATGCTGACAAGCCGATACAGTTATTAACCATATACCTCATATGTGATGTTAGATGAACAAATAATCATTTCTAATTTGAGGTAAGATTATTTTTATTTAATATATTTTATAATTTAATTAATTGGAATTTGAATAAATACATAAATAAATAATTTTATTCTATATATTTGCTTTTATGATATGTGTCGTTTGTAAATATTAAATATTACTTTCTATAGAATTGATACAGCCATTATTACCCCGGTAGTGGTTGCCCCTGTTGTAAAGGGGTAGATATTCAAATACTATATATAAACAAACAAGCAAATAAAATACGGTATAACATGATTATGAATGTTTTTTGTTATATAAACAGTGCAGATCAATTGAGTAACATGCATTATATGGTGTGTGTGTGTATAGGCATGCAACATCTGTGCATTGTGTTCGGCCGACTTAAAAAATGGTTTTTTTCTTTTTTATATTATTTTATAATTCTATCACAAAGGTAAATAATTTACTCCTAGACTAAGTATACGCTACAGAAAGCTCTATTGTTAATATGGAACATGGATGTTGTATATAGTAGTATACATAATGTTTTGTGTTTACATTGTTATATGTACAACGACATCCGAATACCATTGTACTGCAACAATTATGAGAATAGAGATATGTACAAGTGTTAATAATACTCTCTTAGAAACAATAATTAAAACATAAAGAATACTTTCATAGTCATGAAAAGTAAATAATTTGCTTCATATAGCTGTGTATATGAGAGTGTAAAACACGGACTTAATATTTTACGGATTATATTTTAAACCAACGATGTATCGACAAACCGTGCTATGCTCAGTAAGGTGACTGCAAAACAAAATCCAAAACAAAATCCATCTTTAGTATTTTCATTGAATAGGTATTTTATGATCTGTTGATTAAGATCACAAATAACTACTAGGCTAAATGCTATTTTACAACTGTTCTGACTGTGTGAATTTTGTTTGTTGTATTTTATGTCAAGCTGGGGTTCAGATTATACGAAATAATACTATAGCAAAAGGGTATGCGATGCACGATGCCATTCTGTTGTTTGTCCTTCAATTTAAGGATTTTGATTGTGATTATCCCTTTGGTATCCTCAAACTCTTTGTTTAAGCAAATTAACACCAAAAAAGGACAATGATCTAGTCGTTTATGCTGCTAATTGATCTATGAAATGTTTAGTTAGATAAAAGATCTCAAGAAGACACGATAAACAAATGACTTTAGATTACAAAACACCGTCGCTAACGAAACGATCATGACATCACAAAATGTGATGCATTCTAACATAAATACAACCACAGATGTCCTGTCAATAATCCATAGAAACACATAACAATTAAATACAGATCTAAGTGAGCAGATTAATCTCATGGACTTTGTATTACCATTAGTGAAATGGTCAAAAGTACAGCGAAACCTTTCATGCAGGGCACATGTAATATAGCAAATCATTGTCTATCTAATTAATGGGCAGTGTCATGATCTCCATTTAATGAAATCAAATGAAAAACAAAAATACCACACTGTCCAAGCAATTCCAAAATCAAATTTCAAAATAGTAGATCAAGACAAACTCTATACCCATCACACAAACACACGACCACTCAATTTCCTGGCTTGGTATGGTCACAAATACAAAGTTGCGCCTTTATTTAAAGAACAACTGCTCCTAAAGGACACATGATTCGGGTTCTCATCAGTGCTTTTTATACAGGTTTGACTAATTGAATTGACCTCGATGACCGAGAGATGCAGTTCTTTGACCTTCGTCCACATGGCTACTACCACTCACATGGGTTCGCACAACGATACGGTTTATCCAGCTAGTTCATATATCTGTACATAATTTCTTGGCAGACTGTCTGGTAGTCACGACACAGCTGAAAAATGGCTGAAAGGGGCCAATAATCCCCTTATTTCCATGTAATGAAAAATAAAATATTATATCAAATCATTTCAATAAGAGGGGGAGTTTTTGGTTAACCATTTAACACCGCCACATTATATTGAAGTGTCTTTACCAAGCCAGAAAAGTGGTTTTTGATTTTGAAACTGTTCAGATATTGTGATCTTTTTGCTTTTTCATTTTATCATAAGTAAGTTATAGTACACATTACATAACAGACAGGGTATACTACTAACGTCACAGCAATATATATAGGAATATGAGTGACAGAAAATCCAATGTTAACTGATGTAGTATATATAACTAATCCAGACTTCATATTATCTAGAGATATGTCATGACTGACAATCAACGTAGTAAGTCGCGAATGCACTTTCCACATGAATGGGTTATATAATGCATTCAGTCATGAGTGAAATCGGGATAAGTTAAAGATAATTTGGATTTTAACATAGTTGAACGGGAAACTTTCTGTTAGCATGGGCCGGACAATTTTCCGGGATATAAAATCAAACTATGCACCGGTTTGAACAATATCTCAAAATATTACAGCTGTACCATGAAAACTCAAGGTTCCCACCCAGCTTCAAATTTTGAAGCGTAAGCGCCATTCAAAAGCATTGAGAAGAAGTGAAAACAAATGCATCCTGTACGGATTTTAAGACCTAAAAGCACTTTTCTTGCAATCCCCATTCTAGTTGCCGGTACAAATTCGGTCAGTTCCGGTAACATTGTTGATGAATCTTTCTTCGATAAATATTTTGCTGAAAAATTAAAGGTTCCCACGATAATTTAAAAGAGGGTTTCACATTGTTTTACCTTTCTAGTAGAGGTTCAATAGGGTTCACGCAAAAAATCTACTATTTCCTAAAACTGCTTCTGCTAGACATAGCATTATTTGAGTAAGCACCGCATGCCATTGTAAATGTAAATAAACAATTAAAAAAAGTCTCCACAAGGGTATTTTTTATTTCGACAAAACAACAGAACAAGTAACTATAATACAATTGGTAACAATACTGCTGATATATAAAGTTCTTCAGCATCAAGATGAATCATTCTTATTGACTGTATCGTTATTCATTTACAGTTTAATATAAATGATTGACACATCAGTTTAATATTGATTTAGATCGTGAAAAAAAGGGGGGACAGTGCATTACATATATGTTCTATCTTTTACACTGTGACACATCATCGGATTCCTAATGAAACTATGATGACAATTAATTTTGATACGATCGCAAATAATTATGAAGTTATTTATGTGATCAAAACTGTGATAAAATATTATTAACAAAAATTGATACGAGTTTTCATCAGCGTCTTCCGAATTTGGTTCAAAGTTTATTTGCTGACGTCATATATGACGCGATTTGGCTAATGAATATCCATGAGCAAAAGTACCTATGATTTCTGGCTATGATTTTTTTATTAGAATTTTATTTCAAGTTTATTTCGATTTTGCATAGAGTAAATAATTAAATTAATTTTTCATTGAAATATATTTCTTTTGCGTTTCTAAATATCAATTGATCTATTTTTTCTGGTCACGAATCTCAGAAAATAAAAAAAATCCAAATCACGATTCACGGAAATTAAAATTTGCCATTTTTGAGAATTTCACAAATAACGGTGAATCAATAAGAAACATAAATGAAGGGTCACGAGAATAAAAAAAAATTACCCCATTCCAATCACAGATCATGGGAAAAAAATGGTGAGAGACTCAGAGAGAAAAAATTGCATGCCATGCGTGGTAGCAAGGATTTATATAGTAGGATCCTTGGTGGTATTGGAAAGGGAAGTGAGGGTCAGACGCAATTGCAATATGTTAACCTTGCCATGGAAAATGTGTTAAAAGGCTTACCTGACAAAATCAGTTGTCCATACATCATACACAAATGCACTTCAAATGTACACATTTTGTTAATCACTTTCAAATTGCGAGATCGTGGAGATGAAATAGGTTTCCTGTATACATAAAAACGATGTGGAGCTGTTCTTCAATGTTTGACACCAGCTCACCATAGTTTTCAGAGACAGGATGACCAAGAAGTGGTTGCACATTTATGCATGTTTCTTTCATCTCCGAAGCAGACGAAATGCACACTAGACAATGACGTCATCCATGACTGTAAACTTGAAACGATCATTTCGTGTAGCACACGATTTTGATATTAGAATTTTCTTTTAAGTTTATTTCAATTGGAGAAGAATTGAAATGGTTACAGATTTGCGAATTTCTTATTGAAATAATTTTTATTTTGTTTTTAAATACCACTTTGTTCTATAATTGCATGCTTCCGGTGAACAGATATTTGGCTATCAATATAGGAGTATGACTTATTACCAAAAATTGCATAGCCGTTAGAAGGACTTCGTCCTTTAATATGAGACAGGCAACCTGTTTGAAGGAAGAAGTCCTAAAATTTCAATAATACGATGATTCGTACACGTTAGCCTCACCGGACGCAATTACGAACAATTTCGATTATACTGACCGTGGCATTTGATAATAAATTTGACCAAATTGATGAAGCTGATTGCATGTTCATATTTCAGATTTGAATCATAGCCCATATATTATTCAATGCATTGTTACGGGTTTTAAACAGATTTTCATGACCCCGTTCTAGTCACTATGTGACCTAGATCCGGACACAATTTCGAACGACATTATAATAACCTTTCTAGCGTAAATTATTTAATAACAACTGTTAAAATTGAAAGAGCATTCATTCATTTACGTTCACATATCCATTTGTATATAATACACATGACATAAAAGCCTTTCCTTTATTCATAAATGTGTGCCAGTTTGCATTCGGAATTCCTTGGACTCTTCAATGAATAAGGTACATCACGGATTTTGACATTTTGGGATAGATCAAGGTAAGGAAAATGTATTATATTGACTGTTTTTGTTTCAATTTCAATGTGTTCTACATATGCATAGAACCAGGAGATCATATTCTTTCCAATTACAAGCATAAGATAACAAAATATGCGTACCTCAATGAATTTTAGCGATAGATTCCAAGTGCAATTGTCGATCGTTTTTTGTTTACAAATATGAAAACCCGTCGTCTGCAACATTCAACAACTGCGTATGAATAATTTTCTCCCAAAGCAGGAGTAATTGAACGGGGTATCTATTTATAAAAGCATTTTTTTAATTCATGTTTTGAAGGAACAATTAGGGGACATACTTTTTATTTCGTTCGTAATTGTGTCCGTTCGTAATTGCGTCCGGTGAGGCTATTATCTTTTATTTTGAATGAATTGTGTAGCCGATTTGCTATGGCTGTTGCGTTCATTTTACCTACTGTACACCGCGCTTACTGTCGGGAGTTTCGTAGAATGAGATTTTTTTATTAGAATTTTATTAAAAGTTTATTACGATTTTGCATAGAGTAAATAATTAAAGAATTGGGAATTTTTCATTGAAATAGATTTCTTTTGCGTTTCTAAATTATCAATTGATCTATTTTTTAAACTTCCGGTGAACAGATTTTTGGCTATCAATATAGAAGGAAAAATCGGACAGCTTACCGTTAGAAGGACTTCGTCCTTTATTACTGCTCATAGTTTTAAATTTGCCCTTGATCTTTACACACGATAATATCTATTATCAACCAATAAGTATGATGCAAACATACTATTGTTGAATTGTGTGTGTAACCTTGACAAATCCTAGATAAACATACTATCCGGGATATTTTATTCTCGAAATGGACTTCTCCTCGCAACTCGTATCTCACGCGTCACCCTGGACGCGATATTGCTCTGATAAATCCATTATCGAAAACAAATCAACGAACTGCATTGATTGCTATCGCACATTCACAGTAGGATAGTAAACTATATAGTCGCTTATGGTTGACGCCCACCAAAATGAAGTCTAAGGTGCTTCACACTGGTAATTGGTCTTATAATATGAATAAATACACTGATCTAAGATCACTTTTATTTATTGTAATTTATTCATTGACTGACAATGACATAAGTGTATAAAACCGTTATTGTTATAGAATATCTTTCATCTCTGCCTAGGTCAGTGCTTTCTGATGAATAAAAACAGGTTCAATTAAGCGAGTGGGTGATTGTTTTGTAATGCCAGGGAAAAAAGAAAAGAAAGACATTGATCCATTCTATAATGGCGAGAACAACACATTGTTTGATTATGTGATGGTATTGATGATGTGTTTCGTTCCCGATCAACATTAAGTATTGAATATGTAATTGAACAACGATTCATTGTTAGACTTGTTACCCAAACACGTTACATGCTGACTATGAGTCAACCAGTATGTATTCTTACTCTGCAATTCTGTGTCAAATATCATATTTGAAAATTCTTGACCTGTCCCGACTGGGGCCATGAATACTGATTCAGGAGCTTTCACTGACAAAATTACAACTTTTGAATATTATAACTCAGGGAAACAGAAGTATGTGAGCCTAGTATGAACTAGAAATACAAGGCAAGCTCGCTCTATAAAAGTTAGAGAATACCGAACGTGAAATAAACAAAAGGACAATCCAGGGAAACTGGCAACACAGAGTACACAAGACGAATACAACCAAAGCAAAAACACAACACAATATGTGTACGACATCACTATCGCAAACAAACACAAATGGCGTAAGTAAGACATGGACCATCCTTCAAACAACTGGGAGTTGCAGAAATCGCAACGGACATCACTATACGGAACTCAGAACATAACGACACATAATAGGACAACACAAAAAAGTTAAAATATAAGCAACATGGACCCCACCACAAAACCGGGGGATCCAGGTGCTCGGGTAAGCAGTTTCTCCCTCTTATAAAACACCCACTAGTATCACACTAATATATAAAGTCAAGTCCGATATGCCAGATTTAAAAAAAAATATATATATTATTTTCATTCCTAAATTTGTCAGTTGCTGCAGTTGGTATTGCTAACTGTTCTTTTGCCAAATCTTGGTAGATGGATGTATGAAGGAAATTTAGTTTTAATTTCGTATTGAAGTCACGGCTAAGCATAGTAACGAAAACCCGTAATATAGATTAATATATAATCCTCCTAATTATACATCATATATTTGAGAAATGTAACACCTGTCATTCTATTAATTACTTTCAATAGTTCTGATTGCATAACAACATATGTGTTACTTCATTTAATTATCGATGATGACGTATTTTTAGAAACCAATATAGTCTTCTTTTCTTTATAACTATTTATATAACCATTATAATGATGAGTTACACACACACACATATATATAAATATATATATATATATATATATATATATATATATATATATATATAAAAGAAATTAGTAAAAAAAGAACGAGACGGATTTTTCACAACATTCCTGTACTAACGTTTCCACTGCTGTTGCAGATCTTCATGTACAATATTGTACCTGAAGATCTGCAACAGCAGCGGAAACGTTAGTACAGGAACGTTGTGAAAAATCCGTCTTGTTCTTTTTTTACTAATTTCTTTTATATGTACCAGCATACGGATTTCATTTGAATTCATATGAACTTACTGTATGACAGTTCCAGTGCTGGTGCAAGATCGATGCGTTGATGAAATTTAATTTTGTCTTATCATCATGGAACTTTGTATTTGAGAATTAATTTGTGTACTAGTAGATGCATTGATACGTATACAAAGCAAGACCTTCATCAGATTTAATGCACAAGACGCGTATCTGGAAAAACGTTCATCAGGAAGGAGCGATTCTGCAATAACCGTTATCATGTTCAGCGCGCGTTTTTACATAGGGGAAATGCATGTTAATAAACAAATGTAGTAACTTTCTTCAACATAATCCATTTGCTGAACATTTAATGTTCCGTTTGTTGAGTCATCCTTTTTATTTGTTGTTCATTACATATCATCGACTATTATTTATCACTAATCACTAAGTTTTAAACATGAGTAACAAGACGGGTGCCACTAGTGTGGTAGTAACTGATTTACCGTCCATTAAACCTTATGTTCGATGTTTTACGTGTTCGTGTTTCTCAATCGTTAGTTTACTATACTGTGTTTTGTCTTCTATTGCTTGTCATTTTGTCCCTTTTGATCGATGGTTTCTATTGTTTGTCTTTCTAACTAAGCCTTCTGATCCAATGGGTATCTTAACAGGACAAACTGATCTGAAGATGTATTGTGTTGATATTGGAAAAGGAATGAATATGGGTTGTAAGATACATCTATGCATATCGGAGTTTAGCATATTGAAGTACCAATGTACTTTTATGCAGAAAATATGAATTGCGTAACTTCCACATTTTTAAAGTACAACATATTATTAAGAAATAAATCCAGTATTTAAGAACTTAAATTTTCAAAAAATATTTAACTAGACTAGCTGAGTATGTTTTCGCTACAGCTTTCACTTTCATAATATGCTTCTATTTTAAAGAGAAAATCTGTGAAATTATCAAACGATCTCGTACTTTTAAGCTTTAATTATTTTCTATAAGAAGAAATGGCATTAGGAAAAACACATCCCTTTTATGTATTTTATTATAAAGTGTCCCCATCTGTTCGCTGTTTGAAATATAATTATAATTGCACAGATTTCACAAAAGGATCTTTCGAGGACTAGAGCATGAGATGATATTGTTTATTATGTAACTGTAACGATGCTGGGAAGAGAAATTCAATTATGAAAACTAACTGCATCAGTTGTGGTTTTTTAATAGTGTAATTGAATGTCGGCTTTGTCTGTATCGTATCCGTTTTACTGTTTTTTAACCGTAATTGCTACATTTTGATGAATACATTAGACGAAATATCATCCACGCCATCATAAAATATGCCACTTGGAAGTCTTTTGTAATATCTTCTTAGTAATAAGGAAACCTAAATAAAATACGGATCAGCATCTTATATTTAGCTTTATCAGCCATACTAAGGGTTTCTGTCTTCATAAGTGCTTTTGCCATTTTTTAGCACTTGAAACAATGACATATTCTCTGTTGTTTTGTGTTATTTTTATTGTTTTTGTCTTTGTCTAGCGTTTTGTGTGCCCGATGTTACCAGTGTCTCCGGATTATTACTGTGGTTTTCTCAAATGTTTATATAATATAATATTATTTTACCATGACAAATCGTGCTATATATTTCCAGTAAAACACGATGCTAATGAACAATTATGCAGTGATGACCTATATAGTATAATATAATATTGTATAACTAGTTCTAATAAAACCAGTGTAACTGTATATGCCCTTTTAAATTGATGTAAAAATATGATGTTATCGACTAAGTTGAACGTTTATTTAGGTCGTACTCTACAATACGTGTTCACGTGTAAATTAATTATCTAAAAAGTGTAAATAATTTCATATTTGTTAGAGCTGATTCCATTTATTAAATTCTCAGATATCTGATCAATGGATCATATTGCTATGCTAAGATGTGATTTTATTGTACAAGCACCTGACAAATAATAAAAAATAAAATAATAAATCAAGATTAATGTGCATGCTTGTTCTATTATAAGAGAGATGTGATCTACAATTAGCGTAGTGTAATGCATATATTATGTGTCTTTACGTTCTGAGTTCCGTGTTGTGATATCCATTACAATATCCGCATACAAACGACGTTCGGTTCGCATTTACCTCCAGTAATGTTTTTGTGTAAGATTTTGTTTGTATGAGGTCTCGTGTCTTATTTACGTTATTTGTGTTTGTTTTTGTACATTAGTGTCCAACACATATTGTGTTATGTTCCTGGTTTGTTTTTCTTCGTGTACCTTATGCTTCCAGTTTCTCTGCATTGTCCGATTTTTATTGGCACTTCGGTATTCTCTACCGTTTACTTCATATATTGTGTTCATTGTTGTGGTCATTGATTAGTTATATGTTTATAACCACTAATAATAAGAGATTTGGATCCCATTATCCGAGTATCATTTGCTCTAATATATTCCTCTTTTGTTGCTTACCTTAAGACGTAAGTGTAATTCGGGTTATTATTGAATGATTCAACCGTCATCACTTTTTATTGTCTTTTTGTAAGTTTCGATCGAGAGATATATATTCCATATGTAGGGGCGGATCCAGGATTTCACGTTAGGGGGGCGGACTTAAGAAAATTGCGCCGAGCGGAGGGAGGCGCTAACATTTTTGGGGTATTTCATGTGAAAAATCACGATTTTACGCCAAAAAATCTATTTTTTTTCCAATTGCGGAGGGAGGCGCGAAAATTGTTGGGGTATTTTGTGTGAAAAATCACGATTTAACGCCAAAAAATCTTATTTTTCCAATTTTAGCGGCGCCCCCCTGGATCCGCCCCTGATATGCAGGTGTTATTGAGTTGCTATTATATCTATAAATGGGATTTCACAAAAGGAAAATTGAAATGATCTCTCTCGTCAAATTTCGTTCTCAACCAGCACTATCTGTCATATGCGCATATGACAATAGTAAAGCATTTATCTGCAAAATATGCGCAATAATGTGTCATTTAAAATAAATGAAACTAATTAAACTTGTCCAATCAACATCTGCCTCAACTACTTAAGTGTCTGAAATTTTAAAACTTTAAAACAAACACCCATGTCAAAACTATGACCGTGCAATATGAAGGTTATTCTAGTCGTACATATTAGTAATGAGTCTATGTATCTGCTGGTAGACTATTAGTCCCCAAGCTTAGCATTCACCCAGTAGTCAGTGATTCGGCACGGTGTAGTACATATGTCAGGGATAATCTTAACAGATGTTGTCAATCCTGTTTGGTCCGTTTGGTTTACTTAGTCCCAAAGATTTTAAAATTATTTAGCTTTTCAATCTATTGACTATATATGTACATAAATTATCTAACTAATACCATGATGTACTGTCCTTCAGTGCGTGTTTGTCTTAACCATACATATATGTTTGTTCATGTTTATAGTTATTATATTTGTCATGTTTCTACAAATATTATTGAATAAACTGACATATATATGTTTTTGCACGTTTAGCAATGCAAGGGTTTTCATTTAAGTATCATTGTGAGTCAGCAATCAACATGCTTAAAGGAGCACAATTAGCTCCCATTGGAATAACAGCACCTTTATGAAAATCTTGTTTGCAAAACTAATATAAATGGTTTCTAGCATCTGTGATGGCATATATCACTAAGCAGAAAATCAAATTCAGGATACCCCACAGGACAAACTAATCACAAATTATATTGAAACAATTCTACATTGTATCTAAAGTCTAAATGAATTTATTTCCACTAATTGAAGGTGGTTTTGATTAAATCAAATTGTCCCACAGCATGATTAAATTATAGTTAAAATGATGGGCAACGGAATATCTGAGCTGTGGGATAAATTACATATCTATTTATAATGTTTAGATAGATAAGGGTAATAACAAAATTACCGAACTCCGGACAATCTTACAAAGGTAAAGTCAAAACTCATAAGTATATAAACAGACAAAATCAGTCAACAACCGGAAAACTGTGAAAACCGTATTGTTAGTTCTTCGCATGTAAATGGGAGGGATGTATGCATTTAGGGATCGAAATGTCTTTCAAAAATAACGTATTATGTAATGATGATATACTTTAAACTTAAGTACAATATTAATATATTTACCTGTAGAACAACAGAAATATAACGTGTCAGAGGGATACTAACTTTAGTTCTCAAAATAGGGCTGCGATTTGAGAATATGATAATAGTAATACTATTCTTTTTCAGTGGAGGGGTACAGTTCGCAAACACGTTGTTCGGTTCGTCTTTCCTCCCGTTTGACATATAAATGTTATTTGTAGTTATTGACGAATGCTGGTGTCCAACAAGATTTTCATATCATAGGATGTTCGTGTAGCTAACAGTAACACGACTGGCTGCACTAATAAGAGTAGTTACTGTCTACCCTTCTAGGGTACCTGTGATCACAACTCGCTTTCTAATGGCATTAGTGGTGTAGAGTCTTTAGTTTTCTATGTAGTTTTTTCTATTGCATTGCTTATATTTTAGTCATCTATTCTTTTGTACATTTTAATATCTATCCTATGATTTACGACTTCTGATTACCCCTTTGACATCTTCAAGCGTTTCTTGTGAGTAGTTAATACAGCAATCAGTGATATCCATAATACCTGTACAAGATACCCGAAGTCATCTAATCATAATTATCAAAAGTCTAGATTGGAAACGTCCTATTAATTCAAGCGTAAATCAGACATTGATTTTCCTCTTTCATTGTTATTTGTCTTATTATTGCCTTGTAATCACGTGTTATCAAATGTCAATGGTTCTATTAAATGTAAATGATGTTGTCAAATTTCAATAAAGTATTCAACTGTCAATTGTATAATTGAGTTGAGAATAAACGTAGAATTGTTACGTCAAAATTAGGTTAAGGGTACAAAAGTGTAATAATAAATATCAAAATGTAATTAACCTATTTGTATGTGTATGGCTATCGGAGAAGACATTATAAGCTTATACTTGCGCTTTATCCATTTGCGTATTGTTTTAATTTTTGATTTTCTTTTTTGATAATGAAATAGGTTTAAGGGTTCATGTCTTATTTACGTTATTTGTGTTTGGTATGGTATAGTGGTGTCCAACACATATTGTGTTGTGTTTTTGTTATGTTTTTCTTCGTTTTGTGTACCCTATTGTTTTCTGATTCTCTGAATAGTCCATGTCTGACGGTATTTTCTACGATTATTTAAAGTAATTGATCGTATAATAACGAAATGGCAGTGTCTTTGAACACGTGATTAAAAAGTAGTGTTACTGTTATCTCACTATGCAATCGGTGCCTATTTACACTGAGGTTTGTGAGCGTGTTGGCTTAATACTAAGCGGATTAAGCATTTCTCGCAATGCTATAGCAAATACATTGCTCACTTGATGTTAATCAACACTCACTCACTCATTCCACTCTGCTACAGTCAAACAAAAACTATTGTGGTACAATATAATCACAAAACGAAAAAAAGACACCATAATTTTGAGAACATTTCAATGTATTTACGTAGATCGTAACTATTTACGATGTTAGCAAGAGACAATCACATTTATATGGTAGCTACTCTTTCTAGATAACGATGAAACGAGTAATTAAACAGGAACAGACAGGGAGAAAACATTGAAATGTACCGCTTCTCTTACTAATGGTTATATAAGATAATAATAAGAAGATGAATCCTGCTAACATTACTCCATATGTATTTGCTAAAATTCTGCATTGTGAGAATATACTGTGTACATTTGACAAACAAAATTCATTTTGAAATGTAAATTATGATATAATGTTGTCATGTTTCGGAAGAGAAAAAAAGGTATATAGACGATATATGTATATTGTTGTGAAATATGAAATTTATATGTTGGTTGTCCCAGTTACTTGCTCCCAAAAACTAATAAATTATTTGGCTTTTCAACCTTTCAAACTTGAGCTTACCTGAGCAAGGTTATTCCAGAAATGTGTTGTGCGCACTAATTTTGTATGTGTTTTAGAAAAAAAGGTAGAAAAAAGCCTTTGTTGAGGTTTTCTGGCCACCATTAGTCAGAAAGGATAAGGATATCAACGAGTATAAGAAAATATCCAACTTGCCAATCAAATTAAGAAGGAAAAAACATTCTTATAATTAGTAATACCCAAGCAACAGAGTTTTAACCATTATCAATTTTACTGTTCATTTGATATACATACGGTATTTATTCTGTCAGCATATTTAATCATTTTAAACGAGGTCCGTGTTGCTCATTCAATCTTTAGTTTTCTAATTAGTGTTTTTGTTTTGCATCATTGTTTGTCCTTCTGTCCTTTTTTCTTTTGGCCATTGTACTATCTGTGCTTCTCTGATTGACGAATTATGGCTACCCGTTTGGTATCTTTAAACATTTGTTATGCATTTAAAAATTATTTTATTTACATACCCATATTTATATGTTTATAGCATGAACCACTTTATATTTAACACCATGTATTATTAGTTTTGATCAATAACACCATGTGGTGATATTATTCTAGGTCGTACTTTGTTTGTAGCACATCCGTATTTAAGTTCACCGTCAGCAATATCCTTAATAATTACACAAACTGCTGATCAGTAGTCAGCAGGGACAGAATAAAGGTGAAAAATCATGGCTATTATGCAACTGTTCCAATGTAAATCATTTTAATAGATATGTGAAATCAATTCGCAAGGCAGTGGTTTTTAATTACCATGGGATATTGTTTTAAGACAGGTGTGTCTGTGTCATATTTGTACTAACGTCTTTGTGGCGTCTGTGTTTAATTAAACTTACTTTGTGGCGTTTGTATTTAATGATACTTACTTTGTGGCGTTTGTGTTTAATTATTCCTACTTTGTGGCGTTTGTGTTTAATTATTCCTACTTTGTGGCGTTTGTGTTTAATTATTCCTACTTTGTGGCGTTTGTGTTTAATTCTACTTACTTTGTGGCGTTTGTGTTTAATTAAACTTACTTTGTGGCGTGTGTGTTTAATTATACCTACTTTGTGGCGTTTGTGTTTAATTATACTTACTGTGTGGCGTTTGTCTTTAATTATGCTTACTTTGTGGCGTTCGTGTTTAATTATACTTACTGTGTGGCGTTTGTGTTTAATTATACTTACTTTGTGGCGTTTGTGCTTAATTATACTTACTTTGTGGCGTTTGTGTTTAATTATACTTACATTGTGGCGTTTGTGTTTAATTATACTTACTTTGTGACGTTTGTGTTTAATTATACTTACTTTGTGGCGTTTGTATTTAATTATACTTACTTTGTGGCGTTTGTGTTTAATTATTATTACTTTGTGGCATTTGTGTTTAATTATTCTTACTTTGTGGCGTTTGTGTTTAATTATCCTTACTTTGTGGCGTATGTGTTTAATTATACTTACTTTGTGGCGTTTGTGTTTAACTATACTTATTTTGTGGCGTTTGTGTTTAATTAAACTTATTTCGTGGCGTTTGTGTTTAATTATATTTACTTTGTGGCCATTGTGTTTAATTATACTTACTTTGTGGCGTTTTTGTTTAATTATTCCTACTTTGTTGCGTTTGTGTTTAATTATACCTACTTTGTGGCGTTTGTGTTTAATTATACTTACTGTGTGGCGTTTGTCTTTAATTATGCTTACTTTGTGGCGTTTGTGTTTAATTATACTTACTGTGTGGCGTTTGTGTTTAATTATACTTACTTTGTGGCGTTTGTGCTTAATTATACTTACTTTGTGGCGTTTGTGTTTAATTATACTTACATTGTGGCGTTTGTGTTTAATTATACTTACTTTGTGACGTTTGTGTTTAATTATACTTACTTTGTGGCGTTTGTATTTAATTATACTTACTTTGTGGCGTTTGTGTTTAATTATTATTACTTTGTGGCGTTTGTGTTTAATTATTCTTACTTTGTGGCGTTTGTGTTTAATTATCCTTACTTTGTGGCGTATGTGTTTAATTATACTTACTTTGTGGCGTTTGTGTTTAACTATACTTATTTTGTGGCGTTTGTGTTTAATTAAACTTATTTTGTGGCGTTTGTGTTTAATTATATTTACTTTGTGGCCATTGTGTTTAATTATACTTACTTTGTGGCGTTTTTGTTTAATTATTCCTACTTTGTGGCGTTTGTGTTTAATTATTCCTACTTTGTGGCGTTTGTGTTTAATTATTCCTACTTTGTGGCGTTTGTGTTTAATTATTCCTACTTTGTGGCGTTTGTGTTTAATTATTCCTACTTTGTGGCGTTTGTGTTTGATTATTCTTACTTTGTGGCGTTTTTGTTTAATTATTCCTACTTTGTGGCGTTTGTGTTTAATTATTCCTACTTTGTGGCGTTTGTGTTTAATTATTCCTACTTTGTGGCGTTTGTGTTTAATTATTCCTACTTTGTGGCGTTTGTGTTTAATTATTCCTACTTTGTGGCGTTTGTGTTTAATTATTCCTACTTTGTGGCGTTTATGTTTAATTATTCCTACTTTGTGGCGTTTGTGTTTAATTATTCCTACTTTGCGGCGTTTGTGTTTGATTATACTTACTTTGTGGCGTTTGTGTTTAATTATTCCTACTTTGTGGCGTTTATGTTTAATTATTCTTACTTTGTGGCGTTTTTGTTTAATTATTCCTACTTTGTGGCGTTTGTGTTTAATTATTCCTACTTTGTGGCGTTTGTGTTTAATTATTCCTACTTTGTGGCGTTTATGTTTAATTATTCTTACTTTGTGGCGTTTTTGTTTAATTATACTTACTTTGTGGCGTTTGTGTTTAATTATTCTTACTTTGTGGCGTTTTTGTTTAATTATACTTACTTTGTGGCGTTTGTGTTTAATTATCCCTACTTTGTGGCGTTTATGTTTAATTATTCTTACTTTGTGGCGTTTTTGTTTAATTATTCCTACTTTGTGGCGTGTGTGTTTAATTATACTTACTTTGTGGCGTTTGTGTTTAATTATACTTACTTTGTGGCGTATGTGTTTAATTATTCCTACTTTGCGGCGTTTGTGTTTAATTATACTTACTTTGTGGCGTATGTGTTTAATTATACTTACTTTGTGCCGTTTGTGTTTGATTATACTTACTTTGTGGCGTTTGTGTTTAATTATTCCTACTTTGTGGCGTTTATGTTTAATTATTCTTACTTTGTGGCGTTTTTGTTTAATTATTCCTACTTTGTGGCGTTTGTGTTTAATTATTCCTACTTTGTGGTGTTTGTGTTTAATTATTCCTACTTTGTGGCGTTTATGTTTAATTATTCTTACTTTGTGGCGTTTTTGTTTAATTATACTTACTTTGTGGCGTTTGTGTTTAATTATTCCTACTTTGTGGCGTTTGTGTTTAATTATTCCTACTTTGCGGCGTTTGTGTTTGATTATACTTACTTTGTGGCGTTTGTGTTTAATTATACTTACTTTGTGGAGTTTGTGTTTAATTATTCCTACTTTGTGGCGTTTGTGTTTGATTATATTTACTTTGTGGCTTTTGTGTTTAATTATTCCTACTTTGTGGCGTTTGTGTTTAATTATTCCTACTTTGTGGCGTTTGTGTTTAATTATTCCTACTTTGTGGCGTTTGTGTTTAATTATTCCTACTTTGTGGCGTTTATGTTTAATTATTCCTACTTTGTGGCGTTTGTGTTTAATTATTCCTACTTTGCGGCGTTTGTGTTTGATTATACTTACTTTGTGGCGTTTGTGTTTAATTATTCCTACTTTGTGGCGTTTATGTTTAATTATTCTTACTTTGTGGCGTTTTTGTTTAATTATTCCTACTTTGTGGCGTTTGTGTTTAATTATTCCTACTTTGTGGCGTTTGTGTTTAATTATTCCTACTTTGTGGCGTTTATGTTTAATTATTCTTACTTTGTGGCGTTTTTGTTTAATTATACTTACTTTGTGGCGTTTGTGTTTAATTATTCTTACTTTGTGGCGTTTTTGTTTAATTATACTTACTTTGTGGCGTTTGTGTTTAATTATTCCTACTTTGTGGCGTTTATGTTTAATTATTCTTACTTTGTGGCGTTTTTGTTTAATTATTCCTACTTTGTGGCGTGTGTGTTTAATTATACTTACTTTGTGGCGTTTGTGTTTAATTATACTTACTTTGTGGCGTATGTGTTTAATTATTCCTACTTTGCGGCGTTTGTGTTTAATTATACTTACTTTGTGGCGTATGTGTTTAATTATACTTACTTTGTGCCGTTTGTGTTTGATTATACTTACTTTGTGGCGTTTGTGTTTAATTATTCCTACTTTGTGGCGTTTATGTTTAATTATTCTTACTTTGTGGCGTTTTTGTTTAATTATTCCTACTTTGTGGCGTTTGTGTTTAATTATTCCTACTTTGTGGTGTTTGTGTTTAATTATTCCTACTTTGTGGCGTTTATGTTTAATTATTCTTACTTTGTGGCGTTTTTGTTTAATTATACTTACTTTGTGGCGTTTGTGTTTAATTATTCCTACTTTGTGGCGTTTGTGTTTAATTATTCCTACTTTGCGGCGTTTGTGTTTGATTATACTTACTTTGTGGCGTTTGTGTTTAATTATACTTACTTTGTGGAGTTTGTGTTTAATTATTCCTACTTTGTGGCGTTTGTGTTTGATTATATTTACTTTGTGGCGTTTGTGTTTAATTATTCCTACTTTGTGGCGTTTTTGTTTAATTATTCTTACTTTGTGGCGTTTGTGTTTGATTATATTTACTTTGTGGCGTTTGTGTTTAATTATTCCTACTTTGTGGCGTTTATGTTTAATTATTCTTACTTTGTGGCGTTTTTGTTTAATTATTCCTACTTTGTGGCGTTTGTGTTTAATTATTCCTACTTTGTGGCGTTTGTGTTTAATTATTCCTACTTTGTGGCGTTTATGTTTAATTATTCTTACTTTGTGGCGTTTTTGTTTAATTATACTTACTTTGTGGCGTTTGTGTTTAATTATTCCTACTTTGCGGCGTTTGTGTTTGATTATACTTACTTTGTGGCGTTTGTGTTTAATTATTCCTACTTTGTGGCGTTTATGTTTAATTATTCTTACTTTGTGGCGTTTGTGTTTAATTATACTTACTTTTTGGCGTTTGTGTTTAATTATTCCTACTTTGTGGCGTTTGTGTTTGATTATATTTACTTTGTGGCGTTTGTGTTTAACTATGCTTACTTTGTGGCGTATGTGTTTAATTATTCCTACTTTGTGGCGTTTGTGTTTAATTATTCCTACTTTGTGGCGTTTGTGTTTGATTATATTTACTTTGTGGCGTTTGTGTTTAACTATGCTTACTTTGTGGCGTTTGTGTTTAATTATTCCTACTTTGCGGCGTTTGTGTTTAATTATACTTACTTTGTGGCGTATGTGTTTAATTATACTTACTTTGTGCCGTTTGTGTTTGATTATACTTACTTTGTGGCGTTTGTGTTTAATTATTCCTACTTTGTGGCGTTTATGTTTAATTATTCTTACTTTGTGGCGTTTTTGTTTAATTATTCCTACTTTGTGGCGTTTGTGTTTAATTATTCCTACTTTGTGGTGTTTGTGTTTAATTATTCCTACTTTGTGGCGTTTATGTTTAATTATTCTTACTTTGTGGCGTTTTTGTTTAATTATACTTACTTTGTGGCGTTTGTGTTTAATTATTCCTACTTTGTGGCGTTTGTGTTTAATTATTCCTACTTTGCGGCGTTTGTGTTTGATTATACTTACTTTGTGGCGTTTGTGTTTAATTATACTTACTTTGTGGAGTTTGTGTTTAATTATTCCTACTTTGTGGCGTTTGTGTTTGATTATATTTACTTTGTGGCTTTTGTGTTTAATTATTCCTACTTTGTGGCGTTTGTGTTTAATTATTCCTACTTTGTGGCGTTTGTGTTTAATTATTCCTACTTTGTGGCGTTTGTGTTTAATTATTCCTACTTTGTGGCGTTTATGTTTAATTATTCCTACTTTGTGGCGTTTGTGTTTAATTATTCCTACTTTGCGGCGTTTGTGTTTGATTATACTTACTTTGTGGCGTTTGTGTTTAATTATTCCTACTTTGTGGCGTTTATGTTTAATTATTCTTACTTTGTGGCGTTTTTGTTTAATTATTCCTACTTTGTGGCGTTTGTGTTTAATTATTCCTACTTTGTGGCGTTTGTGTTTAATTATTCCTACTTTGTGGCGTTTATGTTTAATTATTCTTACTTTGTGGCGTTTTTGTTTAATTATACTTACTTTGTGGCGTTTGTGTTTAATTATTCTTACTTTGTGGCGTTTTTGTTTAATTATACTTACTTTGTGGCGTTTGTGTTTAATTATTCCTACTTTGTGGCGTTTATGTTTAATTATTCTTACTTTGTGGCGTTTTTGTTTAATTATTCCTACTTTGTGGCGTGTGTGTTTAATTATACTTACTTTGTGGCGTTTGTGTTTAATTATACTTACTTTGTGGCGTATGTGTTTAATTATTCCTACTTTGCGGCGTTTGTGTTTAATTATACTTACTTTGTGGCGTATGTGTTTAATTATACTTACTTTGTGCCGTTTGTGTTTGATTATACTTACTTTGTGGCGTTTGTGTTTAATTATTCCTACTTTGTGGCGTTTATGTTTAATTATTCTTACTTTGTGGCGTTTTTGTTTAATTATTCCTACTTTGTGGCGTTTGTGTTTAATTATTCCTACTTTGTGGTGTTTGTGTTTAATTATTCCTACTTTGTGGCGTTTATGTTTAATTATTCTTACTTTGTGGCGTTTTTGTTTAATTATACTTACTTTGTGGCGTTTGTGTTTAATTATTCCTACTTTGTGGCGTTTGTGTTTAATTATTCCTACTTTGCGGCGTTTGTGTTTGATTATACTTACTTTGTGGCGTTTGTGTTTAATTATACTTACTTTGTGGAGTTTGTGTTTAATTATTCCTACTTTGTGGCGTTTGTGTTTGATTATATTTACTTTGTGGCGTTTGTGTTTAATTATTCCTACTTTGTGGCGTTTTTGTTTAATTATTCTTACTTTGTGGCGTTTGTGTTTGATTATATTTACTTTGTGGCGTTTGTGTTTAATTATTCCTACTTTGTGGCGTTTATGTTTAATTATTCTTACTTTGTGGCGTTTTTGTTTAATTATTCCTACTTTGTGGCGTTTGTGTTTAATTATTCCTACTTTGTGGCGTTTGTGTTTAATTATTCCTACTTTGTGGCGTTTATGTTTAATTATTCTTACTTTGTGGCGTTTTTGTTTAATTATACTTACTTTGTGGCGTTTGTGTTTAATTATTCCTACTTTGCGGCGTTTGTGTTTGATTATACTTACTTTGTGGCGTTTGTGTTTAATTATTCCTACTTTGTGGCGTTTATGTTTAATTATTCTTACTTTGTGGCGTTTGTGTTTAATTATACTTACTTTTTGGCGTTTGTGTTTAATTATTCCTACTTTGTGGCGTTTGTGTTTGATTATATTTACTTTGTGGCGTTTGTGTTTAACTATGCTTACTTTGTGGCGTATGTGTTTAATTATTCCTACTTTGTGGCGTTTGTGTTTAATTATTCCTACTTTGTGGCGTTTGTGTTTGATTATATTTACTTTGTGGCGTTTGTGTTTAACTATGCTTACTTTGTGGCGTTTGTGTTTAATTATTCCTACTTTGCGGCGTTTGTGTTTAATTATACTTACTTTGTGGCGTATGTGTTTAATTATACTTACTTTGTGCCGTTTGTGTTTAATTATACTTACTTTGTGACGTTTGTGTTTAATTATTCCTGCTTTGTGGCGTTTGTGTTTGATTATACTTACTTTGTGGCGTTTGTGTTTAAATATGCTTACTTTGTGGCGTTTGTGTTTAATTATTCCTACTTTGTGGCGTTTGTGTTTAATTATCCTTACTTTGTGGCGTTTGTGTTTAATTATGCTTACTTTGTGGCGTTTGTGTTTAATTATTCCTACTTTGCGGCGTTTGTGTTTAATTATACTTACTTTGTGGCGTATGTGTTTAATTATACTTACTTTGTGCCGTTTGTGTTTAATTATACTTACTTTGTGACGTTTGTGTTTAATTATTCCTGCTTTGTGGCGTTTGTGTTTAATTATACTTACTTTGTGGCGTTTGTGTTTAATTAATCTTACTTTGTCGCGTTTAATTATTCCTACTTTGTGTAGTTTGTGTTTAATTATACTTACTTGATGGCGTTTGTGTTTAATTATTCCTACTTTGTGGCGTTTGTTTATGTTTAATTATTCTTACTTTGTGGCGTTTGTGTTTAATTATACTTACTGTGTGGCGTTGTGATTAATTATACTTACTGTGTGGCGTTTGTGTTTAATTTTTCTTACTTTGTGGCGTTTGTGTTTAATTATACTTACTTTGTGGCGTTTGTGTTTAATTATACTTACTTTGTGGCGTTTGTGTTTAATTATACTTACTTTGTGGCGTTTGTGTTTAATTATTCCTACTTTGTGGCGCGTTTGTGTTTAATTATCCTTACTTTGTGGCGTTTGTGTTTAATTATACTTACTTTGTGGCGTTTGTGTTTAATTATTCCTACTTTGTGGCGTTTGTGTTTAATTATCCTTACTTTGTGGCGTTTGTGTTTAATTATACTTACTTTGTGGCGTATGTGTTTAATTATACTTACTTTGTGGCGTTTGTGTTTAATTATACTTACTTTGTGGCGTTTGTGTTTAATTATTCCTACTTTGTGGCGTATGTGTTTAATTATCCTTACTTTGTGGCGTTTGTGTTTAATTATACTTACTTTGTGGCGTATGTGTTTAATTATTCCTACTTTGTGGCGTTTGTGTTTAATTATCCTTACTTTGTGGCGTTTGTGTTTAATTATACTTACTTTGTGGCGTTTGTGTTTAATTATGCTTACTTTGTGGCGTTTGTGTTTAATTATTCCTACTTTGTGGCGTTTGTGTTTAATTATTCTTACTTTGTGGCGTTTGTGTTTAATTATACTTACTTTGTGGCGTTTGTGTTTAATTATACTTACTTTGTGGCGTTTGTGTTTAATTATACTTACTTTGTGGCGTATGTGTTTAATTATTCCTACTTTGTGGCGTTTGTGTTTAATTATTCCTACTTTGCGGCGTGTGTGTTTTATTATACTTACGTTGTGACGTTTGTGTTTAATTAAACTTACTTTGTGGCGTTTGTGTTTAATTATACTTACTTTGTGACGTTTGTGTTTAATTATTCCTACTTTGTGGCGTGTGTGTTTTATTATACTTACGTTGTGGCGTTTGTGTTTAATTATTCCTACTTTGTGGCGTTTGTTTGTGTTTAATTATTCTTACTTTGTGGCGTTGTGTTTAATTATACTTACTTTGTGGCGTTTGTGTTTAATTATTCCTACTTTGTGGCGTTTATGTTTAATTATTCTTACTTTGTGGCGTTTTTGTTTAATTATTCCTACTTTGTGGCGTTTGTGTTTAATTATTCCTACTTTTTGGCGTTTGTGTTTAATTATACTTACTTTGTGGCGTTTGTGTTTAATTATACTTACTTTGTGGCGTTTGTGTTTAATTATTCCTACTTTGTGGCGTTTGTGTTTAATTATCCTTACTTTGTGGCGTTTGTGTTTAATTATTCCTACTTTGTGGCGTTTGTGTTTAATTATTCCTACTTTGTGGCGTTTGTGTTTAATTATACTTACTTTGTGGCGTTTGTGTTTAATTATACTTACTTTGTGGCGTTTGTGTTTAATTATTCCTACTTTGTGGCGTTTGTGTTTAATTATCCTTACTTTGTGGCGTTTGTGTTTAATTATACTTACTTTGTGGCGTTTGTGTTTAATTATGCTTACTTTGTGGCGTTTGTGTTTAATTATGCTTACTTTGTGGCGTTTGTGTTTAATTATACTTACTTTGTGGCGTTTGTGTTTAATTATGCTTACTTTGTGGCGTTTGTGTTTAATTATTCCTACTTTGTGGCGTTTGTGTTTAATTATTCTCACTTTGTGGCGTTTGTGTTTAATTATACTTACTTTGTGGCGTTTGTGTTTAATTATCCTTACTTTGTGGCGTTTGTGTTTAATTATTCTCACTTTGTGGCGTTTGTGTTTAATTATACTTACTTTGTGGCGTTTGTGTTTAATTATCCTTACTTTTTGGCGTTTGTGTTTAATTATTCTCACTTTGTGGCGTTTGTGTTTAATTATACTTACTTTGTGGCGTTTATGTTTAATTAAACTTACTTTGTGGCGTTTGTGTTTAATTATACTTACTTTGTGACGTTTGTGTTTAATTATGCCTACTTTGTGGCGTGTGTGTTTAATTATACTTACGTTGTGGCGTTTGTGTTTAATTATTCCTACTTTGTGGCGTTTGTTTGTGTTTAATTATTCTTACTTTGTGGCGTTGTGTTTAATTATACTTACTTTGTGGCGTTTGTGTTTAATTATTCCTACTTTGTGGCGTTTATGTTTAATTATTCTTACTTTGTGGCGTTTTTGTTTAATTATTCCTACTTTGTGGCGTTTGTGTTTAATTATTCCTACTTTGTGGCGTTTGTGTTTAATTATTCCTACTTTGTGGCGTTTATGTTTAATTATTCTTACTTTGTGGCGTTTTTGTTTAATTATACTTACTTTGTGGCGTTTGTGTTTAATTATTCCTGCTTTGTGGCGTTTGTGTTTAATTATTCCTACTTTGTGGCGTTTGTGTTTAATTATTCCTACTTTGTGGCGTTTCTGTTTAATTATTCTTACTTTGTGGCGTTTTTGTTTAATTATACTTACTTTGTGGCGTTTGTGTTTAATTATTCCTACTTTGTGGCGTTTGTGTTTAATTATTCCTACTTTGTGGCGTTTGTGTTTAATTATTCCTACTTTGTGGCGTTTATGTTTAATTATTCTTACTTTGTGGCGTTTTTGTTTAATTATACTTACTTTGTGGCGTTTGTGTTTAATTATTCCTACTTTGTGGCGTTTGTGTTTAATTATTCCTACTTTGTGGCGTTTGTGTTTGATTATACTTACTTTGTGGCGTTTTTGTTTAATTATTCCTACTTTGTGGCGTTTGTGTTTGATTATTCTTACTTTGTGGCGTTTGTGTTTAATTATTCCTACTTTGTGGCGTTTGTGTTTGATTATACTTACTTTGTGGCGTTTGTGTTTAACTATGCTTACTTTGTGGCGTTTGTGTTTAATTATTCTTACTTTGTAGCGTTTTTGTTTAATTATACTTACTTTGTGGCGTTTGTGTTTAATTATTCTTACTTTGTGGCGTTTTTGTTTAATTATTCTTACTTTGTGGCGTTTGTGTTTAACTATGCTTACTTTGTGGCGTTTGTGTTTAATTATTCTTACTTTGTGGCGTTTTTGTTTAATTATTCCTACTTTGTGGCGTTTGTGTTTAACTATGCTTACTTTGTGGCGTTTGTGTTTAATTATTCTTACTTTGTGGCGTTTTTGTTTAATTATTCCTACTTTGTGGCGTTTGTGTTTAACTATGCTTACTTTGTGGCGTTTGTGTTTAATTATTCTTACTTTGTGGCGTTTTTGTTTAATTATTCTTACTTTGTGGCGTTTGTGTTTAACTATGCTTACTTTGTGGCGTTTGTGTTTAATTATTCTTACTTTGTGGCGTTTTTGTTTAATTATTCCTACTTTGTGGCGTTTGTGTTTAATTATTCCTACTTTGTGGCGTTTGTGTTTAATTATACTTACTTTGTGGCGTATGTGTTTAATTATTCCTACTTTGCGGCGTTTGTGTTTAATTATACTTACTTTGTGGCGTATGTGTTTAATTATACTTACTTTGTGCCGTTTGTGTTTAATTATACTTACTTTGTGACGTTTGTGTTTAATTATTCCTGCTTTGTGGCGTTTGTGTTTGATTATACTTACTTTGTGGCGTTTGTGTTTAATTATTCCTACTTTGCGGCGTTTGTGTTTAATTATACTTACTTTGTGACGTTTGTGTTTAATTATTCCTGCTTTGTGGCGTTTGTGTTTAATTATACTTACTTTGTGGCGTTTGTGTTTAATTAATCTTACTTTGTCGCGTTTAATTATTCCTACTTTGTGTAGTTTGTGTTTAATTATACTTACTTGATGGCGTTTGTGTTTAATTATTCCTACTTTGTGGCGTTTGTTTATGTTTAATTATTCTTACTTTGTGGCGTTTGTGTTTAATTATACTTACTGTGTGGCGTTTGTGATTAATTATACTTACTGTGTGGCGTTTGTGTTTAATTTTTCTTACTTTGTGGCGTTTGTGTTTAATTATACTTACTTTGTGGCGTTTGTGTTTAATTATACTTACTTTGTGGCGTTTGTGTTTAATTATACTTACTTTGTGGCGTTTGTGTTTAATTATACTTACTTTGTGGCGTTTGTGTTTAATTATTCCTACTTTGTGGCGTTTGTGTTTAATTATCCTTACTTTGTGGCGTTTGTGTTTAATTATCCTTACTTTGTGGCGTGTGTGTTTAATTATACTTACTTTGTGGCGTTTGTGTTTAATTATTCCTACTTTGTGGCGTTTGTGTTTAATTATCCTTACTTTGTGCCGTGTGTGTTTAATTATACTTACTTTGTGGCGTATGTGTTTAATTATACTTACTTTGTGGCGTATGTGTTTAATTATACTTACTTTGTGGCGTTTGTGTTTAATTATACTTACTTTGTGGCGTTTGTGTTTAATTATGCTTACTTTGTGGCGTTTGTGTTTAATTATTCCTACTTTGTGGCGTTTGTGTTTAATTATTCTCACTTTGTGGCGTTTGTGTTTAATTATACTTACTTTGTGGCGTTTGTGTTTAATTAAACTTACTTTGTGGCGTTTGTGTTTAATTATACTTACTTTGTGGCGTTTGTGTTTAATTATACTTACTTTGTGCCGTTTGTGTTTGATTATACTTACTTTGTGGCGTTTGTGTTTAATTATGCTTACTTTGTGGCGTTTGTGTTTAATTATTCCTACTTTGTGGCGTTTGTGTTTAATTATTCCTACTTTGTGGCGTTTGTGTTTAATTATTCTCACTTTGTGGCGTTTGTGTTTAATTATACTTACTTTTTGGCGTTTGTGTTTAATTATTCCTACTTTGTGGCGTTTGTGTTTGATTATATTTACTTTGTGGCGTTTGTGTTTAACTATGCTTACTTTGTGGTGTATGTGTTTAATTATTCCTACTTTGTGGCGTTTGTGTTTAATTATTCCTACTTTGTGGCGTTTGTGTTTGATTATATTTACTTTGTGGCGTTTGTGTTTAACTATGCTTACTTTGTGGCGTTTGTGTTTAATTATTCCTACTTTGCGGCGTTTGTGTTTAATTATACTTACTTTGTGGCGTATGTGTTTAATTATACTTACTTTGTGCCGTTTGTGTTTGATTATACTTACTTTGTGGCGTTTGTGTTTAATTATTCCTACTTTGTGGCGTTTATGTTTAATTATTCTTACTTTGTGGCGTTTTTGTTTAATTATTCCTACTTTGTGGCGTTTGTGTTTAATTATTCCTACTTTGTGGTGTTTGTGTTTAATTATTCCTACTTTGTGGCGTTTATGTTTAATTATTCTTACTTTGTGGCGTTTTTGTTTAATTATACTTACTTTGTGGCGTTTGTGTTTAATTATTCCTACTTTGTGGCGTTTGTGTTTAATTATTCCTACTTTGCGGCGTTTGTGTTTGATTATACTTACTTTGTGGCGTTTGTGTTTAATTATACTTACTTTGTGGAGTTTGTGTTTAATTATTCCTACTTTGTGGCGTTTGTGTTTGATTATATTTACTTTGTGGCTTTTGTGTTTAATTATTCCTACTTTGTGGCGTTTGTGTTTAATTATTCCTACTTTGTGGCGTTTGTGTTTAATTATTCCTACTTTGTGGCGTTTGTGTTTAATTATTCCTACTTTGTGGCGTTTATGTTTAATTATTCCTACTTTGTGGCGTTTGTGTTTAATTATTCCTACTTTGCGGCGTTTGTGTTTGATTATACTTACTTTGTGGCGTTTGTGTTTAATTATTCCTACTTTGTGGCGTTTATGTTTAATTATTCTTACTTTGTGGCGTTTTTGTTTAATTATTCCTACTTTGTGGCGTTTGTGTTTAATTATTCCTACTTTGTGGCGTTTGTGTTTAATTATTCCTACTTTGTGGCGTTTATGTTTAATTATTCTTACTTTGTGGCGTTTTTGTTTAATTATACTTACTTTGTGGCGTTTGTGTTTAATTATTCTTACTTTGTGGCGTTTTTGTTTAATTATACTTACTTTGTGGCGTTTGTGTTTAATTATTCCTACTTTGTGGCGTTTATGTTTAATTATTCTTACTTTGTGGCGTTTTTGTTTAATTATTCCTACTTTGTGGCGTGTGTGTTTAATTATACTTACTTTGTGGCGTTTGTGTTTAATTATACTTACTTTGTGGCGTATGTGTTTAATTATTCCTACTTTGCGGCGTTTGTGTTTAATTATACTTACTTTGTGGCGTATGTGTTTAATTATACTTACTTTGTGCCGTTTGTGTTTGATTATACTTACTTTGTGGCGTTTGTGTTTAATTATTCCTACTTTGTGGCGTTTATGTTTAATTATTCTTACTTTGTGGCGTTTTTGTTTAATTATTCCTACTTTGTGGCGTTTGTGTTTAATTATTCCTACTTTGTGGTGTTTGTGTTTAATTATTCCTACTTTGTGGCGTTTATGTTTAATTATTCTTACTTTGTGGCGTTTTTGTTTAATTATACTTACTTTGTGGCGTTTGTGTTTAATTATTCCTACTTTGTGGCGTTTGTGTTTAATTATTCCTACTTTGCGGCGTTTGTGTTTGATTATACTTACTTTGTGGCGTTTGTGTTTAATTATACTTACTTTGTGGAGTTTGTGTTTAATTATTCCTACTTTGTGGCGTTTGTGTTTGATTATATTTACTTTGTGGCGTTTGTGTTTAATTATTCCTACTTTGTGGCGTTTTTGTTTAATTATTCTTACTTTGTGGCGTTTGTGTTTGATTATATTTACTTTGTGGCGTTTGTGTTTAATTATTCCTACTTTGTGGCGTTTATGTTTAATTATTCTTACTTTGTGGCGTTTTTGTTTAATTATTCCTACTTTGTGGCGTTTGTGTTTAATTATTCCTACTTTGTGGCGTTTGTGTTTAATTATTCCTACTTTGTGGCGTTTATGTTTAATTATTCTTACTTTGTGGCGTTTTTGTTTAATTATACTTACTTTGTGGCGTTTGTGTTTAATTATTCCTACTTTGCGGCGTTTGTGTTTGATTATACTTACTTTGTGGCGTTTGTGTTTAATTATTCCTACTTTGTGGCGTTTATGTTTAATTATTCTTACTTTGTGGCGTTTGTGTTTAATTATACTTACTTTTTGGCGTTTGTGTTTAATTATTCCTACTTTGTGGCGTTTGTGTTTGATTATATTTACTTTGTGGCGTTTGTGTTTAACTATGCTTACTTTGTGGCGTATGTGTTTAATTATTCCTACTTTGTGGCGTTTGTGTTTAATTATTCCTACTTTGTGGCGTTTGTGTTTGATTATATTTACTTTGTGGCGTTTGTGTTTAACTATGCTTACTTTGTGGCGTTTGTGTTTAATTATTCCTACTTTGCGGCGTTTGTGTTTAATTATACTTACTTTGTGGCGTATGTGTTTAATTATACTTACTTTGTGCCGTTTGTGTTTAATTATACTTACTTTGTGACGTTTGTGTTTAATTATTCCTGCTTTGTGGCGTTTGTGTTTGATTATACTTACTTTGTGGCGTTTGTGTTTAAATATGCTTACTTTGTGGCGTTTGTGTTTAATTATTCCTACTTTGTGGCGTTTGTGTTTAATTATCCTTACTTTGTGGCGTTTGTGTTTAATTATGCTTACTTTGTGGCGTTTGTGTTTAATTATTCCTACTTTGCGGCGTTTGTGTTTAATTATACTTACTTTGTGGCGTATGTGTTTAATTATACTTACTTTGTGCCGTTTGTGTTTAATTATACTTACTTTGTGACGTTTGTGTTTAATTATTCCTGCTTTGTGGCGTTTGTGTTTAATTATACTTACTTTGTGGCGTTTGTGTTTAATTAATCTTACTTTGTCGCGTTTAATTATTCCTACTTTGTGTAGTTTGTGTTTAATTATACTTACTTGATGGCGTTTGTGTTTAATTATTCCTACTTTGTGGCGTTTGTTTATGTTTAATTATTCTTACTTTGTGGCGTTTGTGTTTAATTATACTTACTGTGTGGCGTTGTGATTAATTATACTTACTGTGTGGCGTTTGTGTTTAATTTTTCTTACTTTGTGGCGTTTGTGTTTAATTATACTTACTTTGTGGCGTTTGTGTTTAATTATACTTACTTTGTGGCGTTTGTGTTTAATTATACTTACTTTGTGGCGTTTGTGTTTAATTATTCCTACTTTGTGGCGCGTTTGTGTTTAATTATCCTTACTTTGTGGCGTTTGTGTTTAATTATACTTACTTTGTGGCGTTTGTGTTTAATTATTCCTACTTTGTGGCGTTTGTGTTTAATTATCCTTACTTTGTGGCGTTTGTGTTTAATTATACTTACTTTGTGGCGTATGTGTTTAATTATACTTACTTTGTGGCGTTTGTGTTTAATTATACTTACTTTGTGGCGTTTGTGTTTAATTATTCCTACTTTGTGGCGTATGTGTTTAATTATCCTTACTTTGTGGCGTTTGTGTTTAATTATACTTACTTTGTGGCGTATGTGTTTAATTATTCCTACTTTGTGGCGTTTGTGTTTAATTATCCTTACTTTGTGGCGTTTGTGTTTAATTATACTTACTTTGTGGCGTTTGTGTTTAATTATGCTTACTTTGTGGCGTTTGTGTTTAATTATTCCTACTTTGTGGCGTTTGTGTTTAATTATTCTTACTTTGTGGCGTTTGTGTTTAATTATACTTACTTTGTGGCGTTTGTGTTTAATTATACTTACTTTGTGGCGTTTGTGTTTAATTATACTTACTTTGTGGCGTATGTGTTTAATTATTCCTACTTTGTGGCGTTTGTGTTTAATTATTCCTACTTTGCGGCGTGTGTGTTTTATTATACTTACGTTGTGACGTTTGTGTTTAATTAAACTTACTTTGTGGCGTTTGTGTTTAATTATACTTACTTTGTGACGTTTGTGTTTAATTATTCCTACTTTGTGGCGTGTGTGTTTTATTATACTTACGTTGTGGCGTTTGTGTTTAATTATTCCTACTTTGTGGCGTTTGTTTGTGTTTAATTATTCTTACTTTGTGGCGTTGTGTTTAATTATACTTACTTTGTGGCGTTTGTGTTTAATTATTCCTACTTTGTGGCGTTTATGTTTAATTATTCTTACTTTGTGGCGTTTTTGTTTAATTATTCCTACTTTGTGGCGTTTGTGTTTAATTATTCCTACTTTTTGGCGTTTGTGTTTAATTATACTTACTTTGTGGCGTTTGTGTTTAATTATACTTACTTTGTGGCGTTTGTGTTTAATTATTCCTACTTTGTGGCGTTTGTGTTTAATTATCCTTACTTTGTGGCGTTTGTGTTTAATTATTCCTACTTTGTGGCGTTTGTGTTTAATTATTCCTACTTTGTGGCGTTTGTGTTTAATTATACTTACTTTGTGGCGTTTGTGTTTAATTATACTTACTTTGTGGCGTTTGTGTTTAATTATTCCTACTTTGTGGCGTTTGTGTTTAATTATCCTTACTTTGTGGCGTTTGTGTTTAATTATACTTACTTTGTGGCGTTTGTGTTTAATTATGCTTACTTTGTGGCGTTTGTGTTTAATTATGCTTACTTTGTGGCGTTTGTGTTTAATTATACTTACTTTGTGGCGTTTGTGTTTAATTATGCTTACTTTGTGGCGTTTGTGTTTAATTATTCCTACTTTGTGGCGTTTGTGTTTAATTATTCTCACTTTGTGGCGTTTGTGTTTAATTATACTTACTTTGTGGCGTTTGTGTTTAATTATCCTTACTTTGTGGCGTTTGTGTTTAATTATTCTCACTTTGTGGCGTTTGTGTTTAATTATACTTACTTTGTGGCGTTTGTGTTTAATTATCCTTACTTTTTGGCGTTTGTGTTTAATTATTCTCACTTTGTGGCGTTTGTGTTTAATTATACTTACTTTGTGGCGTTTATGTTTAATTAAACTTACTTTGTGGCGTTTGTGTTTAATTATACTTACTTTGTGACGTTTGTGTTTAATTATGCCTACTTTGTGGCGTGTGTGTTTAATTATACTTACGTTGTGGCGTTTGTGTTTAATTATTCCTACTTTGTGGCGTTTGTTTGTGTTTAATTATTCTTACTTTGTGGCGTTGTGTTTAATTATACTTACTTTGTGGCGTTTGTGTTTAATTATTCCTACTTTGTGGCGTTTATGTTTAATTATTCTTACTTTGTGGCGTTTTTGTTTAATTATTCCTACTTTGTGGCGTTTGTGTTTAATTATTCCTACTTTGTGGCGTTTGTGTTTAATTATTCCTACTTTGTGGCGTTTATGTTTAATTATTCTTACTTTGTGGCGTTTTTGTTTAATTATACTTACTTTGTGGCGTTTGTGTTTAATTATTCCTGCTTTGTGGCGTTTGTGTTTAATTATTCCTACTTTGTGGCGTTTGTGTTTAATTATTCCTACTTTGTGGCGTTTCTGTTTAATTATTCTTACTTTGTGGCGTTTTTGTTTAATTATACTTACTTTGTGGCGTTTGTGTTTAATTATTCCTACTTTGTGGCGTTTGTGTTTAATTATTCCTACTTTGTGGCGTTTGTGTTTAATTATTCCTACTTTGTGGCGTTTATGTTTAATTATTCTTACTTTGTGGCGTTTTTGTTTAATTATACTTACTTTGTGGCGTTTGTGTTTAATTATTCCTACTTTGTGGCGTTTGTGTTTAATTATTCCTACTTTGTGGCGTTTGTGTTTGATTATACTTACTTTGTGGCGTTTTTGTTTAATTATTCCTACTTTGTGGCGTTTGTGTTTGATTATTCTTACTTTGTGGCGTTTGTGTTTAATTATTCCTACTTTGTGGCGTTTGTGTTTGATTATACTTACTTTGTGGCGTTTGTGTTTAACTATGCTTACTTTGTGGCGTTTGTGTTTAATTATTCTTACTTTGTAGCGTTTTTGTTTAATTATACTTACTTTGTGGCGTTTGTGTTTAATTATTCTTACTTTGTGGCGTTTTTGTTTAATTATTCTTACTTTGTGGCGTTTGTGTTTAACTATGCTTACTTTGTGGCGTTTGTGTTTAATTATTCTTACTTTGTGGCGTTTTTGTTTAATTATTCCTACTTTGTGGCGTTTGTGTTTAACTATGCTTACTTTGTGGCGTTTGTGTTTAATTATTCTTACTTTGTGGCGTTTTTGTTTAATTATTCCTACTTTGTGGCGTTTGTGTTTAACTATGCTTACTTTGTGGCGTTTGTGTTTAATTATTCTTACTTTGTGGCGTTTTTGTTTAATTATTCTTACTTTGTGGCGTTTGTGTTTAACTATGCTTACTTTGTGGCGTTTGTGTTTAATTATTCTTACTTTGTGGCGTTTTTGTTTAATTATTCCTACTTTGTGGCGTTTGTGTTTAATTATTCCTACTTTGTGGCGTTTGTGTTTAATTATACTTACTTTGTGGCGTATGTGTTTAATTATTCCTACTTTGCGGCGTTTGTGTTTAATTATACTTACTTTGTGGCGTATGTGTTTAATTATACTTACTTTGTGCCGTTTGTGTTTAATTATACTTACTTTGTGACGTTTGTGTTTAATTATTCCTGCTTTGTGGCGTTTGTGTTTGATTATACTTACTTTGTGGCGTTTGTGTTTAATTATTCCTACTTTGCGGCGTTTGTGTTTAATTATACTTACTTTGTGACGTTTGTGTTTAATTATTCCTGCTTTGTGGCGTTTGTGTTTAATTATACTTACTTTGTGGCGTTTGTGTTTAATTAATCTTACTTTGTCGCGTTTAATTATTCCTACTTTGTGTAGTTTGTGTTTAATTATACTTACTTGATGGCGTTTGTGTTTAATTATTCCTACTTTGTGGCGTTTGTTTATGTTTAATTATTCTTACTTTGTGGCGTTTGTGTTTAATTATACTTACTGTGTGGCGTTTGTGATTAATTATACTTACTGTGTGGCGTTTGTGTTTAATTTTTCTTACTTTGTGGCGTTTGTGTTTAATTATACTTACTTTGTGGCGTTTGTGTTTAATTATACTTACTTTGTGGCGTTTGTGTTTAATTATACTTACTTTGTGGCGTTTGTGTTTAATTATACTTACTTTGTGGCGTTTGTGTTTAATTATTCCTACTTTGTGGCGTTTGTGTTTAATTATCCTTACTTTGTGGCGTTTGTGTTTAATTATCCTTACTTTGTGGCGTGTGTGTTTAATTATACTTACTTTGTGGCGTTTGTGTTTAATTATTCCTACTTTGTGGCGTTTGTGTTTAATTATCCTTACTTTGTGCCGTGTGTGTTTAATTATACTTACTTTGTGGCGTATGTGTTTAATTATACTTACTTTGTGGCGTATGTGTTTAATTATACTTACTTTGTGGCGTTTGTGTTTAATTATACTTACTTTGTGGCGTTTGTGTTTAATTATGCTTACTTTGTGGCGTTTGTGTTTAATTATTCCTACTTTGTGGCGTTTGTGTTTAATTATTCTCACTTTGTGGCGTTTGTGTTTAATTATACTTACTTTGTGGCGTTTGTGTTTAATTAAACTTACTTTGTGGCGTTTGTGTTTAATTATACTTACTTTGTGGCGTTTGTGTTTAATTATACTTACTTTGTGCCGTTTGTGTTTGATTATACTTACTTTGTGGCGTTTGTGTTTAATTATGCTTACTTTGTGGCGTTTGTGTTTAATTATTCCTACTTTGTGGCGTTTGTGTTTAATTATTCCTACTTTGTGGCGTTTGTGTTTAATTATTCTCACTTTGTGGCGTTTGTGTTTAATTATACTTACTTTGTGGCGTTTGTGTTTAATTATACTTACTTTGTGCCGTTTGTGTTTGATTATACTTACTTTGTGGCGTTTGTGTTTAATTATACTTACTTTGTGCCGTTTGTGTTTGAATATATTTACTTTGTGGCGTTTGTGTTTAATTATGCTTACTTTGTGGCGTTTGTGTTTAATTATGCTTACTTTGTGGTGTTTGTGTTTAATTATACTTACTTTGTGGCGTTTGTGTTTAATTATTCCTACTTTGTGGCGTTTGTGTTTAATTATTCTCACTTTGTGGCGTTTGTGTTTAATTATACTTACTTTGTGGCGTTTGTGTTTAATTAAACTTACTTTGTGCCGTTTGTGTTTAATTATTCCTACTTTGTGCCGTTTTTGTTTAATTATTCTTACTTTGTGGCGTTTGTGTTTAATTAAACTTACTTTGTGGCGTTTGTGTTTAATTATACTTACTTTGTGACGTTTGTGTTTAATTATTCCTACTTTGTGGCGTGTGTGTTTAATTATACTTACGTTGTGGCGTTTGTGTTTAATTATTCTTACTTTGTGGCGTTTGTTTGTGTTTAATTATTCTTACTTTGTGGCGTTGTGTTTAATTATACTTACTTTGTGGCGTTTGTTTGTGTTTAATTATTCCTACTTTGCGGCGTTTGTGTTTAATTATTCCTACTTTGTGGCGTTTGTGCTTAATTATACTTACTTTGTGGCGTTTGTGTTTAATTATACTTACTTTGTGGCGTTTGTGTTTAATTATACTTACTTTGTGGCGTTTATGTTTAATTATTCCTACTTTGTGGCGTTTGTGTTTAATTATTCCTACTTTGTGGCGTTTGTGTTTAATTATACTTACTTTGTGGCGTTTGTGTTTAATTATCCTTACTTTGTGGCGTTTGTGTTTAATTATACTTACTTTGTGACGTTTGTGTTTAATTATTCCTACTGTGTGGCGTTTGTGTTTAATTATACTTACTTTGTGGCGTTTGTGTTTAATTATACTTACTTTGTGGCGTTTATGTTTAATTATTCCTACTTTGTGGCGTTTGTGTTTAATTATTCCTACTTTGTGGCGTTTGTGTTTAATTATACTTACTTTGTGGCGTTTGTGTTTAATTATACTTACTTTGTGGCGTTTGTGTTTAATTATTCCTACTTTGTGACGTTTGTGTTTAATTATGCTTACTTTGTGGCGTTTGTGTTTAATTATTCCTACTGTGTGGCGTTTGTGTTTAATTATACTTACTTTGTGGCGTTTGTGTTTAATTATACTTACTTTGTGGCGTTTATGTTTAATTATTCCTACTTTGTGGCGTTTGTGTTTAATTATTCCTACTTTGTGGCGTTTGTGTTTAATTATACTTACTTTGTGGCGTTTGTGTTTAATTATACTTACTTTGTGGCGTTTGTGTTTAATTATTCCTACTTTGTGACGTTTGTGTTTAATTATGCTTACTTTGTGGCGTTTGTGTTTAATTATTCCTACTTTGTGACGTTTGTGTTTAATTATGCTTACTTTGTGGCTTTTGTGTCGTTGTAAATTATTATTAAGCGAGAAACAAACACATTGTGTTTTTATCCTTGATGTTTTTGTGAACTATGGGTGTTCGTCCACAGATTTTAATGAGGTTTATGTTACTCGATCTTTAGTTTTATGCGTATGTTTTTATAGATCGTTATTTGTCCTTTTGTATTTTTTCTTTGGCCACTGTGTTGTCTGCTCCTCATCACATATCAGGTTTCGCATAAAATCAGAATACTATCTACATTAAATTTTTTTTAAATGTAAGCATGATATCGTCTTTCATCCGGTCTTGTTATCAAATCTGCATATTCCAGTTGTAAATAAATTGCAATAATAAAGATGAAAACACATATTATAAAGGCTGACAAACACAGCTCCAATTCCTTGTGATTCAAAGTCAGAAACCGATACCAAAGGGAAGGGAATGGGTGTTATACAAGGCTATTGTGATTCAAATGAAGAAACCGATACCAAAGGGAAGGGAATGGGTGTTATACAAGGCTATTGTGATTCAAAGCAACAAACCGACACCAACGGGAAGGGAATGAGTGTTATACAAGGCTATAAAATATGCTACACATCTCTCAAATGATTTGTTGATCAATATATATAGGCTTATTGCTTTGTTATGGTTAGGGAATGGCATATAGTCAAACATTGAGCATAAGCATCACTTATTATTAATCCTTTTTTTTCTTATCTTATTCAAACCATAAAACCTCAGGACATAGTTTGAAAATGTATCAATACGTACAGAACGTAATAGACATATGAACAGAGATCTAAGCTTAATAAATATTTCTCCAGGCGAGCTGTACTCGATATAACATTATGTGATAAAGTGTGCAACAAGGCTGTGGTTTACTACACCAACAGAATATATATGTTGCTATTTGAAACTGTCCTTGCAGGGATTGTATAGGTATATGTAAGTCGTATTACCACCGTAGAACAAGTGTAAGTGTGATTTAAGGCATATGTTTTTCAATAGGAACGCATATATTGATTACGATTTGGGCATAAAAATGATGTTTGGGTCGTCTTTACCTCTAGTTGTTTGTAAGAGGGTTTGTGTCTTATTTATGTTATTTGTGTCTGCTTGTGCATAGTGGTGTCCAACATATTTTGTGTTGTGGTTTTGCTCTATCGTTCTTCGTCTTGTGTCTTGTGTACCCTATGTTGTCAGTTTCTCTGCACAGTTCATATTTGATTGCCCCTGCGGTATTCTCTAACGTTTATTGACAAATAAAATTCCATATGTTGTATTAATACACCTGTAGACATGTTTAAAGGAAGACTTAAAAGGCCGAAAGGTAAAACTGTTTTATGGAACAGATGCTATCGTCCTACTGTGATTATTGTATTACATATCATTGTTGATTTTTCTATTTAGACTCTACAACGCGGTGTGATAACGAAAATGCCAATAACATAGCATTAAGCAATTGTAAGAGTACATATTATTTGCATTGTGAATATGTGAATCAGACATATTGACAATGAACGTAAAGCACGAGGAACAAATCGTCAAGAATAATTGCAAATAAACGTAACGCATATTGAGAATAGATGTAGCGCATATTGAGTGTAGACGGAACGCATATTGATGTTAAATGAAAAGGGGAATTATCAAATGGTTTTTAATTTAATTCTTTATTTATTTCATGAGGATTACATACAGCCAGAGGCTACTAGTAGCTATCCTCAACAAAGATAAATACAATAACATCGTGAACAATACAAAAGAATACAAATTAATAAAGAGAACAGACAAGACAATAATATACTACAAGACAAGACAAATCTCTCTCTCTCTCTCTCTCTCTCTCTTAAAGGTGATCTTTATATATAATAATAAGGTAAGGATAAGGTTGGTAAAATAAAATAATTACAGGCAAAACACTGATTATAAAGTATTCTGACTAGGGGAAGGTAACATTAACAAAATATTATCGAATAAACCTGTGAGTAGACTTAATAAATTTAAATACATGTGTAAATAGTTCTTGATTCATTACAGTAGATAAATCATCATTACTTCCCTCAATTAAAATTTTAGTTAGATATGTTGGGCAAAGATCTCGTAACAACGTTATGTTAATATCAGGACAGATAATATGCTTCACATTTAGTAGCAGTGTGATTCTAGGGGTAGTGTAACGGCTACATTTCAATAGGTAATGTTCGGTATTTTCTATTTTGTTACCATCACAATGATCGCAAAATTTATTCAAACATAGATTGTAACTAAATAAATGTTTGTTTAACCCACTGAGCCCAGGACGAAGTCGAGTATGCAGTATTTTCTCATAACTGTGGCCTAATGAGTAAAGTGTTTTTATTTAGATATGCTAACCTCATCAATTTTATTCAAAGCATTCTTGAAACAAATAACTGAAATAGCTGACGATACCACCAAAGGAAGACTATTCCAATCCCATATGTTTTGTTGCAAGAAAGAATGAGTTGTAGAAACAGGTTGTTCTAGTACGTATAGGTATGATTTGATTTTGTCTTCAAAAGTTGTAGTTTAATGTGTTGTGATTTGTCATACTATGCAGGTTTGAAAGGTAACTAGGAGTGAATTTGTTTTTAATTTTGTATAAATATACAAACCTATGATGTCGTCGGCGAGATTTTAATGTTTCTAGACCTACTTCTTGTAGAATAGTTTCATGCTTGGTCAGTCTGATAGCCCATGTGGCTATCACGCATGCTCTGCGCTGAACATGTTCTAATTTGTCAGTGTCAAACTTGCTACAATTGTCATATATGACGTCAGTATCATCGAGCAAAGAGCGAATACATGATTTATACAGTTTTCCGATGCATGAACGTGGTAAGATACATCTCATCTTCTGAATGATCTCTAAGCGTTTGTTACATTTTTTTACAGATATATTTAATATGATCTGTCCATGACATCTTGTTATTAAATGCATGTCCTAGGTGTTTGTGAACTTTCACTTCGTTAATAGCAGTATTATTTAGATATAATGGTGGATGCACGTGATGTCCAGATTTCTTTAGTAATAATGAGAAATTCTGTTTTTGATGCATTAAATATAACAATCCATTGTTTTGACCACTCATTCAAAGTGTCTAAATCTTGGTTTAATTTGTAAAAAGATGTTGCAGCATTAGCAATTTCATCCATTAGTGAAGTATCGTCAGCAAACAGTTTAATATTGCAGTGTATGTTATGCTTTATATCATTAGCATACACCAGGAAGAGGAGGGGACCTAGTATAGACCATTGGGATACCCCGGCAGAAGTAGAACATAGAGAAGACGAAGTTTCATTTAACACTACCTTCTGAGACCGACTATCAAGATAATGTATCAAAAGTAACAACAGATTATCGCAAATATCAATTTGCTTAAGCTTAAAAATGAGACCTTGGTGCCAAACCTTATTGAACGCCTTGGACACATCTAGAAAGATAGCACAAACATCATGGCCAGAATAAATGGCTTTATAAATTTCGCGCGTAATTGCTATCAACTGATTTACGGTAGAATCATATTTCTTAAAACCAGAGTTTTCAGATATCAGAAGACTATGAAAAACACAAAATTCATATAAAGATTTGTAAATAACCTTTTCGAAGATCTTCGAAATTGTTGACAAAAGTGTTATCGGTCGGTAATTAGAGATGTCTCTCTGATCTCACTTTTGCTTGTAAACTGGACAAGCGTTTGAAATGTTCCACTGAGACGGATATTTACCATTGAGTAATGAAAAATTCAATAACTTTGTAAGCGCAGCACAGAATTTGAGGATGTGATTCGATATTCCGTCCGGACCATAATATTTATGCATATTTACTTGTCTATGATACCTCAAAACATCAGCTTTATTTACATCTACAGAACTTAGTCGTTCATCAGTGATATGCGAAAAAGGAGGTAGTGTAGGTAGATCAGCAATGTTATTACTAATGGACATCTGCTTTGAGAAGTACTGATTAAATGTTTCGGCCTTTTCACTGTCTTCCGAAATAAAACAATTATCATACTTCAGTGGGGGAATAACTCTGTCACAATGGACACCTAAAACTGACTTACTCAAAGACCAACATGTTCTAGGGTTCAGATTCTCATTTGACAAGGAACTGACCACGTTTTCTTCATATCGACGTTTTGCTTCACGTTTTAGTCTGTTAACTTCACCTCTGGCTACGATATGATAAAGTTTATCCTGACTGCGCCTTGTTTTTTTGGAATTTTTTAAAACATCGGTCTCGATTCTGAATAGCTCGTCTCACTTCGTTGCTCATCCAGGGTTTATCTTTTTGTGTAATAGTAACAAGCTTGTTCGGTATACAATCGGAACTAACTGACGCAATTAGCCCATTTATGTAGTTAACAATATCATCAACATTATCAAAAATTGCATACGTCGAATCGAAGGGAGCACTGCCTAAAGCGTGATTTAAACTAACAAAATCGGCAGCTTTATAATCCCAGACTCTACGCGTACATGCTCGGGGCTAATTAACATTAACATTAATACGACAAAATACGGTACAGTGATCTAAGTTCAACAATGGGGTTTTTACGCCGGATTCAGTAACAAACTGACCATCGTTAACAAATATTAGGTCCAATAACGACGCTGTGTTGCCACTATATCTGGTCGATTCATTGATCAACTGTGAAATATTATTAACTGTTGAAATATCAAACAGATTAAGTCTCAGTTCGCTGCTGGCATGATTATCGTACCAAGATACGCATGTGTCGTTAAAATCGCCAAGTATGACATGTATGTCGGAATCGTACGACTTTATCTTATATATTGCTACATGGACATTTTCGAGAAATACCCTACGTACATTGCCCGAGTTGGTAGGTGGTCGGTATCACACACTTACAAGTACAGATGTATTATTAATTTTAATCTCAGTACATATAAATTCTAGCCCGTTTACCTCCAAGTCAAACCTTCGTTGGGAGTTTAAATAATTCGCAACATAAATCGCCACTCCCCCATATCCAGATTTTCCGTCATATCTATCCTTACGATACAAAGTAAAATTATTCAACTCAATGTCGTCGTTGGATATCGAAGATATCAAGTGGTTTTGTTAACCAGTTTACTTTAGAAGCAATCCTTGTTTATTTGTTCAACACTGAAATCCTACAATCCGTATATCTAGATTTCTACTATTCACTGATTCTTTAACATTAAATAAACAGTCATATCAGCGTCTCGTAAGAGTTCCCAGACTATTATTTAAATTCGTGTAGCGATTGCCCTTACTACTATTCCACATTTAATATATTTATAAATTTAAGATTGTTATAGACCAATTGCCCACAACAAACAATATCCATGGCAGCCCTGTCTTTTATAAAAGGGACTAAAAGGGGCCCTGGTGATGACTGGAAGGGTCTGGTGATGACTGGAAGGCCCTGGTGATGACTGGAAGGCCCTGGTGATGACTGGAAGAATATAAATGGGAGTAATGTGTTTTACATTAAATCAAATCATTTCAATTTAAAGGATATTTGTTTTTCTCTCGATGGATTGATGTGATGTTTCTGCAGGATAAACACAATACATGTATTATTATAGTCTTAAAATATGAAATTATGTGTATTCGATGCAAGCATCGGTAAACATCGCCTTTTTCCAGGTTTTAAGCCTTATATTGTAAAACACGACTAATATTTTATATATCTCCGTTTCTATTTCTGTGCTTGTCCAAAATCAGATTCTATATTACTATATCATATGTCTACTGTCGGGTTGTTTTCTTTGGGTTTCATGTGTGAACCGGTTGGTTTTATTGTCAGCCAGTACCGATTAACTCCCTCTATTGAGATAATATGATATTAAATAACTCGTAGTTTTCCTCACATATTACATCTCACATGAAATATTAATATCCTATCACACGGAAATTATCAACAACGTCTTGTATTATTATCAAAGCTGTAAAGTACCTTAAAAGTCTTCTACTGATCATGATTTACTGTAGTGAGCATAACACTGGGGCGAAATATAATTCGCATATTGAATTTCCTTCTTGAAAATATATATTGAGTTAAGATTGAGTGAGTGGTTGTTGTTGAAAGCCAGATAAGCATCTTAGTTATGTTATGATGACAGCAAGTGTCTGGTGAGGTGGATGTTTGTACCAGACCAATATACTGAACATGCATTTTATCGTGATAGTTAACCAATAGAACATTCCAAATACTTATGTGTGTGCGGTTCCACTCGAATATAATATCGTGTGTCCGGGCCAAACATTATTTAGTTTTAATCTTTTATGATGCTTGACAAGCAGACAAGCAAAGAAGTGGCACATATTTTATGAAAAGAAAGTATAAAATGTGATGGTCATCAATTCCATCAATATCAACAAAACTAACAATCCAATCTCATCCTAGCTTACGGAAAAAAACAATATTGAGCGTTTGGCTTGACCAGACATTGCATGTAAATAACATATCCTTAATTAAAACGGTAAAATGAGAATCGTTTCATCTTCTGTAAAAATACCGCATTAACAATAATGTCTAGACAATACCTTAGTCAACATATGCAGATGCAGAGTAATCAAGCTCACAATGTATAGTTGTCAATCTAATACCTTTGCTTAGGGCTATCTAAAATCAACTATGCTTACCCTTTTAAGTTAACCTAGCTAAGCGACTTCATCAAGAAATGGGAGTAACAATACTTTTAGTACAATTGTTTTATGTTTTAGTACAATTGTTTTAGTACAATACTTTTAGTACAATTGCTTTAGTACAATTATTTTAGTACACTTGTTTTAGTACAATTGTTTTGTATATACTAATGATCAATATGCAAATTCGTGCATTGTGAAATGTACTCGAGGGAAGTAGATCACACAATTGTCTTGATGCATTTGGTTGTATTATTATCATCTGCGTTTGTCAATTGGGGTTTAATATCACTTTCAATATTCTAGCTATAGTAAGGCGGTCAATTTTATTGTTGGGGGATGAATTGCCCGGATAAAACAACCAACCAGAGTTCAAGTCACAGACACTATGTATCACCTAGTGTCGTATCAAGTCCACCGCGAGAATTTGAACTCATAATTTTACATAGCATGCTATGTAGTGGCGATATGCACTGTAAGCAAAGGTTGATGTGAATCTAAGTTTCATAAGATCAAGCCTATGTCGTAAATGATGTAAACTCTGTTACATAATCTGGGTAAATTATATTCATAAGTTTTAAATATGCTAAATTCATGTTAATTGAGAAGTGTTCGTCTTTTGACCATTATACCAGCTGTGTCCTATGACATCAATGTATATAATCCTGCACAGCATAGTAGTTTAAATAAAATCAGAACGGCATGAACATGCATTCTTTATCTGATCAATTATTTCAATGATCAATATTATTGTCTTATGGCGACATAAACTTTATTAGATTTCAAGAAAGACGGTCAAAAAGGTCGTGAGTACTTCTGTAAATCTTAAGGATATTATAGCATTGGTCAGAAAGGTTTGAGGATATCAAAGGGGTAAGTCGATGAAGGACGGGTATTTGTTTCAAGTATCACTTCACGGAAACCTCAGACCACTGATAACATTACTTTTCGAAAAATAAACAGGAAATGCGAATAAAAAATCACCAGTGCGACATTCACTAGCAAATATGTTTCGGCTTTTATGTTACCTATGATACGAAAGGGGTGTCGTGATCGTGATCGTATGCTAGTTGGATTTACAACTACATGTGTAATCAGTTCATATCACCACAAAAGTTGTGAGTTCATGGCGAGGCCTACTCGACATTATGTGATAAAGTCTGTCAGTGACTTGAGACAGGTCGGTGGTTTTCTCCGGGTACTCCGGTTTCCTCCACTAATAAAACTGACCGCCACGATATAACTGAAATATTGTTGAAAGTGGCGTTGGACACCATAAACTAAACCTACCAACCTATGATACGATAATATACTGTGGTCTAGATAATGACACGACTAATATATCATGATGTGGAATTTTATTATGTCTTTTGCAACGGTTAGGAGATTAATTGTATCTGATTTCATATTTCTATTAAATAATTCATTTGTTATTATATAACCACATTCTTGTTACATAAACGATACCTGAAACATACAATAATTGTAAAAAAATAGTATAATAGTCTCAAGAAAGTAGTATCCATATCTACCTCACTGGATCCCGACAGGATACCGTATTATATAAATGATTTTATATAAACGTCTAAACATTCAACCTAACAATGGAAGAGCTATCTATTTCTCTGGAGTGTCCATTTTCGATTGCCCCTTCGGTATTCTCTAGCGGTTATTTAGCTTGGAACTGTGTGGTTTTGAGCTCTAATAAAAAGGGTCAAACATCAAATAAAATAGATAGGAGGATGAGTAGTCATGTGTTAGGAGGATGAGTAGTCATGTGTTAGGAGGATGAGTAGTCATGTGTTAGGAGGATGAGTAGTCATGTGTTAGGAGGATGAGTAGTCATGTGTTAGGAGGATGAGTAGTCATGTGTTAGGAGGATGAGTAGTCATGTGTTAGGAGGATGAGTAGTCATGTGTTAGGAGGATGAGTAGTCATGTGTTAGGAGGATGAGTAGTCATGTGTTAGGAGGATGAGTAGTCATGTGTTAGGGGTATCGATTTTGCCTCTTTCTAAGATTGCTGTATTGCATTTTGGAGTTGTTCGGGCAGCCATTTAATAGCTAATGATTCCATCTTTTAAAAGATATTGCTAATGGTAAGTAATAGAAATAGAACATGATGATTGCCTTCTGATGTAGTATATCATATAGATACATTTAATTATGAATTATCTATCATCTTATAAACAACACTCAACTGAGAAATGAAGGCTTGAGATATACATGGAATAACCATTACGTCTTCATTCTACAGCATGACCTTATATATAACTGAATGCAATATAAATTAGTTTCTGCGAAATTTCCGGATATTTTCCGAAATTGGTTTTTCATTATTATTTTCCACAGCTACACACAAACCTCGTAATGGTTATCCTTTCATATTGCCCAAGATTACGTTCCAGTAAAAATAATGGAGATGAATACTTTCTATCTAATAAATGATAAGACGTCATGTATTACTTTAGCAGAATGACGTACGTATTTTCATTGGATTAATCAAGTCAATCAAGCCTTGTCCATTTTGGAATTCGGTTTGCAATGCATGACTAATTTTATAAATTAATTGACTTATTGAATAATTACATTTACAAATGTATACCACCTTCAACATTTTATGGGGGTGGGGGGTGGCTCAATGAGTTGGGTCGTTGGATCTAGCAACTCATACAAGCCTATCACCAATACGGCGTGGGTTGGCGCCCGGCTTTGTAAACTACAAAAATGGTGCACTCGATTCGCAGTCGCAAGTGATAAAGTTTACCAGTTGCTTGCCCATGGTCGGTGGTTCTCTCTGGGTACTCCGGCTTCCTCCACTACTAAAACTGGTCGCCAAGATATAGCTGAAATATTGTTTAAAGTGGCGCTAAGACACCAACAATCAATAAAAAACCAACATGTTATGTAGTTATATCATGTCGGCCATGAACCGAATTACCAAAGCAATCATGTGTCACTAAATACGTGGTTAATTTAATATGTAACGGATATATCGAGCACACCTCTTACTATGCCCTCGGTTACTGGCAAATACATTGGGCTAATGAGTTACATGATTGTATTCTAAGTTAACTTTATATCATAAGAAATTTGTTTACTAAATAAAAGCGTTGTCATTCTGCTCATGTTCTGTCAGACATTTTCTCATCTAATACGGTAATATGGTCAGTGTGACGTCAAGCACATATAGAAGCACACATGAAACGATAACGTCAGTTTGTATGGTCTTACTTGATCCTAAAGACAAAAACGGTTCGTACACATTACAGTTGATATCTACGCTTTTATTTGATTAATATATCACTGTGTCGCTAATATCTGTTTCGGTCTTCATAACTGACATTATGTAAGAAACAAGTTGTAAATATTTATTCAAAACATTTGTATAGCAATTAATACATTCCTTATTGATTATGCACTTGTTTCTTTAATGTATATATGTAATGCATGTGTCACATAAATAACGCGCGTACAATTTATTACATACGCTATGGATATTCAAATGTCAGAACTGATGATATGCTCAACATCTATGTGTTGCACAACCACATGTGTTATTTAAACACACATGTCTTATAATATTTCTGAACATGCACACTTTGTTCATTTTCTCTTTTTTTAATACGAGTACGATACATAGTTGTATACGTCGACTGCAGTTCCTACGCTGTACATATGTATAGCACAATTTAGTAATACATAATAGAAACAACATTATGACATTTGTCTATTTCTGCTACAGACTTATATTATTTCCCATAATCCTCCACTGCACATGGATTCCCATATCAAATTACATTTCCTATTCCTGTATTAGTTTTGTACTTTTATTTTCGATTTTTGTTTTATTTGTATTTTGCAATCATTCGCCACGTCGGCTATTACTTGTATTGCATCTATATCAGGCCAACAGAGCATCTCTTTTCCTATCAAGCAGACAATTATTGTATCTTGATCATATTTTTGCCTTGTTTACTTATATATATTTCATCAGATTCTGAATGATATGAACAAAAAGTTGAACAATCGTAATATTTACTTATTGGCTATATATAGAGAAATATTAGCTTTTATTAATACTGAAGATAGCGTTTCAATAGGCTAAATATACACTTGATTAATTTTCAATCAGATCTATAAGAAAAACTTGAAGATACCAAAGGGGCAAGTAATCTGTATTCCACGGGTTTCCGAGTAAAGCGGTTAAACAATCGTATACGAAGCGTGATATTGTTTAACTCGGAAAACCGTGGTATACATGATTTGTAACATGAAGACATGTAATATCACATCTAGGTCGTTGATTATTGCACGACTCTCTGGGAGTAATAAAACAACAGCCCAGCTTTAAATTCTGCAATATCCCATATCTGCGTGTATAATTTCATAGTTCTTAGCTGTTGCTTGCATTATGGTAGTAAAGCCATAAAAAGATCAAAGGAGAAGACTACATTCATATTGTTAACAAGTATTTGAATAAAATGAAAAACATAATAACACCACACTGTCGAAACAGTTCCAAAATACAACAGAAAAGTGATTAAAATATAGTCAAAATCTATTCGCCTAGCACACAAATACATGAATACTCACTTTCCTGGCTTAGTACAGACACTCCAATAAATAACTGAGGAGTAAAAGTACATTAGTATTGATCTAACCAGTATAGAAGAAGACTTGCATTGACTTTATCTGTGCATTTGATCACAAACACTATAATTATATGATTTATATCGTGGTAAGCCTATTTTTATATTAAAAGGAATAATGCTTTTTCTATCTGTAATAGATTTGTTGATGACTTTTGTTCGCCATTTTACTGTGTATTTGCTTAGGAGTTTGTCGTTGCATATTTCCGATGCATTCTTACATTTAATGTGGTGAAAATGACTGCCCAGAATGGGATAAATAGCTTTTGTTATTACCATTGTTTCTTGCGTTGATGCTGGTTTTTGTGTCTGCATTCTAAAAAATTGCTATTACACAATTTAATTACTGCAGCTGTTTATTATGTATTACAAGAATCAGTTCTAGCGTTTGTAGCACACATTGCAATATCTACCTAAGTACAGCACTCGCATAGTTTAACATACTGCTTGAATACTAAGGACAACAGTGTTGAGAGAACAAGGTTTCACTACGAAATGGTGGTAAAAAAGCTTAAATTGGTGTATAATTCGCATATATAGTTGTAATATTGCTGACTTGATATTAAATATAGTGTTAGATGTTATGATGCTTAGCGCCACTTTCAACAATAGTTCGGTTATATCGTGGCTGTAAGATTTATTGATGGAGGAAACCACTTACCCGAAGAAATCCACTGACCTGTCAAGTCACTGACAAATTTTACCACATGCTGAACTGGAGTTGAGCACACAAAGTTAGTGGTGATAGACACTGATAGCACAGGTAATTGGAAATCCAACCACCATACGATCACGATCACGACGGTCCCTAATATTTTAATTATAATTAAACAGCAATCGTTTGGCGCTTTAAAAAATCTGATTCACACCTACCATTTCTTTAGAAATGCCTGTACCAAGTCAGCGTCATTACGGTTTGCACAGTTTTCCGGTTGTTGACTGATTTTGTCTGTTTATATACTTATGAGTTTTGACTTTCCCTTATCAACTAAATATGTTCTTAATAAATGCTATAGTTAATTATTCTGTTTTATTTTCAGATTAGAGACACACTGATTAGCGCTATTGTTAATTATTCTGTTTTATTTTGAGGTTAGAGACACACTGTTTAGGGCTATAGTTAATTATTCTGTTTTATTTTCAGGTTAGAGACATACTGTTTAGGATCAAGATCATCACTATGTAACGCTGTTCACTTGAAAATACGATCATATTAAAACAGTAGACAGAAAGACAAGCACACTATGTCAGGCAGTGTTGAACTTAGCATTGTACTGTCTATGCTAGGAATATTCAGTTTGTCTGGCACCATCGGTAATGCATTAGTACTGTACATATATCTAAAGAAGAAGGATATCACGACATCATCGTTATTCATACTAACGTTAGCTGCCACCGATATGTTCACATGTTTAGTTATCATTCCGTATAACATCATTGTTCTTAACGTAGATTACCAGTTAGAATACGAGTTTGTTTGTAAATTATATATGTTTTTAATAACGTGTAATGTTCCATTTTCTGCGTTCATTATGGTAGCCATCGCATTTGATAGATATTTCTGTATTTGTCATCCATTTTTGCACGCCATAACGATTCCTCGTGCGAAAGTAATTGCATTCACAATGGGACTCTTCGCCTGTTTTCTTGGAATAATTACTTCTATGTGTTATGGGATTGTGCCTTATGATGAAGACTACTCGAATATCAATTCAACTTTAAATGGGATCTCAAATGCCTCAATAAATATCATTGCGTCTGTTAATAACACAATTATTCATACCAAACAAATGGCGTCCGATAATAAAAGTGAAGGAAATGTATTTGCTGGAATGTGTTTTCCAAGCAATGATGTATTTGATATTTCTTTTACAATCGTATATCAGAAAATTTACGCTGGGTTTTATTTATTGTCTTTCCTCATTGTCTTTGTATTGTATGGCTTAATATACCGTTCCATACATGTTAGACGTGCGCAGAAAGCAAAACGTAAACGGACCAGCTTATATCCATCTTCACCGACAGAATATTCAGCCGCAGAGACACAACTTACCATTTTAAATGGAACAGACACTGACTGTAAAGAGTGTGAACCGGAACAGAAAAAGTTCCGTAAAAGGACAATCGGGTTGAAAGAAAAAGTTTTATGCGCTAATATTCGGACAGCAGCCATGTTGTTTATTGTAACAGTTGTATTTTTGTTTGCCTTTCTTCCTGCTTGGCTGATGGCGCATGACTTATTAACGTATAACATGGTGGTGTTCTATATGTACTTTATATATAACGTAGGTAATCCAGTGATATACGCGTTCATGAACAATTCGTTCAGAGATGACGTCAGAATGCTTTTTAAAAGAATTTTCAAAAGAAAGTAATTCTTATATACATATCACATGTAATTATGCTACAGATGTCGTACGTTTATGTAATAAATGTTGTTATATTAAGTGAGTAAGTGATTGTTGCTTAGCGCCAACTCAGTAATTTTGTAGAAATATCATGGCAAGAGCAAGTTAATATTTAATGAGATGATGATGAGGTCCACTTTGTACTAGACCAACATGCTTAATTGGTTTCTTTTTATAGTGCTAACTCACTGAAACAACAGTCCGCTGATAGACATGTTGCCCCACCCAACACATTATCCTCTTCCGAGCCAACCAGTCTTTGCTCTTTTTCCTTACTGCTGTGTGCTTAGCGAAGAAGCAACAAATACCAATGTTTTAGTCTTTTCTTTGACCCGATCGGGGCTCGAATCCACGATCTACCACACTCGAGGCGAGCACACTAACCATAACACCACAGATGCGGTTGTTTATTGTTATTTAAAAAAAAAAAAAATGTGTTCTTAAAACTTTGATAATAATTTTGACAAAATTTTCAATTTACTAAAGTTATGAATTCTTTTTTATACATATTTGTGTGTGTTTTTTGTGCCATCAACTGATCCACATATATCTAAAGACGCTCTGTATCGGCCAATGCTAGGAAAGCTTGTGATTCGTATTTGGAAGCACTCTGCTATCTTTTCCTCAGTATCCTTTATTTCAAGCCCAATGAGATAGATGCGATCAACGAAATCACTAAGCATAACATTATTTAGTGAAATGACATCATCTATATAGCGGAGCGTGAAATTAAAGGATTGGGATAGCTTCTTTTCGTTTCTCTTGAGAAGCCCCTGTATGAAGTCTGCTGCACACGAATAAAGGAACAAGTCGGCGAGAAGAGGAGCACAGTTTGTACCCATAGACTGTATGTTGAAAAACACGCTCACCAAACAAAGCAAATATGTTGTCGATCAAAAACTCAAGCATGTTGATGATATTAGTTTCAGAGAACATTTTGTAGAATCAAGAGTGTTTTCTTTTACAAAATAAGGTCTGTCCCTTCATATCACAATGTATACATTTCCTTGTATCTACGTTGGAAAACATGATTTTGCTTCTTTGCTCTAATATATTTAAAAAAAACCACTGCTTGCCCCCAGGCACTAACCCTAAAGTTACCCATTCGTTCTTGTCATACCTTGCCGTCTATATAGCGCTGGCTACGGGTCTACAACATCCTGAACAATAGAACCTCGAAACGTGTACTCATGCGGAAAAAGAAACTAGCTATATCCAATACGGGCAACTTCTTTTGTTTCAATAGTAATGTATCTAGCTTGTACAATAATGATGTGTTAATTTATAAAATAAAAAAAACGTCGTGGAAAACAGTTCTGTTTGTGAGTGAGTTTTCCTATTACAACATTAGTCAAATTCTTAAGCTCGTTCATAAAAAGAACTACAAACACATCGGCCTGTATCAGCTGTCTGTAACTAATATTAGAGGTCGCATTTACAATATCATTGCTGGGGGTATTGTTGTACAAATACCATTACCTATAATGACAGTGTATATCATTTGATATTACCTGTAATGACAGTGTATATTATTTTATATTACCTGTAATGACAGTGTATATTATGTATAGGAGAATGTACAAGTAACTCTCCATTCCTTAAAAATAATGGAGCCGAGGCCCATTGTTTTTAAGGAATGGAGAGATACGAGGACATTCTCCAACTTAAAATCCACCCATTGTACTTTATTAATATTTATTAATTATTAACATTGTAACAAAAAAAGTCTGTGTATAGTATCTAAAGTACAATGAGAACAATAACTCTCCATTCCTTAATAATAATGGAGAGTTTTGACAATAGATTTACATCACAGGTGGGTTTTAATTTATATTACCTGTATTGACACGATAAACAGTATACATCATTATAATGAATAGCATAGGATGACTTAACCAGTATTCTAAAGATGTATAGATCGAAAATAGGACAATATAAAGCTATTATTCAGAATAAATAAAGACAAATTGAACATTAATTCGCTCTATCTAGTTGCAAGTATATTATTAAGCAAAGAGCTGGGTGTGGTGTCTATAAGGCTTCATTATTTTCAGATGATAGATTGTTTCTTTGCTTGATGATGTTCAACGCCACTTTCAACATTATTTCAGCTATATCGTGGCGGTCAGTTTGATTGGTGGAGGTAACCGGAGGACCCGGAGAAAACCACCGACCTGTTGCATGCTACTGACAAACTTTATCACATGTTGTACACCTCACCCTGATCGAGATTCGAACTCACAGCATCAGTGGTGATAGGCACTGATTGCATAGATAGTTGTTATTCCAACTTCCATACGATCACGACCCGGACGGCCCCTTCAGATGATAGAAGTTAATACAATAAATTCTAAAAAGATGCAGTTTCTTTATAAACAATTTTTTATTCTACCATAAATATTGATAGTGTGAGGACTGTGTGACACCGCCAATTGTTTTTTTTCAAAAATCTTCAAAATTAGCAAATTAAGTAGTATATTGCATTGCTGATTTAGAGAGTAGATGTTTAAATTAACAACATTTTATACTTTATGAGGAAAACCCCTTGTCGAAACTGTATCATATCCCTTAAGTATTGTGTACTTTCGTGCAGTAGTTTAGGATTTTATAGATTGAATATAAATGTTTCCTCATCCTCATGAATAATGCCACCTATTTCTCCATTGTCAGTTATTTGTAAAACATACCAATATTTATCCTTGACATTCCATCCTTGATGAAGGGTTTTCCATTTTAAATGTATCGCTAGTACATTTAACCTTAATATATATATCTGCCGTTACGTTATATTAGCAAATTATAGTCAGAACATTTTGCCTTCAATTAGGCCGCCATTTACCACCTCTAACACATTCTGAGTTGCCTTCAGTTGTGCGTCTTTTAATTTTTCTGTTGGGTGAGTTGCATACAATCTAACCTATAGACAAGGGCACTCAGAGGAACCTTAAAATGCATTATTTATGAGCAGTTACCCTTTATATACAGGTTAAAATTATATGTACTATTCATTAATGGGAAAAATGAGGTTGCCTTTAATAGACAAAGATTTGCTATATAGAGGCTTGACTGTTTGTCCTGTGCTCCTTTAGGCATAGCGAATTTGTACAATGGGGACTCCAGCATATTATGATCACAATGAAATTAGTTGTTGAAATTCAGATGTTTGCAACACAATTTATGCTAGGCCACAGCAATTGTTCAATTCGTGCATTCAGACATGATTTCAGATGGATTGATAGTTTAACGTTATGTGAGTAGTATTTGACGTATATTCATGACAAGAACAAGATTACAGGCAATTGGACTATGGACGAATGTTTGCAACAAGGTATGATGACGGATAGATCGGAAAATGGCCTCGCAACAGGCCACTACCGATTACGTTTAACAAACTTGCTCTTTGCTGTCCTCTCTTTCTGACGGATTGCACTACGCAGCAGAGACGCATGGTCTTTTACAATATTGTGTTGCCTACTAGGATTTCAAATATATAAACTAATATATGCATACAAATTCGGGAAACTTAGAAAAACAAATGATGGCAAATGAACGCAATTGTCGATACATAATAGAACGGCAAAGATCTCCATTTGATATACGTCTGAAAATGTTAGAATTATATTATTGAACTGAAATTTGTTTTGCTCTACCTCGACAGGATTTGAACTCACACCATTAATAATTGATATACTAAGAATAAAACCGTAGATTACAAATTTAATGCGCACGATGCATTTCTAGAATAACCTTCATCAGGTACGCTCAAATCCAGAAAACTGAAAAGCCAAATATTTTTAAAGTTTGTAGGAGTAATAAGACCAGAAACAGAGCAGCCAACATCTGCTAAATTCACCTATTCCTAAGTGAGGATTATTTAAGAAATAGTTAATGGTAGCTATAGTTTGTGTCGCTCGAAATACAATTCAACTAATATAATGTTACCCATGTTAAAACGTTATACAAACTATGGCTTCCATAAGTTATTTCTATTCGAGTAGGACAAAAACTACTTATTTTTCAAAGTGGAAGTCAATAATGGAAATGCATGTCAACAATATTCTCTAACCTTCATGCTTGTTTTGCTGATATGGATAACTAGACGGTGATGCAATCTATTTAACAACATAAACAAGTAAAATGATCACAAAGTCCTAAAATAAACCTATTACAAGGTTGTGTGAATGTCAACAGCGTCTTTGTAAACTACTTCACCGGAAGACAACAATTACAAAAAGCATAAACGATAGATGGTTGTGTTAAGTATTTTTTCCGGACAATTCTGTCAAGAAACAATATATATATGCACCACGGACCTGTATGAATACATGAAATCACTTAGGAATGATGTTTATGATTTGTTCTTCAATACGTATATGCGACGTAAAATATATCGGGAGTTTAATCACGGTATTATGTATATAGTCAATGATGGACGTCAAGTTAGATGTAGGAACATGATAATATTCAACGATGGAAAAGACACAAATAAACAAAAACAAATATACGGACAAAACATTGACAGTTCAAATCAGGAGTAGTAAACAATCTCCTGAAGGGTTAGTATTATTGATGCTTAGCGCCACTCTCTACAGGATCAGCTATATGGTGGTGGTCACGCAAGTAATCAAACGTATCGTAAAATTGCATCGATAACCCCTCACCATGTCTGGAAATCAAACACACGATAGTTTGATGGTAAAGGTGGATGCTAATTCAACTATCATACGATACCTGCCACTACGGCCCAATCTTCTGAATGGGTATGCTCGAGTATTTGATTGACAACATGTTTGTTATTCTTGATGGACATGTTTTTCAGCAGACAATCGGCAGTCCTAATGATACCAACAGTGTCCCTGCTATCTCAAACTTGCTCCTTTATTCGTATGAAGGAGAGTGAGTTAATGGTTGTTGTTATCGCTAAATGAGCAATATTTCTGCTATACAATGGCAAAAACTAGTTACTTTAAATGAGATAATAATGTTGCCCGCTTTGCATTGGACCATCTTGATCCGTTGGATTTATATAGTAATAGCCTACTGAAGCAACAGTTCGCGGGTAGTCACTCGGACGCATATCTTGAATCCGATCATAGCCTAGAAGCAACACGTATAATTGTGATAGTCTGGATTGGTCCGTCTGGGGATCGAACCCACGTCCTACCGCACTTGAGACGAGCCCGCTAACAATTACACCACCGATACTTCACACAGGGACTTCCGAAATTAATAAACCGGTAGATATATAAATGATATCCTTACATTGTGTAACTATAAGTGCAATGACTATGTTCATGCCATCAATTCCATTGAAATAACGGACATCACATATACATCTATGGCTTACTTTTCCTATTGTGAATTTTCCATTTATATCTAGATGGGGTGTATCTCTCTTAATTGATGCATTATTCCAGATCTTGTGGTTCCGATCTGAATTTCCTTGATATATGGTTACTGCTAAAGAGGAATATTCTGAACCAAGGGTAATTAGCGGTTAATCTGAAGTCATGACTGTGAAATGTATATACCGTTCCGGGGGACCTGAGTTCATACCGGTTTCTTTTGGCGTTTCTCTTGCTCCATCTTTTGTTTTCTATTGCATGTTATGCTTACGGTTGTTTGTAGTTTTATCCTTTTCTTTTTGCCATTGTATTGTTGGTCCTTCCGCGATTAAGGACTGAAATATTGTTGAAACACAATAACCCCCCATCGATTAAAGACGTCTGGTTATCCCTTCGGTATCTCAAGCATTTTCTTACGGAAGTAATAGTGTATAAAGAGCTACACTTTTTACTAATAATATCATTCACCTTCACGTTTACCATTATTAGTATGCCATCGCACAATTATACAATGATTTTTTACATAATCACATTGACGTAATACGACCCTATATATGTGGCTAGAAATGTAGATATATAGCATGCTTATTAGTACACTGACCAAGTAATCTACATTGTATATTACAATAGATCTGTACATAACGGAGGGTCAGCAATTATAATGCAAATGAATCATGTTATATGCCAATAATTACTATGGCCATACAAAAGAGATTATTGTGCGCATGAATTATTCTACAAATGAATATATGATAACGTTTAAAGGCCGGACAAATCTACACATTAAACTGCTAAAATAAACAACACAATACCATACTGTCTAAAATCTAATTGAAAAAATTGTAGAGAGAAAAATCGATATCTCTAACACACAAATACATAACTGCTCACTTTTCTGGATTTGTAGTGACGGTGTCAAACTTGTTTTACGGGCCCAAGAGAAAGGTATTGTGCTGTCAAGTATAAACACATCGTGGGTTATCTTCTCTAATATATGTTTATTGGATAAATTATGTCTGTCCTGTTTAGACACTTTCGGTTTACTTGCCACCACTAAAGACTTATACATTATGTGGCTTTTCAATGTTTTGACTTTTGGGAAGGTTATTCCAGAAACGTATCGAGCTGACTAAATTAGATATCTACGTTTTTATCATAGCATGTTACATTATAGATACAGATTAACATAGTAACTGAAACTTTTGTTGACACTATAGAAGCCTCAGTTACACATTAATGATAAACGAGGTGTTTTTTGTTCTATTATGTTCATTGCCTGATCAAACGCTCGATTTAACGACGGTCTTGCAACTGGGAACGCAAAATGCAATATCAATCTTTAGCACATGATATATTGACAAATGACATATTAGATAACTTTTCCCATATTCTGGCAAAACAAAATAAAATGTGCAAAGTCGTTAGTGCGTTGTTTTTTTTATTACATAATATGCATGTTTGGTTTACTTATTTGAATGTTTACAATGTATGCATTGTTTAACATACACGCATAACAATGATTCATAGCAAAGGCTTAACCTACTTTCAATTTGTATGTCGTAAAGTAAGGCCTGAAAGCAATATATGCATAGATTTCCTTACATTATGTTTTCATTTGTTTTGTCTAGTTTTGTTTTTGAAAAGGTAGATTTGTTTTTATGTTATTGAAAGGAGGAGGACATGCTGATCAAAACATAACACAGAAAGTAAGATCAATTAAAGGTTATTTGTCAGACGTATGGACCTGTTTGTACATATTAAACAGTCATTTATCAGTCTGTTTACATATTAAATGTCAAAACTACATTAAAACAGCATTTTTGTGCTAAACAATCGATGCATTTTTTTTTATTTATGAATATTTCCGGAAGACTATTAAATGCTTTTGTTGTATTTTTGTTTTGTTTTTCATTTATATTTTTTAAATTATCTTTAATACTGATATGTACAGCCGCCAAGTAATTTAACTATTATTAATACTAAGATTATACTCCCTTATACATATATACATAGTGTAACTTTAGCCGATTTTGGATTTTCCGTTTAGACCGAATGGAGTGCTTTCCTCTAAAGATGTTATAATTATTTGGATTGCCGATTGAAGGTAATCTTAGAAACACATCGTGTTCGGTAAATTAGTTAGCATTTTTATAGTCAATATCGAATGTTTGTACTTCACGAGTTACCAGATTTTAATTAAACATTTACAGATTGTCTTATTATCATTCAAATTACTACTCATTTTGTCAGCAAAATTACGTTATACCATGTCTAGCGATGGTAGTCATATTGGATCGGTACGAAACGACCAACGTACCATATCAACCCAACAAATCGTAATTGATATAGAGAATTATGTTGTGTCTTGTCTTTGGTTTAAATAGACGATAACCAATAGATAAGTGCTGTAAAGAACCAAACATGATTTGTTGAGTTTGAATTATATTACTGAAGTAGTCCATATGACAACTAATCATATACATGTTAGATGTGAGAGTTGGTATTTTACTAAGACGTTGAAACCACTGACATGGCTGCATCTTTTAAGATTGGCGATGTGGGCCCATACAAATAGCTTAACCCTTCACGTGTTATCGAAGTACATGTACCAAGCCAGTAAAGTCATGTATTTGTATTTGGGGTATCCATTTTGCCTCTGATTTTTCTAATTATAGAAACTGTTCTGACTGTGTGGTATCGTTTTGCTTCTCATTTTATTTTTGAATAAAAAGACCTGGGGTATCAAATCAGATAAATTAAGTATTTACCTGGTGGCGTCCATATTTGATTTAGATCAACACGAACAAATACTTGAACACAATAGGAATTAGTCTTGGCTATGTCCTGTCAACAGAGTTAAATTAATAATGAACAGTGCTGCATTAACCAAAGGGTTCCTATATTAAATTAGTACGATAATCAAAAACAAACATTATGTTTTGTAATAATGTATACTAATCCTTTAGAATGTAACTACAACTGGCTAGATTGTTATTTCATTTGACCACTATATGATTTATACTACTCATTTCTCCTAGTAACCAAGGTCAGCTATACAGTGAGTGGTGAAGCCCTGTCCATTCCGGTGGTATCCATTCCGTCACCCTTTAGAATAATACCTCGGAGGAGAAACTGAATATCGTTAGTGACACAATCTCATGTTTTTGAAAAATTGCTCAGATCAGGAAGTGATACCATCAGATAAATGATGGTTATAATTGGTATCATGTTTCTATTGGTTGTAGATAATAACAGATATGTTATCTCATGGTATGTACGTGGGCTATTTGAAAGCAAAGGACAGGTCATTAATTCCATACCCTTGATTTCATACGTAAAAATTATTGCTTTATTATACAACTAGGTACTGATAAAAGTATTAACAATCTACTATTCGATCTTTCAAGCCAGCTCTTAAATGTTATGCTGGGAAAAGTACAAAAAATATACCTCTTGTAATCGTCTCTTTCATATAATATAAATATCATAAAACAATCAAACAAATCGCTTCTAAAAGAGACCATACACGATTACTGAAAAGTATCTCCAACAGAAACATGGAAAGTACTATATCAGATCTCCAACAGAAACATGGAAAGTACTATATCAGATCTCCAACAGAAACATAGAAAGTACTATATCAGATCTCCAACAGAAACATAGAAAGTACTATATCAGATCTCCAACAGAAACATGGAAAGTACTATATCAGATCTCCAACAGAAACATAGAAAGTACTATATCAGATCTCCAACAGAAACATAGAAAGTACTATATCAGATCTCCAACAGAAACATAGAAAGCACTATATCAGATCTCCAACAGAAACATGGAAAGTACTATATCAGATCTCCAACAGAAACATAGAAAGTACTATATCAGATCTCCAACAGAAACATGGAAAGTACTATATCAGATCTCCAACAGAAACATAGAAAGTACTATATCAGATCTCCAACAGAAACATAGAAAGTACTATATCAGATCTCCAACAGAAACATAGAAAGCACTATATCAGATCTCCAACAGAAACATGGAAAGTACTATATCAGATCTCCAACAGAAACATGGAAAGTACTATATCAGATCTCCAACAGAAACATGGAAAGTACTATATCAGATCTCCAACAGAAACATAGAAAGTACTATATCAGATCTCCAACAGAAACATAGAAAGTACTCTATCAGATCTCCAACAGAAACATAGAAAGTACTATATCAGATCTCCAACAGAAACATGGAAAGTACTATATCAGATCTCCAACAGAAACATAGAAAGTACTCTATCAGATCTCCAACAGAAACATAGAAAGTACTATATCAGATCTCCAACAGAAACATAGAAAGTACTATATCAGATCTCCAACAGAAACATGGAAAGTACTATATCAGATCTCCAACAGAAACATAGAAAGTACTATATCAGATCTCCAACAGAAACATGGAAAGTACTATATCAGATCTCCAACAGAAACATAGAAAGTACTATATCAGATCTCCAACAGAAACATGGAAAGTACTATATCAGATCTCCAACAGAAACATAGAAAGTACTATATCAGATCTCCAACAGAAACATGGAAAGTACTATATCAGATCTCCAACAGAAACATGGAAAGTACTATATCAGATCTCCAACAGAAACATGGAAAGTACTATATCAGATCTCCAACAGAAACATGGAAAGTACTATATCAGATCTCCAACAGAAACATAGAAAGTACTATATCAGATCTCCAACAGAAACATAGAAAGTACTCTATCAGATCTCCAACAGAAACATAGAAAGTACTATATCAGATCTCCAACAGAAACATGGAAAGTACTATATCAGATCTCCAACAGAAACATAGAAAGTACTCTATCAGATCTCCAACAGAAACATAGAAAGTACTATATCAGATCTCCAACAGAAACATAGAAAGTACTATATCAGATCTCCAACAGAAACATGGAAAGTACTATATCAGATCTCCAACAGAAACATAGAAAGTACTATATCAGATCTCCAACAGAAACATGGAAAGTACTATATCAGATCTCCAACAGAAACATAGAAAGTACTATATCAGATCTCCAACAGAAACATGGAAAGTACTATATCAGATCTCCAACAGAAACATAGAAAGTACTATATCAGATCTCCAACAGAAACATGGAAAGTACTATATCAGATCTCCAACAGAAACATGGAAAGTACTATATCAGATCTCCAACAGAAACATGGAAAGTACTATATCAGATCTCCAACAGAAACATGGAAAGTACTATATCAGATCTCCAACAGAAACATGGAAAGTACTATATCAGATCTCCAACAGAAACATAGAAAGTACTATATCAGATCTCCAACAGAAGCATAGAAAGTACTATATCAGATCTCCAACAGAAACATGGAAAGTACTCTATCAGATCTCCAACAGAAACATAGAAAGTACTATATCAGATCTCCAACAGAAACATAGAAAGTACTATATCAGATCTCCAACAGAAACATGGAAAGTACTATATCAGATCTCCAACAGAAACATAGAAAGTACTATATCAGATCTCCAACAGAAACATGGAAAGTACTATATCAGATCTCCAACAGAAACATAGAAAGTACTATATCAGATCTCCAACAGAAACATGGAAAGTACTATATCAGATCTCCAACAGAAACATAGAAAGTACTATATCAGATCTCCAACAGAAACATGGAAAGTACTATATCAGATCTCCAACAGAAACATGGAAAGTACTATATCAGATCTCCAACAGAAACATGGAAAGTACTATATCAGATCTCCAACAGAAACATGGAAAGTACTATATCAGATCTCCAACAGAAACATGGAAAGTACTATATCAGATCTCCAACAGAAACATGGAAAGTACTATATCAGATCTCCAACAGAAACATGGAAAGTACTCTATCAGATCTCCAACAGAAACATGGAAAGTACTCTATCAGATCTCCAACAGAAACATAGAAAGTACTATATCAGATCTCCAACAGAAACATAGAAAGTACTATATCAGATCTCCAACAGAAACATAGAAAGTACTATATCAGATCTCCAACAGAAACATAGAAAGTACTATATCAGATCTCCAACAGAAACATAGAAAGTACTATATCAGATCTCCAACAGAAACATAGAAAGTACTATATCAGATCTCCAACAGAAACATAGAAAGTACTATATCAGATTCAATAATGTTTCTAGTTAAGTGACTACTAGCATCTCCAACAGAAACATAGAAAGTACTATATCAGATTCAATAATGTTTCTAGTTAAGTGACTACTAGCATCTCCAACAGAAACATAGAAAGTACTATATCAGATTCAATAATGTTTCTAGTTAAGTGACTACTAGCATCTCCAACAGAAACATAGAAAGTACTATATCAGATTCAATAATGTTTCTAGTTAAGTGACTACTAGCATCTCCAACAGAAACATAGAAAGTACTATATCAGATTCAATAATGTTTCTAGTTAAGTGACTACTAGCATCTCCAACAGAAACATAGAAAGTACTATATCAGATTCAATAATGTTTCTAGTTAAGTGACTACTAGCATCTCCAACAGAAACATAGAAAGTACTATATCAGATTCAATAATGTTTCTAGTTAAGTGACTACTAGCATCTCCAACAGAAACATAGAAAGTACTATATCAGATTCAATAATGTTTCTAGTTAAGTGACTACTAGCATCTCCAACAGAAACATAGAAAGTACTATATCAGATTCAATAATGTTTCTAGTTAAGTGACTACTAGCTAAGACAGTATAATATGTTGGTTAAATACTATATGTATATCCATATATCCATATATCGTTGTTGAGCAGGAATTTACAATACATCTAAGGGACCGTCGTGGTCGTGATCGTATGGTAGTTGGAATTACAACTACCTATGTAATCAGTGCCTATCACCACTTATGTTGTGAGTTCGAATCTCGATCAGGGCGGGGTGTACAATGTTATGTAATAAAGTTTGTCAATGACTTGCGACAGGTCTGTGGTTTTCTCCGGGTGCTCCGGTTTCCTCCACCAATAAAACTGACCGCCACGATATAAATGAAATATTATTGAACGTTGTGTTAAGCACCATTAAACAAACACACAAACAAACAAATGTAATACATTTGTAATACAAAACCTACATTTTGTGGTGCACCTTTACATATTACATTATTTATTTGCAAAAGAGATGACGGTTGCACTATCTTTCGTCGTGGCATATCTATAATTTCAACCAGTATTATATACCATTAGACTAATCGATTCACGTTTTTGAGCATACCTGATGAAGGTTATTACAGAAGCGTCTCATGCGCACTAAATTGGATATCTACGTTTATATTACTATCACTGGGTAGATACCTCTGCGCGAGGGTATCATCATCCCAGGTTTATAAGATACATTTATTTGTGAAATTTACAGTTCCTAAATATGCAAAACAGATATGTTATCTAGAATAGATATTCGAGTGACACAGGCAACGTTGGGCATAAGACAATAAACGAGGACAAAACACAGAAAACTGAACAAAGATGAAAAACATGCACTCCATAAAAACAAACGGGTGTGAACAAGAATAAAGCTCCGTGGAAGGTTTCCAAACTAGCATATATATAAGCTAACTGTTGCATAGTTCAAGGTCGGCGAGTGAATTGGATGATTAAAGCAAAATAATAAAACGAAGGCACCAATCCAAATGGTGTAGTTATTGCTGACAAACATATGTTTTATAACCATGCACATGGCATCAATTAAACGTGAAAAACTACGGATGTATTTTGAACATGACAAACAAATATGTGACTACCATACAGTATACAGTTATCGTCTCTGTTGATGACTGACAGTCCCGTGAACATATATTCTTAATTAGCTGTAAATATGACTCTTTGATTAATAAGAGGTACACTGACGTCGATCAGGCGACGTTATCAGTCAACAGTTTTTCATTATAGAATTTATTAATTTCTCTTTTTCAGAAAACGAATTGACGTTTTTCGTTAGCTTTATATCTAATTGGCTCCAAGGAATTGACATGTTTTGTGCAAAATATATTTGAAATCAAAGATAGAAAGCTACACAAGAGCACACGATTTGTTAATATATGTCATGGGAACCGCATCGAACAGTAAACAGGCTTTTTATTACGGTAAATATTGAAACGATCAGAATATTTCCATCAAATACAAGTAATATTATACAAATGTATAATGTAAAATAATAGGACAAATAGAGTACAAAGACGAAAACAGGCGTGATGAAAACAAAAACTGGAATACATCTTCGTCAGGTACACTCAAAGTTCAAGGAGGTGAAAGCCAAATGTTATCAAAGTGTTTTGTTAGTAGTTGGTACACACTATTTTCCAATAAAAATCCTGTGCAAAAAATATACATCTGTGTATTTTGAATTTGATACTTTTCACTTCTATCTAACGTGTTGGTTTGGGCATTATAAAATATACAGTGAAAAGTCTAAAATAAATTATGATTTAAATTATATTCTTTTTTTATTTTCAATATAAAAATATAAAGGAAATTTGATGACTTGTGAATGTATTAATTGTTTTACTATTCAGTATATTAATATTTCACTAGACCATATATGATTCTGTATGTCATTAAAATATTACCACATAACCACATTACAAATAAGTTGAGAATAAAATCATGTTTAAAAAATAAGGGTAATAACAAAATTACCGACTACTATGTTCATTAGTACTATAATACAGGCATATAGTGAATAGGGTAGGACATTTTGCCTTTAAGCGGCACAGCAATGTCCACTTCTGAAAAACACTCTAGCAACTTGTAAGGAAGTGTAATGTACAAGTTATCTCTTAGTTACAGTAAACGTCAGAGAATACCGAATGGGCAATCACAGACAGATAATTCAGAGAAACTGGCAACATAGGGCACACAAGACGAAGAAAAACAAAACCAATAGACAATACAATATGTGTTAGACACCACTATACGGAAGCAAAGAGCAAATCACGTAAACAAGATATGAGCTCTCCTACAACACCTGGAGGTAAAGACGAACAACATAGCGTTTGGTATTGCAACGGAGAGCACAACACAGAACGCAATGCTTAAGACACATAATAAGACAACACAAAAAAAGAACTAAAAGGATGAGCAACACGAATCCCACAAAAAAGCGGGGGAAGGGGGTGAACACGTGTGCTGGCGAAGATGTGTGACATTTCTAAAACAATAGCTGGGTACTCAATGCCCACAATTCCAGTCTCATTACATCTTAATGTTTCGACCACGATGCCATCGCGGCAACGTGTAGTTTTTATACAAGTGTACAGCTTCCATGTAAAAGATGTAAAATTCCGATTATATGTCTTTATTATGTTTAACCAAATTCATATATTGAAAGTTGTTATCTGCTTTTCTACAATCGTTTTAAACAGGAACACATCAAGGATAAAACGTAAGCTTAGACAAACAAAAACATTGTATTCCTGTATAATTTATATGCAGCACATTAACTTATAATTTCATCAATGTCTATGCTGAAGATCTGATTAAAAGATTTGGTTTCATCATGTCTATAATTAGATTTATTTAATCGTCTTTTAATTAGATATAGCTAGATTTACGTTCATCAACATGGACTGAATGTTTATATATCAATTGACAATTTTAAGATTTGATTTTAAGGTTATACCTATGTATGCTGTGATAGATTCCTAGCTTTTCAACCATCGCATAAACATGCTATTTCAAGGATAAAATAGAAAGGTCGTGACCGAGGTGGTATGGTAATTTGATTTATTTCTGCGTAAACAATCAGTGGCTAGCAAAATTAAAGTTTTCAATTCGTTTCCTTTTTAAAACGAGCTGTATTCGAAACAGCCTTACACAATATGATAAATAAATGCTAGAGAATACCGAAGAGGTATTCACAAATGGCAACATAGGGTAAAGTTTGTCAATGTTTTGTAGAGGGTCGATGTTTCTAAGAGTATTACGGTTTTGTCCAGCAATAAAGGAGACGTCCATGATCACTTTAAAATATTATTGACAGTAACGGTAAACACGCATAGCATAAAATGTCATAGCATGTTAAAAAATAACCGAATGAGAAATCAAGAATAGACAATCCAGAGACACATACAACATTCGAAACAGGACATAGAACGAAGACTAACAAAACAAAAACCACAACACTGAAACAATAAACATGGTCTGGTTCTTATAAGCCGTGTTACTCATAATAAAGACCTCTTAAAGTATAGTAAGTGCTAGAGGAAAGGGAACTAAGGTACCCGCGATACGTAAGCAGTTCCGGCTACCAATAGGACGAGAGAAGATGGAATAAAATTACCTAAGAGGAAAAGGATGTATTGACATTTCAGAAATCGATATGTCATAAGGGCAAATGAATTATCTGCCCTTCTTAAAATAACAGCTTTTGATTACCCCTTTAACATCAACAAACATTTCTGTGTGTTCTTGGTACACTTGTTTGTGCATTTATAGTCTGTATTCTTGGAAGGTTTGATTCAATATATATAGGGAGTGGATGTGGTCGAGTGGTCTAGGGCGCTGGACGTAAGGCTAAGCGAATGGTACTGCAGTGTATCAATGGTGTGGGTTCAAATCCCGTCGAGGGAAGTACAAAAATTTGACAGCTCTAAAATCTAATTCTAACACTGTTTGGTTTAATTTTCAGACGTATATATATTTACATTGTATATATATATATCCATCAACATTGGCAACATAATTGTGTGTTCATAGTTGAACCAGATGAGAGCACTACTTTCCCAAGACACTCAAGATACATGTGATTGGAATAAGGAGACGAATAGAATATCAACAATAATACATACAGGTACAAGCAAAATGAATATATTTTAAATGAAAGGACTTACACCTAGAAAATTCACCTACAAGAAAAGACAATCTACAAAAGCAATCTATAGATACATTTATTAAAGATTTCAAGAAAGCTTTGAAGATGCCAAAGGGGTAATCAGATTACGTAAATCGAAGGCAACACACTACAATGGTGAGGAACAAATGGACAAGCAATGCCAAACATTACATAGTAAGCTAGACTAAGCAACACGAAGCATAATATTAACCTGGCTCCGGAAAGGGTAAACTATTCCTGATCCACTAGTGGCACCCGTCGAGGTTTGAATGGCGAATGAACAGGAAATGTCCGTGGTCATTTATGGCACATATATTTCAATATTTGTCGAATCTAAAAAAGACACACACATTTAAAGAGTACATAAAATATGTACTTTTCCAATCAGGACTATATATACTAGATTAACTATGCATAAGGTCAGATTTTTGTAATATCACGTAAGTGTTTAGACGATTAACTTGACCAGTAATATAATATGAAATACTATAAGACCAATAGCTGTATTGTATCAATAAGTGTCATTGACTTGAAGGGTAATCTCAACACGGCAGTCTTTACTGATTTTCAATTAATTAGAAGCTAAATAGATTTGTTCGGACCGCCAGGAAACGATGGTCGTTTCATTGTGGGAAGATGTTTATATTGTAGATTGCAATTTCTTGATTATGTCATCAATACTTTTCTCAGCTTAGTGTATATAGGGCGATGCCAATGTTTGTTCTTTTGTCCTTTTTCTTTCGGTCATTGTTTTGTCTGTCCTTCTTCGAGTAGGCTACATTTGTATTTTTTCTCTTGTGTATATTCGTTATCAATATCATCTTGGCATGCATATCTTTTATGTGTATGTTTTGTAGATCGTTGTTTGTCCTTTTGTCCTTTTTCTTTTGGCCAATGTGTTTTCTGTTCTTCGTTGATTTACGGATTATGATGACCCATTCAAACTCTTCTTTTATTGATATATACAAACTTTTCTCTCATATTTAATTTGTAATTTCTGTTCTTTAGCATGTATTCGTGTATTTGGTTATGTTTTTCTGCTGCTTATTTTTGTTTTTGTTTTTTCTCTCTTTGTTTCTTTATTTATATAAGTTTGTATGTATCGCTATACCTATGTAATCACAATATTTAAGAGAAAAACGAAATACTAGCTACGGCTTCTAAATGCCCCCATGGTACCTTCAAACTGTTCGAACGTTCTTTTAAGACATCATAAAACAAACTGGAAGCTTGCAAGTTCAACTAAGTGTATCAATCCAAATAAATTAGTCCAGCAAATTATTTAAAACTATATATTTTTGCTCATGCACCCAATAACGACTGAATGTCTTTTTTCTCTTTATATCTTACCCGCAAATGACATGGAAAAATCAAAGATGTACTGAAAAATTAATTATCGCATATTTTTGTTGCAATATATTCGTCTTTGCATGTCCAATAATAGCTAAGCATCAGTGTTGATTATTTGCCCTCAGCCCTCAGGGCAAATACGGGGAAAATATCTGTATTTGCACTCATATTTCCGTATTTTCCCCCGAATTCAACTTCCGCAGTGATCTCAAAGATTATATGTCCATGTACAAAAGAAGATGATGCATAAAGATATGCATACAATCGTATTTCAATCAAATTAACATATTTCAACATATTGGAATAAAGTTTAAATAACTTGAAACGGAATAATTAACTGAAATGTATACGTCGTATTGAATAGTAATTTCCATTCAAATGTCAAAGTCTTTGGTAGATCTTACAAACAGTTTCTAACGTCATTGTACAGATCGACAATGTTTGGTATATTTTTGAAACCAGACTCGAAACAACAATATTTGAACAGTCAACTCTCTTAAGGATTTATGTTCGCAATTTGTCCGTTCAAAGATCTTTTTTGCAATATAAAAGTCAATGCTTGGAAAAGGTCAATGTAAAATATGTGATAAAAAGATTATGACATGAAATTTTCCATATCGTCCCTGGTATCAACCCTCGACCCATATCAGCCCTCCAGTATCGCTGTTGAGCTTGATATGGGAGTCTCGGGCTAATACCAGGGCCGAAATGGAAAATGTCATGTAATAATCTCTTATTATAAAATGCTTTGAAAATAAATTAGTTTGTTGTAAGTAAGATGTCTTTGTGTAAGAATCAAGCCGAAGTCAATCCCATGTACATCATTCTTATGACATAATGATGAGATGAAAGACTAAAGATGGAACAAGCACTTTAAAGCTTAGGAAAATCCACGCGTATTCAATTATCAGAGTACGGAATAACTTTTATGAACTGATAGTACATGTTCCCTGTTAAATCTAACTGAATATAATTCTTCCTCACATATACTTTTAGATCAGTTGGGGGCCGCCGAGATCGTATCGTAGTTGGATTTACAAATACCTGTGCAATCAATATCTATCGCCACTGAAGTTGTCAGTTCGAATCCTGATAATGGCGAGGTGAACTCGATCCAATATTATGTGATAACATTTGTCAGTGATTTGCGACAGGTTGGCGTTTTTTCTGGCTACTCAGGTTTCCTTCACCAATATAACCGACCGCCACGATATAATTGAAATATTGTTGAAAGAGGCGTTAAACACCCTAAACCAAACCAAATATAATAGTACATGTTCCTCTTTAAAGCTAGCTGAATATAATTATTGTTCCCATAGACTATTAAATCACTTGGCTTTCCAATACGTTGATTTAGAGCGTACAGTGTACCTGACTTAGAGCGTACAGTGTACCTGATAAATGATATTCCTGAAGTGCATCATGTACATTGAATTAGATATTTACATTTGTTAAATATAATTATTAGACGACACAGGTACCACACTAGACAAAGTTTCATCAGGAGAAGAAAGTGTCACAAAGGAAGGAGATGGAAACATTGAATGCAAGATCCCACCAAGACATCGATTCGTTTAGTTAGATTAGCCCATCGCTTGATTCTTACTGAAGTGTCCGTACCAATCCAAGACATAGAAGGGTCATGTATATATGTGTTAAGGGTATCCGTACTGCCTGCGTTACTAAAATGTCAAGTTCATTTCTTTCTTTCTTTTATTTTCATTCTACTTAGTTACATATCTTTGTACATATATTTTTGCTTCATATAGCGTAAAGCTTTTTCTTAGATTAATTTCAAACAACACCGTACCATCGAAATCAAGACAACAAAAAGAAAAGAAAAATAGATACAATCGTAATCGTTTTTATTACTCTGCAAATATTTATATTGTGTTAGATTCTCTTTATACGACTAAATACAATTATGTATGTACAACGTACAGCCAAACGATTCCTCCCATAACTATTACGGATAATTCAAAGTCAGCTCTCCTTATAGTGTTAGGATTAATCAGTTCTAGAATTTTACCCAATCTTGTTGAAAAGAGACGAGAATACGAACGAATTACCTAGAGACAAATTGGCAGTCGCTCTAATCTTTCAGATTCCTTATGGTTATTTATTTGTCACAGACACAAATACAATGGCTGTTGGGTCTGTCAAATCCTTTTGTTAGTTTATATAATCAGTATTGTTTTTATGTCTCCTGGAAACAAAATTGGTTTATATTACAGTAAATATTTTATAATTCTTATTATACACTTGTTTTTCTTCCTTCTCGTTCACAACAGTTTTGTTTCGAGACTGTGTCTGTTAATGACTTAGGTCGTTATAAAGTTAGTATTACGTATGTGAGGATTTTTCTAATGTGATTTACATCTAGTGAGGGTAATTACCAAAATGTTTATTGACAAAGAGTAGTAGTAGCTTGGTATGATATAAAAGGAAAGCAACATGGCCGACGTTGTCAATTATAATAAAATATAGAAATTTGCTTTGATGTATATTATCTTTATTGCAACATAAAATTAAAAAATATTACCAATTAAAACTTTTATGGCTGAGAGTGTTGAAATACAAATTGTTAGCTTTATTTCAAACGACAGAATGGATAGTGATATGCATGGAGATTGAGACACATACGACATGGACACACATTGCCTTATTTCCGGTGGGGGTTACTGACTTCCGAAACCTTCTTAATTTGTTTCGTTTTTGATTATGTTTCACCGGGGAATGTTTCATGTCATTGCTTTTTCTTAATTTCATTTTATTTTCATTTTATTATGGTTTCAATTATTGTTATTTTTGTGATTATATTAAATGCAATGTTCCGTCTCTCTAATTGGTACTTTACATTAGTGTTTTGTTTTCTGTACCAAGTAAAAACAGTGAATTGTCATGTATATGTGTAAATAAATATTAGAGAAAACCGAAGGAGTAATCAAGAATGGACAATCCAGAGAAGCTGCCAACATTGGACACACAAGACACACGCCCAAGATAAAGAAAACAAAACACAATATGTATGTTAAAGGTATCGATTTTTCCTCTTTCTGCAATTTGTCGGATGAATTTTGAAACAGTTCCGACAGTGGAAGTTTGTTTTTCATATTACTACATTCTTCTCGAATGTACTTTTATCGTAGCTATCATTGACCATACACAATGTTGGAATATGACATGGATTTTATTTTTCTTATTTCCTATGGCTTCACTAATATATGGATTGTCACATCTTTGGAGAGAAAAAAAACAAGACACTACACTCACCGAAATCAGGATGTTTCATGAGCAAATGGATAAAAGTCATTAAAATAATAATTAGTCCATTAAATTGTTATGTTTTATTTTACTTAGTCAGAAGTGACGTTAATGAATATGGTTTATTATTATTGCCACATTATTTGAAAACAAAATGTTTTTGAAGTATCACATCATCATTAGGAAATGTGTTTATATATATGTCTATCTCTAGATTTTCCTTACGAAACAAGGTAACACTACTATTATTGAAACTCCTTTTCTTAAGGAGCGGATGTGGTCGAGTGGTCTAGGGCGCTGGACGTAAGGCGAAGCGAATGGTGCTGCAATGAATCAATGGTGTGAGTTCAAATCCCGCCGAGGGAAGAACAAACATTTGACAGCTCAAAAATCTAATTATAACACTGTTTGGTGTAATTTTCGGACGTATATATATATATAGAAGTCTAGAAGATTGTGCAACAATACCGATAAAGATGTTACAAACAATATATTGACAACATTTTCGATCAACAAATGACCTTCTTCAATGTCTTTCAAAATTAGACTGAGCTTGTAAAGATTAGATGGTATAATTACAACTCATTAAATAGTCAGGTGACAAAGTGTGACGCATTTGAGAATGTTAAAGATTATCGTTAATTAAATCCTTAACTTTGTGATAGTAGTAAAATATTCGTTGACTATCAACACTGTGAAAGAAAATATACATAAAAACCTAATGTTTTCTGTTACTACCGTCCGGATGTAAAACACGGTGTTCTTTAATCCAAAATATTTCCCGATCATCACGTTGAAAATCACTCCACAGACAGTTCTGTTCAATGACGAAGATTTTCATTCTGTTAAAATCCTCGAGACTGTGGTCAGACAGTCCGAAGTGCTGGCTCACAGGAAGAAATGTTTTTTTTGTAAGGTCACTCCTGTGTCCGTTCAGATGTTTGTGGAAGGACTGCTTAGACTTGCCAACGTAGTGGAGGCCACAGACGGAACACTCAAGAATGTAAATAATATTTGCACTCTTGCAATTAACAGTATAAAATATTTTGTACTGTTTTCCGGTGACCTTACTAGTATACGGTGACGGGTCTTGCCTATAGTTGTGTTAGGCTTAGAAATTTCTCCATGTAGGCACCCACAGGTTTCACAGACAGTTCTGTTCAATGACGAAGCTTTTCATTCTGTTAAAATCCTCGAGACTGTGGTCAGTTCGTCCGAAGTGCTGGCTCACAGGAAGAAATGGCTTTTTTGTAAGGTCACTACTGTGTCCAGTCAGACGAATGTGGAAGGGCTGCTTAGACTCGCCAACGTGTTGAAGGCAACACACGGAACACTCAAAAATGTAAATAATATTTGCACTCTTGCAATTAACAGTACAAAATATTTTGTACTGTTTTCCGGTGACCTTACTAGTATACGATGACGAGTGTTGCATAATTATGTCTACAACATTTGCAGTGTTTGTCCCCACAGGAGTGACTCTTGCCTATAGTTGTGTTAGACTTAGAAATTTGGACTGTCCAAAGTCTTTCCTGAGCCTCCCATGGTTGCCTTCAAACAACCAAACAGTCTGAGAAACCTGTGGGTGCCTACATGGAGAAATTTCTAAGCCTAACACAACTATAGACAAGACCCGTCATCGTATACTAGTAAGGTCACCGGAAAACAGTACAAAATATTTTATACTGTTAATTGCAAGAGTGCAAATATTATTTACATTCTTGAGTGTTCCGTCTGTGGCCTCCACTACGTTGGCAAGTCTAAGCAGCCCTTCCACAAACATCTGAACGGACACAGGAGTGACCTTACAAAAAAGCCATTTCTTCCTGTGAGCCAGCACTTCGGACTGTCTGACCACAGTCTCGAGGATTTTAACAGAATGAAAATCTTCGTCATTGAACAGAACTGTCTGTGGAGTGATTTTCAACGTGAGAATCGGGAAATATTTTGGATTAAAGAACACCGTGTTTTACATCCGGACGGTAGTAACAGAAAACATTAGGTTTTTATGTCTATTTTCTTTCACAGTGTTGATAGTGAACGAATATTTTACTACTGTCACAAAGTTAAGGATTTAATTAACGATAATCTTCAACATTCTCAAATGCGTCACACTTTGTCACCTGACTATTAAGTGAGTTGTAATTATACCATCTAATGTTTACAAACTCAGTCTAATTTTGAAAGACATTGACGAAGGTCATTTGTTGATCGAAAATGTTGTCAATATATTTTTTGTAACATCTTTATCGGTATCGTTGCACAATCTTCTAGATTTCTATAAGTTATTTTGTTAGTGGTGCATCGTCATGTCTCGACGATCCGTTATTCATTAAGTTCTCTGGATGGTCGATTCCCTTAGACTCTATATATATATTGTTTTTTATATAATAAAATGATAAACAAAATCTAACACACTGTCAGAGCAATTTCAAAATCATGTATCAAAATTGTAGGGTCGATACCCCTAACACACGACCGCTCACTTTCTAGACTTGGTACAAGCACTTCAGTGAAAAGTGGCGATGTTCAACTAGCTTAATGTGCCAAACCATCCTTCTTAGTACAGTGATGCGGTCATGTAAGTACTTTCACCATGTGAGTATAATGCCACCCCTCACATATAACCGAGCTAAAAACCTTATTTAAAAAGAATATTATAACCTTAGACATTCTATATAACATATGTAATCTTCGTGACACAGAAGCTGTCATTACATAATATTAGTTCTATTAAAGAGAGCAGATTGCCGGAACCATTATCTACGTATTAGATAGTATACAAGGTCATTGTATGACATGACAGGAAAACAAGTCAATATATTGAACCAAAATCTAATGGCAAATACCATCTTTCGTCATATGTACGCAAAACAATTAAAAAGGGGGTTCTACTTCTGAATACCTGTCACTAAGCGAACATTAAATGCAAAATAAATGAAAACTCACTTTTACATGTAAAACAAATAGACAATAATCATTGTTTTTTCTTGTACGTCTGGTAAGGTTCAAGGACATAATTGTTAGCCAAGGATGAAATCAACAAACTATCTATTATAAGAAATTCTCTGGAGCATCGGACACACATTAATGCTATTTTTTGCTTGGTTATTATTCAATTATCGCCATCCAATTTCGATTAAATTCAATTACATATATGAATTATCATATTAGAAAGATTATGAGAGAACTCGTTGAAAAACAACCTTATTGATTATAGCTAACAATGAGTGTAATTACAAAACGATAATTGTTTGTTTTATGACAGCTTTTTAATAATAATTCAATTAGACTTGTTGATTGTTTAATGTCGAGGTTATATGCATGTCAATAACAAGCTATAGAAGTAGAAACTGATCACCCTTCCTGAGCACCTGAGATCGCTTCCGGTTTTTAGTGAGTTTCGTGTTGCTCGATCTTAAGTTTTTACGTTTAATGTATATCATTGTTCTTTTTCTTTTGGCCATTATATTGTCTGTCCTTCTTCAAATTACTTCTATGTATCTTCAAAAATGTCTTATAAATAATACATTACAAACTGCTAACCTTTCCAGAGCACACGAGTTCACTACCGGTTTTAGTCGTGTTCGCATTGCACAATGCTTAATGTTATTATACCTTATATTATATATTATATATAAAATAAAAGTGATGTTTTTAAAAAATTGGTACCCCAGGGAAACATCACTGTTGTATACCGGTAGACAAATGTGATGTTCCATGTCTGTCCGGAAATGTATCCGTTTTTGCATTCCGGAATTACATTCTTGATCGGAAGTTAAAAACACAAATATGAAGTTTATGAAAATACAATATAAAAACACACAAATAAGTGTTTATTGCATCCAACATTATTGTAAATAGAGCTTCAGTATAATAAAACAATTATAAACCTGCACTTGCGGTGAACATCATAATTATTCACCTTAAATAAGGGTAATAACAAAATTATTGAACTCCGAACAATCTTCCAAAGGAAAAGTCAAAATTCATAAGTATATAAACAGACAAAATCAGTCAACAACCGGAAAACTGTGAAAACCGTAATGACCCTCACTTGATACAGGCATTTCTAAAGAAATGGTTGGTTGAATCAGATTGTAAGGCGCCAAACCTCCCGCTTTCATTACGGCTCAAAGCTTAAGTGCAGGCAATAATTGTATATTGTTTTTTTCCTATTTGACATTTTGTTGTCTGTCCATCTTTAATTTTGTCCTGTGCAAGACAGACTGATTACTCACAAGAAACTATGGATGTTTATCAGGACCTGTTGGAAGAAGTTTTTATTTTGTACCAGGGGTGCAGCATTTTCCAAACGAGAGGCATTCATTTGCGTCCAAGCTTATAGACAAGTTATATACAATGTACTTGATTCGTCCTTTATAACCATCGGACGTCCCTTTCGGAAGTGTGTGACCCGCAGCGTTTAATGAAGGCATACAGCTGAATGTTATATATAATCTTTTTTCAATTCTAAATACGTCAACTGTCATCATCAGTAAGCCCTGGGACACCTTGGTCTTAATCCTCCGATATGGGTGCCGGCTTGTTTATCAATAGATGTAATTGTGCTCGTAAATACACTCTGTTGTCAGTATTATACACTTGTTAATACAATTATTTCAATCTTGTGTTTGCTTTTCAGTGCAACAGGGCCACTGAAGTGAACTATTTAATGTCCTTGTTCTAACATTGGTTTGTGTATACATACATTTTGTTATTTTGATAGTAAATCTGATTTGCATTACCTTTATTTTAAGCAAAACGTTTTAATTTGCTTAGTATATTTGCAATTAAATCTACCGACGCTAATTGAACAACATTGTGTCTCACAATTTTATGCGCGATTCCCGTTAACCGTAAATAGATATATTTTCATATACTAGTTCATTCGGTCATGTTCACTTGGAAGTCTAACGTTTTAATTAACATTCTAACATAACCTCCTTCTTTCGCTTTGTTAACAAGCGAGCGAGTTATCCATTCGATATAATCTGATTAGCACATGCGCCGGTGAATGTGACTGACTTTTCCATTAGCAGCATAAATTGTGTGCGACATTTTCCGCAAACGTAAATATAAATTACCGTCTTCCAATCAAAGTATACTACCGTATTTGTACTCTTAAGACATATCAGAATCGAAATAAATCATGGAAGCCAGAATGTGTTTTGAGTTTTAACATGGATTGGCGGATATTAGTAAATTTTATCCCTCGCTTCTGTCTCGGGATAAAATACTAATATCCGCCAATCCATGTTGAAACTCCCAACACATTCTGGCTTCCATGATTTATTTCTTAAATAACATGGATAATTTTCATAGTTCAATTTTAAGGTTTGAAAATTTCATTATTTCATTTTGAGATTGTAAATTTTATTGTTTTGATAACTATTTAGTTGGATCTGATATTGGGACTAAATAAACATTAGAGAAAACCGAACAGGAATAAAAAAAATTCAACGACATAGGCAAAAGTGGGCACAGGACAACGAACAAAATAAAAAAAAACCAAGATGTCCAGATGTAACGGTTGTCACAAGCAGTAAAGAGTACTGCTTCACTGCAAGTTTCAAACTCATTTTAGAGTATGACTTCTGCTCATTGTTGAAGACACTATTGTGACTGCTAAATAGAACAGCAATAAAAGCGGTGTTCCTGTACTTTAATTTGTGCATAGGTATAAAGTTGGATTGTGTCTACTCGCCATGATATAACTGATAATTTGTTAAGCAACCATCACTCACTCACTGGAAAGTGTCTAATATTCATTTACATCCAATTCATTCCTTATTAACAACGGTACATCCAACAAAAAAATCACGAAAAGAACTTTAAAAATAACAAGATTATATGTCTTCTACAAAATACTTATTTGATTTCAAAGTAGTGATATAAACACTATTAAACGTAATTTAATTTTGTTGCAAACATTCCAGAATAGTGATAAACACATTATATCCTCACTGCTTTTGAATACTGCAAACATGTTTTCCTGCATAGCTTTAATAATACAAATAAGATCTCAATTGAAAATATCAGGTTTCATTTCAACTGAATCATTTTCTCTTTACGATACATTTAATCGTTATGTGAGATTGTGAATAAAATTGAAAGTGACGTTATTATATTTCATCCGAGTACAACAAAATTTAATAAAGACAGAGCGAGTGTTTTATTATCTTTGTTTATTTAATAATTCTTATGGTAAACTATAATTTAGTTAAAATTTATCAGATAAATGCAATACTATTTTTCATATATTAAAACAAGCAATAGTAATTACCGTGGACAATAGATCAGTGGAAATGATTGAGGACGATGTTTACGTACTACAATAACACGAACGCAGATTTGACAAGCTTATTTGTTATATAATAAAGTGAAAAACAAAACATAACATATTCCAACATCCAGCGTCCAAATATTGTAGAAAGACGTAAAATCAATACCTTTTGCTTGGAACAGACACTTTAATAAATGATGTCGGGATTAAATTAGTTCTATGATCATCATTTCCAAAAATAAATGATTTCTATTGTATATGTAACGTTTATTGTGCATGATTTTGTAGGCTGATTGGTGTATTAATAATAGCTTTAATGGTTTGCTTGCATCAGCTTTTAAACCTGAAATATCAAAGGTCATAGTTATTGGCACGTGTAAGGATATCCATAAAATAACGTTAATAGCTCCCATCATCGTCATCGTCTATTATATAAAATTGGGCAATTGTTTACCAACAAATGCCCATTTGAAAGAGAAAGTAAGACGTTGTCATCTGGGTATCTAGTGGATACAAACAGGCAAAAGACCAGTGTTTGAAAAGGACCATAATGTTATATCGCATGTACGAAACCATCGCTTACAAGTTATGAAAAAAAAAATTGTTGACGACGATAGAGAAAGAGGTTTGGTAATTACTGTGCATGGTCGGATATCGATCCATTTCATAATTTTTTATTTTAGAAATATCACGACATCCACACTTAGTGGGACAGGAAAACGAGGACAAACACAACTAACTAACTTGAGAAAACCCAGGGTGTGTACGAGTCTGGAATTATTAATACTTGATATGGGCTACCGTGCTCGAATCGGCATCAGTGTAGTTAAGGCTATAGTCAGACAGCAACACCATTAGAGACTCAGTCTACAAACGCCCGTTTTACGCCAATAGAATCAAAGATATAAGCAATATAAGTATGATAAAGGTATTCAAATAGAGAAAATATATTGGCAAAGCAACTGCCCGGAAAAAAGTACATTGTATTGTTGTTTGTGAACCACATTGTTACATGTATCTTATACTGGAAATAAAATGAAAAGCAACAACAAATAATACCACACTATCGGAAAATATCCAAAATCCAATTTAGTCTTTCAGAGTGTACTTCTCTTTTTAAATATAGCCTCATTTTCATGTATACCGGTAAAATATGTCCACATTTTATAGCCGCTTGAATAATAATTAAAAAAAATCTTTTTAAGATCAATATGCATTCGCTGGAGGGCCGAGCATGTTATTAGTTTGTTATAGTTAAATTATATGTATCAGTTAGCACACCATTGTATTTCTTCTTCTGTTGATTCCAAATTTGGATTACTCTGTTGATTACTCTTACTTTTCTATGTATGTTTAAATTTTACCTTGTATTTGACCTATCATTGTACTATTAACGAATTTATTTTTAAAACTATGTCAGGAAAAAATTATAACATGTACAGTATGTGCCTTATAGAAAAAAAACCAATCCATTATGAGTTTTAACATAATGTATATGACAGTATTTCTTTGGCTTCTGATATCAGGTTAAAGATACGAAAATTTTCTTGTAATTGGAATAGAAATTGTGGTATCATGAGTAGCAGCAACATGATTGTTTGTTTAGGTGATATCGGCGAAATTGTAAACCGTCTTCGTTTAAAATTTAATTTCATAATTAAAAACAAAGACATGATGCTTTTTTTTAAATGTTGAATCTGCAGTTGGTTTATCTTAAAGAATACTGATTTTTTTCAAACAATATTAATGAGTGAGTGATTGTTGTTTAACGCTAAAAAAATCAACATATCAGCTATATCATAACGAATAAGGGTAATAACAAAATTACCGAACTCCGAACAATCTTAGAAAGGGAAAGTCAAACAACCGGAAAACTGTGAAAACCGTAATGATCCTGACTTGGTACAGGCATTTCTAAAAAAAATGGTGGTTTGAATCAGATTTTAAAGCGCCAAACCTCCCCCTTTCATTTCGGCTCAAAGTTTCCGGCTGTCACTATAACAGTATTTATAACAATACTTGAACAAAACAACGAGCACAAGTTACATTCTTTGAGATGATGATGTCCGCTTTGTACTACACCAACAGGCATAGTAGCTTGTTCTTTATAGTGTAGATCACAGAAACAACAGTCCGTGGGTAGACATGTCGCTCCACTCCGACACAGTCTTTGATGTTCGGAGAAGCATCAAACACCAATGTCATGATCTTTAGTTTGACCCGACAGTGGTTTAATGCCACGGTCTACCGTATATCGTCTTCTTAATTCAAATCACAGTTCTCATATAAACTAATGGTCCTGCAGATATCCCAATTGATTTTGTCATACCGAAGTGTCCCCTTTCAAATATTTCAAAGAGGTATACTACTATCTATTATTCTGAATTAACATACATGTCAATTTACTTATTCTGTAACTTTACAAATTAAATACATGCAAGGGTTTTTGAAGGTGAAAATCTAAAATATCATGCAAATTTATTTGAAAACGTTCCTTTTGAATGAAAAACCGTCGATTAGCTAATGCGTGGATGAAAAATGTCACAATTGCACACATTATAGTCCTACGGTGTAATTTATAGGAGTAAATACAATATGGTGTCGTACTTGATAAATATAAAGACCAATTATATCCATTTTCTAGTAAGTTAGTCATTTTCTATCAATAGTTTACACAAAAACATCCTAATCATATTTTTTTCTTGATTACATGGAAGTCCCCTATAATAATTACCGGTATAATAAATCTTGCATAGCCTCATATAAACAGACTAATGAGATTATTGTCGTTGAATGTTATATTACTATAAAGTAGATAAATCAATGATTTCTTTTTAAGCTACAGAAAGTACATATTTCTTTCATATGCCACATACATCATTGTTCCATTACATTGTAAATATGACGATGCTTTTCTGAAATGATAAATCTGTAGTCATCAAAATGTAACTCATTAGAACTATATGGCTGAACATTTGCTCACATGGCCCTTAACCAACAGTCATATACTCACTCATAACTCACTTGATCTCGTATGCTAGTAATGCGAAATAGGCGAGTCTGCCTTGTTGTAAAGTGCACAAAACGTGTTCACAGGCAATAGTTAAAGATACCAAAATGGTAATCAGACACTGAAAATTAAAGAAGAAAAAAGAGTGACGAAAAGAAAAGAATACAAAGACAAACAATGGTGACAAAAACACTAGCAGTTTATAGAATTAGGACATTGGTTCTCCCCTGAAGGGTATACTCTATCTGAAAGTCAATTGGTGTATGCTGTCATTAAATCAAGAGAGAGAGAGAGAGAGAGAGAGAGAGAGAGAGTATCATTCTAAGATCAAGAGGGTTATATTTAAGAACTTGCGCTTTGTAATTGTACAGGTAATCTCCATGATTGATCAGATGTTATTATATGTTAAACGGTGAGGCGTCAGCCGAACCGTTTAACAAAACCACTGCCCTTTAAGACGGACTATATAACATCTCGAGACTGATAACATTTTTATTTGAATGTTCTAACATTACTAAGCATGTCCTTATTATATAAATTGTATAAATACGTGTATCTTTGGAAAATGGTCACAGAGAGCGATTATTGATTTTCTGTCCCATATGTGTGTCGTTTGCTACAATGTAAATGGAATACACAGTACAGGCAATCGGTGAGAACGATTATTGATTTTCTGTCCCATATGTGTGTCGTCTGCTACAATGTAAATGGAATACACAGCACAGGCAATAGGTGAGAACGATTATTGATTTTCTGTACCGTATGAAATACACAGCTCAGCTTCCATAAAGTGTTGGAAGTACATTTTTAGCCAATCAAAATTCTACTTGCCACAAGAACATTAGATAATACGGTTTCTACAAATTCTTATCATTTGTTACTTTGCATATGACTTTGAAGATGAATGAAAATGATTTCTTTAGGTCTGCAATTGTTATAGTTATTTAAGTATGGGGGATGCATTTTTTTTTACTTTCTTTTTGGTTTCTTATTTTTGTTCTCTTTTTTTTTGGAGGAGGGGGGAGGGGGCATTTATTTTTATGTCTTTGAAATTTTCTTGTTTTTCGCTATAAATTTTGCTTTGCTTTTTTTAAGCTTTTCTCTTTTAATTATTATATTTGGTTTTAACGTTACTTATCTTCATTTTTTTAAATCTTATTATTTTCTGTCTAGATTTTTTTTTTTGTAAGTTAGATTTGTTCCGCAGTCCTTGTTGGTCAATATATGATGTTCATTTCGGTTAAATTATTATGTTTGCTGTAGACATTACAATCAATTTAACATTGTCCACGTCAACATTTAATCATTAAGACATTACGGGAATTTGATAAATTATATACATGTCGTTCACAGTACGACATAATTAAATTAAACCGTTCGTTTTTGTATATAATTTGATAAGACGAGCAGCGTTATTAATGCTTAGAATTCGTCACTGTAGAGCTTTTCTTATAATACATCTTCTGAATGTGGGTGCTAGCATGATTATAGGCAGGCTACGATTCTTATTATAGCTAATTTGCAATGGAATTAATGAATGTCATTAATGAGCATATTCTAAATTTATATGACATTTCGTCACCAGTTTGTGAGGGCGCAAGTTTATGCTTTTCATGTAACACCATATGAAACTATTTTCGCTGAGAATAAGTTACCTTTTTGATAATCTGATGTCTATTTTGTTCTAAACCAACATGCTGAATTGGATTGTTATAGTGTTAGATCACTGAAACAACAATCCACAGATTAACATTTCCCTCCATATAATGATAATGGACTAATTATACTGATATATCTCCTGAATATGATGTACTCAAGGGACGAAACAGCAAATACCAATTTTATGCTCATTGTCTTGATCCAAGGCAAGTATAATAACCATTACACCCCAGGACGGATTCTATTTGTGTCTTGTCAAGTTAAACCAGTTGTGAAATTAAACCATGTGGTAACCACCAACTGGTAATCAAATGGGAAAAAAATACCATACTGTCGGAACATGACCGCACACCTTCCTGACTGGGCACAGGTACTTTAATAAAAAGTGGCGGGGTTGAGCTAGTTTTATGGATTTACAACTTCCTATGCAATCAATGCCTATCACCACTAACGTTGTGAGTTCGAACCCCACTCAGGCGAGGTGTACTCGATACAACATTATATGATAAATTTTGTCAGTGACCTGCGACAGGACGGTGGTTTTTCCCGGGTACTCCGGTTTCCTCCATTAAAAAACTTACCGCCACGATATAGCTTACATATTGTTGAAAGTGGCGTTAAACATCATAAAACAACCACAATGTATAATGTCAGTTAAATTCGTGGATGAGAATATATTCGTCATTGCATTAATTGGAAACATTGTTGTGACATACACTAATGTATAATGTAAATGTTACCCAACCACGAAAGCTAAAGCAATGAATGTTATTAAAGAGGTTTTAAAGTTATATGTATGCTAATTTTGTTCTGTTTATGGATGTGAAGCGAACATTTCAGAGAATACACGAGACATAGCTAAAAAAGCAATAATGCCAGTATGTTGTGGACAACTAATAACAGTGTCAAATAATGGTTTGAAAAGCCGATAAGAAAAATAATCATATTCATTTAATATTGAAAATATTACAAAAACTAGCTATAAAACCGTGAAATAAACATTTTTGTGATCAAATTCTCATTAGAGTGTAGAAATATGATAACATTTATTTGTCAAATCATTCCAATTTATTTATTCAATTTCCTTTCTTTAACTACAATTTTAAGTGAAATAAAATCTAAATTACAAATTTCAAAAGAAAGAAAAAATTGTAGATAGGAAAGGGCTAATCAGAAGATGTAAATCGATAGCACATTGCTCAAAGTCACATCGTGTTTCATTGTCCAAGGTCACGTCGTGTTTCATTGCCCAAGGTCACATCGTGTTTCATTGTCCAAGGTCATATCGTGTTTCATTGTCCAAGGTCACATCGTGCTTCATTGCCCAAGGTCACATCGTGTTTCATTGTCCAAGGTCATATCGTGTTTCATTGTCCAAGGTCATATCGTGTTTCATTGTCCAAGGTCACATCGTGTTTCATTGTCCAAGGTCATATCGTGTTTCCCAACAAGTTTTACAGTCAACAAGTCTTTGATCTTACTGCTAAATACTGTGTGTTTAGCGGAAATATAGGAAAGTCAATTTTATAATCGATCCGACCTGGGATACTCACGCGGAGCACGCTCAGATGAGTTTGAAGATACCAAAGGGCTAATCATAAGCCGTAAATGGAAGAAGAACAGCCAACACGATGGCCAAAAGAAAAAGTACAAAGGAAAACAACGATCTTCAAAACATACACTTAAAACTAAAGATCGAGTAACACTATCCCCACTAAAACCGGGGATGAACTCAGGTGCTCCGGAAGGGTAGGCAGTTCCTGCTCCAATATTGGCACCCTTCGTGTTATCTGATTACCCGGTGATAAGTCATAAATTAGGAAAGGACCGAGAAGTGGAACATATCCGTGGTCATTTGTGACACAGAGACAACCGTAAAACTTTCGAAGTGATGACTTCAACTTAGCGAAGAGGAACCCTTGGTTCAGTAGCTTCTTAGTTAGTATTACACCACCTATGATGTTATATATGGAGAAAAACAATATTTAAAAGCTACATGACAATGTAGACTTGAATATGATATCAACTTCCTTACGATGCTCGTATCGTCTTTACCTCCAGTTCATATTAGGGAGCTCATTTCTTATTTATACTGTTCCTGTTTGCTTGCGCATAGTGATGTCCAACACATAGAGTGTTGTGTTTTTGCTTTGCACTTCTTCTTCTTGTGTGCCCTCTGTTGTCAGTTTCTCTGGATTGCCTTTCTTTTGTTTTCCCATTCAGTATTATCTAGCGTTTATTTATTAAAACAGTATAGATATTTGAAGTCAACTACGATGGAGTTCTTCTGCCAGCAACAAACGAACCCATTTATTATAGAAAACATTCTTTTGTTGTAATTAAACATAAAAGTTAGGGATTTAGTGTTTAGCTGTTTACAATCATCTTGGACAATATTCCAAATATAGAGTACATGTAAATAACCGGTAGAAGGGGCAATCAAAAATAGCCAATCCAGAGACACTGCAAATATTGGATGCCCACGACACAGGACGAAGATAAACAAAACAACGTTTAGGTTTATTAGTGAAAAGTACTCAGAGAAAACTATCGACCTGTCGTAATTTACTGGCAACCTATGCATGTTGCATCTACATTTTTAATTGTGACTACAGCCCGTGAAGAGGTGCACTATATAAATGTTGTATCGAGTGCACCTCTTCACGGGCTGTAGTCACAATTAAAAATTTAGATGCGACATGCATAGGTAATTGTAAATCCAACTACCACATCATGTAGAAACCAGTTGGTTCATTGAAGTCTGATCACGATTGCAAGATATATCATAAAAACCAATCATGAAAGTTATATTTTGTCTCTCTGTCATTCATATGCAAATGAGGCCTTACATTTTGTTGACATATCTTTAATTGTGCATTCTGTATTACCTTTGTAAAATATTGTTGACGTGATTCTAAGATGTTTTATGGCTTCTTGCTCCTGTAAAATATTGTTGACGTGATTCTAAGATGTTTTATGGCTTCTTGCTCCTGTAAAATATTGTTGACGTGATTCTAAGATGTTTTATGGCTTCTTGCTCCTGTAAAATATTGTTGACGTGATTCTAAGATGTTTTATGGCTTCTTGCTCCTGTAAAATATTGTTGACGTGATTCTAAGATGTTTTATGGCTTCTTGCTCCTGTAAAATATTGTTGACGTGATTCTAAGATGTTTTATGGCTTCTTGCTCCTGTAAAATATTGTTGACGTGATTCTAAGATGTTTTATGGCTTCTTGCTCCTGTAAAATATTGTTGACGTGATTCTAAGATGTTTTATGGCTTCTTGCTCCTGTAAAATATTGTTGACGTGATTCTAAGATGTTTTATGGCTTCTTGCTCCTGTAAAATATTGTTGACGTGATTCTAAGATGTTTTATGGCTTCTTGCTCCTGTAAAATATTGTTGACGTGATTCTAAGATGTTTTATGGCTTCTTGCTCCTGTAAAATATTGTTGACGTGATTCTAAGATGTGTTATGGCTTCTTGCTCCTGTAAAATATTGTTGACGTGATTCTAAGATGTGTTATGGCTTCTTGCTCCTGTAAAATATTGTTGACGTGATTCTAAGATGTTTTATGGCTTCTTGCTCCTGTAAAATATTGTTGACGTGATTCTAAGATGTTTTATGGCTTCTTGCTCCTGTAAAATATTGTTGACGTGATTCTAAGATGTTTTATGGCTTCTTGCTCCTGTAAAATATTGTTGACGTGATTCTAAGATGTGTTATGGCTTCTTGCTCCTGTAAAATATTGTTGACGTGATTCTAAGATGTTTTATGGCTTCTTGCTCCTGTAAAATATTGTTGACGTGATTCTAAGATGTTTTATGGCTTCTTGCTCCTGTAAAATATTGTTGACGTGATTCTAAGATGTGTTATGGCTTCTTGCTCCTGTAAAATATTGTTGACGTGATTCTAAGATGTTTTATGGCTTCTTGCTCCTGTAAAATATTGTTCACGTGATTCTAAGATGTTTTATGGCTTCTTGCTCCTGTAAAATATTGTTGACGTGATTCTAAGATGTGTTATGGCTTCTTGCTCCTGTAAAATATTGTTGACGTGATTCTAAGATGTATTATGGCTTCTTGCTCCTGTAAAATATTGTTGACGTGATTCTAAGATGTATTATGGCTTCTTGCTCCTGTAAAATATTGTTGACGTGATTCTAAGATGTGTTATGGCTTCTTGCTCCTGTAATTCAAAACATTGGAAACAAACAAAGGAATAACTAATTAAATTGCCCGTAACATATACATTGTTTCCCATATTATTATGAATATGTATTTTGGTCCATATATTTCATTCGTTCTTTGTTGTTTTCAAATATCAGTTGATTATGAGTATATACAAAGTACTTAAAACGCATTCCTAGCGATACTTCTCTCTCATACCTTTCAGAAGATATTAAAGCCAAAGGCTGTATTGAAGATAAAAATATAACAAACAATATAATGCCTGATCAGTCAAATGTAGCTTTATGGTTCATTAATGATTTTTACTGATATGTAATTGATAAACATTAAATTATCAAAGATATGTTTCCTTGTTTTTTTCCCAAGCTAATTACCTAGTAGTTACCGCTAATCGTTAGCAAATTATTCAAAGTAGAATTCCTATGTAATCAAGTAAAGATGACATGGTCAATAAATCATTTATATATATACGCTGAATTGGAAGTTTTTCTGTTTGTATTAATTGAAGGCTAGTTTTACAGGGGCTTTTCAAGAAAAACGACAAGAATCTAGTCCAGTCCGTTAATTTCACGTTCCACTATATAGATGATGTCCTTTCACTAAATAATTCTAGGTTTGGTGATTTCGTTGATCGCATCTATCCCGTTGAATTTGAAATAAAGGATATCATAGATACGGATAGGTCTGCTTCATACCTTGACCTACACATCGAAATTGACAGTGAGAGGCGTGCAAGAACGACAAAAGAGAGGTTTACAGTTTTCCCATTGTGAACCTTTCATTCATATGTAGCAAGATTCTAGCAGCACCTGCATATGGAGTATACATCTCTCAGTTGATACGATATTCCAGAGCTTGTGGTTCCTATCAGGAGTTCATTGATAGACGGCTGTTGTTAACATTTTCAATGTAATGAGAAAACAGAACAGAGCAGATTCTGATAATTTGCAAATTTAAATTATGTGTATTCAATTAAAATAATATAATTTAATTATCAATTCTCTATTATTTCAGTCTGCATCAATTCAACCAAGACGGTTAAATTATAAGCGTACAAAGAGGACTGTGGGGTCTGACGAAGTTATTGATTTGAATGTTGATGATGACCAATCAGAATTGGATACTCCTCTACTAGATGAAGAGGAGGACGATGAAGGAGTAGATGATGACATTGCAATATACATTCTTAATGAAATTTGCAATGACAAAGAAGACATTGAGGACTATTGTGATGATTATATAGTTGACGAAACAAACTGGAGCAACATTTTCTTGTATTCTAGAGGGTAAATTAAATGAATCAATCAATAAATTTGAGCTATACCATCAAAATTGGCATATCTTTGCTCTTGTCATTATTTATGACAATATTTTTTCGGTCCTGTGAAAATCTGTTCGGTCTGGTGAAAGGGGAGTCTTTACCAGACCGAATGTCTGGTAAAGTAGTACAAACTTTGGTAATCTCTGCCTACCCTTCCGGAGAACATGAGTTCACCCCCGTTTTTAGTGGGATTCGTATTACTGGATCATTAGTTTTATGTGTAATGGTTTGCAGATCGTTGTTTATCCTTTTGTTCTTTTTCGTTTGGTCTTCTTCTGTTCTTCTTCGATTTACGGATGCTGACCACCCCTTTGGTATCTTCAAACTCTTCATAACCGCACCACTATTTATCAATGTGCATGTACCAAGCACCATAAAAATGTATTTATGTTTAAAGCGTATCGATATCGCCTCTTTCTACGATTTGTTATTGCACTTTGAACTGTTCCGACCGTGTGACATTGTTGAAGTTTTCATTGTATTAAATAAATCACATGTATCAATATTTAAAACATGTTTTTTCAAACTGAAAACAAAACACAGGATATTTTTATTTTTCCAATCATTGATCTTCAGATGGTTCTGGAAGCAAAAGATAACCTCCATAATTGATGAAATGAAAGTAAAATAAAAGGAATAGCATACGAAATGTCAATAAAAAAATAGAGTTTGTCCACAAATGTCGTATGTTTTGTGTCTATATTTTAATTAAATTGCTTCACAATGCAAAAGAAAACGTCAAGTAGATACCACGAGAGCATTAACTGTTGACAAATTAATTTCCTATACCACAAATCTACATTGATTACTTATACAATGACAATATACTTAAATACACTAATATCTTTCTGTGAAAGACGACACATGATCAAGGTCTTACAGTGGTATAACCAAGGCAGATAATATCCGTGAATAGACGTTAGAAAACACCGAAGGGGCGATCAAGAATGGATAATCCAGAGACATTGGCAACATAGGGTATCATAGCAACATAGATGGGGGAAAACAAAACAAATAACACCACACAACATGTGTTGGACACCACTATGCGCAAACAAGTACAAATTACGTAAATAAGACATGATACTTCATACAAACAACTGGGGGGGGGGGGAGGGGGGGGGGTATCAAACCTAACATCGTGTTATGCGGAAATAGAAATAGTAACGGACATCGCAACACAATCCACGTAATAGGACAAAACAAAAAAGATGTAATAATATACAATTATGTCTTTCATGATAATGCAATATCCAAAATAATTAAATCTCGAAAGGGTTATTTCCGTCGGTCCTACGGAACTCGGGGAAATAACCCTTTTCTCGATATTTTCTGGATATTACATTATCATGAAAGACATATAGTCACGGTATGTGTTTTCGTATGTCATGTGTTTTCGTATCATCCATTGTATTTTTATTTCCACAGCGCACGCATTATTTTTGACGTGTCTTCCGGTTTCTATTTATGGAACGTAAACAGGACTCCAACGTGACATCTGTCAAAAATGTTCAAGGTTGCTTTTAAAGACGTAAGTACCTACTGAACCATACTTTTTGTAATGCTAAAAATTTACTTCATTTATAAAGTAGCTGGAAAAAAATCAAGAAGGGCTATATAAAATTGAACAATGTCGTCTGCCTCTCAGACACGACTCTTCCTGTCATGCGGTCTGTGATCGTACTTGTAAACAAAAGAGCTGACTGAAATGTGCCAGTTTCTTATATAAAATACATGTCATCTTGCAGTGCATGTGGTTTCAGCACTAAAAAAACATCAAAAGTAAACACAATTTTGAAAGTGGTCATTTTCAAACATTCTGTTATTTTATTTAGATGTAGTATGATTTGGCAGATGGCCAGAACCATGAAATTTTAAAACCAGCCATTTCCGGATTTTATATTCGTTTCCATTCAGTTTATCGGCCCTGTTTTTACTTTATATGAAAACAGATGACGCCATTTTACTGACAGCAAAAGTTGCCAGATAATCGAGAGTATATTAATAAAATACAAGAATGGCTTTAAAAACAATTATATGTACAAAGAAATATTTAACTAGCCATTCTTTGAAAATTCCAATCGTCATATGCTATATCGGAAAATCGATAATAGTACGAAAACCCATAACACGATGCTAATTGTATTATTATACTGAACAAAACTAGGGATCTTTGGGCATGCTAAAACTACAAGAATTATACTCTATTATTATTTGTGATGAAATTTAAAACACAAAAATCAGTGACTGACAAAATAACTTCAAATAATTTGAAACAATGGGTTTTAACAGTTGTTTACTGCGTTCAACATTTGACCTATATTTTATTCATGAATACATTGAAATTAACAACACATTCGGTTATATATGGCGTGAAAGCTGAATTTCCCATAAAAAAATCTTTAAATTGTGGCATCATCATGTTGTTTGCTTGGTTTGAATTGTTTGTCCTTTTACAGTCCTTATCTGCCAAAATTGTCCCAATGTCAATATCTGAGCTGCTCCCAAATCGACCGGCAGCCTCCATGATTTCAGATGACAACAATGCAAGGGAAATAATTAGATATTTTATCGACGTGCAAAATCGCGCCAAATTTCTAGGGGTTATTTCGTCCCACGCGCAGATACCCAAACCGATATTTTTCTTACGTGCATATTACAACGGGAAAAGGGGATTATTTCTTTTCACGTACAGAAAATACTGTTATTATTTTCCAACTAGTTTCTATAGTTAAATATAATAATATCGGTTAAGGAGTGTTTTCTCCTCAAATAAATGAATGAACAAATTGCTTCAAATCTAACAACACTTATGATTTAATAAGTATGTTAATAGATGGTAAAGAGAACCGAAGGGGGAAATCAATGTGAAGTGTGTCTGAGTGTATTGAAACTCTTTTCTAAGCTTTAATAAGCTCAGTAGTGGGTGCTTAGCAGAGTTTATATTTAACTGTGTAATGTCATATTTACAAAATAAAGCTTTTAAATTAGATATAGAGAAAATTGGTCTTACTGCAGACGGAATGGCGGTAAAGGCTGAGTGTAAATTAAAATGAGAAATACAAACGGAAAGACGACAAACCAAATACATGTACCTGACATGTTGAACTATCTAGAAGTTCCACGTTGGTTATGGGAGCTGTGTACAATCTCACCAATATTTTATAGGTTATTAGAAAAACGCTCAAGAATGTTGTAGCTAGAAAGATGTTCTAAAACGTAACCAGTGCTTGCTAACCAGACGGTAGCCATTTAGTGACATTGCCTGGTTTAACATGCTGTTTAGAAGGTCCTACGTCTTGTTTGTTTTCAACATCAAATGATAATTATAATGCAATTATAATGTAGCACGTATTTTCATTGGCTATCGAGAGCCGTCAAATCTGCAGTTGACATGCCTGAAGGAATGCTATATTCCTACGCCGAATGCACTTGTTTGTACACAAAATGGCCGACTCTGAATGTGACGCTGACGACCTATTATTGATGCCAATCATCATTCCACAGCTTGAGTTGTAAGCTGAGTTTGCGGATTTAGATTCCGAGAACTCAGAGGGAGAAGAAACGGCAAGGACATCACTGGAACAGATATTGAATCGCAAATACAGGAAGCCGAAGCGGCAGCAGACGACGTCCTTCCTGTTCAGATTGAAGGTAGGCTCAATAAACTAAGTACATTAATTGTATACAGCTTAACCCCAGTCCCTTTCTTTCTGTCTTTCTGCATACATTTGTTTATTCCAAATATAAAGATACTGACCATTTGACGTGAAGTGGTGTGAACACTTCAAAGTTTTTCTCTCATTTTCAGTTTTGAAAATATAAAAATTCTCTCAATATTTGGATACAATAAGTCCTACAAATGGTCATGATGAATGCCTAGATAAATGAACTGAGAAAAAAACCCTGCCTGCTTCTATTTTCTTTATACAAACAAATTGAACTGCAGTGCAAAAAAACCCACTTCATAAACAACAAACATACACCTGAATTTCAGGAAAATATTGCATCATATTCTTCTGTACAATGTTCGTCATGGCCATTTAACAACCAGTTCACGGCAGTTGTGCATTGAGGTTTTCTCCCATTGTTTAAGACCATACGGTTCCCTTTGGATGTTTTTTTGTTGTTGCAATGTTGGTGTGGACACATATTCTACGATGCATTACAGAAAAGTAATGACTAAATTAAACAAAAATAATGCTATCTATGTTATACAAACTATGACTTCCATCAATTATTTTGATTCTAGTAGGAAAAATCTAACATATTTTGAATGGAAGTCAGTAATAATGGAAATGCATGTAATAACAAAATCCACCTTCATGTTTACAGTAGTTTTCCTACATTAATAATTATACAGTGATGCAATTAAGTTACTGATCATTTTCCAATTTGATGGCATTTTGCATGTAGCTACTTAAACAAGTAAAATGCTCATCAAATCGTAAAATAAATCAGTAACCAGCTTGTGTCAATGTCACCAGCGTTCCTTGTAAACTACGTCACCGGATGACGATACATTACAAAAGTCAAAGTCGATAGAGTGTTGTCTTTAGTATTTTTCCGGAAAACTGCATTTGCAACCGTCAAATCCACAATTGACACCTCCAACTCTTCAAATACAGTACTGTTATTCCTTAAATCACATGCAGTGACAGCGATATAGTATTTTGAAAACTGTAGCATATTACAAGGTTATAGAACCTCCAAAGTATTGCACAGTGTTCGTATGTAGTTCTTCAATGTCATAAACATGTTTGCAGAAAGGCAGTCTTTTATATGTCGATGTTCTATGGACAAGCAATATCTTAGTTTGATTTTTAAACTGGGGTTTTCTTTCCTCTTTAATTGCCAAGAATTTTACCAGACTTGACTGTATATATGAGTAGCACAGCGAGTTTCTTATAAGAAGCAGTAACTGCGTATCCTTCGCGAGTTCACTCCCGGATGTTTGGTGGGGTCTGTGTTGCTCCTCTTTTTAGTTTTTTTGTGTTTGTGTTGACCTATTATGTGTCTTTACGTGCTGTGTTCCGTGTTGTGATGTCCGTTGCGATTTCCGTATAAAAAATGATGTTCGGTTCTTCATTTCTTATTTACGCTATTTGGGTTTGTTTGCATATGGTGTTGTGTTTTGGTTTGTTTGTCTTTGTCTTATGTGCCCTATGTTGCCGGTTTCTCTGGATTGCCATTTTTGGATGCACATTCGGTATTCTCCAACGTTAATTTCTTGCATGGCGATAACAAAAAAAGGAGATGCCATTTTGGGAAAAAATTGTAAATGTAGAAAATAAGCCATAGGGTAACGCAAATGGCCAATTTTATGGCAATATTAAATATTCATTGGAAAGATGAATTGTTTTTCTTAATAATGTCCTTCATAATTTAACAAATAAAATATGAAGCAGCAACCAAAAATAAAAAGGGTAAATATACCTTAGAGAAAACCGAAGTCATGTATTGGTTAGTCACACATGTAAGTCTCATCTTACCATATTTTGTCTTCGTGCATTGTATGGCTGATATACACATTTTTCGATGTTGACCGTACTTGATGAAGGTTATTCCAGAAACACGTCGTGCGCCTTAAATTTGATATATACGTTTTTTATTAAGATGCTACTGGTATAAAATAGTTTTGTTTTTTATGTTGTTGTTCTGATGACTGTATAAGAAGAGTTTGAAGATACCAAAGGGAGGTAATCAGAATCCGTATATCGAAGAAGAACAGACAACACATTGGTCAATAGAAAAAGTACAAAAGGACAAACAACGATCTACAAAACATGCATATACAACTAAAGATCGAGTAACACGAACCCCACTAATATCCGGAGGTGAACTCAGGTGCTCCGGAAGGGTAATCAGTTCCGGCTCCACTAGTGGCATCCGTCGTGTTAATCTAGTTACAAACCCGGTAATAAGTAGTGAATGAGGAAAGGACCGGGAAGTGTTTACGACAAGTGGAACATATCCGTGGTCATTTGTGACACAGATATTCCATAAAGATCAAACAAGTCATGGTGGCGACCGTAAGATTTTCGAAGCGATGAATTCTACTTTACCAAAAGGAACCCAATATACACTATAATTAAAAACTGTAATACTGTTTAGCAAGTAATTGTTTACCACTGTCTGCATTAGAGAAACATCCCATATACAGTTGTTCATGTATGGTATCAGATGACTATTTAAAGGCTTAGCTATATTTATGATGTATTTACATTATTTTAATTGATTTTTAGTTTTTCCTTACATTAATGTTAATTGATTTCTAGCTTTTCTGTATATTGCTTGAAATTGTAGCGAATCTCATTGATATTACAGGAAATAATTGCTTATACGCTCTGGCTACTGCAACATTTTGTCTAGCATAACATTCAACACAGCGATGCAGTATTCGACTGAATCTTTTCGGACTCTTGATGCACAGAGAACTTCGATATACAACGGTTGGCAAGAATAAATATTCAAGACCGCTATGAGGCTCGGAGACTAGATAGCTAATTAATCATAATCACAAGCGTTCCATTCCTCAGTCATGTTTTGCATATATCATCGGGTTTGTACGTAGCAATAACAATAAGACGTGTGTCACTAGTGGAACAGGACCTACTTAGTCTTCCGGAGCACCCACAGGTATATAGTGACGTTCGTGTTTCTCAATCTTTAGTTTTCTGCATAATTTTTTTGTGGATCAGTCACAGGCACTTGGGTCCATGATTTGATAGTCTTTGAATTATTTTTGGGGGGGGGCGTAAAAATATTAGGTCAGGAGATTATTTTCACAAATCAGGTAGATGATTAAAAAAAAGTGTACAAGCATGTTGCACATTTTGGTATTTTGACTCCAACATGATTTGTTTTTAACTATCAGCTTCCAAATTTAAAAAAAAACCTTTTTGTGACCACACATTAAGGACATGCATAATATTTGTATCCTCTCCCCCAAAAGTTCAAAGACAATCAAATCATAATTTGTCCCTTTATTGATTTTTGAATAAAAGAAAGTAACATCCAATTTAAGTACCATGATATAATCATTTCTTTCCAAGCCGTATGATCAGCTCTTTCGACCTAGGATCACTTTATGAGGGGGGAAATCAATCCATATCTTTGCACCAAATTTTGTTTTCGTAGCTCATCTAGACATTACCTCGCTTCCAGTCAATACGGAACTCCTCAGATTGCGTGAATAATTAACTCTCCTGAATAAATGAAGCGGCTTCCGTACTGATAAAATGTTTGACTCTCTTGCGAAAAACAAACTCGATTCTTGTACGGCAAGCGATCAAACTGCGAAATAATGTATGCTCTAAAGTAAGAATGGATAGGTAGAAGACCATCGAGCCACATTTCGACATTACAGGCGACGATCTAAGGCTGAAAAACGTGGGGATTCCAGTGAGTAAATTTTGTTCTATTTATAGCACAACAGAAGTTGCTAGCCTTGCTAGTTAGATGGTATATAGAGATTTTTGGGGAAATGTCAATATGGCCTAAAATAGTAATAAAACATGCCAGGGGGCTCTAAAATTAAACATACACTCTAGATAACTTATTTTAATTAAAGAAAAACAAATCCTGGATCCAAGTGTCTGTGATCATAGTTTGTCTTTTGACCTTATTCTTTGGTCATTGTATGGTCTGTTTTTGTTCTATTTTCTTCCGTAAATTGATATTGTACAGAGCCACAATAAGTACCCAAATTAATCGGTGAATAGTCAGATAATGGCAACACACTATCTAATAAAGAGTCAGTAGACATAATGTCTCGTAATCTTTATCCATATTGCTATTACATGAAACAGTTGCCACTGGTGTAAAAGGTTCAAATTTCTCTTCAATATTGTCAGACAAATCCCACTTATGGGGAATGTTCGTTTATGACACAATTACCAACTGCATCTTTCATTATTAAATAGAAGGTTTGTAACACATATTCTAATGATTATAGAGCAGTCACATGTGGTATTTTATTCTACGGTATAATGACAACCAGTCCGTATCTCCAGGCTGTATACCATACTTTTGACAGTCTGGGATGAATACACATGTATATAAATGATATTCTAAAGAACTTGAAATAAAACAAAGAACAGAAACAGCTTCCTCTGCCATATTGCTTGAGATTTACCTCAGATTTGACGCATGGCAAAAGACGACTTCAATTTAGCCATTATGCTTTCTCCACACCTTCATAGTCTTATACCAACCGCTCATGTCTATGGTTTATATTTCACAATTCATACGCTACTCTTCATGCTTGTTACAATTTATCATAGTCAACCCACCATTTCAGGGCCTGTACCAAGTCATGGTCATTACGGTTTTCACAGTTTTCCGGTTGTTGACTGATTTTGTCTGTTTATATACTTATGAGTTTTGACTTTCCCTTTGTAAGATTGTTCGGAGTTCGGTAATTTTGTTATTACCCTTAATCCTTATTAAACCATTAAATTGGCTTTTTATTAATGAATCGTATCATCTTATCTTTCAAAAAGTTTTACTGAAGATATCAACACCTTGTTGTAAAGTATGCTGTCAGTTGCCATAGAAATGACGAGAGATTATATTGGCAATTAGAATTTGGTTCAAAGTTGACCATTATTTACCTATCATTTCTTACAATGGCATTGTGTACTATCTATTATTTAGATAATATATATATGAGATCATCGGCTATATTTGATAGAATTCACATAACACATATATCACAACTTCTGTGGCACAAAAATTAAATATATTATGTATAATGATCAAGATTTTAGCGTTCTTTATATTAACGCTGTTCGTTCGTGTGTTATGCGAGGGATGACATTGTCCCACATGTGGAAAGTACGTATACATGCATGAAGGTTTGGGTAGATACAATTATCTTAACTCCGTCACTTTTTATTGAAGTGCATGTGACAAGCTAGGAAAATGAGCGATTCTGTGCATGTATTTGTGTGTTAGAGTATCACTTTTGCCTCTTTCTTGATTTTAGAAGTGTTCCGATAGTTTGGTATTTTTTGTCAATATATTGTTGTTTTTTTTTCAATATATTGTACTGAAAACAAATAACACTAGGCTTTGGTACTATTACCTAGTTAATTTTTGTATGTTACCTTTGAAGTTTATTACTTCAATAAACGTCATTTCTGAAGTAAGTTATGCAATTTAGTGCAGTGTTCCATCTTAAGTGAACACAATACTAATTATGATCTAATTATTTTTGGAATATATAAAAGAAAGATTTGTACAGACTTGTCATGGACACAGAGTCAAGATGGGACGCATTGTTTATAGTGATTGAACCTGTTGAGGCAATTAGGAATGACTATTTGTAACAAGTTTTCAAAAACAATACTTGAAAGAATGTATTTAAACGTCAGTTAATTGATTACATCAACCTGTTCTTTTACATAGTCATTACAATTAAAATAGCATGTTGCTGTGTAATTTTAGATATTTTACGTGCAACGGTTTTTCAATTGCAGGGGGAAATGTAGTTCTCGTAGAATTTATGACAAGCTGGTAGATACAAATACCCAACGGTTCACACCAAACCTAAATAAAAGCGCAGATTTCAAATTTAGTGCACAGGACGCCTTTCGGAAATAGCCTTCATCAGGTACGCTCAAAGCCAAAATATCTAAAACTTTAAGAGTATTCTAATATAAACTAACTTTAGGAAATCCGTAGAATCCCTGATATATGTCCTATTGGACACGATCAGCAGACTACTCTGCATCTATATATATAATGTCATATTTCATTTGTGTATGAAATGAAATTGTCTTTGCAAAGTAAACAAAAACACAGAGCAACGATCAACCGTGAAAACATTATTATTCGTATAGTGAAACAATCATATGCGCTACTGAATTCTAGACAACATTACACATAAACAAAACCTTTCCTCATTATCGAACCCTTGTTTCTCATCAGTTAGAATTATAATCTTCAGACGCATCAACATTGAGATAACATTTTCAATTCGAGTTACATAAACAAACATCGATCTTTTGACAATGTGTCGTTATTGGTCGTTGGTTATAATAAAGTGCGATAATATAGTTTGGTTTTGTCATGTCATTGGATCTATATTTACTGTTAACCACTAATCAATTATACATTTTTGACGTACCAGTATGAGGCCTACAACGAATATCATATGATAAGCAGATTGTTGCTTGTTGGTGTCGAGGGCAACAATAAATTTGGTATCACTCAAATATCCAATCAATAAGTGTTCATTATAGGAACAATCCTGAGAATTTTGAATGTTTGAAGGGTATCCTCTATGACGTCAGCGCTGTTCTGTTTACGTTTTTCATATACGAATCGGGTACCAGGAAAATAAATTGCGTGTATCTTTATTGCATAGCAAAAGTTATAATTTGATAGTCCCATTTTAATATGCATATTCAAGCAAAATACAATAGTTACATTCTTTAGTTTATAATTATTTTATTTGATCAATGATACAAAGAGGATCAGACACAAGTTTTACCAACTTACGGAGTCTTCTCCTATATATACAATTATTATTACGTTATATTGAGAATGCACAAGAAAACAAGAAAAATACAATTTTATCATATAATATAGCTGAAAATAGTAAACGAATAAAAAGAAATGAGGAAAAAGTATGTGTGTGTGTGTTTGGATGCTGACTGGTGTTTGGTTAGTACATTAAACGATTAGAAACCGTTTAGACCTTTATATGAATCGAAAAACTGAATAAAAAATAAAACAATTATCTGCATAGCTTAAGGTTTCACTTCCTGGTGTGAGAAGTGAAGTATTGATCAATTGAGACGAATCGCTTATGCTGGGAAACAGATCATTTCTTATTTCAGAATATTTGGTACAAACAAAAAAGAAGTGGTTCACATCTTATTGCGGGGGGGCACCGCAGCTACACGCTGGGCTAGATAACATATGAACATTGTATAGATCATTGTTGAGGAAAGAAGTTGTACATCTAAGTTGTGTTAGGATCACGTTTAACTTTCTAGGGCCATAGTAATAAAGTTTGGGAACTGAGATCTTATTTGATTGGCTGTTAAGACGAATAGCGTTTTTGAATTTGGATAATGAATCTAATTTTCTGATTGCAATGTCAAGTTTATTCCATTCAATAGTTACATGAATCGATCAACATCAATACAGGTCTTAATGAACAAACTATATATAGACGGTGTGCTATTTTTTGCTTTTCATTTTATTATTTATAACACTGCACCTCATCGCCCCTCGTCAACGGAGAAAGTATTGTATACAAAAGCAAACTTACATATTTCGAAGACAAATCTACAGCGTAAACATACTTGACAATCCCTTTGGTGATCTTTGTTTACATGTCTTTATGTGTTAATAATCATCATATTCAGGTTAGCCAATGTTGCTAACATCTGATCAAAATCATAACGCTGCTGACTTGAGCTTTAGTCACGATATCCGCCAATGGTACGATTTCCATAACCCTACCACAGGTCGAGGGTCACGATTCGCTATAGCTGTCCGGGCTTCTCCCCCCCCCCCCCCCCCCCCTGATAAGTTACAACACAATACAACTGCAAAATTGCTGAAAGTGACGATGCACATCTATCAACTAAATAAATGTGTGTTGATGAACGAGTTGTTTCTCTGTGATGAGTAAGAGTTAAAACTGTATATTAAATTACATCAGCTTGAAGCTCCATTTGTGTGGTATCTTTTATTTAAGCAAAACAAATAATTTTATAATTAAGCACCGTTTTATGCCCAAGAGGGATTGAAGACGTATATGTATGTGTAAACACACAATGAATAAATCAAGTTGTAAAAATTAAATTGCATGGTATATAAAGTACAACAAAAACAAAACAGATGTTTATGACTAATTGATATTAAATTTGTTAGAAGTAGAATGTATGATGTTTTTGGTATTAGTAAACAAATTCGACCGTCTTATCTTGTAGCCAATTACAGCAAGGAGTACTATCTTACCTTACCAATGTACTGCTTATATTGTCATTCATTTTTGTGATAGTGTGTGGTCCTCTTGTAGTGGAATCGAATATGTGTATGGTTTTTTTTTATGTTTGTTGCATCTGTATTGAACTTGGAGCTCCATTTTTTGTAAATGGGGATGGTTAGGATATATTTGACAGGTTTAACTCAGCCATATATTGTTGTATGTCTCAAGCCATTACCTTCAGGCATATATTATGGCCGTTATTGCAATCAATGATTTGAGGTGGAGCTAGTTGTTTATTTTGTTGATATTGGTGGAATAGTTGACCATCACTAGCTCCTAATAATAAAGCATGTTGAATTTTATCAAATAACCTCAATTGTCAAGAAAGTCGATGCAATGGAAATGTCGAGACACTTTTTTGTGATTTGTTAAAAAGTACGACATGTGGCTTTGATAGTATATGAACATATATCTGAAAAGCAATCTTGATATTCACATCAAACTCTCATAAATGTTTCAAAGAATTAATAAAACCAAATTATGATTTCTTGAATGCACATTATGTAATGTATTAATTAAGAAAATAATGATATTACCCGTGTTTTAATTAAAACTGTGCATATAAACTTTAGAGGTATCCATTAGTTTCATAAATACACATGCATGTTTAATTAGTCTTCAAATCCACGTTTCCTATTTATTTGAGATATGGGAGCTTTATACAAAAAAAATCAAATAATTTTTTAATTAAATACATACATCAGTTTATATATAGCCTATTTCTGTATTATCACAAGAAAGTCGGTTAATGTAAATTTGATTTTTTGTTTCTTTTTCTTTTTCCTTTTTGTGATAAAGTTTAACAGTTGCTTGCCCAAGGTACTCCGGCTTCCTCCACCACTAAAAACTGGTCGCCATGATATAGCTGAAATACTGCTGAAAAGTGGCGTTAGAAACCAATTAATCAATCAATCAATCATTTTCCTTTTAGGCTTTAGCAGATATGATTTGTTTATATATATTAGCATTTAAAAAATATATGTTAACGCCACTGGTAAACACATGCCAGCTATGATGATTGTGAAAGGCCATACATCAACATCTCTCCTTGATTACATCTAACAACGTAATTATGTATCACGTAAATGACGTCGTTTTAACATGAATGTGTTTGGGTCAATTCTGATTGGCCATTGTGTTGTTTGTTCTTCTTTAATTAACGGATTATGATTACCCCTTTGGTATTTTCAAACTCTTCTTAGATTAATTAATTTGATTGATTGGTGTTTAACGCCAACTTAAGGAGTATTTTCAGCTATATCGATTTTAGATTTAAACTATTATTCAACACGCCGTGCGATTGTAGAACTGTATATTACCACAAGCCGTAAATTGAAGAATAAACCCACCAATTATTATGTCATGTTTAATTTACCAGTTTTCTATTGCGCAACACCATTGAAAAAAAACTTTTTTTTTTCGTTACAGCGACAGGTCAATCAGGATATTTTACGCTTCATTTACTTTACAACAGGAACTGAAATGGCAATAGATGAATGAGTTCGATTTTCCTGCAAGACAAACACAGTGTCTTAAAATAACACCAAGTTTGCGTTTCTTTGGTGCATAACTGATAAAAGGTTAAGTAAATCTTTACTTTTGTCCCATTGTCAAAGCCACATTATCATAAATCTCATTTGTCATATGATAAACCTGTATGCATGCATAATATGTAAATTAATTCAGTGACGATAAGGGTGACGGTTCCATATATATTCTCCTTCAGTTGAGAGTTAAATTTCAAATTTTAACCACAAGCGTCAGGCGAGTGGTTACAATTTTTAATTTAACTCTCGAGTGTAGAGAAATATCGTAACCCACATGGGCAACTGAAGAAGAATTTGTTTCTCCCATTATTTAACACGAACTTTATTTCAAAATCCTTTGGCGGTCCTCTACACAAGTATGTTGCTAGGACGCGGGGAAAGGCACGAGACATTTTAATCCTCTAGAGGATTACAGATTTTTCCACGACTGGTTCAGCGGGGTTAAAACGCCGTAATAATGGGAGAAAGTGTCTGTTTATATAATTATGAGTTTTGACTTTCCCTTTGTAAGATTGTTCGGAGTTCGGTAATTTTGTTATTACCCTTATAACCATGCATTCGGTAATAGTATGGTTATTTCTTGGCAGTTATTTCTAGCAAATAAAGTCGGAGTACCTGAAGAAAGTCAAAAACCAATGTGGATCCTAATACAGAACGTTGTATCGATTACAGTTTGCTAGTACTACACGTGTAGATATCAAATTTCGTGAGCACACTATGCCTTTCTATAATAACCTTGATCAGGTATGACCAAAGACAAAATATTAGACAACCGAATAATCTAAAGTTATAGGAGCATGAAAAGCAAAGTGATTAATCAGGACGTCCAACATTTCTTAAGGTCACCTATGTCTGCGGGAGGAGAACCTTAAGTTTAATAATAAGTACATTTTTATGAACTGTAAATTTCAATCATAGATATATCTAATAAACCATGCCAGTACCGAAACACTGACAACCGCCCGGGTGATACAAATAGTCCACCAGCAGAGGTATCGACCATGTGATATAGTAATAGAAACATAGAGGCTGAATGTAGTGTGCGCAACGTGTTTTCTGGAATAACATCCACTAGGCACGCTCATGTTCAGAAGATGTGGACAATGAACTTACAATTCTGGTAGGCACCGATTTCATATGTAAGAAAAAAACTACTATGCTATCGTGACCCCGATGGTGACCAATTTAGTTCCATAGCAAATATGTACTAATCTACGTGTTTTAATTAAATATTCTTTCATCCCCTCATTGTTCCAAAAAAAAATTCGATATCAATGGCCATCAGCAAACACAGTGATATTAATTTCAAAATACATTTTTAATTGATTTTTTTATATATTTAAGAAGGACACATACTAATAACTCTCCTAAAATATATTATATCGTTTTAAGAACAGCTTGAAGATACCAAAGGGATAATCCGAAGCCGTAAATCAAACGACGAACATACAAATAATGGTCATCAAAACTGAGGATTTATCAAAACGAATCCCACTTAAAACCGAGGCTATGTTCTGGTGCTGCAGAATGGTAAGCAGACTATACTCCACTGTAAATGAAAATGTATATAAGCAAAGTCACGCTCAGAGCATAATGTTTATATAAAACGTGATTTTGCTGTGAATAGATACAAGAAAAGATCGTTACTATTCCAAAATAATTGATATACTTGCAAAAGTACATTTTTTTAAATTATTATTTTACAATTAAAAACAAAATAGTGTCAAAGAACATCGCTTGTATCATCGATTGCTATTTCACATGTCATAGCGGGAGGGTCGTAAATGACAAAAGTAAACCCTGCAGTTGTTCGATACTCTGTATATATTTTTGTTGGTACATGCTACGTACTTGCATTGTTTTCAGGCATTCTCTACAATTTAATAATGCATGCACTTAAAGTTTTTTTTTTCAATGTGTGACGTATAATTGTTTTTGACATTTGCTTCACTGGGTTTGGTACTGCTTTGACAACTATTTTACCTATTATGTTCCAGTATTGTTATCAATACTATTATAGTGACAACCGGAACCTTTGAGTCGTAATGAAAGTGGGAGGTTTGGCGCTTTAAAATCTGATTCAACCCACCATTTCTTTAGAAATGCCTGTACCAAGTCAGGGTCATTACGGTTTTCACAGTTTTCCGGTTGTTGACTGATTTTGTCTGTTTATATACTTATGAGTTTTGACTTTCCCTTTGTAAAATTGTTCGGAGTTGGGTAATTTTGTTATTACCCTTATTTATTATGTTAAAGTACACATGACATTGAGATTATTTGGTCGTGTGTTCGTTTGATCAAACATCGATGTATTAGGACTACTGAACTGTACTATATAACATTAGGTTCAATGTATTATATTTATCACGTTAAATTCGTTCAAATTAATTTCCAGAGTTATCTCTTCTATCTAAATGCCTCTATTAAAACTCGTACAAATATTGCGTAATCGTGACAGCCAATTAATATTAAATGGATTCCAGTTTGCCTTAGTACACAGATGACTTGCACAGTTAATCAGCTTGTTATCTTTGAAATAAAGTTGGAATCAAAAGAATCTGATTAGCTGCTATTTAACTTATGACATCGGTTGTACTATATGAAAGTGTAAATAATGATTTTAAAATGCATGATTGAAACCACAGTATTTGTTTCTGTTAGCGGTCCTAGTTTGAATATTATAAGTTATAAGCTCCCTAGTGACCGTCTATCGTTATTTAGACGGTCAGTAAATCGTTGAAGGGTGAGCGCTCCAGCGCGAACCTTTCAACTATTTACTTACCGTCTAAATAACCATAGTCGCTCACGGGAGCTTATAACATTTTTGTACGATGTTGCTGATCTATAACTTGAAACAGTAACTAAGTTTTTTCCATGAACTATGTTTGACGGACTTTCTTGGAAGTTCTAAGGCTAAAGACGTAATGATCAATACACAAATTAAGCACCGCCCACTGACCTTCTGTAATTTTCCGTCTGCATCGTTTCGTAGCTGCCCGTTATTTTAGAAGGAAATATAAATCATCATCTTTCTTGCAGTTGTGTTTAATTATGCTAATTCAAAATACACACACATATATATAGAGAACGTGGTCAAATTCGTGGTCTCAGTTATCGATTACAATATTTCTTTATTTCGGACAGCGTCAAGGTCAAATTATGCAATAATAGATTACACAATGTTGTACAGTCTGCTTCTATCGTTATATTTAGGAATGGAATTTTCCACTGGCCAGTAAAGCGTATTAATCTTATTCTCTAGATTTCCATATATGGCTCTGCCTTCATCGTTATTTTTAGGAACGATTTTATCCAATCATATGTCGTGAAATAAATGCAGCATCGTGCAAATTATGTTCGAAGAAGAGTTTGAAGATATCAAAGGGGTAATCAGAATCCATAAATCGAAGTAGAACAAACAACACAATTGTCAAACGAAAAAAGGACAAAATGACAAACATCGATCTTCAAAACATTACACATAAAAATATAGGATAACAGGAACCCCACTGAACTCATGTGCTCTGGAAGGGTAAGGAGTTCCAGCTCCATTAGTGGTGCCCATTTTTCTTCTATGTATTTAGTAATTCAAAATCCCAAACCACGCTGTTAATAATGAAATACCCTCCCAATAGACGTTATGTTTTCTTCTCCATATTGATTCCGTCTATAAAAGTACACAATTATTGCCATATCCTTTCATCATAACCTTTTTTCATCCTGAATGAATTCAAAAAATATAATTGTATGTCGTCTACAACATCATGGGCTATCTCATTAAATTTATGATATAGAATGTTTGCAGAAGAACACTGTCAGAGACATGGCTATTCTCTAACTAATAATGTGGGTTTGAGAGGTGGTTGTAATAAAATGGCTGACGGCAAGAGTTTTTTCATAGGAGGAAAATTAAAATGAGTTCAAATACCAAGCGTAGGCCTCAATCTTGAATTGATACCTGTATATACGAACACAAATTATAACATCATAATATGAAATACACAGAAGATAATGATTGGATCATAATCGATAGAGTGGGAGTTTATGGGTCTATTGTTTGTGAATTTATTTTTTGAATACCTTTTTGGCTACTTTACTGAGACCATTGAAAATAATTTATTTCAAGATTTAAGACTTTTGTTTAACTTTAAGAGGATATGTATCCAGTGAACAGCAACAAAAGTCACACGGTACCATATTAAAGGATGATAGTTGTTGCTCACACTGATTATTTGTACATATATATAGAGGTGTTAACATCTGTTTGCACTCTCTGTTTTGAATGCAGTTTGTTTTACATCTCTATTTGGAATGTTTGAAAAGCTCATAGTTTATGCACGTACCTTGTTACTTATATCAATAAACCCTTTCTTGTGTTTCCTTCCAAGTCAGGAAAGTGAGCTCTCATGTATATGTGTTAGGGGTATCGAAATTACCTCCGTTTCTACAGTTTCCGATTAGATTTTAGAACTGTTCTGATTGGCTGGTATTTTTGTTTTCTATTTTATTAGCTGCATTTTACTTGACATTACTCTCACAAATATATAAATACCGATTTGATATGATTGTTTTAAAGAGATTGTCGTTTGAAATGCTTAACAGATAGATTACCAAATGGAACAGCACAGTTATATATACTTGGTAAATTAGCTATAAGTATCTGTCATGTTTTCTGTCATTTTCGAACTGATATTTAACTCTAACGAAAAATAGAAACTGATGATTACCGGTACTATTGTAATTGTTCTGATTAAATTGGCGGTAATTTATCTGTCATAAAGCATGTTGATTTCTTTCAATTAATTTAATCAATCTGTTTCGTTTTGTTTTTGCTTTTAGCATATTTAAATCTTTTTATCCACGTTCTTTATCATATTTGCATAAATAGTTAAAAGAGATTAATGAATTCAAATGAAGTGCTTAAATTCAAAGTATTTCCTAGTGTAAGCATAATTTTCTAATTAAAGAAGATTATTTACCAAAAACGTTTTTGAAAATTTACAGCAGAAACAAATACGGTTTGGCCATGTTGTCCTTTATGCAGTATTTGTTTGGTATTTTGATATTTTAATCGCGTGGGCGTATAAATGTTCTACCTTTAGTAATAAACATGTAGTTCATATGTTTAAGTTGATTTTCCTTTATTTTATTAGAAGTGCTGTAGGCAAAGAATAATCAAAATTATATTTGCAGACCTCTACAGTAAAACTACCCATTTACGTCATTCGGAATTGATATTTAGTTCCTTTGGTTTTCTTGCTCCTTATAACCTTTCAGTTATTTGGTTTTCTTGTTCCTTATAACCTTTTAGTTATTTGGTTTTCTTGCTCCTTATAACATTTTAGTTATTTGGTTTTCTTGCTCCTTATAACCTTTTAGTTCCTTTGGTTTTCTTGCTCCTTATAACCTTTCAGTTATTTGGTTTTCTTGCTCCTTATAACCTTTCAGTTATTTGGTTTTCTTGTTCCTTATAACCTTTTAGTTATTTGGTTTTCTTGCTCCTTATAACCTTTTAGTTCCTTTGGTTTTCTTGCTCCTTATAACCTTTTAGTTCCTTTGGTTTTCTTGCTCCTTATAACCTTTTAGTTATTTTGTTTTCTTGCTCCTTATACCCTTTTAGTTATTTGGTTTTCTTGCTCCTTATAACCTTTTAGTTATTTGGTTTTCTTGCTCCTTATAACCTTTTAGTTCCTTTGGTTTTCTTGCTCCTTATAACATTTTAGTTATTTTGTTTTCTTGCTCCTTATACCCTTTTAGTTATTTGGTTTTCTTGCTCCTTATAACCTTTTAGTTATTTGGTTTTCTTGCTCCTTATAACCTTTTAGTTCCTTTGGTTTTCTTGCTCCTTATAACCTTTTAGTTCCTTTGGTTTTCTTGCTCCTTATAACCTTTTAGTTATTTGGTTTATTTGCTCCTTATAACCTTTCAGTTATTTAGTTTTCTTGTTCCTTATAACCTTTTAGTTATTTGGTTTTCTTGCTCCTTATAACCTTTTAGTTATTTGGTTTATTTGCTCCTTATAACCTTTCAGTTATTTAGTTTTCTTGCTCCTTATACCCTTTTAGTTATTTGGTTTTCTTGCTCCTTATAACCTTTTAGTTATTTGGTTTTCTTGCTCCTTATAACCTTTTAGTTATTTTGTTTTCTTGCTCCTTATACCCTTTTAGTTCTTTTGTTTTCTTGCCTCTTATAACCTTTTAGTTCCTTTGGTTTTCTTGCTCCTTATAAACTTTCAGTTATTTGGTTTTCTTGCTTCTTATAACCTTTTAGTTATTTTGTTTTCTTGCTCCTTATAACCTTTTAGTTATTTGGTTTTCTTGCTCCTTATAACCTTTTAGTTATTTGGTTTTCTTGCTCCTTATAACCTTTTAGTTATTTGGTGTTTCTGGCTCCTGATAACCCTTTAGTTATTTTGTTTTCTTGCTCCTTATAACCTTTTAGTTATTTGGTTTTCTTGCTCCTTATAACATTTTAGTTATTTTGTTTTCTTGCTTCTTATAACCTTTTAGTTATTTAGTTTTCTTGATCCTTATAACCTTTTAGTTATTTGGTTTATTTGCGCCTTATAACCTTTCAGTTATTTAGTTTTTTTGCTCCTTATAACCTTTTAGTTATTTAGTTTTCTTGATCCTTATAACCTTTTAGTTATTTGGTTTATTTGCGCCTTATAACCTTTCAGTTATTTAGTTTTCTTGTTCCTTATAACCTTTCAGTTATTTGGTTTTCTTGCTCCTGATAACCTTTTAGTTATTTGGTTTTCTTGTTCCTTATAACCTTTTAGTTATTTGGTTTTCTTGTTCCTTATAACATTTTAGTTATTTGGTTTCCTTGCTCCTTATAACCTTTTAGTTGTTTGGTTTTCCAATACCCTGACTGTATATGAATGCAACGTTCAAAGGTAGGAACACAATTGTAGCTTTTGCATCTAAGCCAACCCCTCTACCACTTGAGTTAAAGTAGATATCCATTATATCAACTTGCAGAGGAATACTTAAAGTGATTACGACACCTGAATTCGTTCATTAACTTTCCAATCCAACCCTCGTCCCACTGCTTAACTATTGTTAGCACATGAGTATCTAGCCTGATCATCAAGAAGACCTGAAAAACAACTCAGGTTCAGTTCATCCCCGCTGCCACTATTTGCAATGTCTGGAGATAGCATCGAATCTCATACTTTCTGCATCGAAAACACAAATCTAACGACTGAGCAATATTTGATTTCCGCTAGATCAAAGAATATTTATCATTAGACCTGGATGGCAAAGGTATTAACAAAAATTCGTTATATCAATGTGCAGTACACTTGTATTTCGTTTCTACAAAAATACCTTACATAAATACGTTACATAAATGTTTGTAGTATTACATGTAATTTAACATGATGTCATTGTTTAAGCAAAGCTAAATTAACCTTGTGTCTGATGATATGCTATTGGCATGGATTCGTTTAATAAATCCAGTTTGTCGCTCTTGATATTTTGATGTAAACAAAATGTGAAAACTGGTTTAATTACATTTGTTCCCCTTATAATATACGTAATATATCGATAACAATTATTTTTATGTTTCTCTTTTCGCAAATTTATTTTGAAGTCTGCTCTTGCAAGAAATTATCAGTCTCGTATCTAAACATAAAGACCGGGTGTATATGGCGATCAATGAGAGTGAATTACAAAATATTTAGATATTAATTCTTTGGAACAGATTTGTGAGTGCATTTGACTAAATCATGTAAAGGCAAGTGTTGACTTCAAATCAACTACATATGTCAGCAGGTCATCTCTTGTAACATTATGTATTAACCTAGATATATTTCTACAAATGGAAAGTAAACGTTAGAGAAAACCGAAGGGACAATCAAGAGTTGACAATTTAGAAACACTGCGACATTGGACCTAAGACACAGAGCGAAGACAACAAAAACAACAACATAATTTAATAAGATAAACAACACGGACTTCACAAAAAAGTGAGAGTAAATCTGGGTGATCGGGAATGGTAAGCAACTAATGTTTCCTATAAAACTCCTACCGTATCACTCACATATTCAAATGTGGCAAAAGCATCTACTTTTATCACACGTCGCCATATTCATCTCATGGTCCTTGGTGGTATTGTAACCACGAGCCCAACACCACCGACCCGATCAAATGTGGCAAAAACATCAACATTGTAACCACGAGCCCAACGCTATCGACCCGATTTTATGACCCAATGCCCACCATAAGACTTTAGGTTCCCGACTACCATACGATCATGACCACAACGTCCCTGTACAAATCTTATACTGATGATGTTCGACCTGGCATAATGAATATAATACCAAGCTAAAAAGTAGATATGCATAAAAAGACAGATGTAAACAGTTCATAACATTATCATGACACATGTATTCTTCGTCTCTCATAGTATTTCCTCACAACATAACTGACTGTAATCAACTGGTTACAGCTCATGGATGTGAGTTGAGACTATTTTTAATGCTCAGTTTATGCATGATTCCATTGTATTCAGATTTCGGTTTAGACATTTTTCACTGTAATGATATTCTATATTTATATCTTCCACATTTTACTGAAATATTTGAAAGGCGACATAATTGGTGTGTAATGTCATTTTATACAACTACTTTGAATATGACATGTTGTTAAAATACGTAAATTAAAAATTTAAGATATATAGCTCAAACTGAATTCAGTCGTCCAAAGAGAGATAACTGGTAGTGCATATTTATATATATCTGAAGATTGAATTCAAATGAAATAAATGAATTGTATACAGTCGTTATATGTAATAACACGGAAAGAATAAATAATATGCACACCATCTATAAATATAGAATAAATGAAAGAAGAAAAGCAACCATACATTCAATTATTGCTATATCATTATTTGTACAAACAAGAATGAACAAAGAGACATAATTCGCTTTCGTAGATTTTATTTAAAGCAAAGAAACTAAAACACAAAAGAATCGCAACACTAATCAACCGTTTTCTGTAATAATATATTTCACTATTTGTAACCTCTGTATATATTAATTGTTTTATATCATTTTCTAACATGATTTGAACTTTGAACATTGGATTATAAATATCTCTCTCTTTAACACTGATTTTCTTTACTTAAATTGTCAATGAGTTCAAAATAGCCATTGCTATTTTCGGTTTAGATTATTGTTAAAGATTCTACAATCTGGCTAAATTAGAATATACAGGTGCCACTTATATATAACAAAAATCACAGGAGGATATGGAGTCAAGAGGTCTTACACACTAGTATATATATATTATACTTCATCATATGTTTTCCTTTAAAAAAACATGACAGTAACTTTGCTATTAAAATCTGCTAAAATCAACTGCATGACTATTCCCCCGGTGGTGCCGGTCAACTATTTTAGGACTCTTTCCCCTCTGTGAGAATTTCAGCAATCATATTTCCCGGCCTTTTCTAAGTCATTCATCGCATTGGTTTAAATTAAATGACGTCATGCAAGACCTCTGACTTTTTCATTGCATGAGCTAAACTACCGTGACAGCAGAAAACAAGTAAACAAACAATGACTATTCCCCCCCTGTGGTAATTTCAGCAAGTATATTTCGCAGACTTTTTTAAATCATTCATCACATTGATTTAAATTAAATGACGTATATAATGGAATGATCCTGTCACTCTCTAATAGAGGACAAATGTCAATATTCATACAAAACAGAACGAACTAAATAAAACATGTTTTATAGTTCGTTATACAATTAACTCCAAAGGGTTAAAATGATATACAAGTCATATACTAGGTGATTTGTATTCCACTATCACCCCCACATGAGGTCAAACTATCAGGTCCACTATTTTTCACGGTTGTATTACGCTGGATATTATCTTTGATCAAGTCTTCTGTCAAATTAAATGTATATATCTCAATTGCACTGGTAAATTCTTCTGTTTCAAAACTCCGATTCTCTGAAATTGAATTTAATACATCATGTCGTAGTTTAAGTCGAATAGTACACTATATGTGATATTTTTCATCATTTAATGTAACGGTCAAAACAGATGTTTTTTTCTCTAGGAAATCAAATTAAAACTAAGTAACAGATTCGGCATATGACAGAGGTCAAATGGTGTCTATATTATGTACAATATACATGCAGATTATTCGTTGAAGACTTGTTCAATGTTGCGAGAATGTTGTTTGACGCTAAGTCAACAAATCATCAGTTTCATCGTAGTCTAGCTCACGGACGTAACAGTCCCCACGTAGATATGCTGGACACAATTTTTCGACTCAGGAGTCAAACTACTTAAGAGTAATACACCACATTGACGAAACAGTATACTAATTTATGGTAGAATCCATTGAATCTTAAACATGCATGTATTTTTGTAAATAAAATTCCAAAGGAATAAAAAACAAAATGGCAAAATAATAATTAATTTGTTTTTTGCTGGCAAGAATAAAATTGTAATTTATCCTTATATCTATGGTTTTAAAAAGTTGAATAATATATACCTAACTCTTTATCTTTAACCCGAAACATTCATGCTGATGTTGCTACCGGATGCCCAATCTATTAACAAAAAAAGAGGCTATGTTACTGCTAAATTGTATAATGGAAGTTGTACTACCACACATAATTAACAAATAAAAACAACGTTGAACTGTCAAATGTAGCCCCCCCCCCCTTTTCTACAATAATAATGAATTATATAATAATCTTCTAGATTAATATGGTGTTTAAAACAAATCGTACTCAACAAGTCTGAAGAATTTGCATATCGCCACTGTTTCCGAGTTCGTCTTCTTCTGCGATTACATTAATAAGAGTGGCCTTCGTGGTCGTATGACAGTTATATTTATAACTACCTATGTAATCAGTGTCTATCACCACTAACGGTGTGAGTTCGAATCCCACTTAGAGGAGGTGTGCTCGATACAACATTATGTGATCAAGTTTGTTAGTGATCTGCTGCAGATCGGTGGTTTTCACCGGCTACTCCGGTTTCCTCAAGCAATAAAACTTACCGCCACGATATAACTGAAATATTGTTGAAAGTAGCATTAAACACCATAAATCGAAGACTCTAATGTTCATCAGTAGTCAAATCTATTCACAAGAGGTAATTGTCATTAGGTGAAAATGGTGTTCAACAACAACAATACAATTTTGTCACATTTTTCTTAATAAAATAGATTAAAAAGGGTACCTATGTTATCTACAAAATTACTATAAATGTTGAGTATCACATCTGTTGTGTTAGCATACACGAACATTTTCAATAAAACAAAAGTGGCGGGGATACCTAGTTGTATGGGCCCAAAAGATTGCAGAGGTTTATACAGCCAAATATGGAAACTTTTCTCTTCACAATAATCAGACTGAATTATATATAAATAAAAATTTTCGTATGGACGATTTATACATTATCATAACCATTTAATGTTATATTGATACTTTATTCGTTGTTGTGTGTTTCCGCTTGATTGTGAAAAAAAAAAATACCACACGGTCAAAACATAAATAGAAAAATATTAGAAAGAGACCAAGTAGATACATCTACCACACAAACACATGACCACCTACTTTCCTGACTTGGTACAGGTATTTTGAAAAAAAATAAATACAATCAAATCTGTATTAAGAGGTCACCTTTGCGAAAAAAAAAAGGTCTTTTAAGACAGGTGACTTCTTAAAACAAGATAAATTTATATGAAATGTTCTATAACAGGACAAGTAAAGGGTGTCCTTTTAATACAGGTGGTTGCTTAATAGAGATGACTGCATGGGTAGGCTTGCTTGTATGTTTCCAAATTAGACTTACCTTCCAATAATACCCGTTTAAAGTCAAATGGTTCTGTCTCTGTGGTATCTGGACTTTTACTTTCCGACCACATATAACCAGTATTCTCTTTATCCCTTAGACTGGCAACATTGAATGGCTTAAGCTCAGAATTTGCTTTATTGATTTTCTGTTTCACACTGTCTTTCCTATTCACAGACGTGTCGATTGGTACTGTTCCAGCACTCAATGGTCCAACATCTTCTGTCTTTCTAAGGTTGTCTTTTTCATTTTCGGTTTTATTCTTTTCACTTTCATTGTTCAGCGAACACCGTTCATGTTCTTCGAATGAATGGTCTAGATGTTCACAATCGCCATACCCTGATGAACTGCAGCTGTCACATGGTTCAGAATTTGAGTTATTTGTGTAACTTTGTGAGTCCTTATCATCTACAGGATTAGCCGTCATATTTCCGCCATCTGTTTGTCTTTCGTTTATTTGGGCATCCGGTTCTTTTTCATCAGCAAGACATGGTTGTCCCTCCATCCGTATTTGGCTAGCTTCTTCATCTTGTCTTTCTCTCTGTCTTATATCTGCTATGGTATATAAACGTAAATAATTAATCTCCCCTTTCCTATTTCATGACTTTTCAATTTACGGATGATGATATCCATTTGATATCTGTAATCATCCAGATCAGGAGTTGGATGCACATACCTCAATTAATGTTTAAATCTAGACTAACTTTGAGTGTAAACTCATTTTCTGTATATTTCAAGGATTTTAAGTGTCAGTAAGATTTGACACTTAAATATAAAGGTTGTGCAACCCAGTCCTTATTTTTCATCTACAGATTAGTTGTATGTTTTTCCTAATAATCTTTTCCTAAAAGGTGTAGCCAGGGGCCATATTAATTACGTTATAGGTGTTTAACAATATTTCAATTACATGTATACTAAGGCAGTCAGTTTTTCTGATGGAGGATAGCTAGCATTCCGATAAATAACCTGACAAGTTGTATCCTACAAAAGCTGTATCAAGTACACCTTGTCACGAGCGGGATTCGAACTCACACTTGTATCGGTGTTGTGCCGTGATTACAAAGGCAGATACAAATACATCTACCAAACGATCATGAACCCGTTGTGTAGATGAAAACGTGTATAAGACTGGGCCTGTTGTACACGAGGAACATATAGAATTGTAATCACTACAAATGGATTTCTAAGACATAGATTCGGCAAGAGTCATTCCATTTGCAGGGTCATGAGTGTCCGATAAGATAAGGCAATGACTGTTAACAACAAGCCTAGCATCACACACGTGAGCACAAACCGGCGCAACACATCAAATGTGACATTTGAGAACAACCTACCAAGGCCAGTGGTTCCTCTGTAATTTGTTAATAAATGTTCAGGTTATCTTTACCTAAAATTTCTAATGGTCACCATATAGTCTCCAAATCTTGAAAGTTATGATAAAATGGAAAGAAAAAAATGACAAACTGTCGAAACAGTTCCACAATCCATTAGTAAAATCGTAGAAAGAGGAAAAATCACATGACCGTTCAGTTTTCAGGCTTGGTACAGGCATATACACTAGATTAATGGTACAAAGAGAATAAACTATAATAACCTAACCCATTACATTCTTGAATCTACAACGTATTTAATTAATTACCGTTTGTCCAACATATTTCACCAAACACCATTATCTCTACTCTCTTGGTATACACAATTATCAGAATCGCCAGTATAAGAACAGCTGCCACACAGAATGTTATGATACTGTAAATAAAATGTAATCTGAGTCAATTTACTATTGTATACATATCGTATTCTAATTAATACTTAAACTAATACTTTAACTACTTGTATTAATGATGTGTATAAATCAGTAAAATATCATCTATTTTTTATAGAAATATAATTTCATTGTATATTATCCCTTCACCCGGCTAAACCTAGCAGCATATAAATGAAGTAGAAGACAACTTTGCTGCTTGTAATGAACAGAGTTCTAGCAAGTTGTTGGTGGTAAGTTATACGGTTCCCAACCCCATCTATCAATAATTTTACTTGCAGCGATGAAAGCATCCGTCCACATGTATCTTTCAGTGTATATGTTTACTTGCATGATTTATTGTTTGGTAACTGTTCTCATCTTGAATGTACCCAATTTTGGCTTTCCCACAACGGAATATCTGTGTCACAAAAATGACCACGGATATGTTCTGTTTGTCGTAATCACAATCCGATCCTTTCTTCATGCATGACTAGATATCGGGCTTAGTAACACAATTCACACTATTAATTTTCAGATTTTAATGTAGTTGGCTTGATAGATAATTGTTAGTCCTTTTCTCCTTTTTCTTTTCATCATTGTATTGTCTGCCCTTCTTCTGATTACCTTTTAATATGTTCAAATTTGTCTTAATGTTATGGATGGTAGTCTAAAGAGTACATTGCAGATACTTTCAATGTTTTAATACTGCTCCAACAGGGTAGATGCCTGGATTGACTCAACTATCAATAGGTCTTACATTAATTTGTACTCACAATATTCTTAAGTTGTCATTCGTCTCTTCTTGTGTTGCAGTAGAAACTGAAGATGTAGAATTATCATGTTCAAATATATCCTTAGAAATGCAATGGAGTCTTTCTAACGATTTTCTACGTTTTAATATTCTAAAACTTTCTATAAATTTAATATAATCAGTGTGTGCGTTTTTATATGTAAACATATAAAGATGACATAGGTAAACTTTCTTCCTCATAAAAGAGTGGGTGGGTGAGCGATTTTTGTGTAAAGTTAAATGAGCTAGCTATTCGTCATCTAATTCATGGCGGGAATAAATTGCATTTCAATGAAACGATAATTTCATCAGCGTTGTTGTACTAGACAAACATGCTTAGCTGGGTTTTTTGTTCGTAGTGCTCGCTCACTGACAGAAAAGTCTGCAGGTAAACATGTATCTCCACAGGTAAACATGTAACTCCAGATAGATATATTTTCCTGTTAGCTCGTACTCCTTAATGCTATGTACTCAGCGGAAAAACAACCAATACCAATTTTATATTATTTGGTGTGCCCCGACCGCGGCTCAAAACCACTATTTAATGCATTCGAGGTAATCGCTCAAACCATAACAGCACCGACGCGGTTCTCCTCATGAAAGATATTGTTGTCATAATTAAAAGTGATAAAACTTATTTGTCGAAACCGGAGAATTCATGGCAGTGTCTCTAGATTGTCCATCCTTTTCGGCTTTCACTAACGTTTATTTAGAAGGTAACTGTTATAACATGTGTAATTCCAATAACCTTTCACACTATTACTTACCATTCATAGGAGTAACAGGTGAGCCAGTTTGAACTTTTGTTACATAAATAGTCGAATTTGAAGATAGAAGAGAAAGGTTTGTATCGGCCTTTGGCTGTTCAACTAGAACAATACGACTGAAAAGATATTTAATTGTAATTATTAACTGATTTTAAATATTATCGCACCAGCCTAGAAGATGTTTAATTGAAGCGCAAATTACAACGATCAATTTAAGCATGAACGGAGACCAATTCCTTCAACAATATTCACACCGGCATCAATAGTTTCTAGCAGATGTTAACACAACACAAAAACATGCTCGATATTGTTTCAGCCGTTTTACAATATATTATGTATGTAGTTATTTATTGAAATCTCACTTTGCATAGTTCCTTAAGACAAATAGGTCTGAACATGATTCAAAGAACGATTGTTAATGGATGAACTCTTATAATCTGCAATGATAAAGTGGTTATATAACAGAAGTACTAATATACATAGAAGCAATTAACGTACACACCCTATATTTTTGCATGGACCACAACCTGTATGGTTCTTCTCTGTTCCTGCGGCACACGGAATGCATTCTGGAAATAAAATCACATATTATAATATTACTAGGATCAGTGTTAGATTTAACCCTAATTTCAACAATATTTCAGCTGTATAGTGAGGGTCAGATTTATTAGTGGATGAAACGGAAATACACGAAGAAAATAATTAATGTGGCGTATGAGAGTTTCAGACAAACGTTTCCCCCTTAACGATTATCGAGCACATCGGGTCATAGGGGGATACACTCACAATTTCGGTGATGATAGACAGTAATATATGTTTGATGTAACTCCAACAACAATATAATCATGGCAAATAACTACCCCCCATTATCTACTCATGTAATAACAGGAATTTGACTTTCATATAAGTTAACAATTTGCGATATATCACGTAACATGCTTTAGGCATTCATATATTATTATGACGAGAAACACCAATGATCGCAAAATGTCCACGGCATTAAAATGTGGCGGAGTTAAACCGATGAATTGTATCCCAGCACCCTTCCTATGATAATTGTATCCCAGCACCCTCCCTATGATAATTGTATCCCAGCACCCTCCCTATGATAAATGTATCCCAGCACCCTCCCTATGATAATTGTATCCCAGCACCCTCCCTATGATAAATGTATCCCATCAACCTCCCTATGATAATTGTATCCCAGCAACCTCCATATGATAATTGTATCCCAGCACCCTCCCTATGCTAAATGTATCCCAGCAACCTCACTATGATAATTGTATCCCAGCAACCTCCCTATGATAATTGTATCTCAGCACCCTCCCTATGATAATTGTATCCCAGCACCCTCCCTATGTTAATTGTATCCCAGCACCCTCCCTATGATAATTGTATCTCAGCACCCTCCCTATGATAATTGTATCCCAGCACCCTCCCTATGATAAATGTATCCCAGCACCCTCCCTATGATAATTGTATCCCAGCACCCTTGCTATGATAATTGTATCCCAGCACCCTCCCTATGATAATTGTATCCCAGCACCCTCCCTATGATAATTGTATCCCACCACCCTCCCTATGTTAATTGTATCCCAGCACCCTCTCTATGATAATTGTATCCCAACACCCTCCCTATGATAATTGTATCCCAGCACCCTCCCTATGATAAATGTATCCCAGCACCCTCCCTATGATAATTGCATCACAGCACCCGATCTATGATAATTGTATCCCAGAACCCTCCCTATGTTAATTGTATCCCAGTAACCTCACTATGATAGTTGTATCCCAGCACCCTCCCTATGATAAATGTATCCCAGCACCCTCCCTATGATAATTGTATCCCAGCACCCTCCCTATGATAATTGTATCTCAGCACCCTCCCTATTATAATTGTATCCCAGCAACCTCCCTATGATAAATGTATCCCAGCAACCTCACGATGATAATTGTATCCCAGCACCCTCCCTATGATAATTGTATCTCAGCACCCTCCCTATGATAACTGTATCCCACCACCCTCCCTATGTTAATTGTATCCCAGCAACCTCACTATGATAATTGTATCCCAGCACCATCCCTATGATAAATGTATCCCAGCACCCTCCCTATGATAATTGTATCCCAGCACCCTCCCTATGATAATTGTATCTCCGCACCCTCCCTATGATAATTGTATCCCAGCACCCTCCCTATGATAAATGTATTCCAGAACCCTCCCTATGATAATTGTATCCCAGCACCCTTCCTATGATAATTGTATCCCATCACCCTCCCTATGAAAATTGTATCCCAGCACCCTCCCTATGATAATTGTATCCCAGCACCCTCCCTATGTTAATTGTATCCCAACACCCTCCCTATGATAATTGTATCCCAGCACCCTCCATATGATAATTGTATCTCCGCACCCTCCCTATGATAATTGTATCCCAGCACCCTCCCTATGATAAATGTATTCCAGAACCCTCCCTATGATAATTGTATCCCAGCACCCTTCCTATGATAATTGTATCCCATCACCCTCCCTATGATAATTGTATCCCAGCACCCTCCCTATGATAAATGTATCCCAGCACCCTCCCTATGATAATTGCATCACAGCACCCGATCTATGATAATTGTATCCCATCACCTTCCCTATGATAAATGTATCCCAGCACCCTCCCTATGATAATTGTATCCCAGCACCCTCCCTATGATAATTGTATCTCAGCACCCTCCCTATGATAATTGTATCCCAGCACCCTCCCTATGATAAATGTATCCCAGCACCCTCCCTATGATAATTGTATCCCAGCACCCTTGCTATGATAATTGTATCCCAACACCCTCCCTATGATAATTGTATCCCAGCACCCTCCCTATGATAATTGTATCCCAGCACCCTCCCTATGTTAATTGTATCCCAGCACCCTCCCTATGATAATTGCATCCCAACACCCTCCCTATGATAATTGTATCCCAGCACCCTCCCTATGATAAATGTATCCCAGCACCCTCCCTATGATAATTGCATCACAGCACCCGATCTATGATAATTGTATCCCAGCACCCTCCCTATGATAATTGTACCCCAGCACTCTCCCTGTGATAATTGTATCCCAGAACCCTCCCTATGATAATTGTATCCCAGCACCCTCCCTATGATAATTATATCCCAGCAGCCGCTCTATGATAATTGCATCACAGCATCCGATCTATGATAATTGTATCCCAGCACCCTCCCTATGTTAATTGTATCCCAGCACCCTCCCTATGATAATTGTATCACAGCACCATCCCTATGATAATTGTATCACAGCACCCTCCCTATGATAATTGTATCACAGCACCATCCCTATGATAATTGTATCACAGCACTCTCCCTATGATAATTGTATCCCAGCACCCTCCCTATGCTAATTGTATTCCAGCACCCTCCCTATGATAATTGTATCACAGCACCCTCCCTATGATAATTGCATCCCAGCACCCTCCCTATGATAATTGTATCCCAACACCCTCCCTATGATAATTGTATCCCAGCACCCTCCCTATGATAAATGTATCCCAGCACCCTCCCTATGATAATTGCATCACAGCACCCGATCTATGATAATTGTATCCCAGCACCCTCCCTATGATAATTGTATCCCAGCACCCTCCCTATGATAATTGTATCCCAGCACCCTCACTATGATAATTGTATCCCAGCAACCTCCCTATGATAATTGTATCTCAGCACCCTCCCTATGATAATTGTATCCCAGCACCCTCCCTATGTTAATTGTATCCCAGCACCCTCCCTATGATAATTGTATCTCAGCACCCTCCCTATGATAATTGTATCCCAGCACCCTCCCTATGATAAATGTATCCCAGCACCCTCCCTATGATAATTGTATCCCAGCACCCTTGCTATGATAATTGTATCCCAGCACCCTCCCTATGATAATTGTATCCCAGCACCCTCCCTATGATAATTGTATCCCACCACCCTCCCTATGTTAATTGTATCCCAGCACCCTCTCTATGATAATTGTATCCCAACACCCTCCCTATGATAATTGTATCCCAGCACCCTCCCTATGATAAATGTATCCCAGCACCCTCCCTATGATAATTGCATCACAGCACCCGATCTATGATAATTGTATCCCAGAACCCTCCCTATGTTAATTGTATCCCAGTAACCTCACTATGATAGTTGTATCCCAGCACCCTCCCTATGATAAATGTATCCCAGCACCCTCCCTATGATAATTGTATCCCAGCACCCTCCCTATGATAATTGTATCTCAGCACCCTCCCTATTATAATTGTATCCCAGCAACCTCCCTATGATAAATGTATCCCAGCAACCTCACTATGATAATTGTATCCCAGCACCCTCCCTATGATAATTGTATCTCAGCACCCTCCCTATGATAACTGTATCCCACCACCCTCCCTATGTTAATTGTATCCCAGCAACCTCACTATGATAATTGTATCCCAGCACCATCCCTATGATAAATGTATCCCAGCACCCTCCCTATGATAATTGTATCCCAGCACCCTCCCTATGATAATTGTATCTCCGCACCCTCCCTATGATAATTGTATCCCAGCACCCTCCCTATGATAAATGTATTCCAGAACCCTCCCTATGATAATTGTATCCCAGCACCCTTCCTATGATAATTGTATCCCATCACCCTCCCTATGATAATTGTATCCCAGCACCCTCCCTATGATAATTGTATCCCAGCACCCTCCCTATGTTAATTGTATCCCAACACCCTCCCTATGATAATTGTATCCCAGCACCCTCCATATGATAATTGTATCTCCGCACCCTCCCTATGATAATTGTATCCCAGCACCCTCCCTATGATAAATGTATTCCAGAACCCTCCCTATGATAATTGTATCCCAGCACCCTTCCTATGATAATTGTATCCCATCACCCTCCCTATGATAATTGTATCCCAGCACCCTCCCTATGATAAATGTATCCCAGCACCCTCCCTATGATAATTGCATCACAGCACCCGATCTATGATAATTGTATCCCATCACCTTCCCTATGATAAATGTATCCCAGCACCCTCCCTATGATAATTGTATCCCAGCACCCTCCCTATGATAATTGTATCTCAGCACCCTCCCTATGATAATTGTATCCCAGCACCCTCCCTATGATAAATGTATCCCAGCACCCTCCCTATGATAATTGTATCCCAGCACCCTTGCTATGATAATTGTATCCCAACACCCTCCCTATGATAATTGTATCCCAGCACCCTCCCTATGATAATTGTATCCCAGCACCCTCCCTATGTTAATTGTATCCCGGCACCCTCCCTATGATAATTGCATCCCAACACCCTCCCTATGATAATTGTATCCCAGCACCCTCCCTATGATAAATGTATCCCAGCACCCTCCCTATGATAATTGCATCACAGCACCCGATCTATGATAATTGTATCCCAGCACCCTCCCTATGATAATTGTACCCCAGCACTCTCCCTGTGATAATTGTATCCCAGAACCCTCCCTATGATAATTGTATCCCAGCACCCTCCCTATGATAATTATATCCCAGCAGCCGCTCTATGATAATTGCATCACAGCATCCGATCTATGATAATTGTATCCCAGCACCCTCCCTATGTTAATTGTATCCCAGCACCCTCCCTATGATAATTGTATCACAGCACCATCCCTATGATAATTGTATCACAGCACCCTCCCTATGATAATTGTATCACAGCACCATCCCTATGATAATTGTATCACAGCACTCTCCCTATGATAATTGTATCCCAGCACCCTCCCTATGCTAATTGTATTCCAGCACCCTCCCTATGATAATTGTATCACAGCACCCTCCCTATGATAATTGCATCCCAGCACCTTCCCTATGATAATTGTATCCCAACACCCTCCCTATGATAATTGTATCCCAGCACCCTCCCTATGATAAATGTATCCCAGCACCCTCCCTATGATAATTGCATCACAGCACCCGATCTATGATAATTGTATCCCAGCACCCTCCCTATGATAATTGTATCCCAGCACCCTCCCTATGATAATTGTATCCCAGCACCCTCCCTATGTTAATTGTATCCCAACACCCTCCCTATGATAATTGTATCCCAGCACCCTCCCTATGATAAATGTATCCCAGCACCCTCCCTATGATAATTGCATCACAGCACCCGATCTATGATAATTGTATCCCATCACCTTCCCTATGATAAATGTATCCCAGCACCCTCCCTATGATAATTGTATCCCAGCACCCTCCCTATGATAATTGTATCTAAGCACCCTCCCTATGATAAATGTATCCCAGCACCCTCCCTATGATAATTGTATCCCAGCACCCTTGCTATGATAATTGTATCCCAACACCCTCCCTATGATAATTGTATCCCAGCACCCTCCCTATGATAATTGTATCCCAGCACCCTCCCTATGTTAATTGTATCCCAGCACCCTCCCTATGATAATTGTATCCCAACACCCTCCCTATGATAATTGTATCCCAGCACCCTCCCTATGATAATTGTATCCCAGCACCCTCCCTATGATAATTGTATCCCAGCACCCTCCCTATGATAATTATATCCCAGCAGCCACTCTATGATAATTGCATCACAGCACCCGATCTATGATAATTGTATCCCAGCACCCTCCCTATGTTAATTGTATCCCAGCACCCTCCCTATGATAATTGTATCACAGCACCATCCCTATGATAATTGTATCACAGCACCCTCCCTATGATAATTGTATCACAGCACCATCCCTATGATAATTGTATCACAGCACTCTCCCTATGATAATTGTTTCCCAGCACCCTCCCTATGCTAATTGTATTCCAGCACCCTCCCTATGATAATTGTATCACAGCACCCTCCCTATGATAATTGCATCCCAGCACCCTCCCTATGATAATTGTATCCCAACACCCTCCCTATGATAATTGTATCCCAGCACCCTCCCTATGATAAATGTATCCCAGCACCCTCCCTATGATAATTGCATCACAGCACCCGATCTATGATAATTGTATCCCAGCACCCTCCCTATGATAATTGTACCCCAGCACTCTCCGTGTGATAATTGTATCCCAGCACCCTCCCTATGATAATTGTATCCCAGCACCCTCCCTATGATAATTATATCCCAGCAACCGCTCAATGATAATTGCATCACAGCACCCGATCTATGATAATTGTATCCCAGCACCCTCCCTATGTTAATTGTATCCCAGCACCCTCCCTATGATAATTGTATCACAGCACCATCCCTATGATAATTGTATCACAGCACCCTCCCTATGATAATTGTATCACAGCACCATCCCTATGATAATTGTATCACAGCACTCTCCCTATGATAATTGTATCCCAGCACCCTCCCTATGCTAATTGTATTCCAGCACCCTCCCTATGATAATTGTATCACAGCACCCTCCCTATGATAATTGCATCCCAGCACCCTCCCTATGATAATTGCATCACAGCACCCTCTCTATGATAATTGTATCCCAGCACCCTCATTATGATAATTGTATCCCAACACCCTCCCTATGATAATTGTATCCCAGCACCCTACCTATGATAATTGTATCCCAGCACCCTCCCTATGATAATTGTATCCCAGCACCCTCCCTATGATAATTGTATCCCAGCACCCTCCCTATGCTAATTGTATTCCAGCACCCTCCCTATGATAATTGTATCACAGCACCCTCCCTATGATAATTGTATCCCAACACCCTCTTTATGATAATTGTATCCCAGCACCCTCCCTATGATTAATTTATCCCAGCAACCTCCCTATGATAATTGTATACCAGCAACTTCCCTATGATAATTGTATCCCAGCACCCTCCCTATGATAAATGTATCCCAGCACCCTACCTATGATAATTGTATCCCAGCACTCTCCCTATGATAATTGTATCCCAGCACCCTCCCTATGATAATTGTATCCCAGCACCCTCCCTATGCTAATTGTATTCAAGCACCCTCCCTATGATAATTGTATCACAGCACCCTCTCTATGATAATTGTATCCCATCACCCTCCCTATGATCAATGTATCCCAGCAACCTCCCTATGATAATTGTATCCCAGCAACTTCCCTATGATAATTGTATCCCAGCACCCTCCCTATGATAAATGTATCCCAGCAATCTCCCTATGATAATTGTATCCCAGCAACCTCCCTATGATAAATGTATCCCAGCAACCTCACTATGATAATTGTATCCCAGCACCCTCCCTATGATAATTGTATCTCAGCACCCTCCCTATGATAACTGTATCCCACCACCCTCCCTATGTTAATTGTATCCCAGCAACCTCACTATGATAATTGTATCCCAGCACCATCCCTATGATAAATGTATCCCAGCACCCTCCCTATGATAAATGTATTCCAGCACCCTCCCTATGATAATTGTATCCTAGCACCCTTCCTATGATAATTGTATCCCAGCACCCTCCCTATGATAATTGTATCCCAGCACCCTCCCTATGATAAATGTATTCCAGCACCCTCCCTATGATAATTGTATCCTAGCACCCTTCCTATGATAATTGTATCCCAGCACCCTCCCTATGATAATTGTATCCCAGCACCCTCCCTATGATAATTGTATCCCAACACCCTCCCTATGATAATTGTATCCCAGCACCCTCCCTATGATAAATGTATCCCAGCACCCTCCCTATGATAATTGCATCACAGCACCCGATCTATGATAATTGTATCCCATCACCCTCCCTATGATAAATGTATCCCAGCACCCTTCCTATGATAATTGTATCCCAGCACCCTCCCTATGATAATTGTATCTCAGTACCCTCCCTATGATAATTGTATCCCAGCACCCTCCCTATGATAAATGTATCCCAGCACCCTCCCTATGATAATTGTATCCCAGCACCCTTGCTATGATAAATGTATCCCAGCACCCTCCCTATGATAAATGTATTCCAGAACCCTCCCTATGATAATTGTATCCCAGCACCCTTCCTATGATAATTGTATACCATCACCCTCCCTATGATAATTGTATCCTAGCACCCTCCCTATGATAATTGTATCCCAGCACCCTCTCTATGTTAATTGTATCCCAACACCCTCCCTATGATAATTGTATCCCAGCACCCTCCCTATGATAAATGTATCCCAGCACCCTCCCTATGATAATTGCATCATAGCACCCGATCTATGATAATTGTATCCCATCACCTTCCCTATGATAAATGTATCCCAGCACCCTCCCTATGATAATTGTATCCCAGCACCCTCCCTATGATAATTGTATCTCAGCACCCTCCCTATGATAATTGTATCCCAGCACCCTCCCTATGATAAATGTATCCCAGCACCCTCCCTATGATAATTGTATCCCAGCACCCTTGCTATGATAATTGTATCCCAACACCCTCCCTATGATAATTGTATCCCAGCACCCTCCCTATGATAATTGTATCCCAGCACCCTCCCTATGTTAATTGTATCCCAACACCCTCCCTATGATAATTGTATCCCAACACCCTCCCTATGATAATTGTATCCCAGCACCCTCCCTATGATAAATGTATCCCAGCACCCTCCCTATGATAATTGCATCACAGCACCCGATCTATGATAATTGTATCCCAGCACCCTCCCTATGATAATTGTACCCCAGCACTCTCCGTGTGATAATTGTATCCCAGCACCCTCCCTATGATAATTGTATCCCAGCATCCTCCCTATGATAATTATATCCCAGCAGCCGCTCTATGATAATTGCATCACAGCACCCTCCCTATGATAATTGTATCCCAGCACCCTACCTATGATAATTGTATCCCAGCACCCTCCCTATGATAATTGTATCCCAGCACCCTCCCTATGATAATTGTATCCCAGCACCCTCCCTATGCTAATTGTATTCCAGCACCCTCCCTATGATAATTGTATCACAGCACCCTCCCTATGATAATTGTATCCCAACACCCTCTTTATGATAATTGTATCCCAGCACCCTCCCTATGATTAATTTATCCCAGCAACCTCCCTATGATAATTGTATCCCAGCAACTTCCCTATGATAATTGTATCCCAGCACCCTCCCTATGATAAATGTATCCCAGCACCCTACCTATGATAATTGTATCCCAGCACCCTCCCTATGATAATTGCATCACAGCACCCGATCTATGATAATTGTATCCCAGCACCCTCCCTATGATAATTGTATCCCAGCACCCTCCCTATGCTAATTGTATTCCAGCACCCTCCCTATGATAATTGTATCACAGCACCCTCCCTATGATAATTGTATCCCAACACCCTCTTTATGATAATTGTATCCCAGCACCCTCCCTATGATTAATTTATCCCAGCAACCTCCCTATGATAATTGTATCCCAGCAACTTCCCTATGATAATTGTATCCCAGCACCCTCCCTATGATAAATGTATCCCAGCACCCTACCTATGATAATTGTATCCCAGCACTCTCCCTAGGATAATTGTATCCCAGCACCCTCCCTATGATAATTGTATCCCAGCACCCTCCCTATGCTAATTGTATTCCAGCACCCTCTCTATGATAATTGTATCCCATCACCCTCCCTATGATCAATGTATCCCAGCAACCTCCCTATGATAATTGTATCCCAGCAACTTCCCTATGATAATTGTATCCCAGCACCCTCCCTATGATAAATGTATCCCAGCAATCTCCCTATGATAATTGTATCCCAGCAACCTCCCTATGATAAATGTATCCCAGCAACCTCACTATGATAATTGTATCCCAGCACCCTCCCTATGATAATTGTATCTCAGCACCCTCCCTATGATAACTGTATCCCACCACCCTCCCTATGTTAATTGTATCCCAGCAACCTCACTATGATAATTGTATCCCAGCACCATCCCTATGATAAATGTATCCCAGCACCCTCCCTATGATAATTGTATCTCCGCACCCTCCCTATGATAATTGTATCCCAGCACCCTCCCTATGATAAATGTATTCCAGCACCCTCCCTATGATAATTGTATCCTAGCACCCTTCCTATGATAATTGTATCCCAGCACCCTCCCTATGATAATTGTATCCCAGCACCCTCCCTATGATAATTGTATCCCAACACCCTCCCTATGATAATTGTATCCCAGCACCCTCCCTATGATAAATGTATCCCAGCACCCTCCCTATGATAATTGCATCACAGCACCCGATCTATGATAATTGTATCCCATCACCCTCCCTATGATAAATGTATCCCAGCACCCTTCCTATGATAATTGTATCCCAGCACCCTCCCTATGATAATTGTATCTCAATACCCTCCCTATGATAATTGTATCCCAGCACCCTCCCTATGATAAATGTATACCAGCACCCTCCCTATGATAATTGTATCCCAGCACCCTTGCTATGATAAATGTATCCCAGCACCCTCCCTATGATAAATGTATTCCAGAACCCTCCCTATGATAATTGTATCCCAGCACCCTTCCTATGATAATTGTATACCATCACCCTCCCTATGATAATTGTATCCTAGCACCCTCCCTATGATAATTGTATCCCAGCACCCTCTCTATGTTAATTGTATCCCAACACCCTCCCTATGATAATTGTATCCCAGCACCCTCCCTATGATAAATGTATCCCAGCACCCTCCCTATGATAATTGCATCATAGCACCCGATCTATGATAATTGTATCCCATCACCTTCCCTATGATAAATGTATCCCAGCACCCTCCCTATGATAATTGTATCCCAGCACCCTCCCTATGATAATTGTATCTCAGCACCCTCCCTATGATAATTGTATCCCAGCACCCTCCCTATGATAAATGTATCCCAGCACCCTCCCTATGATAATTGTATCCCAGCACCCTTGCTATGATAATTGTATCCCAACACCCTCCCTATGATAATTGTATCCCAGCACCCTCCCTATGATAATTGTATCCCAGCACCCTCCCTATGTTAATTGTATCCCAGCACCCTCCCTATGATAATTGTATCCCAACACCCTCCCTATGATAATTGTATCCCAGCACCCTCCCTATGATAAATGTATCCCAGCACCCTCCCTATGATAATTGCATCACAGCACCCGATCTATGATAATTGTATCCCAGCACCCTCCCTATGATAATTGTACCCCAGCACTCTCCGTGTGATAATTGTATCCCAGCACCCTCCCTATGATAATTGTATCCCAGCATCCTCCCTATGATAATTATATCCCAGCAGCCGCTCTATGATAATTGTATCCCATCACCCTCCCTATGATAAATGTATCCCAGCACCCTTCCTATGTTAATTGTATCCCAGCACCCTCCCTATGATAATTGTATCACAGCACCATCCCTATGATAATTGTATCACAGCACCCTCCCTATGATAATTTTATCACAGCACCATCCCTATGATAATTGTATCACAGCACTCTCCCTATGATAATTGTATCCCAGCACCGTCCCTATGCTAATTGTATTCCAGCACCCTCCCTATGATAATTGTATCACAGCACCCTCCCTATGATAATTGCATCCCAGCACCCTCCCTATGATAATTGTATCCCAACACCCTCCCTATGATAATTGTATCCCAGCACCCTCCCTATGATAAATGTATCCCAGCACCCTCCCTATGATAATTGCATCACAGCACCCGATCTATGATAATTGTATCCCATCACCCTCCCTATTATAATTGTATCCCAGCACCCTCCCTATGATAATTGTATCCCAGCACCCTCCCTATGTTAATTGTATCCCAACACCCTCCCTATGATAATTGTATCCCAGCACCCTCCCTATGATAAATGTATCCCAGCACCCTCCCTATGATAATTGCATCACAGCACCCGATCTATGATAATTGTATCCCATCACCTTCCCTATGATAAATGTATCCCAGCACCCTCCCTATGATAATTGTATCCCAGCACCCTCCCTATGATAATTGTATCTAAGCACCCTCCCTATGATAAATGTATCCCAGCACCCTCCCTATGATAATTGTTTCCCAGCACCCTTGCTATGATAATTGTATCCCAACACCCTCCCTATGATAATTGTATCCCAGCACCCTCCCTATGATAATTGTATCCCAGCACCCTCCCTATGTTAATTGTATCCCAGCACCCTCCCTATGATAATTGTATCCCAACACCCTCCCTATGATAATTGTATCCCAGCACCCTCCCTATGATAAATGTATCCCAGCACCCTCCCTATGATAATTGCATCACAGCACCCGATCTATGATAATTGTATCCCAGCACCCTCCCTATGATAATTGTACCCCAGCACTCTCCGTGTGATAATTGTATCCCAGCACCCTCCCTATGATAATTGTATCCCAGCACCCTCCCTATGATAATTATATCCCAGCAGCTGCTCAATGATAATTGTATCACAGCACCATCCCTATGATAATTGTATCATAGCACCCTCCCTATGATAATTGTATCACAGCACCATCCCTATGATAATTGTATCACAGCACTCTCCCTATGATAATTGTATCCCAGCACCCTCCCTATGCTAATTGTATTCCAGCACCCTCCCTATGATAATTGTATCACAGCACCCTCCCTATGATAATTGCATCCCAGCACCCTCCCTATGATAATTGTATCCCAACACCCTCCCTATGATAATTGTATCCCAGCATCCTCTCTATGATAAATGTATCCCAGCACCCTCCCTATGATAATTGCATCACAGCACCCGATCTATGATAATTGTATCCCATCACCCTCCCTATGATAAATGTATCCCAGCACCCTTCCTATGATAATTGTATCCCAGCACCCTCCCTATGATAATTGTATCCCAGCATCCTCCCTATGATAATTATATCCCAGCAGCCGCTCTATGATAATTGCATCCCAGCACCCTCCCTATGATAATTGTATCCCAGCACCCTCCCTATGTTAATTGTATCCCAGCACCCTCCCTATGATAATTGTATCACAGCACCATCCCTATGATAATTGTATCACAGCACCCTCCCTATGATAATTTTATCACAGCACCATCCCTATGATAATTGTATCACAGCACTCTCCCTATGATAATTGTATCCCAGCACCCTCCCTATGCTAATTGTATTCCAGCACCCTCCCTATAATAATTGTATCACAGCACCCTCCCTATGATAATTGCATCCCAGCACCCTCCCTATGATAATTGTATCCCAACACCCTCCCTATGATAATTGTATCCCAGCACCCTCCCTATGATAAATGTATCCCAGCACCCTCCCTATGATAATTGCATCACAGCACCCGATCTATGATAATTGTATCCCAGCACCCTCCCTATGTTAATTGTATCCCAACACCCTCCCTATGATAATTGTATCCCAGCACCCTCCCTATGATAAATGTATCCCAGCACCCTCCCTATGATAATTGCATCACAGCACCCGATCTATGATAATTGTATCCCATCACCTTCCCTATGATAAATGTATCTCAGCACCCTCCCTATGATAATTGTATCCCAGCACCCTCCCTATGATAATTGTATCTAAGCACCCTCCCTATGATAAATGTATCCCAGCACCCTCCCTATGATAATTGTATCCCAGCACCCTTGCTATGATAATTGTATCCCAACACCCTCCCTATGATAATTGTATCCCAGCACCCTCCCTATGATAATTGTATCCCAGCACCCTCCCTATGTTAAATGTATCCCAGCACCCTCCCTATGATAATTGTATCCCAACACCCTCCCTATGATAATTGTATCCCAGCACCCTCCCTATGATAAATGTATCCCAGCACCCTCCCTATGATAATTGCATCACAGCACCCGATCTATGATAATTGTATCCCAGCACCCTCCCTATGATAATTGTACCCCAGCACTCTCCGTGTGATAATTGTATCCCAGCACCCTCCCTATGATAATTGTATCCCAGCACCCTCCCTATGATAATTATATCCCAGCAGCCGCTCTATGATAATTGTATCACAGCACCATCCCTATGATAATTGTATCACAGCACCCTCCCTATGATAATTGTATCACAGCACCATCCCTATGATAATTGTATCACAGCACTCTCCCTATGATAATTGTATCCCAGCACCCTCCCTATGCTAATTGTATTCCAGCACCCTCCCTATGATAATTGTATCACAGCACCCTCCCTATGATAATTGCATCCCAGCACCCTCCCTATGATAATTGTATCCCCACACCCTCCCTATGATAATTGTATCCCAGCACCCTCCCTATGATAAATGTATCCCAGCACCCTCCCTATGATAATTGCATCACAGCACCCGATCTATGATAATTGTATCCCAGCACCCTCCCTATGATAATTGTACCCCAGCACTCTCCGTGTGATAATTGTATCCCAGCACCCTCCCTATGATAATTGTATCCCAGCACCCTCCCTATGATAATTATATCCCAGCAACCGCTCAATGATAATTGCATCACAGCACCCGATCTATGATAATTGTATCCCAGCACCCTCATTATGATAATTGTATCCCAACACCCTCCCTATGATAATTGTATCCCAGCACCCTACCTATGATAATTGTATCCCAGCACCCTCCCTATGATAATTGTATCCCAGCACCCTCCCTATGATAATTGTATCCCAGCACCCTCCCTATGCTAATTGTATTCCAGCACCCTCCCTATGATAATTGTATCACAGCACCCTCCCTATGATAATTGCATCACAGCACCCTCTTTATGATAATTGTATCCCAGCACCCTCCCTATGATTAATGTATCCCAGCAACCTCCCTATGATAATTGTATCCCAGCAACTTTCCTATGATAATTGTATCCCAGCACCCTCCCTATGATAAATGTATCCCAGCACCCTACCTATGATAATTGTATCCCAGCACTCTCCCTATGATAATTGTATCCCAGCACCCTCCCTATGATAATTGTATCCCAGCACCCTCTCTATGCTAATTGTATTCCAGCACCCTCCCTATGATAATTGTATCACAGCACCCTCTCTATGATAATTGTTTCCCAGCACCCTCCCTATGATCAATGTATCCCAGCAACCTCCCTATGATAATTATATCCCAGCAACTTCCCTATGATAATTGTATCCCAGCACCCACCCTATGATAAATGTATCCCAGCAATCTCCCTATGATAATTGTATCCCAGCAACCTCACTATGATAATTGTATCCCAGCACCCTCCCTATGATAATTGTATCTCAGCACCCTCCCTATGATAACTGTATCCCACCACCCTCCCTATGTTAATTGTATCCCAGCAACGTCACTATGATAATTGTATCCCAGCACCATCCCTATGATAAATGTATCCCAGCACCCTCCCTATGATAATTGTATCTCAGCACCCTCCCTATGATAATTGTATCCCAGCACCCTCCCTATGATAAATGTATTCCAGCACCCTCCCTATGATAATTGTATCCTAGCACCCTTCCTATGATAATTGTATCCCAGCACCCTCCCTATGATAATTGTATCCCAGCACCCTCCCTATGATAATTGTATCCCAACACCCTCCCTATGATAATTGTATCCCAGCACCCTCCCTATGATAAATGTATCCCAGCACCCTCCCTATGATAATTGCATCACAGCACCCGATCTATGATAATTGTATCCCAGCACCCTCCCTATGATAAATGTATCCCAGCACCCTTCCTATGATAATTGTATCCCAGCACCCTCCCTATGATAATTGTATCTCAGTACCCTCCCTATGATAATTGTATCCCAGCACCCTCCCTATGATAAATGTATCCCAGCACCCTCCCTATGATAATTGTATCCCAGCACCCTTGCTATGATAATTGTATCCCAGCACCCTCCCTATGATAATTGTATCCCAGCACCCCCCCTATGATAATTGTATCCCAGCACCCTCCCTATGTTAATTGTATCCCAGCACCCTCCCTATGATAATTGTATCCCAACACCCTCCCTATGATAATTGTATCCCAGCACCCTCCCTATGATAAATGTATCCCAGCACCCTCCCTATGATAATTGCATCACAGCACCCGATCTATGATAATTGTATCCCAGCACCCTCCCTATGATAATTGTACCCCAGCATTCTCCGTGTGATAACTGTATCCCAGCACCCTCCCTATGATAATTGTATCCCAGCACCCTCCCTATGATAATTATATCCCAGCAGCCGCTCTATGATAATTGCATCACAGCACCTGATCTATGATAATTGTATCCCAGCACCCTCCCTATGTTAATTGTATCCCAGCACCCTCCCTATGATAATTGTATCACAGCACCATCCCTATGATAATTGTATCACAGCACCCTCCCTATGATAATTGTATCACAGCACCATTCCTATGATAATTGTATCACAGCACTCTCCCTATGATAATTGTATCCCAGCACCCTCCCTATGCTAATTGTATTCCAGCACCCTCCCTATGATAATTGTATCCCAGCACCCTCCCTATGATAATTGCATCCCAGCACCCTCCCTATGTTAATTGTATCCCAGCACCCTCCCTATGATAATTGTATCCCAACACCCTCCCTATGATAATTGTATCCCAGCACCCTCCCTATGATAAATGTATCCCAGCACTCTCCCTATGATAATTGCATCACAGCACCCGATCTATGATAATTGTATCCCAGCACCCTCCCTATGATAATTGTACCCCAGCACTCTCCGTGTGATAATTGTATCCCAGCACCCTCCCTATGATAATTGTATCCCAGCACCCTCCCTATGATAATTATATCCCAGCAGCCGCTCTATGATAATTGCATCACAGCACCCGATCTATGATAATTGTATCCCATAACCCTCCCTATGTTAATTGTATCCCAGCACCCTCCCTATGATAATTGTATCACAGCACCATCCCTATGATAATTGTATCACAGCACCCTCCCTATGATAATTGTATCACAGCACCATCCCTATGATAATTGTATCACAGCACTCTCCCTATGATAATTGTATCCCAGCACCCTCCCTATGCTAATTGTATTCCAGCACCCTCCCTATGATAATTGTATCACAGAACCCTCCCTATGATAATTGCATCCCAGCACCCTCCCTATGATAATTGTATCCCAACACCCTCCCTATGATAATTGTATCCCAGCACCCTCCCTATGATAAATGTATCCCAGCACCCTCCCTATGATAATTGCATCACAGCACCCGATCTATGATAATTGTATCCCAGCACCCTCCCTATGTTAATTGTATCCCAACACCCTCCCTATGATAATTGTATCCCAGCACCCTCCCTATGATAAATGTATCCCAGCACCCTCCCTATGATAATTGCATCACAGCACCCGATCTATGATAATTGTATCCCATCACCTTCCCTATGATAAATGTATCTCAGCACCCTCCCTATGATAATTGTATCCCAGCACCCTCCCTATGATAATTGTATCTAAGCACCCTCCCTATGATAAATGTATCCCAGCACCCTCCCTATGATAATTGTATCCCAGCACCCTTGCTATGATAATTGTATCCCAACACCCTCCCTATGATAATTGTATCCCAGCACCCTCCCTATGATAATTGTATCCCAGCACCCTCCCTACGTTAAATGTATCCCAGCACCCTCCCTATGATAATTGTATCCCAACACCCTCCCTATGATAATTGTATCCCAGCACCCTCCCTATGATAAATGTATCCCAGCACCCTCCCTATGATAATTGCATCACAGCACCCGATCTATGATAATTGTATCCCAGCACCCTCCCTATGATAATTGTACCCCAGCACTCTCCGTGTGATAATTGTATCCCAGCACCCTCCCTATGATAATTGTATCCCAGCACCCTCCCTATGATAATTATATCCCAGCAGCCGCTCTATGATAATTGTATCACAGCACCATCCCTATGATAATTGTATCACAGCACCCTCCCTATGATAATTGTATCACAGCACCATCCCTATGATAATTGTATCACAGCACTCTCCCTATGATAATTGTATCCCAGCACCCTCCCTATGCTAATTGTATTCCAGCACCCTCCCTATGATAATTGTATCACAGCACCCTCCCTATGATAATTGCATCCCAGCACCCTCCCTATGATAATTGTATCCCCACACCCTCCCTATGATAATTGTATCCCAGCACCCTCCCTATGATAAATGTATCCCAGCACCCTCCCTATGATAATTGCATCACAGCACCCGATCTATGATAATTGTATCCCAGCACCCTCCCTATGATAATTGTACCCCAGCACTCTCCGTGTGATAATTGTATCCCAGCACCCTCCCTATGATAATTGTATCCCAGCACCCTCCCTATGATAATTATATCCCAGCAACCGCTCAATGATAATTGCATCACAGCACCCGATCTATGATAATTGTATCCCAGCACCCTCCCTATGATAATTGTATCACAGCACCATCCCTATGATAATTGTATCACAGCACCCTCCCTATGATAATTGTATCACAGCACCATCCCTATGATAATTGTATCACAGCACTCTAGCTATGATAATTGTATCCCAGCACCCTCCCTATGCTAATTGTATTCCAGCACCCTCCCTATGATAATTGTATCACAGCACCCTCCCTATGATAATTGCATCCCAGCACCCTCCCTATGATAATTGCATCACAGCACCCTCTCTATGATAATTGTATCCCAGCACCCTCATTATGATAATTGTATCCCAACACCCTCCCTATGATAATTGTATCCCAGCACCCTACCTATGATAATTGTATCCCAGCACCCTCCCTATGATAATTGTATCCCAGCACCCTCCCTATGATAATTGTATCCCAGCACCCTCCCTATGCTAATTGTATTCCAGCACCCTCCCTATGATAATTGTATCACAGCACCCTCCCTATGATAATTGCATCACAGCACCCTCTTTATGATAATTGTATCCCAGCACCCTCCCTATGATTAATGTATCCCAGCAACCTCCCTATGATAATTGTATCCCAGCAACTTTCCTATGATAATTGTATCCCAGCACCCTCCCTATGATAAATGTATCCCAGCACCCTACCTATGATAATTGTATCCCAGCACTCTCCCTATGATAATTGTATCCCAGCACCCTCCCTATGATAATTGTATCCCAGCACCCTCTCTATGCTAATTGTATTCCAGCACCCTCCCTATGATAATTGTATCACAGCACCCTCTCTATGATAATTGTTTCCCAGCACCCTCCCTATGATCAATGTATCCCAGCAACCTCCCTATGATAATTGTATCCCAGCAACTTCCCTATGATAATTGTATCCCAGCACCCACCCTATGATAAATGTATCCCAGCACCCTTGCTATGATAATTGTATCCCAACACCCTCCCTATGATAATTGTATCCCAGCACCCTCCCTATGATAATTGTATCCCAGCACCCTCCCTATGTTAAATGTATCCCAGCACCCTCCCTATGATAATTGTATCCCAACACCCTCCCTATGATAATTGTATCCCAGCACCCTCCCTATGATAAATGTATCCCAGCACCCTCCCTATGATAATTGCATCACAGCACCCGATCTATGATAATTGTATCCCAGCACCCTCCCTATGATAATTGTACCCCAGCACTCTCCGTGTGATAATTGTATCCCAGCACCCTCCCTATGATAATTGTATCCCAGCACCCTCCCTATGATAATTATATCCCAGCAGCCGCTCTATGATAATTGTATCACAGCACCATCCCTATGATAATTGTATCACAGCACCCTCCCTATGATAATTGTATCACAGCACCATCCCTATGATAATTGTATCACAGCACTCTCCCTATGATAATTGTATCCCAGCACCCTCCCTATGCTAATTGTATTCCAGCACCCTCCCTATGATAATTGTATCACAGCACCCTCCCTATGATAATTGCATCCCAGCACCCTCCCTATGATAATTGTATCCCCACACCCTCCCTATGATAATTGTATCCCAGCACCCTCCCTATGATAAATGTATCCCAGCACCCTCCCTATGATAATTGCATCACAGCACCCGATCTATGATAATTGTATCCCAGCACCCTCCCTATGATAATTGTACCCCAGCACTCTCCGTGTGATAATTGTATCCCAGCACCCTCCCTATGATAATTGTATCCCAGCACCCTCCCTATGATAATTATATCCCAGCAACCGCTCAATGATAATTGCATCACAGCACCCGATCTATGATAATTGTATCCCAGCACCCTCCCTATGATAATTGTATCACAGCACCATCCCTATGATAATTGTATCACAGCACCCTCCCTATGATAATTGTATCACAGCACCATCCCTATGATAATTGTATCACAGCACTCTTGCTATGATAATTGTATCCCAGCACCCTCCCTATGCTAATTGTATTCCAGCACCCTCCCTATGATAATTGTATCACAGCACCCTCCCTATGATAATTGCATCCCAGCACCCTCCCTATGATAATTGCATCACAGCACCCTCTCTATGATAATTGTATCCCAGCACCCTCATTATGATAATTGTATCCCAACACCCTCCCTATGATAATTGTATCCCAGCACCCTACCTATGATAATTGTATCCCAGCACCCTCCCTATGATAATTGTATCCCAGCACCCTCCCTATGATAATTGTATCCCAGCACCCTCCCTATGCTAATTGTATTCCAGCACCCTCCCTATGATAATTGTATCACAGCACCCTCCCTATGATAATTGCATCACAGCACCCTCTTTATGATAATTGTATCCCAGCACCCTCCCTATGATTAATGTATCCCAGCACCCTACCTATGATAATTGTATCCCAGCACTCTCCCTATGATAATTGTATCCCAGCACCCTCCCTATGATAATTGTATCCCAGCACCCTCTCTATGCTAATTGTATTCCAGCACCCTCCCTATGATAATTGTATCACAGCACCCTCTCTATGATAATTGTTTCCCAGCACCCTCCCTATGATCAATGTATCCCAGCAACCTCCCTATGATAATTGTATCCCAGCAACTTCCCTATGATAATTGTATCCCAGCACCCACCCTATGATAAATGTATCCCAGCAATCTCCCTATGATAATTGTATCCCAGCAAACTCCCTATGATAAATGTATCCCAGCAACCTCACTATGATAATTGTATCTCAGCACCCTCCCTATGATAACTGTATCCCACCACCCTCCCTATGTTAATTGTATCCCAGCAACCTCACTATGATAATTGTATCCCAGCACCATCCCTATGATAAATGTATCCCAGCACCCTCCCTATGATAATTGTATCTCAGCACCCTCCCTATGATAATTGTATCCCAGCACCCTCCCTATGATAAATGTATTCCAGCACCCTCCCTATGATAATTGTATCCTAGCACCCTTCCTATGATAATTGTATCCCAGCACCCTCCCTATGATAATTGTATCCCAGCACCCTCCCTATGATAATTGTATCCCAACACCCTCCCTATGATAATTGTATCCCAGCACCCTCCCTATGATAAATGTATCCCAGCACCCTCCCTATGATAATTGCATCACAGCACCCGATCTATGATAATTGTATCCCAGCACCCTCCCTATGATAAATGTATCCCAGCACCCTTCCTATGATAATTGTATCCCAGCACCCTCCCTATGATAATTGTATCTCAGTACCCTCCCTATGATAATTGTATCCCAGCACCCTCCCTATGATAAATGTATCCCAGCACCCTCCCTATGATAATTGTATCCCAGCACCCTTGCTATGATAATTGTATCCCAGCACCCTCCCTATGATAATTGTATCCCAGCACCCCCCCTATGATAATTGTATCCCAGCACCCTCCCTATGTTAATTGTATCCCAGCACCCTCCCTATGATAATTGTATCCCAACACCCTCCCTATGATAATTGTATCCCAGCACCCTCCCTATGATAAATGTATCCCAGCACCCTCCCTATGATAATTGCATCACAGCACCCGATCTATGATAATTGTATCCCAGCACCCTCCCTATGATAATTGTACCCCAGCATTCTCCGTGTGATAACTGTATCCCAGCACCCTCCCTATGATAATTGTATCCCAGCACCCTCCCTATGATAATTATGTCCCAGCAGCCGCTCTATGATAATTGCATCACAGCACCCGATCTATGATAATTGTATCCCAGCACCCTCCCTATGTTAATTGTATCCCAGCACCCTCCCTATGATAATTGTATCACAGCACCATCCCTATGATAATTGTATCACAGCACCCTCCCTATGATAATTGTATCACAGCACCATTCCTATGATAATTGTATCACAGCACTCTCCCTATGATAATTGTATCCCAGCACCCTCCCTATGCTAATTGTATTCCAGCACCCTCCCTATGATAATTGTATCCCAGCACCCTCCCTATGATAATTGCATCCCAGCACCCTCCCTATGTTAATTGTATCCCAGCACCCTCCCTATGATAATTGTATCCCAACACCCTCCCTATGATAATTGTATCCCAGCACCCTCCCTATGATAAATGTATCCCAGCACTCTCCCTATGATAATTGCATCACAGCACCCGATCTATGATAATTGTATCCCAGCACCCTCCCTATGATAATTGTACCCCAGCACTCTCCGTGTGATAATTGTATCCCAGCACCCTCCCTATGATAATTGTATCCCAGCACCCTCCCTATGATAATTATATCCCAGCAGCCGCTCTATGATAATTGCATCACAGCACCCGATCTATGATAATTGTATCCCATAACCCTCCCTATGTTAATTGTATCCCAGCACCCTCCCTATGATAATTGTATCACAGCACCATCCCTATGATAATTGTATCACAGCACCCTCCCTATGATAATTGTATCACAGCACCATCCCTATGATAATTGTATCACAGCACTCTCCCTATGATAATTGTATCCCAGCACCCTCCCTATGCTAATTGTATTCCAGCACCCTCCCTATGATAATTGTATCACAGAACCCTCCCTATGATAATTGCATCCCAGCACCCTCCCTATGATAATTGTATCCCAACACCCTCCCTATGATAATTGTATCCCAGCACCCTCCCTATGATAAATGTATCCCAGCACCCTCCCTATGATAATTGCATCACAGCACCCGATCTATGATAATTGTATCCCAGCACCCTCCCTATGATAATTGTACCCCAGCACTCTCCGTGTGATAATTGTATCCCAGCACCCTCCCTATGATAATTGTATACCAGTACCCTCCCTATGATAATTATATCCCAGCAGCCACTCTATGATAATTGCATCACAGCACCCGATCTATGATAATTGTATCCCAGCACCCTCCCTATGTTAATTGTATCCCAGCACCCTCCCTATGATAATTGTATCACAGCACCATCCCTATGATAATTGTATCACAGCACCCTCCCTATGATAATTGTATCACAGCACCATCCCTATGATAAATGTATCACAGCACTCTCCCTATGATAATTGTATCCCAGCACCCTCCCTATGCTAATTGTATTCCAGCACCCTCCCTATGATAATTGTATCACAGCACCCTCCCTATGATAATTGCATCCCAGCACCCTCCCTATGATAATTGCATCACAGCACCCTCTCTATGATAATTGTATCCCAGCACCCTCCTTATGATAATTGTATCCCAACACCCTCCCTATGATAATTGTATCCCAGCACCCTACCTATGATAATTGTATCCCAGCACCCTCCCTATGATAATTGTATCCCAGCACCCTCCCTATGATAATTATATCCCAGCAACCGCTCAATGATAATTGCATCACAGCACCCGATCTATGATAATTGTATCCCAGCACCCTCCCTATGTTAATTGTATCCCAGCACCCTCCCTATGATAATTGTATCACAGCACCATCCCTATGATAATTGTATCACAGCACCCTCCCTATGATAATTGTATCACAGCACCATCCCTATGATAATTGTATCACAGCACTCTAGCTATGATAATTGTATCCCAGCACCCTCCCTATGCTAATTGTATTCCAGCACCCTCCCTATGATAATTGTATCACAGCACCCTCCCTATGATAATTGCATCCCAGCACCCTCCCTATGATAATTGCATCACAGCACCCTCTCTATGATAATTGTATCCCAGCACCCTCATTATGATAATTGTATCCCAACACCCTCCCTATGATAATTGTATCCCAGCACCATACCTATGATAATTGTATCCCAGCACCCTCCCTATGATAATTGTATCCCAGCACCCTCCCTATGATAATTGTATCCCAGCACCCTCCCTATGCTAATTGTATTCCAGCACCCTCCCTATGATAATTGTATCACAGCACCCTCCCTATGATAATTGCATCACAGCACCCTCTTTATGATAATTGTATCCCAGCACCCTCCCTATGATTAATGTATCCCAGCAACCTCCCTATGATAATTGTATCCCAGCAACTTTCCTATGATAATTGTATCCCAGCACCCTCCCTATGATAAATGTATCCCAGCACCCTACCTATGATAATTGTATCCCAGCACTCTCCCTATGATAATTGTATCCCAGCACCCTCCCTATGATAATTGTATCCCAGCACCCTCTCTATGCTAATTGTATTCCAGCACCCTCCCTATGATAATTGTATCACAGCACCCTCTCTATGATAATTGTTTCCCAGCACCCTCCCTATGATCAATGTATCCCAGCAACCTCCCTATGATAATTGTATCCCAGCAACTTCCCTATGATAATTGTATCCCAGCACCCACCCTATGATAAATGTATCCCAGCAATCTCCCTATGATAATTGTATCCCAGCAAACTCCCTATGATAAATGTATCCCAGCAACCTCACTATGATAATTGTATCCCAGCACCCTCCCTATGATAATTGTATCTCAGCACCCTCCCTATGATAACTGTATCCCACCACCCTCCCTATGTTAATTGTATCCCAGCAACCTCACTATGATAATTGTATCCCAGCACCATCCCTATGATAAATGTATCCCAGCACCCTCCCTATGATAATTGTATCTCAGCACCCTCCCTATGATAATTGTATCCCAGCACCCTCCCTATGATAAATGTATTCCAGCACCCTCCCTATGATAATTGTATCCTAGCACCCTTCCTATGATAATTGTATCCCAGCACCCTCCCTATGATAATTGTATCCCAGCACCCTCCCTATGATAATTGTATCCCAACACCCTCCCTATGATAATTGTATCCCAGCACCCTCCCTATGATAAATGTATCCCAGCACCCTCCCTATGATAATTGCATCACAGCACCCGATCTATGATAATTGTATCCCAGCACCCTCCCTATGATAAATGTATCCCAGCACCCTTCCTATGATAATTGTATCCCAGCACCCTCCCTATGATAATTGTATCTCAGTACCCTCCCTATGATAATTGTATCCCAGCACCCTCCCTATGATAAATGTATCCCAGCACCCTCCCTATGATAATTGTATCCCAGCACCCTTGCTATGATAATTGTATCCCAGCACCCTCCCTATGATAATTGTATCCCAGCACCCTCCCTATGATAATTGTATCCCAGCACCCTCCCTATGTTAATTGTATCCCAGCACCCTCCCTATGATAATTGTATCCCAACACCCTCCCTATGATAATTGTATCCCAGCACCCTCCCTATGATAAATGTATCCCAGCACCCTCCCTATGATAATTGCATCACAGCACCCGATCTATGATAATTGTATCCCAGCACCCTCCCTATGATAATTGTACCCCAGCATTCTCCGTGTGATAACTGTATCCCAGCACCCTCCCTATGATAATTGTATCCCAGCAGCCGCTCTATGATAATTGCATCACAGCACCCGATCTATGATAATTGTATCCCAGCACCCTCCCTATGTTAATTGTATCCCAGCACCCTCCCTATGATAATTGTATCACAGCACCATCCCTATGATAATTGTATCACAGCACCCTCCCTATGATAATTGTATCACAGCACCATTCCTATGATAATTGTATCACAGCACTCTCCCTATGATAATTGTATCCCAGCACCCTCCCTATGCTAATTGTATTCCAGCACCCTCCCTATGATAATTGTATCCCAGCACCCTCCCTATGATAATTGCATCCCAGCACCCTCCCTATGTTAATTGTATCCCAGCACCCTCCCTATGATAATTGTATCCCAACACCCTCCCTATGATAATTGTATCCCAGCACCCTCCCTATGATAAATGTATCCCAGCACTCTCCCTATGATAATTGCATCACAGCACCCGATCTATGATAATTGTATCCCAGCACCCTCCCTATGATAATTGTACCCCAGCACTCTCCGTGTGATAATTGTATCCCAGCACCCTCCCTATGATAATTGTATCCCAGCACCCTCCCTATGATAATTATATCCCAGCAGCCGCTCTATGATAATTGCATCACAGCACCCGATCTATGATAATTGTATCCCAGCACCCTCCCTATGCTAATTGTATTCCAGCACCCTCCCTATGATAATTGTATCACAGCACCCTCCCTATGATAATTGCATCACAGCACCCTCTTTATGATAATTGTATCCCAGCACCCTCCCTATGATTAATGTATCCCAGCAACCTCCCTATGATAATTGTATCCCAGCAACTTTCCTATGATAATTGTATCCCAGCACCCTCCCTATGATAAATGTATCCCAGCACCCTACCTATGATAATTGTATCCCAGCACTCTCCCTATGATAATTGTATCCCAGCACCCTCCCTATGATAATTGTATCCCAGCACCCTCTCTATGCTAATTGTATTCCAGCACCCTCCCTATGATAATTGTATCACAGCACCCTCTCTATGATAATTGTTTCCCAGCACCCTCCCTATGATCAATGTATCCCAGCAACCTCCCTATGATAATTGTATCCCAGCAACTTCCCTATGATAATTGTATCCCAGCACCCACCCTATGATAAATGTATCCCAGCAATCTCCCTATGATAATTGTATCCCAGCAAACTCCCTATGATAAATGTATCCCAGCAACCTCACTATGATAATTGTATCCCAGCACCCTCCCTATGATAATTGTATCTCAGCACCCTCCCTATGATAACTGTATCCCACCACCCTCCCTATGTTAATTGTATCCCAGCAACCTCACTATGATAATTGTATCCCAGCACCATCCCTATGATAAATGTATCCCAGCACCCTCCCTATGATAATTGTATCTCAGCACCCTCCCTATGATAATTGTATCCCAGCACCCTCCCTATGATAAATGTATTCCAGCACCCTCCCTATGATAATTGTATCCTAGCACCCTTCCTATGATAATTGTATCCCAGCACCCTCCCTATGATAATTGTATCCCAGCACCCTCCCTATGATAATTGTATCCCAACACCCTCCCTATGATAATTGTATCCCAGCACCCTCCCTATGATAAATGTATCCCAGCACCCTCCCTATGATAATTGCATCACAGCACCCGATCTATGATAATTGTATCCCAGCACCCTCCCTATGATAAATGTATCCCAGCACCCTTCCTATGATAATTGTATCCCAGCACCCTCCCTATGATAATTGTATCTCAGTACCCTCCCTATGATAATTGTATCCCAGCACCCTCCCTATGATAAATGTATCCCAGCACCCTCCCTATGATAATTGTATCCCAGCACCCTTGCTATGATAATTGTATCCCAGCACCCTCCCTATGATAATTGTATCCCAGCACCCTCCCTATGATAATTGTATCCCAGCACCCTCCCTATGTTAATTGTATCCCAGCACCCTCCCTATGATAATTGTATCCCAACACCCTCCCTATGATAATTGTATCCCAGCACCCTCCCTATGATAAATGTATCCCAGCACCCTCCCTATGATAATTGCATCACAGCACCCGATCTATGATAATTGTATCCCAGCACCCTCCCTATGATAATTGTACCCCAGCATTCTCCGTGTGATAACTGTATCCCAGCACCCTCCCTATGATAATTGTATCCCAGCACCCTCCCTATGATAATTATATCCCAGCAGCCGCTCTATGATAATTGCATCACAGCACCCGATCTATGATAATTGTATCCCAGCACCCTCCCTATGTTAATTGTATCCCAGCACCCTCCCTATGATAATTGTATCACAGCACCATCCCTATGATAATTGTATCACAGCACCCTCCCTATGATAATTGTATCACAGCACCATTCCTATGATAATTGTATCACAGCACTCTCCCTATGATAATTGTATCCCAGCACCCTCCCTATGCTAATTGTATTCCAGCACCCTCCCTATGATAATTGTATCCCAGCACCCTCCCTATGATAATTGCATCCCAGCACCCTCCCTATGTTAATTGTATCCCAGCACCCTCCCTATGATAATTGTATCCCAACACCCTCCCTATGATAATTGTATCCCAGCACCCTCCCTATGATAAATGTATCCCAGCACTCTCCCTATGATAATTGCATCACAGCACCCGATCTATGATAATTGTATCCCAGCACCCTCCCTATGATAATTGTACCCCAGCACTCTCCGTGTGATAATTGTATCCCAGCACCCTCCCTATGATAATTGTATCCCAGCACCCTCCCTATGATAATTATATCCCAGCAGCCGCTCTATGATAATTGCATCACAGCACCCGATCTATGATAATTGTATCCCATAACCCTCCCTATGTTAATTGTATCCCAGCACCCTCCCTATGATAATTGTATCACAGCACCATCCCTATGATAATTGTATCACAGCACCCTCCCTATGATAATTGTATCACAGCACCATCCCTATGATAATTGTATCACAGCACTCTCCCTATGATAATTGTATCCCAGCACCCTCCCTATGCTAATTGTATTCCAGCACCCTCCCTATGATAATTGTATCACAGAACCCTCCCTATGATAATTGCATCCCAGCATCCTCCCTATGATAATTGTATCCCAACACCCTCCCTATGATAATTGTATCCCAGCACCCTCCCTATGATAAATGTATCCCAGCACCCTACCTATGATAATTGCATCACAGCACCCGATCTATGATAATTGTATCCCAGCACCCTCCCTATGATAATTGTACCCCAGCACTCTCCGTGTGATAATTGTATCCCAGCACCCTCCCTATGATAATTGTATACCAGTACCCTCCCTATGATAATTATATCCCAGCAGCCACTCTATGATAATTGCATCACAGCACCCGATCTATGATAATTGTATCCCAGCACCCTCCCTATGTTAATTGTATCCCAGCACCCTCCCTATGATAATTGTATCACAGCACCATCCCTATGATAATTGTATCACAGCACCCTCCCTATGATAATTGTATCACAGCACCATCCCTATGATAAATGTATCACAGCACTCTCCCTATGATAATTGTATCCCAGCACCCTCCCTATGCTAATTGTATTCCAGCACCCTCCCTATGATAATTGTATCCCAGCACCCTCCCTATGATAATTGTATCCCAGCACCCTCCCTATGTTAAATGTATCCCAGCACCCTCCCTATGATAATTGTATCCCAACACCCTCCCTATGATAATTGTATCCCAGCACCCTCCCTATGATAAATGTATCCCAGCACCCTCCCTATGATAATTGCATCACAGCACCCGATCTATGATAATTGTATCCCAGCACCCTCCCTATGATAATTGTACCCCAGCACTCTCCGTGTGATAATTGTATCCCAGCACCCTCCCTATGATAATTGTATCCCAGCACCCTCCCTATGATAATTATATCCCAGCAGCCGCTCTATGATAATTGTATCACAGCACCATCCCTATGATAATTGTATCACAGCACCCTCCCTATGATAATTGTATCACAGCACCATCCCTATGATAATTGTATCACAGCACTCTCCCTATGATAATTGTATCCCAGCACCCTCCCTATGCTAATTGTATTCCAGCACCCTCCCTATGATAATTGTATCACAGCACCCTCCCTATGATAATTGCATCCCAGCACCCTCCCTATGATAATTGTATCCCCACACCCTCCCTATGATAATTGTATCCCAGCACCCTCCCTATGATAAATGTATCCCAGCACCCTCCCTATGATTATTGCATCACAGCACCCGGTCTATGATAATTGTATCCCAGCACCCTCCCTATGATAATTGTACCCCAGCACTCTCCGTGTGATAATTGTATCCCAGCACCCTCCCTATGATAATTGTATCCCAGCACCCTCCCTATGATAATTATATCCCAGCAACCGCTCAATGATAATTGCATCACAGCACCCGATCTATGATAATTGTATCCCAGCACCCTCCCTATGATAATTGTATCACAGCACCATCCCTATGATAATTGTATCACAGCACCCTCCCTATGATAATTGTATCACAGCACCATCCCTATGATAATTGTATCACAGCACTCTAGCTATGATAATTGTATCCCAGCACCCTCCCTATGCTAATTGTATTCCAGCACCCTCCCTATGATAATTGTATCACAGCACCCTCCCTATGATAATTGCATCCCAGCACCCTCCCTATGATAATTGCATCACAGCACCCTCTCTATGATAATTGTATCCCAGCACCCTCATTATGATAATTGTATCCCAACACCCTCCCTATGATAATTGTATCCCAGCACCCTACCTATGATAATTGTATCCCAGCACCCTCCCTATGATAATTGTATCCCAGCACCCTCCCTATGATAATTGTATCCCAGCACCCTCCCTATGCTAATTGTATTCCAGCACCCTCCCTATGATAATTGTATCACAGCACCCTCCCTATGATAATTGCATCACAGCACCCTCTTTATGATAATTGTATCCCAGCACCCTCCCTATGATTAATGTATCCCAGCACCCTACCTATGATAATTGTATCCCAGCACTCTCCCTATGATAATTGTATCCCAGCACCCTCCCTATGATAATTGTATCCCAGCACCCTCTCTATGCTAATTGTATTCCAGCACCCTCCCTATGATAATTGTATCACAGCACCCTCTCTATGATAATTGTTTCCCAGCACCCTCCCTATGATCAATGTATCCCAGCAACCTCCCTATGATAATTGTATCCCAGCAACTTCCCTATGATAATTGTATCCCAGCACCCACCCTATGATAAATGTATCCCAGCAATCTCCCTATGATAATTGTATCCCAGCAAACTCCCTATGATAAATGTATCCCAGCAACCTCACTATGATAATTGTATCTCAGCACCCTCCCTATGATAACTGTATCCCACCACCCTCCCTATGTTAATTGTATCCCAGCAACCTCACTATGATAATTGTATCCCAGCACCATCCCTATGATAAATGTATCCCAGCACCCTCCCTATGATAATTGTATCTCAGCACCCTCCCTATGATAATTGTATCCCAGCACCCTCCCTATGATAAATGTATTCCAGCACCCTCCCTATGATAATTGTATCCTAGCACCCTTCCTATGATAATTGTATCCCAGCACCCTCCCTATGATAATTGTATCCCAGCACCCTCCCTATGATAATTGTATCCCAACACCCTCCCTATGATAATTGTATCCCAGCACCCTCCCTATGATAAATGTATCCCAGCACCCTCCCTATGATAATTGCATCACAGCACCCGATCTATGATAATTGTATCCCAGCACCCTCCCTATGATAAATGTATCCCAGCACCCTTCCTATGATAATTGTATCCCAGCACCCTCCCTATGATAATTGTATCTCAGTACCCTCCCTATGATAATTGTATCCCAGCACCCTCCCTATGATAAATGTATCCCAGCACCCTCCCTATGATAATTGTATCCCAGCACCCTTGCTATGATAATTGTATCCCAGCACCCTCCCTATGATAATTGTATCCCAGCACCCCCCCTATGATAATTGTATCCCAGCACCCTCCCTATGTTAATTGTATCCCAGCACCCTCCCTATGATAATTGTATCCCAACACCCTCCCTATGATAATTGTATCCCAGCACCCTCCCTATGATAAATGTATCCCAGCACCCTCCCTATGATAATTGCATCACAGCACCCGATCTATGATAATTGTATCCCAGCACCCTCCCTATGATAATTGTACCCCAGCATTCTCCGTGTGATAACTGTATCCCAGCACCCTCCCTATGATAATTGTATCCCAGCACCCTCCCTATGATAATTATATCCCAGCAGCCGCTCTATGATAATTGCATCACAGCACCCGATCTATGATAATTGTATCCCAGCACCCTCCCTATGTTAATTGTATCCCAGCACCCTCCCTATGATAATTGTATCACAGCACCATCCCTATGATAATTGTATCACAGCACCCTCCCTATGATAATTGTATCACAGCACCATTCCTATGATAATTGTATCACAGCACTCTCCCTATGATAATTGTATCCCAGCACCCTCCCTATGCTAATTGTATTCCAGCACCCTCCCTATGATAATTGTATCCCAGCACCCTCCCTATGATAATTGCATCCCAGCACCCTCCCTATGTTAATTGTATCCCAGCACCCTCCCTATGATAATTGTATCCCAACACCCTCCCTATGATAATTGTATCCCAGCACCCTCCCTATGATAAATGTATCCCAGCACTCTCCCTATGATAATTGCATCACAGCACCCGATCTATGATAATTGTATCCCAGCACCCTCCCTATGATAATTGTACCCCAGCACTCTCCGTGTGATAATTGTATCCCAGCACCCTCCCTATGATAATTGTATCCCAGCACCCTCCCTATGATAATTATATCCCAGCAGCCGCTCTATGATAATTGCATCACAGCACCCGATCTATGATAATTGTATCCCATAACCCTCCCTATGTTAATTGTATCCCAGCACCCTCCCTATGATAATTGTATCACAGCACCATCCCTATGATAATTGTATCACAGCACCCTCCCTATGATAATTGTATCACAGCACCATCCCTATGATAATTGTATCACAGCACTCTCCCTATTATAATTGTATCCCAGCACCCTCCCTATGCTAATTGTATTCCAGCACCCTCCCTATGATAATTGTATCACAGAACCCTCCCTATGATAATTGCATCCCAGCACCCTCCCTATGATAATTGTATCCCAACACCCTCCCTATGATAATTGTATCCCAGCACCCTCCCTATGATAAATGTATCCCAGCACCCTCCCTATGATAATTGCATCACAGCACCCGATCTATGATAATTGTATCCCAGCACCCTCCCTATGATAATTGTACCCCAGCACTCTCCGTGTGATAATTGTATCCCAGCACCCTCCCTATGATAATTGTATACCAGTACCCTCCCTATGATAATTATATCCCAGCAGCCACTCTATGATAATTGCATCACAGCACCCGATCTATGATAATTGTATCCCAGCACCCTCCCTATGTTAATTGTATCCCAGCACCCTCCCTATGATAATTGTATCACAGCACCATCCCTATGATAATTGTATCACAGCACCCTCCCTATGATAATTGTATCACAGCACCATCCCTATGATAAATGTATCACAGCACTCTCCCTATGATAATTGTATCCCAGCACCCTCCCTATGCTAATTGTATTCCAGCACCCTCCCTATGATAATTGTATCACAGCACCCTCCCTATGATAATTGCATCCCAGCACCCTCCCTATGATAATTGCATCACAGCACCCTCTCTATGATAATTGTATCCCAGCACCCTCCTTATGATAATTGTATCCCAACACCCTCCCTATGATAATTGTATCCCAGCACCCTACCTATGATAATTGTATCCCAGCACCCTCCCTATGATAATTGTATCCCAGCACCCTCCCTATGATAATTATATCCCAGCAACCGCTCAATGATAATTGCATCACAGCACCCGATCTATGATAATTGTATCCCAGCACCCTCCCTATGTTAATTGTATCCCAGCACCCTCCCTATGATAATTGTATCACAGCACCATCCCTATGATAATTGTATCACAGCACCCTCCCTATGATAATTGTATCACAGCACCATCCCTATGATAATTGTATCACAGCACTCTAGCTATGATAATTGTATCCCAGCACCCTCCCTATGCTAATTGTATTCCAGCACCCTCCCTATGATAATTGTATCACAGCACCCTCCCTATGATAATTGCATCCCAGCACCCTCCCTATGATAATTGCATCACAGCACCCTCTCTATGATAATTGTATCCCAGCACCCTCATTATGATAATTGTATCCCAACACCCTCCCTATGATAATTGTATCCCAGCACCCTACCTATGATAATTGTATCCCAGCACCCTCCCTATGATAATTGTATCCCAGCACCCTCCCTATGATAATTGTATCCCAGCACCCTCCCTATGCTAATTGTATTCCAGCACCCTCCCTATGATAATTGTATCACAGCACCCTCCCTATGATAATTGCATCACAGCACCCTCTTTATGATAATTGTATCCCAGCACCCTCCCTATGATTAATGTATCCCAGCAACCTCCCTATGATAATTGTATCCCAGCAACTTTCCTATGATAATTGTATCCCAGCACCCTCCCTATGATAAATGTATCCCAGCACCCTACCTATGATAATTGTATCCCAGCACTCTCCCTATGATAATTGTATCCCAGCACCCTCCCTATGGTAATTGTATCCCAGCACCCTCTCTATGCTAATTGTATTCCAGCACCCTCCCTATGATAATTGTATCACAGCACCCTCTCTATGATAATTGTTTCCCAGCACCCTCCCTATGATCAATGTATCCCAGCAACCTCCCTATGATAATTGTATCCCAGCAACTTCCCTATGATAATTGTATCCCAGCACCCACCCTATGATAAATGTATCCCAGCAATCTCCCTATGATAATTGTATCCCAGCAAACTCCCTATGATAAATGTATCCCAGCAACCTCACTATGATAATTGTATCCCAGCACCCTCCCTATGATAATTGTATCTCAGCACCCTCCCTATGATAACTGTATCCCACCACCCTCCCTATGTTAATTGTATCCCAGCAACCTCACTATGATAATTGTATCCCAGCACCATTCCTATGATAAATGTATCCCAGCACCCTCCCTATGATAATTGTATCTCAGCACCCTCCCTATGATAATTGTATCCCAGCACCCTCCCTATGATAAATGTATTCCAGCACCCTCCCTATGATAATTGTATCCTAGCACCCTTCCTATGATAATTGTATCCCAGCACCCTCCCTATGATAATTGTATCCCAGCACCCTCCCTATGATAATTGTATCCCAACACCCTCCCTATGATAATTGTATCCCAGCACCCTCCCTATGATAAATGTATCCCAGCACCCTCCCTATGATAATTGCATCACAGCACCCGATCTATGATAATTGTATCCCAGCACCCTCCCTATGATAAATGTATCCCAGCACCCTTCCTATGATAATTGTATCCCAGCACCCTCCCTATGATAATTGTATCTCAGTACCCTCCCTATGATAATTGTATCCCAGCACCCTCCCTATGATAAATGTATCCCAGCACCCTCCCTATGATAATTGTATCCCAGCACCCTTGCTATGATAATTGTATCCCAGCACCCTCCCTATGATAATTGTATCCCAGCACCCTCCCTATGATAATTGTATCCCAGCACCCTCCCTATGTTAATTGTATCCCAGCACCCTCCCTATGATAATTGTATCCCAACACCCTCCCTATGATAATTGTATCCCAGCACCCTCCCTATGATAAATGTATCCCAGCACCCTCCCTATGATAATTGCATCACAGCACCCGATCTATGATAATTGTATCCCAGCACCCTCCCTATGATAATTGTACCCCAGCATTCTCCGTGTGATAACTGTATCCCAGCACCCTCCCTATGATAATTGTATCCCAGCACCCTCCCTATGATAATTATATCCCAGCAGCCGCTCTATGATAATTGCATCACAGCACCCGATCTATGATAATTGTATCCCAGCACCCTCCCTATGTTAATTGTATCCCAGCACCCTCCCTATGATAATTGTATCACAGCACCATCCCTATGATAATTGTATCACAGCACCCTCCCTATGATAATTGTATCACAGCACCATTCCTATGATAATTGTATCACAGCACTCTCCCTATGATAATTGTATCCCAGCACCCTCCCTATGCTAATTGTATTCCAGCACCCTCCCTATGATAATTGTATCCCAGCACCCTCCCTATGATAATTGCATCCCAGCACCCTCCCTATGTTAATTGTATCCCAGCACCCTCCCTATGATAATTGTATCCCAACACCCTCCCTATGATAATTGTATCCCAGCACCCTCCCTATGATAAATGTATCCCAGCACTCTCCCTATGATAATTGCATCACAGCACCCGATCTATGATAATTGTATCCCAGCACCCTCCCTATGATAATTGTACCCCAGCACTCTCCGTGTGATAATTGTATCCCAGCACCCTCCCTATGATAATTGTATCCCAGCACCCTCCCTATGATAATTATATCCCAGCAGCCGCTCTATGATAATTGCATCACAGCACCCGATCTATGATAATTGTATCCCATAACCCTCCCTATGTTAATTGTATCCCAGCACCCTCCCTATGATAATTGTATCACAGCACCATCCCTATGATAATTGTATCACAGCACCCTCCCTATGATAATTGTATCACAGCACCATCCCTATGATAATTGTATCACAGCACTCTCCCTATGATAATTGTATCCCAGCACCCTCCCTATGCTAATTGTATTCCAGCACCCTCCCTATGATAATTGTATCACAGAACCCTCCCTATGATAATTGCATCCCAGCATCCTCCCTATGATAATTGTATCCCAACACCCTCCCTATGATAATTGTATCCCAGCACCCTCCCTATGATAAATGTATCCCAGCACCCTACCTATGATAATTGCATCACAGCACCCGATCTATGATAATTGTATCCCAGCACCCTCCCTATGATAATTGTACCCCAGCACTCTCCGTGTGATAATTGTATCCCAGCACCCTCCCTATGATAATTGTATACCAGTACCCTCCCTATGATAATTATATCCCAGCAGCCACTCTATGATAATTGCATCACAGCACCCGATCTATGATAATTGTATCCCAGCACCCTCCCTATGTTAATTGTATCCCAGCACCCTCCCTATGATAATTGTATCACAGCACCATCCCTATGATAATTCTATCACAGCACCCTCCCTATGATAATTGTATCACAGCACCATCCCTATGATAAATGTATCACAGCACTCTCCCTATGATAATTGTATCCCAGCACCCTCCCTATGCTAATTGTATTCCAGCACCCTCCCTATGATAATTGTATCACAGCACCCTCCCTATGATAATTGCATCCCAGCACCCTCCCTATGATAATTGCATCACAGCACCCTCTCTATGATAATTGTATCCCAGCACCCTCCTTATGATAATTGTATCCCAACACCCTCCCTATGATAATTGTATCCCAGCACCCTACCTATGATAATTGTATCCCAGCACCCTCCCTATGATAATTGTATCCCAGCACCCTCCCTATCATAATTGTATCCCAGCACCCTCCCTATGCTAATTGTATTCCAACGCCCTCCCTATGATAATTGTATTTACAGCACCCTCCCTATGATAATTGCATCACAGCACCCTCTCTATGATAATTGTATCCCAGCACCCTCCCTATGATTAATGTATCCCAGCAACCTCCCTATGATAATTGTTTCCCAGCAACTTCCCTATGATAATTGTATCCCAGCACCCTCCCTATGACAAATGTATCCCAGCACCCTACCTATAATAATTGTATCCCAGCACCCTCCCTATGATAATTGTATCCCAGCACCCTCCCTATGATAATTGTATCCAAGCACCCTCCCTATGCTAATTGTATCTCAGCACCCTCCCTATGATAACTGTATCCCACCACCCTCCCTATGTTAATTGTATCCCAGCAACCTCACTATGATAATTGTATCCCAGCACCATCCCTATGATAAATGTATCCCAGCACCCTCCCTATGATAATTGTATCTCAGCACCCTCCCTATGATAATTGTATCCCAGCACCCTCCCTATGATAAATGTATTCCAGCACCCTCCCTATGATAATTGTATCCTAGCACCCTTCCTATGATAATTGTATCCCAGCACCCTCCCTATGATAATTGTATCCCAGCACCCTCCCTATGATAATTGTATCCCAACACCCTCCCTATGATAATTGTATCCCAGCACCCTCCCTATGATAAATGTATCCCAGCACCCTCCCTATGATAATTGCATCACAGCACCCGATCTATGATAATTGTATCCCAGCACCCTCCCTATGATAAATGTATCCCAGCACCCTTCCTATGATAATTGTATCCCAGCACCCTCCCTATGATAATTGTATCTCAGTACCCTCCCTATGATAATTGTATCCCAGCACCCTCCCTATGATAAATGTATCCCAGCACCCTCCCTATGATAATTGTATCCCAGCACCCTTGCTATGATAATTGTATCCCAGCACCCTCCCTATGATAATTGTATCCCAGCACCCTCCCTATGATAATTGTATCCCAGCACCCTCCCTATGTTAATTGTATCCCAGCACCCTCCCTATGATAATTGTATCCCAACACCCTCCCTATGATAATTGTATCCCAGCACCCTCCCTATGATAAATGTATCCCAGCACCCTCCCTATGATAATTGCATCACAGCACCCGATCTATGATAATTGTATCCCAGCACCCTCCCTATGATAATTGTACCCCAGCATTCTCCGTGTGATAACTGTATCCCAGCACCCTCCCTATGATAATTGTATCCCAGCACCCTCCCTATGATAATTATATCCCAGCAGCCGCTCTATGATAATTGCATCACAGCACCCGATCTATGATAATTGTATCCCAGCACCCTCCCTATGTTAATTGTATCCCAGCACCCTCCCTATGATAATTGTATCACAGCACCATCCCTATGATAATTGTATCACAGCACCCTCCCTATGATAATTGTATCACAGCACCATTCCTATGATAATTGTATCACAGCACTCTCCCTATGATAATTGTATCCCAGCACCCTCCCTATGCTAATTGTATTCCAGCACCCTCCCTATGATAATTGTATCCCAGCACCCTCCCTATGATAATTGCATCCCAGCACCCTCCCTATGTTAATTGTATCCCAGCACCCTCCCTATGATAATTGTATCCCAACACCCTCCCTATGATAATTGTATCCCAGCACCCTCCCTATGATAAATGTATCCCAGCACTCTCCCTATGATAATTGCATCACAGCACCCGATCTATGATAATTGTATCCCAGCACCCTCCCTATGATAATTGTACCCCAGCACTCTCCGTGTGATAATTGTATCCCAGCACCCTCCCTATGATAATTGTATCCCAGCACCCTCCCTATGATAATTATATCCCAGCAGCCGCTCTATGATAATTGCATCACAGCACCCGATCTATGATAATTGTATCCCATAACCCTCCCTATGTTAATTGTATCCCAGCACCCTCCCTATGATAATTGTATCACAGCACCATCCCTATGATAATTGTATCACAGCACCCTCCCTATGATAATTGTATCACAGCACCATCCCTATGATAATTGTATCACAGCACTCTCCCTATGATAATTGTATCCCAGCACCCTCCCTATGCTAATTGTATTCCAGCACCCTCCCTATGATAATTGTATCACAGAACCCTCCCTATGATAATTGCATCCCAGCATCCTCCCTATGATAATTGTATCCCAACACCCTCCCTATGATAATTGTATCCCAGCACCCTCCCTATGATAAATGTATCCCAGCACCCTACCTATGAAAATTGCATCACAGCACCCGATCTATGATAATTGTATCCCAGCACCCTCCCTATGATAATTGTACCCCAGCACTCTCCGTGTGATAATTGTTTCCCAGCACCCTCCCTATGATAATTGTATACCAGTACCCTCCCTATGATAATTATATCCCAGCAGCCACTCTATGATAATTGCATCACAGCACCCGATCTATGATAATTGTATCCCAGCACCCTCCCTATGTTAATTGTATCCCAGCACCCTCCCTATGATAATTGTATCACAGCACCATCCCTATGATAATTGTATCACAGCACCCTCCCTATGATAATTGTATCACAGCACCATCCCTATGATAAATGTATCACAGCACTCTCCCTATGATAATTGTATCCCAGCACCCTCCCTATGCTAATTGTATTCCAGCACCCTCCCTATGATTATTGTATCACAGCACCCTCCCTATGATAATTGCATCCCAGCACCCTCCCTATGATAATTGCATCACAGCACCCTCTCTATGATAATTGTATCCCAGCACCCTCCTTATGATAATTGTATCCCAACACCCTCCCTATGATAATTGTATCCCAGCACCCTACCTATGATAATTGTATCCCAGCACCCTCCCTATGATAATTGTATCCCAGCACCCTCCCTATCATAATTGTATCCCAGCACCCTCCCTATGCTAATTGTATTCCAACGCCCTCCCTATGATAATTGTATTTACAGCACCCTCCCTATGATAATTGCATCACAGCACCCTCTCTATGATAATTGTATCCCAGCACCCTCCCTATGATTAATGTATCCCAGCAACCTCCCTATGATAATTGTATCCCAGCAACTTCCCTATGATAATTGTATCCCAGCACCCTCCCTATGATAAATGTATCCCAGCACCCTACCTATAATAATTGTATCCCAGCACCCTCCCTATGATAATTGTATCCCAGCACCCTCCCTATGATAATTGTATCCCAGCACCCTCCCTATGCTAATTGTATTCCAGCACCCTCCCTATGATAATTGTATCACAGCACCCTCTCTATGATAATTGTATCCCAGCACCCTCCCTATGATTAATGTATCCCAGCAACCTCCCTATGATAATTGTATCCCAGCACCTTCCCTATGATAATTGTATCCCAGGACCCTACCTATGATAAATGTAACCCAGCAATCTCCCTATGATAATTGTATCCCAGCAACCTCCCTATGATAAACGTATCCAGCAACCTCACTATGATAATTGTATCCCAGCACCCTCCCTATGATAATTGTATCTCAGCACCCTCTCTATGATAACTGTATCCCACCACCCTCCCTATGTTTATTGTATCCCAGCAACCTCACTATGATAATTGTATCCCAGCACCATCCCTATGATAAATGTATCCCAGCACCCTCCCTATGATAATTGTATCCCAGCACCCTCCCTATGATAATTGTATCTCCGCACCCTCCCTATGATAATTGTATCCCAGCACCCTCCCTATGATAAATGTATTCCAGCACCCTCCCTATGATAATTGTATCCTTGCACCCTTCCTATGATAATTGTATCCCAGCACCCTCCCTATGATAATTGTATCCCAGCACCCTCCCTATGATAATTGTATCCCAACACCCTCCCTATGATAATTGTATCCCAGCACCCTCCCTATGATAAATGTATCCCAGCACCTTCCCTATGATAATTGCATCACAGCACCCGATCTATGATAATTGTATCCCATCACCCTCCCTATGATAAATGTATCCCAGCACCCTCCCTATGATAATTGTATCCCAGCACCCTCCCTATGATAATTGTATCTCAGTACCCTCCCTATGATAATTGTATCCCAGCACCCTCCCTATGATAAATGTATCCCAGCACCCTCCCTATGATAATTGTATCCCAGCACCCTTGCTATGATAATTGTATCACAGCACCCTCCCTATGATAATTGTATTCCAGCACCCTCCCTATGTTAATTGTATCCCAGCTCCCTCCCTATGATAATTGTATCCCAACACCCTCCCTATGATAATTGTATCCCAACACCCTCCCTATGATAATTGTATCCCAGCACCCTCCCTATGATAAATGTATCCCAGCACCCTCCCTATGATAATTGCATCACAGCACCCGATCTATGATAATTGTATCCCAGCACCCTCCCTATGATAATTGTACCCCAGCATTCTCCGTGTGATAATTGTATCCCAGCACCCTCCCTATGATAATTGTATCCCAGCACCCTCCCTATGATAATTATATCCCAGCAGCCGCTCTATGATAATTGCATCACAGCACCCGATCTATGATAATTGTATCCCAGCACCCTCCCTATGTTAATTGTATCCCAGCACCCTCCCTATGATAATTGTATCACAGCACCATCCCTATGATAATTGTATCACAGCACCCTCCCTATGATAATTGTATCACAGCACCATCCGTATGATAATTGTATCACAGCACTCTCCCTATGATAATTGTATCCCAGCACCCTCCCTATGCTAATTGTATTCCAGCACCCTCCCTATGATAATTGTATCACAGCACCCTCCCTATGATAATTGCATCCCAGCACCCTCCCTATGATAATTGTATCCCAGCACCCTCCCTATGATAATTATATCCCAGCAGCCGCTCTATGATAATTGCATCACAGCACCCGATCTATGATAATTGTATCCCAGCACCCTCCCTATGTTAATTGTATCCCAGCACCCTCCCTATGATAATTGTATCACAGCACCATCCCTATGATAATTGTATCCCAGCACCCTCCCTATGATAATTGTATCTCAGCACCATCCCTATGATAATTGTATAACAGCACCCTCCCTATGATAATTGTATCCCAGCACTCTCCCTATGCTAATTGTATTCCAGCACCCTCCCTATGATAATTGTATCACAGCACCCTCCCTATGATAATTGCATCACAGCACCCTCTCTATGATAATTGTATCCCAGCACCCTCCCTATCATAAATGTATCCCAGCAACCTCCCTATGATAATTGTATCCCAGCAACTTCCCTATGATAATTGTATTCCAGCACCCTCCCTATGATAAATGTATCCCAGCAACCTCCCTATGATAATTGTATCCCAGCAACCTCCCTATGATAAATGTATCCCAGCAACCTCAATATGATAATTGTATCCCAGCACCCTCCCTATGATAATTGTATCTCAGCCCCCTCCCTATGATAACTGTATCCCAGCACCCTCCCTATATTAATTGTATCCCAGCAACCTCACTATGATAATTGTATCTCAGCACCCTCCCTATGATAATTGTATCCCAGCACCCTCCCTATGTTAATTGTATCCCAGCACCCTCCCTATGTTAATTGTATCCCAACACCCACCCTATGATAATTGTATCCCAGCATCCTCCTTATGATAATTGTATCCCAGCAACCTCACTATGAAAATTGTATCCCAGCACCCTCCCTATGATAATTGCATCACAACACCCGATCTATGATAATAGTATCCCAGCACCCACCCAATGATAATTGCATCACAGCACCCGATCTATGATAATTGTATCCCAGCACCCTCTCTATGATAATTGTATCTCAGCACCCTCCCTATGATAATTGTATCCCAGCACCCTCCCTATGTTAATTGTATCCCAGCACCCTCCCTATGTTAATTGTATCCCAACACCCTCCCTATGATAATTGTATCCCAGCACCCTCCTTATGATAATTGTATCCCAGCAACCTCACTATGAAAATTGTATCCCAGCACCCTCCCTATGATAATTGCATCACAGCACCCGATCTATGATAATAGTATCCCAGCACCCACCCTATGATAATTGCATCACAGCACCCGATCTATGATAATTGTATCCCAGCACCCTCCCTATGATAATTGTACCCCAGCACTCTCCCTGTGATAATTGTATCCCAGCACCCTCCCTATGATAATTGTATCACAGCACCATCCCTATGATAATTGTATCACAGCACCCTCCGTATGATAATTGTATCCCAGCACCCTCCCTATGCTAATTGTATTCCAGCACCCTCCCTATGATAATTGTATCCCAGCACCCTCCCTATGATAATTGCATCACAGCACCCTCCCTATGATAATTGTATCCCAGCACCCTCCCTATGATAAATGTATCCCAGCAACCTCCCTATGATAATTGTATCCCAACAACTTCCCTATGATAATTGTATCCCAGCACCCTCCCTATGATAAATGTATCCCAAAAACCTCCCTATGATAATTGTATCCCAGCAACCTCCCTATGATAAATGTATCCCAGCAACCTCACTGATAATTGTATCCCGGCACCCTCCGTATATTAATTGTATCTCAGGACCCTCCCTATGATAACTGTATCCCAGCACCCTCCCTATGTTAATTGTATCCCAGCAACCTCACTATGATAATTGTATCCCAGCACCATCCCTATTATAAATGTATCCCAGCACCCTCCCTATGATAATTGTATCCCAGCACCCTCCCTATGATAAATGTATTCCAGCACTCTCCCTATGATAATTGTATCCCAGCACCCTCCCTATGATAAATGTATTCCAGCACCCTCCCTATGATAATTGTATCCCAGCACCCTTCCTATGATAATTGTATCCCAGCACCCTCCCTATGATAATTGTATCCCAGCACCCTCCCTATGTTAATTGTATCCCAGCACCCTCCCTATGTTAATTGTATCCCAACACCCTCCCTATGATAATTGTATCCCAGCACCCTCCCTATGATAATTGTATCCCAGCAACCTGACTATGATAATTGTATTCCAGCACCCTCCCTATGATAATTGCATCACAGCACCCGATCTATGATAATTGTATCCCAGCACCCTCTCTATGATAATTGTACCCCAGCACTCTCCCTGTGATAATTGTATCCCAGCACCCTCCCTATGATAATTATATCCCAGCAGTCGCTCTATGATAATTGCATCACAGCACCCGATCTATGATAATTATATCCCAGCACCCGCCCTATGTTAATTGTATCCCAGCACCCTCCCTATGATAATTGTATCACAGCACCATCCCTATGATAATTGTATCACAGCATCCTCCCTATGCTAATTGTATTCCAGCACCCTCCCTATGATAATTGTATCACAGCACCCTCCCTATGATAATTGCATCACAGCACACTCTCTATGATAATTGTATCCCAGCACCCTCCATATGATAATTGTATCCCAACACCCTCCCTATGATAATTGTATCCCACCACCCTCCCTATGATAATTATATCCCAGCAGCCGCTCTATGATAATTGCATCACAGCACCCGATCTATGATAATTTTATCCCAGCACCCTCCCTATGTTAATTGTATCCCAGCACCATCCCTATGATAATTGTATCCCAGCAACCTCCCTATGATAATTGTATCCCAGCAACTTCCCTATGATAATTGTATTCCAGCACCCTCCCTATGATAAATGTATCCCAGCAACCTCCCTATGATAATTGTATCCCAGCAACCTCCCTATGATAAATGTATCCCAGCAACCTCAATATGATAATTGTATCCCAGCACCCTCCCTATGATAATTGTATCTCAGCCCCCTCCCTATGATAACTGTATCCCAGCACCCTCCCTATATTAATTGTATCCCAGCAACCTCACTATGATAATTGTATCTCAGCACCCTCCCTATGATAATTGTATCCCAGCACCCTCCCTATGTTAATTGTATCCCAGCACCCTCCCTATGTTAATTGTATCCCAACACCCACCCTATGATAATTGTATCCCAGCATCCTCCTTATGATAATTGTATCCCAGCAACCTCACTATGAAAATTGTATCCCAGCACCCTCCCTATGATAATTGCATCACAACACCCGATCTATGATAATAGTATCCCAGCACCCACCCAATGATAATTGCATCACAGCACCCGATCTATGATAATTGTATCCCAGCACCCTCTCTATGATAATTGTATCTCAGCACCCTCCCTATGATAATTGTATCCCAGCACCCTCCCTATGTTAATTGTATCCCAGCACCCTCCCTATGTTAATTGTATCCCAACACCCTCCCTATGATAATTGTATCCCAGCACCCTCCTTATGATAATTGTATCCCAGCAACCTCACTATGAAAATTGTATCCCAGCACCCTCCCTATGATAATTGCATCACAGCACCCGATCTATGATAATAGTATCCCAGCACCCACCCTATGATAATTGCATCACAGCACCCGATCTATGATAATTGTATCCCAGCACCCTCCCTATGATAATTGTACCCCAGCACTCTCCCTGTGATAATTGTATCCCAGCACCCTCCCTATGATAATTGTATCACAGCACCATCCCTATGATAATTGTATCACAGCACCCTCCGTATGATAATTGTATCCCAGCACCCTCCCTATGCTAATTGTATTCCAGCACCCTCCCTATGATAATTGTATCCCAGCACCCTCCCTATGATAATTGCATCACAGCACCCTCCCTATGATAATTGTATCCCAGCACCCTCCCTATGATAAATGTATCCCAGCAACCTCCCTATGATAATTGTATCCCAACAACTTCCCTATGATAATTGTATCCCAGCACCCTCCCTATGATAAATGTATCCCAAAAACCTCCCTATGATAATTGTATCCCAGCAACCTCCCTATGATAAATGTATCCCAGCAACCTCACTGATAATTGTATCCCGGCACCCTCCGTATATTAATTGTATCTCAGGACCCTCCCTATGATAACTGTATCCCAGCACCCTCCCTATGTTAATTGTATCCCAGCAACCTCACTATGATAATTGTATCCCAGCACCATCCCTATTATAAATGTATCCCAGCACCCTCCCTATGATAATTGTATCCCAGCACCCTCCCTATGATAAATGTATTCCAGCACTCTCCCTATGATAATTGTATCCCAGCACCCTCCCTATGATAAATGTATTCCAGCACCCTCCCTATGATAATTGTATCCCAGCACCCTTCCTATGATAATTGTATCCCAGCACCCTCCCTATGATAATTGTATCCCAGCACCCTCCCTATGTTAATTGTATCCCAGCACCCTCCCTATGTTAATTGTATCCCAACACCCTCCCTATGATAATTGTATCCCAGCACCCTCCCTATGATAATTGTATCCCAGCAACCTGACTATGATAATTGTATTCCAGCACCCTCCCTATGATAATTGCATCACAGCACCCGATCTATGATAATTGTATCCCAGCACCCTCTCTATGATAATTGTACCCCAGCACTCTCCCTGTGATAATTGTATCCCAGCACCCTCCCTATGATAATTATATCCCAGCAGTCGCTCTATGATAATTGCATCACAGCACCCGATCTATGATAATTATATCCCAGCACCCGCCCTATGTTAATTGTATCCCAGCACCCTCCCTATGATAATTGTATCACAGCACCATCCCTATGATAATTGTATCACAGCATCCTCCCTATGCTAATTGTATTCCAGCACCCTCCCTATGATAATTGTATCACAGCACCCTCCCTATGATAATTGCATCACAGCACACTCTCTATGATAATTGTATCCCAGCACCCTCCATATGATAATTGTATCCCAACACCCTCCCTATGATAATTGTATCCCACCACCCTCCCTATGATAATTATATCCCAGCAGCCGCTCTATGATAATTGCATCACAGCACCCGATCTATGATAATTTTATCCCAGCACCCTCCCTATGTTAATTGTATCCCAGCACCATCCCTATGATAATTGTATCATAGCACCCTCCCTATGATAATTGTATCCCAGCACCCTCCTTATGCTAATTGTATTCCAGCACCCTCCCTATGATAATTGCATCACAGCACCCTCTCTATAATAATTGCATCCCAGCACTCTCCCTATGATAATTGTATCCCAGCACCCTCCCTATGATAATTGCATCCCAGCACCCCCCTATAATAATTGCATCCCAGCACCCCCTATGATAATTGCTTCCCAGCACCCCCCCTATGACAATTGCATCTCAGCACCTTCCCTATAATAATTGTATCTCCAACGACAATACATATTTTAGACTATAAATATATGATAATAGATTATTTTGTAAATATATACGTTGGACCTTTACACGATAAAGCATGCTACGTTCGGTCAAATACACAATCAAAACTAGTTTTGCAAGATTAATATATTTTGTCTTATTATGAAATACTAACCACCTGATTCTTTCATGAAGTGTCCATTGTAACACTCATCTCCTCTGTTGCACAAACAAGGATCTCCATAGTAACATTTGGTAGTATCACATTTACAACCCGATAAACTGTCACAAAAGGCATCTGTTTGTATTCTACTGTAGGTAAGATCTAAATAAAATAAAATGAGAAAACAAAACTACGAACTTAATGATAACTTGTGAGCAGAATTTCATCTATATTCATGCAGAGCAATCATTAAATCATGTCAGTGTAAATGTGGCTTATAGTATGTCAGTACAACATTTATTAACATCTACCACCCACCTCTACTGGGTGCTCTGCCTAGCAAAGGCGAAGTGGGATCCTGTTGCTCAATGTTTTTAATTTGCAAGGATATTATCATTCTCCATATACTATTATTTCTCTAATATCATGACATAAGGATTGGTTCCTTTCTAGAGAGTTGTATTTGGCACCAGAGAAATCCAATACCCCAAAGCTTTGTCCTGGTAATTATAAAGTGAAACCAGTATACCATACACAATATGTAAAGGCATACAGGCTGTCATAATTGAATTTGTTTGTTTATATTACAAGTTGCCAATATTCGATGTTTTATACTAATAAAATGCTCTGAACATGAAGCCAGGATTAAAAGAATATGCTATAATGTCGTAATTAATGAAAATAAATCGAATGTCTGTTGGTAAAATCGCCATTAACACGACCTAATTAAAAGTCGGCTGCTTTTCCGAAGTTTGCAGAATACTGAAAACTTTTATGAATAACCAGGAAGCTTGTTACATGTACATTCGTTAGAATTCATATAATTTAAGAAATATATCTATGAAATTGGATCCCGAGGTAATCAGTTCATATTATATAATGGTATTAGTAAGAATGACACTTAAAATCGAAAAAACGTGATGAAATCAATAAAAACAAACCCAATCTCTGCAAAGGAAAATTGTAAACAAATTGTATTGCGTATTGACAACACTTGAGTTGTATTGATTATATTTTTTTTAGAAAAAAACAGACATGAAGTTCATTATTTTAGTTTCTAATTTAAAAGAGATATCACCTAGCGTTTTCTCCTGAGAAAAAGAATATATTAAAAACTACGGTGCAATTCTACTGTTAGCATATGATTCGGCGGAAAAAATGATGTTGAAAAATGGAGTAGGTCTGTATAGCATCTTTTTTTAATTTTTACACAGCTTGCTGAATCATCCTTTTTGTGTCGTTTTCGTATAGAATCCGTCAATGTTTTTGTTCAATTCCACGATTCGATTTGTGCCATTTGATTTTTTCGTCAACAAAAAATTTCACACATGCCCAAACGCTTTCCAGAATGAGTTCACTGTCAGATCGTATGAATATTGCGCGGGTAAACATTGGATTCTTTACTGGATTCAAGAAAATAAAACAGCGACATATTTCCTTCGTTCTAGGCTATTTACGTCTGATATTATGAAAATTTTCAACTACAATTAGTATAAAACATCAAATATTGGCAACTTTTAATATAAAAAAAATCTATTCTGACAGGCTGTATGCGTTTAAATGTAAGGTAAATTCGATGCATATATAAGCTAAAAACAGATAGTTATACATATTAGATATCTTTTTAATTTGCTCTGTTGTACTTATTGCTTTGTTTGTTTTCGTGGTGTGTCGTCGTCGTGTGTCCTGTTTTGCCTGTGTCTCTGGATTGTCCATTCGTGATTGCCCCTTCGGTTTTCTCTAGCGTTTATTTATACTACTTACCGTGACCTAAGCACTGGTGGATTAGCTTGAAGCAAGAACTCGCATTTAGATCACCTGTTGATGATATTAAATCAGGTTGTACAAATCCTTCCTTACAAAGAGTACATAGATCTTTCGTGAATTGTGTTTTACAAGGTACGATTTCATAGCCTGAAACAGTAATGAGATGAATGAATGAATGAACTGTGAGCAAACATATTTATCTGCAAAAGTGGTCGGCGTTTAGCAAGGTATTTTATTTCCCTCTTTTTCCCGATAATATTGCAATACAAGGTCTTCTGATATAACAAAGCATATATACATATATTAATACTACAATTGTTAATTCCGCAACTAATGCGGTTCAAGTAATTTATTTGTGTTTTGTTGCAATATTACTACAACTTATCAACAAAATGACTAATCTGTCCATTGTGCCCAATATATATATATATACAGCTTTCTGGTTGTGGACGATTTTGTAGCACCAGTACAAACTCAGAAATTGGAACACAGACTTATTCGTCAACGCCTGACACAGCATATTATCTTCCTATTATCCCTATCTGGAAAAACAACCAGATTGTGTCTTACATTCCAGACTGACGTTTATCGTGAGATGCGTGAGATGCGGACACAATGTGATCAATTTTCAAACAATCAAATACCAGTTGCTACGCATAACAAGAACAAAATGCAAAATTGCACCAATATTAAAATTAGTCATGTGGTATATAAAATCAGACATGACTGGAACAATATTTCAGTTCTTAGAGTTCTAAATAAGTCATAACAGTATTTTAACACTTGCCCAGAGTTTCCTCCCACAAACAGTCTGGTAGTCACAAAACATAGCTGAAAGATTACCCATACAAATGGAAATAAACACTGATAATGTCTAATACAGTGAACCCTTTCTAAATCGATCATCCATGGGGCCATCATTTGTGTTAGGAATAGACAGGTATTCGGTTTACACAGGTTAAATTAACAAAGGTTTCCTACATGCAGCCTACATTTAAAGTTCGATTTATACAGGATTTCGCTGTAATTAGAGTTATGCTTAGACATGTTTTACTGTATGTCCTGACATAAATATAGTTCTACTAGTAATAAGTTATACAAACCTCGTCCACAATTAAACACTGGACTACATTTTCTGCTAAGACTTTTATAATAGATATAATTGGAACAAACCTACAAAACACAGGTATCTTTTTTATTATATTACAGACACAATCCAAACTTAGAAAATATAAGTACCTTTCTATTTGACTTGTCAAATCATTTGTCGAGTGCCCCATCGACTGCTAAATAAACGTTTGAGAACACCGATGTGGCAATTAAAAATTGGAAAGATCAAAGCATCAAAAAAGATAGAATCCAATATTCAGGCAAATGATCTTTTTAGAAATGATAACTTTGTTAGATTCAACTTTTATTTTTCCATCACAAATGCCCGTGTAAGCAATGGCTATGAAAAGGCATATATTACATCTAGTTTCTCAAGAAGATCATTCATTTCTTTTGATGTTATGACAGCATATGCTACAGTGTCTCAACTAGCAGGCAGTTATTGACAATGTGTGTGCGTTGTCAGTTGTTATCTTGTCGTCGTTTCTGAGAAAAGACGAAAAACCTATATTTGAACGCCATCAATCTATGGTTACTCGTAGTTGTTGCCACATTAACCGATATACATGTATATATGCATATACATGTATCATCCACAAGCAATGTCGATGAGAGGGGGGCTCAGCCGGTACATTGGTCCGGGGCCCGGAGAGACAAGAAGGGGCCCGTTAATCTCTGAAGAGCCCCATGTCCTTAGCTACAGAAGTTTTTTTCCTTTCTGTGTGTTGGTATTTTCAACTATTTTCAGTTTATTTAGAAAAAAAAATAATGATGTAAAATTCACTTAGACTTCTGAATTCTGGTTGCTGATCAGCAGTCACATTTATATTGTAATCAGGGAGGCGATCATTAGGAAATAAAGCATTTATGAAAGTTTACTAGTGGCTTTATTGGACCTCAATTTGAGAGAAGTCGCACCCTGTCCCCGGGGACCCAAGCAGTTTTGCTTCGCCTTGCACAATTTCTCTTGGAGGACCTGTCCACAAGTTGGAATCTAGATACCCATCGTAGTCACATCTATATATAGAATTGTGAGGTTCAATGTAATGAGTGAGTGATTGTTGTTTAGCACCAATTCAGCAATTTTTCAGCTATGTCATGGCCAGAACAAATTAATTTTCAATGAGATGATGATGTCCGCTTTGTACTAGACCAACACGCAAAGTTGGATTTTCATAGTGCTAATTCACTGAAACAACAGCCCGTGGATAGACATATGACCCCACTCGGACACATTCTCCTGATTCATATCAGTCGTTACTCTTACCTCTTAATGTTGTGTGCTTAGCGGAGAAGCAACAAATACCTATTTCGTAGTCTTTAGTTTAACTCGATCGGGGCTCGAACCCACGATCTACGAAACAAGAGACGGGTACTCTAACCATTACATCACCGATGCGATAAGGGTTCAGTGGAGGAGATGTTCGTATTACTGTGTTTTTTTTCATATTTTCGACGATTGCCGTTTTTGTTTTTATTTTCCATTTTTTCATCATTATTTTAAATAACAGTAAAGATCTTGCTTGATGTAATATTATGCAGAGGACAACTTTATTTTTAACTTATTAATTGTATGGTATAGTATTAAATTACACCATTAACTGTTGCAATGCATAAATAATGTAAATGATATTTTTAATCCGTCCCATTGCACTTCAGTTCAAATTCGTTAAATGTTCGTTAAAAGTAATTATACTTTCATTGTTTTCTCTCTCCTTAAGGACATGCGAAATAAAAATAAAATTTAGCGACCACAAATTGATGTTGCTATGGTAATTCTATTTTAAAACCTATAATTGATCGAAGTTACATTTTTTTTCTTTGTAAATATCCTATTGAACACATATTTTAAACTCATATGAATTTTTTACACAAACAGTGAACACTTCCCAAAATATGGGTTTGGGTTTTCCACCATACACCCACTAATATTTTAAATGAAAATAACCCAGTTTCAACGTATGTGATCTAAATCAAGGTTGACATACTTTAACTGATTGCTTGACAGTCCTTAACCTTTTAAGTACCTTTAAGCAAAATTTAAGATTTGAATATTTAATTCGGGAAAAGTTTTACATTGATTTATCTTTTATATGTACTTGTCACGTTACGAGATGCTAACAGGATGAGTTTCGGGACAAAGTCGTATCTCAATCTACCGTGTCAATGTTTGTTTACTTTTTGTGTAGTTTGGCGCATTAATTTGCGCACCGTATCACAGGACCAAAATGCCACGTAATAAAATAAAACAAAATTTTCATTTTACAACTTTAAAGAGGTTCAAAATAATAAAGTTAACAAACTTGTGATAGATTCTACAATAACAAAATCTTGCATCTTTTACGATGTTTGCCTCTTTTTCTCATCTCTTTCTATCGTGTCAATATTTGCTAACGTTGAGAAAATATAGAGTGCTCTCCCTTGTTTGGAAACTAACGTTAATAAAGGAAATTTCCTCCCTTTGACCAACGTCAAATAACTTTTTTACAGGAATTTATCGCTGTTGTAGTAGCATTTATAATATATTTATAAAATACATTAAATACATTTTGTATTTTATTGTGAAATACTTTAAAAATACTGCCAAGACACTATAAATCGACAATTTAATTCAACAATGGAAAACAATTTTGCGGCAAAAACGGCATGTAGCTTGTCTTACCCTGGAGCCGGGGTAAGATAGAAAAATATTTTTCACCTAAATTAACGGACTACTTTATCCAAGGGGTGAGACATATATAATCTATCACCGGGGGAGTACAAGATAGGGAAATCTCCGACACCCGAAGGTAAGATTTCAATCGTTCTCTTACGAGGCTTGTCGAGTTAGAAAACGATTGAAATCTTACCCAAGGGTGTCGGAGATTTCCCTATCTTGTACTTTTTCCGGTGTTTGATTTTATTTCTCACTAAACACCTAACTGTTTTGTTTACATTCCATCAAGCGTTTTTCCGCAATTTTTGTTTCCATTGCTGAAGTAAATATTCGATTTATCCATATGCATCCGTGTCTTGGCAGTATTTTAAATGTATTTCATAATAAAATACAATGTATGTAATAAGTATATTACAAATGTTTACTACAACAGTGATAAATACCTGTAAAAAAATAGTTGAATTTGGTCAAAGGAAGGGAATTTCTTTCTTTACGTTAGTTACTAACAAGGGAGAGCACTCTATTAATTACTCAAAGTAAACAAACATTGACTGGAATAGAGGCAAAAAAAAAGAGTCTAACATCGTGGCAGCTGCACGATAGTTAAAACGTTAGCTAGTAGAATAGTATACATAAATTAATTTAAAAATACTTATGTAGTAGAATCGTGGTTTATTCAAAATTAATAATAGTAATATTTTATGTTATACAATATTAATAATAATAAATATATATGTGTTAGATATACAACTGTGGATGATGCACTGTCTCTTAATCTATTACAGGGATCACTATACTTGTCCAAATTATTGATTACAAAATTGTATATTCACATGTATTTGTATGTCATGTATGTTAAATCCAATCAATCTGATCATACCAATTAATGTAAATATTGTGATTGTCATGTAATTATACTGCCTATCATGGGCGTCTTTAATTGACAAATAAACATATTCTATTCTATTCTATTGATGAGAATGAAGTTTGAATCGTAATCTTGATCTCGATTTAATAATACCATAGAAATAAATAAATCATTTTCTTTCAAAAATGCTAAATTTATTTATTTCGTTACATTGATAAATTTTAATGTGGGCTAAGTCTTATCCATTGACAGCTCTGATTACCCACCTTTTGTATCGTCAAACTTTAATATTGTTATGATTTAAATGATAATGTTTATATTTAGCTATACATACCCGTGAGATTGTAATAATTAGGACAACAATAGTACGATAGATCTTGACATCTACCTTCATGGCTATGCCTACAATTAGATTAAAAGAATATATTTAGTCGTGTTCTTCAAATATAATATTGTGAATATTAAATCTTTACAGCGAATTTATAACAAATGTATATGAAAATAACTTTTTTTTAAATTTATAGTTTGAGTAAGTGAGTGATTATTGAATAACTTCAAATGGAAAATTTTTCAGCTATTTCATGGCGAGAAGAAATTACATTTTGATGAGATGATGATGATGATTATGTCCACGATGCACTACACCAAGACACTGAGTTGAATTTTAATAGTGCTAGCTCAATGATACAACAGTCCACGAGTATACATTATATTGATGCCGAGCCAACCAGCTTACCTCTTACTCATTATTGATGTGTACTTAGAGGAGAAATAGAAAATACTAAACTTAAAATCTTTGTTTTGACCCGATCTTGGCTCAAACCTATGATCTACCACACTAACCATTACACCACATATGCGGATTTTATTTTTATATTATGCAAATTTCCATTTCTAATCAAATGGAAACCACAGTTGGCACAATTATGAAACCAAATAAAAAGAAGCCAAATCAATGCCCATGATAAATAAATTTAATATATAAGACTCTAGAGCAACATAGCGAGGTGTTTATTATTAATAAATCAAATTAGGTGTTTATCAGAATGGCCAGTTGTAGTTTTTATTTGTTAAATATAACAAATTGTGATCGGATACAAGTTTTTGCAACTTATTAAGTGTTCTCTAAAATACAATAATTTAGAATATGTGATAGCATGCGCAGATGAAATGATATAATATCTAAGACGTTTTGCAAATTAACGAAGCATTTGTTATATTTAAGCCAAATTAGGGGCTTAGCAGAATAGCGAGTTGTAAGTTGGCAGAGCATCCAAATGTAATAATGTGCCTTCGTGGTTGTATGGTAGTTGGGTTTATAGCTACTTATGCAACCAGTGCCTACCACCACAATGCTATGAGATCGAATCCCGCTCAGTCGAAGTTTACCGATACAACAATATGTGATAAAGTGTGTCAGTGACTTGCGGCAGGTCGGTGGATTTCTCCAGGTACACCGGTTTCCACCAGCAATAAAACTTACCGCCACTATATAACTGAAAGTGGCGGTAAGCACCATAACTCTAACTCAAATGTTATTTAGTAAACAGTAAAACAAGTTTAATATAATGTAATCTAAATATATCTCCAGCATCTAGAGAACACTAACACATATTTCCGGCTTGTTTCCTTGGATATAGCTTGATGGCTTCTCAAAGGGGAACTGACATGTTGTTGTGATGGTTCGCGGGCTGTCCTAGAATGTGGTAGATTCAGAGTTAAAACACAGCTCATGTGAAATAAAAAAAAAATTAATTTGGAGTAAGATTAATTATCAGTTGGCGATGAGTATGGAATGTGTGTACGAATGGCGCAACATGTATACTTGTGGACTGTTGTTTAAGATTTTGAAGATACCAAAGGGGTAATCAGAATCCGTGTATCGCAGAAGAACAGACAACACAATGGCCAAAAGAAAAAAGTACAAAAGGGCAAACAACAATCTACAAAATATACACATAAAACTAAAGATCGAGTAACACGAACCCCACTAAAATCCAGGGGTGAACTCAGTTGCTCCGGAAGGATTAGGTTAATAACGGGCACATATATGTTTTGTTTTGTTTCATATTTTCTGAATTGTTGACCATCACTGTATACATTTTCTTTTCATACAATGTTGTGTTATGTACACATAAGATCTAGGAAAAACTATTATTATTTTAGTGGGGTTCGTGCTACTCGATCTTTAGTTTTATTTCTATGTTTTGTAGATCTTTGTTTGTCCTTTGTACTTTTTCTTTATTTCAATGTGTTATCTGTTCTTCTTCGATATACGGATTCTGATTATCTTCAAACTCTTCTTAATTATATAAAATTATTTAACACGTAAATCGTGCATTTTACGATATATGTACAATGTTTGCTTATCTTACGTGGGTGTATAATTCGTTTATTATCAATATTTTTTACATATATTGTCGTTTATTGTGCATGTCTATTTCAACTCAAACTTTCTAGTAGCTATATTTCGTGTTTATTCGTAAAAAAATAATCATGAGATATTTACCATCATTAAAATGCAAAAACATAATAAATGTTAAATTCACCACAAGTATTTTGTCAGATGAATAGATATTACTACATGTACAAATGGAAATGCTAGCCTACCGATCCACACGCTTCCTTGATAGTAACCTTGTATTGTCTTTCAACCTACAGTCTCAATAGTTCCAAGTTCCATCCGAGTTATGCAAGTCAAATCCGATGGTCATAAAGATGCTTTCTAAATGAACTACTAAAACCCGACCAATCAGATCACTCTCTATAAGAAATTGAGAGTTCTTACTGGACTATTTTGAAGTACAAGAACACCAAGCCGGAAATAAATAAAAAAGACAGACAATACAATGGCCAAAAGAAAAAGAACAAAAGGACAAACAATAATCTACAAAGCAACACGCAGCAGAAAACTAATAATCGAGGAACACCACTAAAAGCCGGAGGTGAACTAAGGTGTTCCGGATTTACAAAACACCCGTTTACGGAAATATTAAATCCACCAAATAGTCAGTGTGTAATACATATATTTATTATTGAAATGTTCACAGTTCAAAAATAATGTAATTGGTTCCCTTACCTCAAGAATAAGTTATCATAGCTTATTTTGGCTATCCTGTTAGGCCCTTTGATTTACTTGCCTCTAAAGACATTCCAGATACGCGTCGCGCGTACTAAATTAGACACCTACGGTTTGGCTAAAGGGAGACCCCATTTCATAATAACTAGATGATGGCGGAGGACTAAGACCTCAAGTCCTCCATATGTTCCTAAGTTATGATTATCATAATTTGAATAATGCATAGGTTTGTAAAAGAAGCATTTCTTACCCCAGATTGTGTAAATACGTTGCTTATTTATCGCTCATATCTAACAATGTAAAACATTTTTAATAAACATTGAACGCAATAGTTTAATTCAAGAAAGCCTTATTCGAGTCAAGCGGGTACGTTTATAATAGAAGGAAAGTGAAAGGTAAACAGGCATAGAAACATATCCTTAACAATATCACAAGGCCAGTTTTTGCCGTAAGACATGTTTATTTTAAGTATTGACTTTCACAGTTCAAAAAGAACGATAGGATTGGCATTTCACTTTCAAGACGTCACTTATGAATCACTTGACGACATCTATTGTTCAAAGTTCAGTACCGGGTGTAATCCCCATGTGTTTGTATGACGGCCTCAACCTTGCGTCTCATCACTCCAGTTAGACGTCGGATGTCCTGTTGTGATAGCTGCTACCATTCCCGATGCAATACTACTTCCAACTGACGGATGTTTTGCACAGGAGGTTCCCGAGCCTGTATACGACGGCATAACATGTCCCAAATATGCTATATGGGATTCAAATCCGGGCTCATGGCTTGCCAAGGAACAGAAGTCACGGCTTCGCCTTGGAGGTAGGCAGTTACTGCTCTTGAACGATGAGACCTGGCGTTGTCATCCATATACACAGGCCTTGTAGCTAGTGGGTGGTTGTCGAAATGGGGGGGGGGGGGGGGGGCATCAACTGGTTGCAAGACGTCTCTAATGCACCGCTCTCCAGTTAGGTTGCCTTGTATGGTGACTAAATCCAGCTTGCTGTCATGAGAGATACACTCCCAAACCATTACTGAGCCTCCACCGTAAGTGACAGTTGGCTAGATGTTCCTTGGGGTATAGGCTGTATTTTTGTGTCTCCAAACCCTCATCCGGTCGTCGGTTACATGAAGCAGAAACCGGCTTTCGTCTGACCAATTGATATTGCGCCATGTCCTTAAATTCCAATCGCGTCGTGCTAACCACCATGCCAAACGTGTTCGCCGATGTCTGTATGCCAACAGTGGACGTTTATTGACTCTCCTTGATTTAAGTCCCGCTGATTTCAGACGGTTTTTAACTGTTCTTGTTGACAGACGTCTATTGGGCAGCCAGTGTTGTTTGAGTACGGGACTGGTTGCGAATGGCATCCGTCTAACCAAACGCTGCAATGCCCTGTCGTCATGATTAGATGTTACCCGTGGTCTGCCAGATCTTAGCAAGTCTTTCACATTGTTGGTTTGTTTGTATTTTCTCACCAGTCCGCTGACTACAGTATAGTGGTAGCCCATCTGACGTCCAATAGCTTTGAAGGACATCCCTTTTGTATGCATACCGATTATTTGCCATCTTTGTGCTTCTCATATTCGCCTTCGTACCATCAGTACTAAAATTTATGATAAACGGGACGACTTCAATTTTAAAATCATAAATTTTTCAAATATGTGCAGCAATATACCAGCTTCTCCTGCATATGGTGTTTACATCTCGCAATTGATTCGTTATGCAAGGGTCAGTAGCAAGTATTCTGATTTCCTGAAACGTCATCTTCATCTGAGAAACAGGCTACTGGACCAGGGCTATAAAAAGATTCGCCTTATTCGATCTCTTAAAAAGTTTATATTCCGATACTAAGATCTTGTCGAAATATATTCCGTCTCTGCAGAAAAGATTATAATCGATGGGTTTTCATATAGTGAAAATGTATAAAGATAAAAATGTCAAAAATATTTTTTTATCAATGTGTGACGTAAAAGTATCTTCGACATTTACTTCACTGAGTTTGGTGCTGCTTTTGACAACTGTTTTACCTGTTTTGTTCAAGTATTGTTATAAATAATGTTATAGTGACAGCCGGAAACTTTGAGCCGTACTGAAAGGGGAAGGTTTGGCGCTTTAAAATCTGATTCAACCCACCATTTCTTTAGAAATGCTTGTACCAAGTCAGGGTCATTACGGTTTTCACAGTTTTTCGGTTGTTGACTGATTTTGTCTCTTTATATACTTTCGAGTTTTGACTTTCCCTTTGTAAGATTGTTCGGAGTTCGGTAATTTTGTTATTACCCTTATTTATTATGCTTACTGAGAATGAATATTATTTTTTAAAGCACCGCACTTAAATACCAAAATTCGAAGTGTGAACATACTGAATTTGGAGTAATGCGTGAGAGGCATGGTTAACGTGCATGGCTAGTCGATATTAGACATAATGGTCACACCTGTGTGAGTACATCTTTGTAATGGAACATTCTTCTTGCTATGATCAGTATAAATATTAGAATCTAAGCTTAGTGTAACTTATTATGTTTTAATATATCAGGGGGTGCTTAACTTTTTTCTTTGTGTATATATCATTTTGGTATATAAAGTGAAGGATATACCGAAATTAATCCCTTCGTTTAATTTGAATGAACGAATGCAATGCGTATTTTTGAATCTTGGGATAACTGGCTAAGATTGTTTGATGATCAGAAGCCGTAAATCGAAAAACACGGAATACAATTGCAAAATGAAAAAGGACATCGTTTCCTTATTTTCACAGGTCATTCGATTTACTTGCCCCCAAAGACATTTAATTTATTTTTTGATTATGAGCATACATGATTAGGGTTATATCAGAAGCGTGTCGTGTGCACTAAATGAGGCACCTTTTTGAATTTGACAATCCTGTCAATTTAAAGCGATATTGACGTGACAATATGCAATTATTGTCCTTTGGTAATGTAAATATCAGTAATCATTGATCAGATACAAGATATCGACGATTACCCGTCAAATGTAAGATTCTAGTAAGGAGTAGCACCATGTACATAACTTCCTTATAGAGGAACAGACAAGCTATACCATGTCGTATTAATAGGAACAATGTGTTTGTATGAAGATCATATCTTATATCTGATGTTTATCTTTTATTGCGTGCAACACGGACTTGTTTTGATAATTCCCTTTAATTGTATTATTATCAATAATGTGGGCTTGCCATTAACGTTTTTGTAGTGACATTCTTGTGGCTATTTGTTATTGAAACGAACACCAAAAAATACCACTGTCGGTACAGTTCTAAAATCCAACAGAAAAATCGTAGAAAGAGACAAAATCGATACACCTAGCATACAAATACATTACGGCTCAATTCCTTTCTAGGCACGGTCACATTAAGTGAAATAGTGCTGTCATACAAGAGTTGTCCACCTATGAGTAAAACGCCAACCCTCACATATTACTGGGCAAACAGCGTTATTATAAAGAACACGACAATATTCAACATTATACATAATATATTTCATTATTATGTCTATCGTCATTATTATAAGCTATAGCTATACAATTTGCATATATCTATATATATACAGAATGTTACACATAATGTCGTTAAATTCAACACGTTCATACCAGTTAGTAGTCCTTTTTCAACATGTAATTGTTATCATACTACATCGTTAAGTGTCACATATGAAATAAGCGTTAGTACCGAAGGGGCAATCACAAATGAACAATCCAAAACACAGGCACTCGGGTACACTTTGTGATTTTCGCTATTTTCATTAAAATTAAATATTTTCCCTTTTAGTGCCCCTATTCTAACCTTCTCTACGCAGAATCACCTAATTGTGACGTATTTTACAAATTTTAATACAACCCATATTTTCTACTATAATATCAACAAGGCCGGCAACTCGCCAACATTTTTTTTGTTACGGTACATCGTGAAACTTCACCTACCTCGGTTCAATAGTAGATTTCTCCGTGGAAAGTCACTTTCTTGCTGTAACAACCGCGGTCGTCGTTTTCTTGTATATTGTTCCGTTTATTCAACACGTTAGAGAATTGGATCACAATTTATTATTAAATAGTCACAATTAAATGAATGTTACACTGTTCAGCTATGTTTTCAAATTAGCAGTGCCGGAAGTATCCTGAATTGTTTTAGGGGGAGGTAATTTGTTCCCGTACTTTCTTCAAAGGGACTTTATACTTTTCCAGATTACCTCGGATTCTATCCCTGATACATACGAAAAAATCAAGGGCATCACAAAGGATCAGAAAAGGCGCAAAATATAAACTGAGGGAAGGAATTTGCTCCAATAAAATGGAAAGTTTGAAGATAAAAGGAAGAGATCAACAGATCAACAAAGAAAGTTTAGTCTCTTGGTATGTTAACATAGCTGAAACTAATGAGTGCAATCAATAGAAAGTATTTTAAATGGACAAAACATACAAAAATGGATTGAAAGTACTTTATGAAAACTTATCAAATAAAAAATGTACTTCAATATTGGAATACCTTTCAACATTAAAATAAATAAACATAATTTATTGTCAGCCTTCTTTGGTAAACAATTCAGCAACCAGGCTCTACAATATGGTAGGTTTGTTTACCTTACCCAGAAAAAAATTACCCACCCCCAAAAAAGGAATTATTGCATTGAACAGTTGAAGTAAAAATGATATGACAAATTTACATTTTTAGCTCACCTGGCCAAAGGCCATGTGAGCTTTTGCCATCACTTGGCTTCCGTCGTACGTCGTAAACTTTCACATTTTAATCTTCTCTTCTGAAACCCCTGAACCAAATTAAACCAAACCTGGCAGGGGTGGTCCTTGGGTGGATCCATTTCGAAATCGTGTCCGACAGACCCGCCCTCCATTCAATATGGCTGCTGTTACTAAAGGTAGAAATTTCTTCAATTGTCCATTGCTGCTTTAATATAAATCTAGATGAGCTAAAATTTTAACTGCAGCTACATGGCAATGAGTAGTTTAACATACATATTCCGGTTTTTCTGTGAAATTTTTCTTTCAGCCGATTTATACCAATTATGCAAATTAGGCATATTTTGATAAAAGATTACATTAAATCTTCTCCTCTGAAACCGTTGAACCAAATTAAAGTAAATTTGACTGGGATGGTCCTTGGTGGTCCCCTTTCAATAGTGTGTCCGACAGCCCCGCCTTCCATTCAAAATGGCTGTTGTTACTAAAAATAGAAATTTCTTTTCTATCAATTTTAGATGTCAAATTGAAAACCAGGTGAACGATTACAGGCTCCTGGGAGCCTCTAGTTAAAAACACAACTGAACAGTGCAACATTCATTTAATTATTGTGACTATTTAATAATAAATTGTGATCCGATGGACTTCTAACGTGTTGAATAAACGGAACAATATACTAGAAAACGACAACCGCGGCTGTTACAGCGAGAAAGTGACTTTCCACGGAGAAATCCACTATTGAACCGAGGTAGGTGAAATTTCACGATGTACAGTAACAAAACAAATGTTGGTGAGTTGCCGGCCTTGTTGATATTATAGTAGAACAAAATGGGTTGTATTAAAATTTGTAAAATAGATCAAAATTAGGTGATTCTGCGTAGAGAAGGTTAGAATAGAGGCACTAAAAGGGAAAATATTTAATTTTAATGAAAATAACGAAAATCACAAAGTGCACCCGAGTGCCTGTGATCCAAAACACTGGCAACAAGACGAGGAAAACAAACAAAAACACAAGACAATATGTGTTAGGTACAACTAAACGCAAACAAACATAAATGATGTAAATGAGCCCTCCTACAAATAACTGAAAATAAGCATTTAAGATTAAAACTGTTAATGAGCATAATACATTTCGATAGTCCTGGGAGCTTCTACGAGATCAACATACTAATATGGACAGTGACCTACTAAACTTTAAAGAACAGCATGGAGCTTAACAGTTCTTAGTTTTTGGGCAAATAATCATGTTATGCCATATGCAAATTTCTACAATAAAAGCACCATAAAGGCATCAAAACACCCACGTATTTTAAATCAAAATAGTATTGTCGTCTGCTATGAACAACGAGATTAATACCTTAATAATAAATGGGGATATGGCGAGATGTATTCAATACAAGATTATGTGATACAGTTTGTCGGTGACTTGTGGCAGGTCGGTGGTTTTCTCAGGGTATTCCGGTTTCCCCCACTAATAAAACTGACTGCCACAATATGACTTCAATATTGTTGAAAGTGGCGTTAAACACCATAACCCCCTTAGTTAATATCAATCTAAAACTCAAGATTTTGTTCAATCCTAGTATGCATACATTTTGTAATAAGCTTCCAATATTAATGCAGAAGAAAAGTATAGATTAATTAATTAATTCTTCAAATCTTTGTTTAATACAAGTATTGTTCGTCTGTCGGACATGCTAGAGGACCGTTTATCAAATGTATCGTATTTTGATTCTGAGAGGGTCATACCGAAACTGTCAAATCTATTTCATCTGTCAAATTGGGCATCATCTTGTCAGCTTCAATTTTAAGTGAATCGATGTTATCATCATTGTTCTCTTTAAATTGTTGATGTGACTTTCTTACTGAAATAAAATAGGTAGTGGCAACATGATTCAATTTTCTATCATAATCATAACTATCATAATATTAACTCCGATTTGATTTTTCTGCATTTTTATTACAGAGACCAGAGAAATATATAAAGCATGTTTAATATCAGCTACAACTTGAAGTCTGTGTCTTTTCCTGTGATTAATCGAAGTGTATTTGTGTACTTTTTGTCATAACTTTTAACTTAGGTTATCCCGGAATACTTGAATATTCGAATGTGAAGTCAACAAAGTTTGAAGATACCAAAGGGGTAATCAGAATCCGTAAATCGACGAATGACAGACAACACAATGGTCAAAAGGGAAAAGTACAAAAGAACAAACAACGATCTACAAACACTACAATGTCGACAAAAGTTTCGCCTGTATAATCATTATCGATACGGCTGTATGATCGTTATTGATACGGCTGTATATTTGCTATCAAAACACCTGTATAATCGTGATAGATACGGCTATATATTTGTTATCGGTATGACTGTATAATCGTGATAGATGCAGCTGTATAATCGTTATCGATACGACTGTATAATCGTTCTCCATACGTCTTCATAATCGTTATCGATACGGTTAAATTACACTTTACGTTTTTATTTTCCCTATTTGTCTTTGTTAGCGCAGCTGGTCACTATTTTCGTATATGAACCGGTCACTATTTTAGTATATGAACCGGTCAGGTACCTGCATTATTATTTTAGATAACAAGTATAATTTAGCAAATAGTTCATGTCACTTCGGGTCATGAACTATTTGTTATATATAATTGCTATCGAAACGCCTGTATGATCATTATCGATACGGCTGTATAATCGTTATCGATACGGCTGTATATTTGTTATCGAAACGCCTGTATAATCGTGATAGATACGGCTATATATTTGTTATCGCTACGACTTTGTAATCGTAATAGATACGGCTGTATAATTATTATCGATACGACTGTATAATTTTTCTCCATACATCTGTATAATCGTTATCGATACAGTTATATAATTGTTATCAAAACGCATGTATAATCGTTATCAATACGGCTGTGTAATCGTTATCGATATCCAACATCTGTGTAATCGTTATCGATACGTTTTTGTAACCGTTATCGATATGGTTGTATGATTGATATTTAAAGACCAAGAAGCTGTTAAGTGAATTTCCTCTCTTCATGATAGATATGTTATCGTTCCTGCGGACAAGGCTTCCAACAATATCGTGTTTGTATGTAAATCACATTACTTCGAATGCCTAATCAAGGAATTAGGCATAAATAACAACACCTCTAGTAACACCACATACAAACCTACTTCGTTCGACAAAGATGAAATCCTAGCTAACCACAGATCATTCATGACCTCTTTAAACATTCCCTCTGGTAAAGAGTCTAAGGATTTACCCTATTTATATTGGATACCTAAGCTCCATAAGACACCATACAAAGAAAGGTACATAGTGGGATCATCAACTTGTTCGACGAAAGAATTGTCTATTCACCTGACAAAGATTCTGTCTGCAGTAAAAGAGGGACAACAGAAATATTGTGAAACTGTTTACTCGCGTAGTGGTATAAATCACATGTGGATTTTGAAAAACGCTAAAGATCTTTTAGATAACCTTAAATCAAGATCTTTCTCTCAGGTATCCTCCATCAAAACTTTTGATTTTTCAACTCTATATACCACCATACCGCATGAAAATTAAAAACCCGCTTAAAAGAAACAATTCACAAAGCTTTGAGTCATAGAAACTATGGCTCAAAATTTGTTGTGTTAGGCTACCATTCCACATATTTTTCAAACAAAATTCAAAAAGATAAAACATGCTACTCCGAGGAACAAGTGATCAGTATGCTGGAGTTCCTCATGGATAACATATTTGTCTCCTTTGGAGGGATACTGATTCAGCAGGTCGTCGACATACCAATGGGTACGAATTGCGCCCCTCTTCTAGCCGATTTATTCTTATACTCATATGAGTCGGAGTTTCTTCAAACGCTTGTAAAAGATAAGAAGATTCATGAGGCTAGAGCCTTTAATTTCACATACAGGTATATTGATGACGTTTTATCTATCAATAATTCTAGATTTGCATAATTTCTTCCATTGATATATCCTCCAGAGCTGGAAGTTAAAGAGACCACAGATACCGCTTCGTCCGCATCATTTTTGGACTTATACCTCGAATTTGACGACAGTGGTCAAATCAGAACTAAAATTTACGATAAACGGGACGACTTCAATTTTAAGATCATACATTTTCCAAATATGTACAGCAATATACCAGCTTCTCGCAATTGATTCGCTATGCAAGGGCCAGTAGCAATTATTCTGATTTACTGAAACGTCATCTTCATTTGAGAAACAGGCTACTGGACCAGGGCTAGAAAAAAATTCGCCTTATTCGATCTCTTAAAAAGTTTATATTCCGATACCAAGATCTTGTCGAAATATATTTCGTCTCTGCAGAAAAGATTATAAACGATGTATTTTCATATAGTGAAAATGTATAAAGATAAGATTTCAACAAAAATGTCAAAAATATTTTTTTTATCAATGTGTGACGTAAAAGTGTTTTTGACATTTGGCGCTGATTTGACAACTGTTTTACCTGTTTTGTTCAAGTATTGTTATAAATACTGTTATAGTGACAGCCGGAAACTTTGAGCCGTAATGAAAGGGGGAGGTTTGGCGCTTTAAAATCTGATTCAACCCACCATTTCTTTAGAAATGTCTGTACCAAGTCAGGGTCATTACGGTTTTCACAGTTTTCCGGTTGTTGACTGATTTTGTCTGTTTATATATTTATGAGTTTTGACTTTCCCTTTGTTAGATTGGTCGAAGTTCGGTAATTTTGTTATTACCCTTATTTATTAATTAATCGTTATCTATATGGCTGTATAAACATGATCAATATGATTTTTTTAAATGTCATGATTATAATTGACGTTTTGTGGAGAGGAAGGTTTATTGAAACAAGCAATCATAGTTTCCTTGGTTAAAGTAAAAAATACTATACTATAGACAATCGTATATTATTGGATATCCTAAAATGCATATTGCTTTTTATTATTGCATTGTTGATGATTATTGTAAAGCGCTAGTGTCGTAGATCCTGGGTTCGAGGAACGGTCGTGTCAAATCAAAGAGTATACAATTGTAGTTGCGTGCTTCTTTTCTAGGCACGCAACATTAATGAGTTAATGAGCATTAATACATGCTGGCTCGGAGTAAGGTTAATGTGTTCGGAGGGACATGTCTACCTTTGGACTTTTTTCAGAGAGCACCCAGCACCATAGAAATCCTAATCAGCATGCTCTTTTGGTACAATGCCGATGCCTCATGATTATAGCATTGCATGCAACTTATTTTCGCCATGATACGGCTGTGAAATTGCCCACTTGGCATTAAGCACCTATCACTCACTCACGTAGATAGTCCATGAAATTATAATATATAAAACTCACACTTGAAATGTATACAGAGTATCCTTTACGCAGCCATTACATAAAGCGAAACAAAACATATTTGTTTTTCATTAGTACCCCGAAGTTGTTGTTTATTTATTAGCTACAAATGCTATTGAAAAGAATTTGATACTTACTACATAGAGGTAAATCGTTATACATTCTGTAGATTAAGGTGATTATTATTACACCCAATACACAAATTATAACTGCTAAGGTTATGACACTGTAATAAGCATACATATAATTAATTAGACAATCTACAACAAATGATTCTGTATTAAATAAACAGTATAGTTAACCGAAGGGACAATCATGAATAAACAATCCAGAGATAGTGATAACACTGGGTACACAAGACATAGGACGAATGCAAACAAAACCAAAAAATCAACATAATATACATAGTTGTGTTAACCCCACTATTTTTTAGAATACAATACAACAGTTTTCCGGTTGTTGATTGAGTTTGTTTGTTTATATACTTTATACTTATGAATTTTTACTTCCCCTTTGTTAGATTATTCGGAGTTCGGTAATTTTGTTATTACCCTTATTTAGGACGTCGAGAACTAAATAGGAAGCACCGTGTGCGGAGAATTACATATTTCGTACACGTTAAAGGCAATTACAACTGCTCCGTAGTCCGTAGAACACCGGAGTGTTAATATTAGTTCTTAATGCCCAATGCAAGGCAAACATTTTTCAACATACCCATGAACACGTGGTCAACCGCAAATACTTAGTAGTGGCTTTATTACACGAGTTTCTGTTTGTGAAATGTTTTCTATATGATATGAATATACATATAGTTGAATACTGCTCATTTGTCATTAAAGACAATTAATCATTCAATAGCATCCTCTCTTCTAAATTATTCTACTTTTAGTGAATTGTTTACGTTTAAATTTTTGGCATTTTCGAAAGGATATCATATAGCTCTATAGAATATATGTTTTATTACTATCCATATAAACGAATACAGTCAAACCTGTCCATGTGGTCACCTCTATTAAGAGGTTACCTGTATTAAAAGGTCATCTTTATCTTGTCCTGTCATAGAACATTTCATGTGAATTCAAACTCTTTTAAGATGTCACCTGTCTTGTAAGACAACTTTTTCTCTGTCTCAAATGTGACTCTGTATACAGGTTTGGCTTGATATTAATTAGGGGTAACAGTAACTTACATCTTCATCGATACACAGTTGTGTACGACCATCGGTTTATCTGAAAAATATGAAAGTCATGATATAATTCATGACAAAACGTCCACCAATACACAATGCGAGTACCATTGTCGACTTCAACTTAATCTGATCAACTATGTATTACTTATTTAAATTTGCTTGTTAACTGTATAATTTCATATCAAGATAGTGAATGCCATTGTAATAAATGTTTGAATGAGAGAGTGATTGTTGCTTAATGCTAAATGCGCAATATTCCAGCTATATCATGGCCGACAAAAACATACATTCGATAAAATGAAAATGATGCTTGCTTTGTACTAGACCAACATGTTTAGTTGGAATTTTATAGTGCTAGTTGACTGAAACAATAGTTCATGGGTACACAATGTCACTTCACTCCAACATATTATTTCGATTCCGAGCCAACCAGTCTTTGATCTATCTCCTTAATGCCGTGTGCCTTGCGTAGAAGCCACAAATACCAATTTCCATATTCTTTTTGAACATTAACAGCAGAAACAAATACGGTTTGGCCATTTTGTCCTTTATGCAGTATTTGTTTGGTATTTTGATATTTTAATTGCATGGGCAAATACATGTGTAGCTCTGTTTTACCTTTAATAATAAAAATGTAGTTCAGAAGTTTAAGTTGATTTTCCTTTATTTTTTTAGAAGTGCTGTAGGCAAAGAATAATCAAAATTCTATTTGCAGACCTTTACAGTAAAACTACCCATTTACGTCAATCGGATTAGGTCTGGATACTTGAGATTCAATCGTACATTCGCCGGACAACGTAAATTGATATTTAGTTCCTTTGGTTTTCTTGCTCCTTATACCCTTTTAGTTATTTTGTTTTCTTGCTCCTTATAACCTTTTAGTTATTTGGTTTTCTTGCCCTGATAACATTTTAGTTATTTGGTTTTCTTGCTCCTTATAACCTTTTAGTTATTTGGTTTTCTTGCTCCTTATAACCTTTTAGTTATTTGGTTTTCTTGCTCCTGATAACCTTTTAGTTATTTTGTTTGTCTTGCCTCCTTATAACCTTTTAGTTATTTGGTTTTCTTGCCCCTTATAACCTTTTAGTTTTTTGGTTTTCTTGCTCCTTATAACCTTTTAATTATTTTGTTTTCTTGCTCCTTATAACCCTTTATTTATTTTGTTTTCTTTCTCCTTATAACCTATTAGTTATTTGGTTTTCTTGCTCCTTATAACCTTTTAGTTTTTTGGTTTTCTTGCTCCTTATAACCTTTTAGTTATTTGGTTTTCTTGCTCCTTATAACCTTTCAGTTTTTTGGTTTTCTTGCTCATTATAATCTTTTAGTTTTTTGGTTTTCTTGCTCCTTATAACCTTTCAGTTATTTGGTTTTCTTGCTCCTTATAACCTTTTAGTTATGTGGTTTTCTTGCTCCTTATAACCATTTAGTTATTTGGTTTTCTTGCTCCATATAACCTTTTAGTTATTTGGTTTTCTTGCTCCTGATAACATTTTAGTTATTTGGTTTTCTTGCTCCTTATAACCCTTTAGTTATTTTGTTTTCTTGCTCCTTATAACCTTTTAATTTTTTGGTTTCCTTGCTCCTTATAACCTTTTAGTTATTTGGTTTTCTTGCTCCTGATAACCTTTTAGTTATTTGGTTTTCTTGCTCCTTATAACCTTTTAGTTTTTTGGTTGTCTTGCTCCTTATAACCTTTTAGTTATTTGGTTTCCTTGCTCCTTATAACCTTTTAGTTTTTTGGTTGTCTTGCTCCTTTTAACTTTTTAGTTATTTGGTTTTCTTGCTCCTGATAACCTTTTAGTTTTTTGGTTTTCTTGCTCCTTATAACTTTTTAGTTATTTGGTTTTCTTGCTCTTGATAACCTTTTAGTTATTTGGTTTTCTTGCTCCTGATAACCTTTCAGTTATTTGATTTTCTTGCTCCTTATAACCTTTTAGTTTTTTTGGTTTTCTTGCTCCTGATAACCTTTTAGTTATTTGGTTTTCTTGCTCCTTATAACCTTTTAGTAATTTAGTTTTCTTGCTCCTTATAACCTTTTAGTTATTTGGTTTTCTTGCTCCTTATAACCTTTTAGTTATTTTGTTTTCTTGCTCCTTATAACCTTTTAGTTATTTGGTTTTCTTGCTCCTGATAACATATTAGTTATTTGGATTTCTTGCTCTTTATAACCTTTTAGTTATTTTGTTTTCTTGCTCCTGATAACCTTTTAGTTATTTGATTTTCTTGCTCCTTATAACCTTTTAGTTATTTGGTTTTCTTGCTCTTGATTACCTTTCAGTTATTTGGTTTTCTTGCTCCTTATAACCTTTTAGTTTTTTTGGTTTTCTTGCTCTTGATAACCTTTCAGTTATTTGGTTTCTTGCTCCTGATAACCTTTTAGTTATTTGGTTTTCTTGCTCCTTATAACCTTTTAGTTTTTTGGTTTTCTTGCTCCTTATAACCTTTTAGTTATTTGGTTTTCTTGCTCCCTATAACCTTTTAGTTTTTTGGTTGTCTTGCTCCTTATAATTTTTTAGTTATTTGGTTTTCTTGCTCCTGATAACATATTAGTTATTTGGTTTTCTTGCTCCTTATAACCTTTTAGTTATTTGATTTTCTTGCTCCTTATAACCTTTTAGTTATTTGGTTTTCTTGCTCCTTATAACCTTTTAGTTATTTGGTTTTCTTGCTCCTGATAACCTTTTAGTTATTGGGTTTTCTTGCTCCTTATAACCTTTTAGTTATTTTGTTTTCTTGCTCCTTATAACCTTTTAGTTATTTGGTTTTCTTGCTCCTGATAACATATTAGTTATTTGGTTTTCTTGCTCCTTATAACCTTTTAGTTATTTTGTTTTCTTGCTCCTGATAACCTTTTAGTTATTTGATTTTCTTGCTCCTTATAACCTTTTAGTTATTTGGTGTTCTTTTTCTTATAACCTTTCAGTTATTTGGTTTTCTTGCTCCTGATAACCTTTTAGTTATTTGGTTATCTTGCTCCTTATAACCTTTTTAGTTATTTGGTTTTCTTGCTCATTATAACCTTTTAGTTATTTGGTTTTCTTGCTCTTGATAACCTTTCAGTTATTTGGTTTTCTTGCTCTTGATAACCTTTCAGTTATTTGGTTTTCTTGCTCCTGATAACCTTTTAGTTATTTGGTTTTCTTGCTCCTGATAACATATTAGTTATTTGGTTTTCTTGCTCCTTATAACCTTTTAGTTATTTTGTTTTCTTACTCCTGATAACCTTTTAGTTATTTGATTTTCTTGCTCCTTATAACCTTTTAGTTATTTGGTGTTCTTTTTCTTATAACCTTTCAGTTATTTGGTTTTCTTGCTCCAGATAACCTTTTAGTTATTTGGTGTTCTTTTTCTTATAACCTTTCAGTTATGTGGTTTTCTTGCTCCTTATAACCTTTTTAGTTATTTGGTTTTCTTGCTCCTTATAACCTTTCAGTTATTTGGTTTTCTAGCTCCTGATAACCTTTTAGTTATTTGGTTTTCTTACTCCTTATAACCTTTTAGTTATTTGGTTTTTCAATCCCCTGACTGTATATGAATGCAATGCTCAAAGGTAAGAACACACGTTGTAGCTTCTACATCTAAGCCAACCCCTCTACCACTTGAGTTAAAGTAGATATCTATTAGATCAACTTGCAGAGGAATACTTAAAGTGATTACGACACCTGAATTCGTTCAATAACTTTCCAATCCAACCCTCGTCCCACTGCTTAGCTTTTTGTAACACATGAGTATCTAGCCTGATCATCAAGTAGACCTGAAAAACCACTCAGGTTCAGTTCATCTCCGCTGCCATTATTTGCAAAGTCTGGAGATAGCATGGAATCTCGTACTTTCTGCACCGCAAACACAAATCTAACGACTGAGCGATATGTGATTTCCACTAGATCAGAGGGTATTTATCATTAGACCTGGATGGCAAAGATATTAACAAATTCGTTATATCAATGTACATTATACTTAGATTTCGTTTCTACAAAAATACTTTACATAAATACGTTACATAAATGTTTGTAGTATTACTTGTAATTTAACATGATGTCATTATTTAAGCAAAGCTAAATTAACCTTGTGTCTGATGATATGCTATTGGCATGGTTTCGTTTAATAAATCCAGTTTGTCGCTCTTGATATTCTGATGTAAATAAAATGTGAAAACTGGTTTAATTACATTGTTTCCCCTTATAATATACGTAATATATCGATTTCAATTATTTTTATGCTTCTCTTTTCGCAAATTTATTTTGAAGTCTGCTCTTGCAAGAAATTATCAGTCTCGTATCTAAACATAAAGACCGGGTGTATATGGCGATCAATGAGAGTGAATTACAAAATATTTAGATATTAATTCTTTGGAACAGAATTGTGAGTGCATTTGACTAAATCATGTAAAGGCAAATGTTGACTTCAAATCAACTACATATGTCTGCAGGTCATCTCTTGTAACGAGCCCAACACCACCGACCCGATCTTATGACCCAATGTCCACCATAAGACTTTAGGTTCCCGACTACCATACGATCATGACCACGACGGCCCTGTACAAATCTTATACTGATGATGTTCGACCTGGCATAATGAATATAATACCAAGCTAAAAAGTAGATATGCATAAAAAGACAGACGTAAACAGTTCATAACATTATCATGACACATGTATTCTTCGTCTCTCATAGTATTTCCTCACAACATAACTGACTGTAATCAACTGGTTACAGCTCATGGATGTGAGTTGAGACTATATTTAATGCTCAGTTTATACATGATTCCATTGTATTCAGATTTCGGTTTAGACATTTTTCACTGTAATGATATTCTATATTTATATCTTCCACATTTTACTGAAATATTTGAAAGGCGACATAATTGGTGTGTAATGTCATTTTATACAACTACTTTGAATATGACATGTTGTAAAAATACGTAAATTTAAGATATATAGCTAACACTGAATTCAGTCGTCCAAAGGGAGATAACTGGTAATGCATTTTTATATATATCTAAGGATTGAATTCACATGAAATAAATGAATTGCATACAGTCGTTATATGTAATAACACGGAAAGAATAAATAATATGCACACCATCTATAAATAAAGAATAAATGAAAGAAGAAATGCAACCATACATTCAATTATTGCTATATCATTATTTGTACAAAAAAGAATGAACAAAGAGACATAATTCGCATTGTTAGATTGTATTTAAAGCAAAAGAAACTAAAACACAAAAGAATCGCAACACTAATCAACCGTTTTCTGTAATAATATATTTCACTATTTGTAACCTCTGTATATATTAATTGTTTTATATCATTTTCTAACATGATTTGAACTTTGAACATTAGATTATAAATATCTCTCTCTTTAACACTGTTTTTTGTACTTAAATTGTTAATGACTACAAAATATTTTCGGTTTAGATTATTGTTAAAGAGTCTACATTTTGACTAAATTAGAATATACAGGTGTCACTTATATATAACAAAAATCACAGGAGGATATGCAGCCAAGAGGTCTTACACACATGTTAAAGACTGGACATTATTTTTTAATGTCGATAAACAATCAGGAAATGTTTGTGCACAGAAAACTAGCTAAACCCTGCAACTATTTATTGAAGTACCTGTACCAAATCAGTATAGTGAGTGGTCATGTATATCTCCGGGAGCAGTATTTCAGCTATATTCATGGCGAGGAATATTTCATCAATATATATAAACTATGTAGAAATGAGGCGGTGGATGTTTCAACCGGTTCAACTACCATTGAAGGAGTAAGCATTTCCTTTCCCCAAAAGATGGCCCGTTGTGTTACTTATGTTAAAATCCAGTGATAGGTCATATTCGTGGATAATGAGACCATTGTTCTATGTCAGTAGATTTAGATATAGTATGTTTTTCTATATCTGAGGCAGACATATTGTTTTGAGCGCCAAATTAGATAAGAGAATCAGAATTAAATGATTAATCATTTCCATGACCATACATACATAGACAAATCTATCGTTTTCGATTCGAATTACAAGTGTTATTAAATACAAGGTTTTCATCTATTCCTCTAACAACTTATTCATGTATATTTTACGAGAGTTTTACCGAAAACAATTGGTTAATATACAACTGTAAATTAGATACCTACATTTTTATTTGTTTGTAACAGGTGATGATTATGGGCGATTAACACAAATTTCAGCAATATGTTGAAAGATGTATATGATGCGCCTATATTGTAACAGTATGTTTTATTGGAAAATGAAAGGGTAGTACCCAGTGAAATCCACCAACCTGCAGCAATTTACTGACAAACTGTATCACACGTAGTTGTATCCAGTATCCCTCGTCACGGTCAGGAATCAAAGATATAAACGTTATTGCTCATACAGCACTGATTGCATAGACAGTTGTACATCCATCACCATTCTATCCCGGCCATGGTAACCTTTTCCTAACTAGTGATACATGTAGGTATAGATAGATGTATTGTAATGAGAGGAATCATTGCTACATTAGCACACAATTCATCGTCCTGACGTATTAAGCTCGTTTTCAATGATAACAAGGCATGCTTGTTTTGTTAACATGTTTATTATTTTAATTAACTCAAGCACAAAATATTTGTCAACAATGCTCCCAAAACTTTAAATACTTGCACACACATATTGAGTAAGTCATGACGGGGAATTTGCATAAAATATAGCACATATTATCATTATTACTTTTCGGTTATCTTTAATAGAACAAATATTATACATATACGGACATATTATTAAATTAAATAAACAACATAATAAAACAATGATTTTATCAGGAATTAAATAAACAACACAATTAACAATACATATTATCAAATTAAATAACAAAAACATAATAATATTATGATTTGATCTGGGGCCGATTTGACCTGCTACCGTTTTGATCATTCGTAATCAATGAAAAACAAGCTACATCACACCGTTATGACAGTTCCAAATCCCAATAGGCAAATCGTAATTTATACAGACAAATTCGATAACCCTTACACGTATTCACATGACGGGGCATTCTCTACGCTTGATACAGACACTTCAATAACAAGTTGCGGTGTTAACATAATTTGATGGACCCAACGCTTCCCTTTAGTAAATAAATGCAGTTAATAGTTGGCGATATAGAAATATAATACATATTCCTTTTGTACAATCTTAATTTACTAATCAGCTAAACACATTTTAATGCATATAATATATTTATAACAATGTGCTATGAGGACAACAGATTATTTCGAATATTTCAAATTTCTTTAAGCAGAGCGAAATAGGTGAGAAAAATAAATACATAACCTTGCCTTCATATTTAGACACGGTAAAATAGTGCTAGTCTTCTGAATCCCAGACTTTTCACTTATTTTCAGATCAAGAGAAGCAGACAAATTCAAACTATGTTCGTAAAAGTCTAGAACACATATTGCTATAACAGTGATAACTATCACTATTATATATATATTATGCTTCATCATATTTTTTCCTTTATAAAAACATGACAGTAATGTTGCTATTAAAATCTGCTAAGATCAACTGCATGACTACTTCCCCGGTGGTGCCGGTCAAACATTCTAGGACTCTTTCCCCTGTGTGAGAATTTCAACAATCATATTTCCCGGCCTTTTCTAAGTAATTCATGGTTTAAATTAAATGACGTCATGCAAGTCCTCAGACTTTTTCATTGCATGAGCTAAACTACCGAGACAACAGACAAGTAAACACACAATGACTATTCCCCCCTGTGGTAATTTCAGCAAATATATTTCCCAGACTTTTCTTTAAGTTAAATGACGTATATAATGGAATGATCCTATCACTCTCTAATAGAGGACACATGTCAATATCCATACAAAACAGAGCGAGCTAAATAAAACATGTCTTTTAGTTCATTATACAATGAACACAAAAGGGTTGAAATTAAAACCAAAGGGTTAAATTGAACACAAACGAGTTAAAATGATATACAAGTCATATACTAGGTGATTTGTTTTCCACTATCACCCCTACATGAGGAACAACTATCAGGTCCACTATTTTTCACGCTGTATTACGCTGGATATTATCTTCTGTCAATTTAAATGTATGTGTCTCAACAGCACTGGACAATACTTCTGTTTCAAAACTCCGATTCTCTGAAATTGAATTGTATACATCATGTTGTAGTTTAAGTCTAATAGTACATTATATGTCATATTTTTCATTATTTAATGTAACGGTCAAAACAGATGTGTTTCTTTTCTAGGAAATCAAATTAAAATTAAATAACAAATTCCGCATATCACAGAAGTCAAATGGTGTCTATATTATATACAATGTACATGCAGATTATTCGTTGAAGACTTGTGCAATGTTGCGAGAATGTTATTTGACGTTAAGTCAACAAATTATCAGTTTCATCGTAGTCTAGCTCACGGACGTAACAGTCCGCCTGTAGATATGTTGGACACAATCTTTCGACTCAGAGTCCAACTACCTAAGAGTAATACACCACATTGACGAAAGAGTATAATAATTTATGGTGGAATCCATTGAATCTTAATTATGCATATATTTGTGTAAATAAAATTTCAAAGGAATAAAAAAAAATGGCAAAATAATAATTAATTTGTTTTTTGCTGGCAAGAATAAAATTGTAATTTATCCCTATACCTATGGTTTTAAAATGTTGAATAATATATACCTAACTGTTTATCTCTTACCCGAAACATTCATGCTGATGTAGCTACCGGATGCCCCTATAAACATAAAAAGAGGCTATGCTACTGCTAAATTGTATAATGGAAGTTGTACTACCACACATAATCAACAAATAAAAACAATGTTGAACTGTCAAATGTAGACCCCCCCTTTTTTTTCTACAATAATAAAAATTATATAATAATCTTCTCGATTAATAAGGTATCTAAAAAAAATCGTACTCAACAAGTCTGAAAAATTTGCATATCACCACTGTTTCCGAGTTCGACTTGTACTGAATGATGTACTCGATACAATCTTCTGTGATTACATTGATAAGAGTGGCCTTCGTGGTCGTATGGCAGTTAGATTTATAACAACCTATGTAATCAGTGCCTATCACCACTAACGGTGTGAGTTCGAATCCCGCTCAAGGGAGGTGTACTCGATACACCATTATGTGATCAAGTTTGTTAGTGACCTGCTGCATGTCGGTGGTGTTCTCCGGCTACTCCGGTTTCCTCAAGCAATAAAACTTACCGCCACGATATAGCTGAAATATTGTTGAAAGTAGCGTTAAACACCATAACCTGGAGAATATAATGTCCATCAGTAGTAAAATATATTCACAAGAGGTAATTGTCATTAGGTGAAAATGGCGTTCAACAACAACAATACAATTTTGTCACATTTCTCTATATAAAATAGATTAAAAAGGGTACCTATATTATCTACAAAATTACTATAAATGTTGAGTATCACATCTGTTGTGTTAGCATACACGAACATTGTTTTTGTTGTTGTTTCACAATCATTTACTTTTCTGAGTCTTTTATATGTTATGCATATGATATAAATCATATAATAATCAAATATAGTCAATAGTAATGATTGTCTGTTTTAGGATATGAGTAAAATATAATTATGAATTGAGGTTTAGCTACTAGTTAAACAAAGAGAAGACTGACCACAGCTAGGGACATTGGCACTTTCTTCCCTATTCACAGACATTTCGATTGGTACTGTTCCAGCACGCAATGGTCCAACATCTTCTGTCTTTCTAAGGTTGTCTTTTTCATTTTCGGGTTTATTCTTTTCACTTTCATTGTTCAGCGAACACCGTTCATGTTCTTCGAATGAATGGTCTAGATGTTCACCTTCCCTATATCCTGATGAACTGCAACTGTCACATGGTTCAGAATTTGAGTTATTTTTGTAACCTTGTGAGTTCTTATCATCTACAGGATTAGCCGTCATATTTCCGCCATCTGTTTGTCTTTCGTTTATTAGGGCATCTTGTTTTTTTTCTTCAGCAAGAAATGGTTGTCCCTCCATCCGTATTTGGTTAGCTTCTTCATCTTGTCTTTCTCTCTGTCTTATATCTGCTATGGTATATAAACGTAAATAATTAATCTCCCCTTTCCTATTTGATGACTTTTCAATTTACGGATTATGATATTCATTTGCACATACCTCAATTATTTTTTAAGTCTAGATTAACTTTGAGTGTAAACTCATTTTCTGTATATTTCAAGGATTTTAACTGTCAGTAAAATTTGTCACTTAAATATAAAGGTTTTCCAACCCAATCCTTATTTTTCATCTACGCATTAGTTGTATGACTTTCCTAATATTCGTTTCCTAAAAAGTGTAGCCAGGGGCCATATTAGTTACGTCATAGGTGTTTAATAATATGCCAATTACATGTATACTAAGGCAGTCAGTTTTACTGATGGAGGATACCGAGCATTCCGATAAATAACCTGACAAGCTTTATCCTACACAAACTGTATCAAGTACACCTCGTGACGAGCGGGATTCGAACTCACACTTGTATCGGTGTTGTGCCGTGATTACAAAGGCAGATGCAAATACATCTACCAAACGATCACGAACCCGTTGTGTAGATGAAAACGTGTATAAGACTGGGCCTGTTGTACACGAGGAACATATAGAATTGTAATCACTACAAATAGATTTCTAAGACATAGATTCCGCAAGAGTCATTCCATTTGCAGGGTCATGAGTGTCCGATAAGATAAGGCAATGATTGTTAACAACAAACCTAGCATCACACACGTGTGCACAAACCAGCACAACACATCAAATGTGACATTTGAGAACAACCTACCAAGGCCAGTGGTTCCTCTGTAATTTGTTAATAAATGTTCAGGTTATCTTTACCTAAAATTTCTAATGGTCACCATATAGTCTCCAAATCTTGAAAGTTATGATAAAATGGAAAGAAAAAAATGCCAAACTGTCGAAACAGTTCCCAAATCCAATAGCAAAATCTCAGAAAGAAGAAAAATCACATGACCGTTCAGTTTTCGGGCTTGGTACAAGCACATACATTAGATTAATGGTACAAAGAGAATAAACTATAATAACCCAACCCATTACATTATTGAATCTACAACGTATTTAATTAATTACCGTTTGTCCAACATATTCCACCAAACACCATTATCCCTGCTCTCTTGGTATACATAAGTATTATCAGAATCGCCAGTATAAGAACAGCTGCCACACCGAATGCTATGATACTGTAAATAAAATGTAATCTGAGTCAATTTACTATTGCATACATATCGTATTCTAATTAATACTTAAACTAATACTTTAACTACTTGTATTAGTGATGTGTATAAATCAGTAGAATATCATCTATTTTTTATAGAAATATAATTTCGTTGTATATTATCCCTTCACCCGGCTAAACCTAGCAGCATATACATGAAGTAGAAGACAACTTTTCTGTTTGTAATGAACAGTGTTCTAGCAGTTGTTGGTGGTAAGTTAAAAGGTTCCCAACCCCATCTAACAATAATTTCGCTTGCAGCGATGAAAACATCCGTCCACATGTATCTTTCAGTGTATATTTTTACTTGCATGAATTATTGTTTGTTAACTGTTCTCGTCGTGAATGTACCCGATTTTGGCTTTCCCGCAACGGAATATATGTATCACAAAAATGGGTACATTGCAGATAATGTCAATGTTTTAATACTGCTCCAACAGGGTAGATGCCTGGATTGACTCAACTATCAATAGGTCTTACATTAATGTGTACTCACAGTATTATTAATAATTTGACATTCTTCTCTTCTTGTCTTCCAGTAGAAACTGAAGATGTAGAATTATCATGTTCAAATATATCATTAGAAATGCAATGGAGTCTTTCTAATGATTTTCTACGTTTTAATATTCTAAACCTTTCTATAAATTTAATATAATCAGTGTGTGCGTAAAACATATAAAGACGACATAGGTAAACTTTCTTCCTCATAAAAGAGTGGGTGGGTGAGAGATTGTTTGCGTACAGCTAAATGAGCTAGCTGTTCGTCATCTAATTCGTGGCAGGAATAAATTGCATTTCAATGAAGCGATAATTTCATCAGCGTTGTTGTACTAGACAAAAATGCTTATTTTTCTTTCGTAGTGCTAGCGCGCTGACAGAAAAGTGAGCAGGTAAACATGTAACTCCACAGGTAACCATGTAACTCCACATACCTTTTCCTGATTCTCAGCCAACCAGTGTTTGTTCTTACTCCTTAATACTACGTACTCAGCGGAAAAACAACCAATACCAATTTTATATTATTTGGTGTGACCCGACCGCGGCTCAAAACCACTATCTAATGCACTCGAGGTAATCGCTCAAACCATAACAGCACCGACGCGGTTCTCCTCATGAAAGATATTGTTGTCATAATTAAAAGTGATAAAACTTATTTGTCGAAACCGGAGAATTCATGGCAGTGTCTCTAGATTGTCCATTCTTGATTGCCTTTTCGGCTTTCACTAACGTTTATTTAGAGGGTAACTGTTATAACATGTGTAATTCCAATAACCTTTCATACTACTATTTACCTTTCATAGGAGTAACAGGTGAGCCAGTTTGAACTTTTGTAACATAAATAGTCGATTTTGAAGATAAAGAAAGGTTTGTATCGACCTTTGGCTGTTCAACTGGAACATTACGACTGAAAAGATATTTAATTTTAATTATTAACTGATTTTAAATATTATCGCACCTAGAAGAGGTTTAATTTAAGCGCAAATTGAAACGATAAATTTAAGCATGAAAGGCGACCAATTCCTTCAACAACATTTACAGCGGCATCTATAATTCCTAGCAAATGTTAACACAACACAAAAACATGCTCAACATTGTTTCAGCCGTTTTACATGTAGTTATTTATTGAAATCTCACTTTGCATAGTTCCCTAAGACAAATAGTTCTGAACATGATTCAATGAACGATTGTTAATGGATGAACTCTTATAATCTGCAATGATAAAGTGGTTTTATAACATAAGTACTAATATACATGGAAGCAATTAACGTACACACCCTATATGTTTGCATGGACCGCAACCTGTATGGTTCTTCTCTGTTCCTTCGGGACACGGAATGCATCCTGGAAGTAAAATCACATTATTAGTAATATAGGTTTTAGACAGGTAATACGGGCTCATATAACCTGTCTGTGTTTTATATTTCCTGAGCCGAAGGCAAGGGAAATATACAACGCAGACAGGTTATATGAGCCCGTATTACCTGTCTAAAGTCTATATAACGAATTTGTCATACTGCAATACCATGGTTCAACATTACCTGTGTAAAGCCTAAATAAAGAACATGACTACTATGCATGTATTGTCTAATGAACACTTAACCCCAGATATGACTTTGCTTTAATGAAGAAATTAATTATTCAACATATTTAATAAACAATAAACAATTTTAACAGAAAAATAACAAATGATTTAGAATTGCCTCAATATCGGCGTCAGAGTGACAGGTGAACCTGGGGGTCGCCATCTTGATTACGTATGATTTTAAAATCAGTTATCTTTCTTGGCACGTGCTTTCATATTACCGGCTAGAGCCGTATAATATGGATTAGTAAAATCGAGTAAATAACCAACTGGATCACTTAGATTTTCTATTGCAGTATGACAAAATATAATATAACTAGGATCAGTGTTAGATTTAACTCTAATTTCAACAATATTTCAACTGTATAGTGAGGGTCAGATTTATTAGTGGATGAAACGGAAATGCACGAAGAAAATAATTAATGTGGCGTATGAGAGTTTCAGACAAACGTTTTCTCCTTAACGATTATCGAGCACACCGGGTCATAGGGGGATGCACTCACAACTTCGGTGATGATAGACAGTAATATATCGGTTTGATGCAACTCCAACAACAATATAATCCATGGCAAATAACCACGTCCAATTATCTACTCTTGTAATAACAGGAATTTGACTTTCATATAAGTTAACAATTTGCGATATATCACGTAACATGCTTTAGGCATTCATATATTATTATGACAAGAAACACCAATGATCGCAAAATGTCCACGGCATTAAAATGTGGCGGAGTTAAACCGATGAATTGTATCGCAAAACCCTCCCTATGATAATTGTATCCCAGCACCCTCCCTATGATAATTGTATCCTAGCACCCTCCCTATGATAATTGTATCCCAGCACCCTCCCTATGATAATTGTATCCCAGCACCCTCCCTATGATAATTGTATCCCAGCACCCTCCCTATGATAATTGTATCCCAGCACCCTCCCTATGATAATTGTATCCCAGCACTCTCCCTATGATAATTGTATCCCAGCACCCTCCCTATGATAATTGTATCCCAGTACCCTCCCTATGGTAATTGTATCCCAGCACCCTCCCTATCATAATTGTATCCCATCACCCTCCCTATGATAATTGTATCCCAGCACCCTCCCTATGATAATTGTATCCCAGCAACCTCACTATGATAATTGTACCCCAGCACCCTCCCTATGATAATTGTATCCCAGCAACCTCACTATGATAATTATATCCCAGCACCCTCCCTATGATAATTGTATCCCAGCACCCTCCCTATGATAATTGTATCCCAGCACCCTCCCTATGATAATTGTATCCCAGCACCCTCCCTATGATAAATGTATCTCAGCACCCTCCCTATGATAAATGTATCCCAGCACCCTCCCTATGATAATTGTATCCCTGCACCCTCCCTATGATAATTGTATCCCAGCGCTCTCCCTGTGAAAATTGTATCCCAGCACACTCCATATGATAATTGTATCACAGCACCCTCCCTATGATAATTATATCCCAGCACCCTCCCTATGATAATTATATCCAAGCACCTTCCTATGATAATTGTATCCCGGCACCCTCCACATGATAATTGTATCCCAGCAACCTCACTATGATAAATGTATCCCAGCAACCTCACTATGATAATTGTATCCCAGCACCCTCCATATGATAATTGTATCCCAGCAACCTCACTATGATAAATGTATCCCAGCACCCTCCCTATGATAATTATTTCCAAGCACCCTCCCTATGATAATTGTATCCCAGCACCCTCCACATGATAATTGTATCCCAGCAACCTCACTATGATAAATGTATCCCTGCAACTTCACTATGATAAATGTATCCCAGCACCCTCCATATGATAATTGTATCCCAGCACCCTCCATATGATAATTGTATCCCAGCACCCTCCCTATGATAATTATATCCCAGCACCCTCCATATGATAATTGTATCCCAGCACCCTCCCTGTGATAATTGTATCCCAGCACCCTCCCTATGATAATTATATCCCAGTACCCTCCCTATGATAATTGTATCCCAGCACCCTCCTTATGATAATTGTATCCCAGCACCCTCCTTATGATAAATGTATCCCAGCAACCTCACTGTGATAATTGTACCCCAGCACTCTCCCTGTGATAATGGTATCCTAGCACCCTCCCTATGATAATTGTATCCCAGCACCCTCCCTATGATAATTATATCCCAGTACCCTCCCTATGATAATTGTATCCCAGCACCCTCCTTATGATAATTGTATCCCAGCACCCTCCTTATGATAAATGTATCCCAGCAACCTCACTGTGATAATTGTACCCCAGCACTCTCCCTGTGATAATGGTATCCTAGCACCCTCCCTATGATAATTGTATCCCAGCACCCTCCCTATGATAATTGTATCCCAGCACTCTCCCTATGATAATTGTATCCCGCACCCTCCATATGATAATTGTATCCCAGCACCCTCCCTATGATAATTGTATCCCAGCACCCTCCCTATGATAATTGTATCCCAGCAACCTCACTATGATAATTGTATCCCAGCACCCTCCCTATGATAATTGTATCCCAGCATCCTCCCTATGATAATTGTATCCCAGCAACCTCACTATGATAATTGTATCCCAGCACCCTCCTTATGATAATTGTATCCCAGCAACCTCAGTATGATAATTATATCCCAGCACCCTCCTTATGATAGTTGTATCCCAGCACCCTCCCTATGATAATTGTATCCCAGCACCCTCCCTATGATAATTGTATCCCAGCACCCTCCCTATGATAATTGTATCCCAGCACTCTCCCTGTAATAATTGTATCCCAGCACCCTCCATATGATAATTGTATCACAGCAGCCTCCCTATGATAATTGTATCCCAGCACCCTCCATATGATAATTATATCCCAGCACCCTCCATATGATAATTGTATCCCAGCACCCTCCCTATGATAATTATATCCCAGCACCCTCCCTATGATAATTATATCCAAGTACCCTCCCTATGATAATTGTATCCCAGCACCCTCCACATGATAATTGTATCCCAGCACCCTTCATATGATAATTGTATCCCAGCACCCTCCATATGATAATTGTATCCCAGCACCCTCCATATGATAAGTGTATGCCAGTACCCTCCATATGATAATTATATCCCAGCACCCTCCCTATGATAATTATATCCCAGCACCCTCCCTATGATAATTGTATCCCAGCACCCTCCCTATGATAATTATATCCCAGTACCCTCCCTAAGATAATTGTATCCCAGCACCCTCCCTATGATAATTGTATCCCAGCACCCTCCCTATGATAATTATATCCCAGCAACCTCACTATGATAATTGTACCCCAGCACTCTCCCTGTGATAATGCTATCCCAGCACCACCCCCTATGATAATTGTATCCCAGCACCCTCCCTATGATAATTATATCCCAGCAGCCGCTCTATAATAATTGTATCCCAGCACCCTCCCTATGATAATTGTATCCCAGCACCCTCCCTATGATAATTGTATCCCAGCACCCTCCCTATGATAATTATATCCCAGCAGCCGCTCTATAATAATTGTATCCCAGCACCCTCCCTATGATAATTGTATCCCAGCACCCTCCCTATGATAAATGTATCCCAGCAACCTCACTATGATAATTGTACCCCGGTACTCTCCCTGTGATAATTGTATCCCAACACCCTCCCTATGATAATTGTATCCCAGCACCCTCCTTATGATAATTGTATCCCAGCACCCTCCCTATGATAATTGTATCCCAGCACCCTCCCTATGATAATTGTATCCCAGCACCCTCCCTATGATAATTGTATCCCAGCACCCTCCCTATGATAATTGTATCCCAGCACCCTCCCTATGATAATTGTGTCCCAGCACCCTCCTTATGATAATTGTATCCTAGCATCCTCCCTATGATAATTGCATCCCAGCACCCTCCCTATGACAACTGTATCGCAGCACCCTCCCTATGATAATTGTATCTCAGCACCCTCATTATGATAATTGTATCTCAGAATCCTCCCTATGATATTGTATATCAGCACCCTCCCTATAATAATTGCATCCCAGCACTCTCCATATGATAATTGTATCCCAGCACCCTCCCTATGATAATTGCATCCCAGCACCCCCTATGATAATTGCATCCCAGCACCCCCTATGATAATTGCTTCCCAGCACCCTCGCTATGACAATTGCATCCCAGCACCTTCCCTATGATAATTGTATCTCCAACGACAATGCATATATTAGACTATAAATATATGATAATAGATTATTTTGTAAATATATACGCTGGACCTTTACACGATAAAGCATGCTATGTTCGGTCAAATACACAATCAAAACTAGTTTCGCAAGATTAATATATTCTGTCTTATTATGAAATACTAACCACCTGATTCTTTCATGAAGTGTCCATTGTAACACTCATCTCCTCTGTAGCAGAAACAAGGATCTCCATAGTAACATTTGGTAGTATCACATTTACAACCCGATAAACTGTCACAAAAGGCATCTGTTTGTATTCTACTGTAGGTAAGATCTAAATCAAATAAAATGAGAAAACAAAACTACGAACTTAATGATAACTTGGGAGCAGAATTTCATCTATATTCATGCAGAGCACGTGTGTGCAATCATTAAATCATGTCAGTGTAAATGTGGCTTATAGTATGCCAGTACAACATTTATTAACATTTATTAACATCTACCACCCACCCCTACTGGGTGCTCTGCCTATCAAAGGCGAAGTGGGATCCTGTTGCTCAATGTTTTTAATTTGCAAGGATATTATCATTCTCCATATACTAGTATTTCTCTTATGTCATGGCATAAGGATTTGTTCATTTCTAGAGAGTTGTACTTGGCACCAGAGAAATCAAATAGCACAGGGTTTCGTCGTGGTAGTTATAAATTGAAACCAGTATAGCATACACAATATTTAAATGTAAGGTAAATTCGATGCATATATAAACTAAAAACAGATAGTTATACATATTTATATATAAACTAAAAACAGATAGTTATACATGTTAGATATCTTTTTAATTTGCTCTGTTGTACTTATTGCTTTGTTTGTTTACGTGGTGTGTCGTCGTCGTGTGTCCTGTTTTGTCTGTGTCTCTGGATTGTCCATTCGTGATTGCCCCTTCGGTTTTCTCTAGCGTTTATTTATACTACTTACCCTGAGCTAAGCACTGGTGGCTTGGCTTGAAGCAAGAACTTGCATTTAGATGACCTGTTGATGATATCAAATCAGGTTGTACAAATCCTTCCTTACAAGGCGTACACAAATCTGTTGTGAATTGTGTTTTACAATGTACGATTTCATAGCCTGAAACAGTAATGAGATGAATGAATGAATGAACTGTGAGCAAACATATTTATCTGCAAACGTGGTCGGTGTTTAGCAAAGTATTCTATTTCCCCCAATTTCCTGATAACATTGCCATAGAAGATCTTCTGATATAACAAAGCATATTTACATGTACTAATACTGCAATTGCTAATTCCACAACTAATGCGGTTCAAGTAATTTAGTTGTGTTTTGTTGTAATATTACTACAACTTATCAACAAAATGACTAATCTGTCCATTGTGCCAGGGAGTGGATGTGGTCGAGTGGTCTAGGGCGCTGGACATAAGGCTAAACGATTGGTGCTGCAGTGTATCAATGGTGTGGGTTCAAATCCCGTCGAGGGAAGAACAAAAATATTTACAGCTCTAAAATCTAATTCTAACACTGTTTGATTTAATTTTCAGACGTATATATATATATAAAGCTTTCTGGTTGGGGATGATTTTATAGCACCAGTTAAAAACCCAGAAATTTAATGACATACTTATTCGTCAACGCCTGACACATCATATTATCTTCCTATTATCCCTATCCACAAAAACAACTAGATTGTGTCTTGCATTCCAGACTGACGTTTATCTTGAAAGGCGGACACAATGTGATGAATTTTCAATCAATCAAGTACCAGATGCCACGCATCACACGAACAAAATGCAAAATTGCACCAATATTAAAATTAGTCATGTGGTATACATGACTGGAACAATATTTCAGTTCTTAGAGTTCTAAATAAATCATAACAGTATTTTAGTATTTGTCCAGAGTATCCTCCCACAAGCAGTCTGGTTGTCACAAAATACAGCTGAATGATTTCCCATACAAATGAAAATAAACACTGAAAATGTCTAAAACAGTGAACCCTGTCTAAATCGATCATCCATGGGGCCAACTTTTGTATTAGGAATAGACAGATGTTCGGTTTACACAGGTTAAATTAACAAAGGTTTCCTACATGCAGCCTACATTTAAAGTTCGATTTATACAGGATTTCGCTGTAATTAGAGTTATGCTTAGACATGTTTTACTGTATGTTCTGACATAAATATAGTTCTACTAGTAATAAGTTATACAAACCTCGTCCACAATTAAACACTGGACTACATCGTCTGTTAACACTTTTATAATAGATATAATTGGAACAAACCTACAAAACACAGGTATCTTTTTTATTATATTACAGACACAATCCAAACTTAGAAAATATATGTAACTTTGTATTTGACTTGTCAAATCATTTGTCGAGTGCCCCATCGACTGCTAAATAAACGTTTGAGAACACCAAAGTGGCAATTAAAAATTGGAAAGATCAAAGCATCAAAAAATATAGAATCCAATATTCAGGCGAAATGATCTTTTTAAAAATGATCACTTTGTTAGATTCAACTTTTATTTTCCCATCACAAACGCCCGTGTAAGCAATGGCTATGAGTAAACCATCAGTAAACCACTCCCACACCCACTTCCAAGGAGTCTTCAAATAGGCAAGTACTGGGGGAGGATATTCCATCCTGGTCAAGTAGAAACCGACAATCAAAACAGGGAGAATAATAAAAACTGTCACAAATGTCTAAAGCCAGGACACTTCATGTATCAGTGCACAAGTGATTGGGTGTGTAGGTCATGCAATCAGCAAGGTCATAGAATGGTTGACTGTCCTCATGATCTTGTTTTCCCTGATCCAAACATAAGTGTACATGATGGTGTTGAGGAGGAAAATCTGACTGAGCATGATGAAGATGATGATGCAAGTCAAGCTGAGGATTCTCAACCCCACAACAGAGCTGTAAAATCAATTACAACAGACAAGGAAGACAAAGACATAGAAGCAAAAGGAAATAAAATAGTGAAAATCATTGAAACTGATAAATCAGAAAATAAACAAGTTAAAGCTGGTCAAAAAACTATGGACAATTTCATGAAAACTTCAAACAGGCCTAGTGCAATTCAAAGGACTCCACCAACTCCTACTGAGAAATTACATGATCAACAAGGAAGCAGTAAAGGTCGAAAGAAGTTAAAACCAAGCAACAGGAAAACTTAATCATCATTTAGTGTGCTATTTGAAATAAGTTTCTTTTTATCTTAAATTAAAATTTAAAAAAATTTACAAAATTACTAATGTTATTTAAGCTCCAACAAAGAGTAAAAATGTTGTATATCATTAAAAACCTAATTGAGGGTTATATGATGTTTAATGAAGATATAAGAAGTAAAAAATCATTACAACATAAGAAGTATACTATTAATAGATGTACCTTTATATTGATGTTTTTTATGATAAATCTGACTATAGATTTATACTATTATTATGAATATGTAAACATGTATTTAGTGTGTGCATATAACATGGCTCGTTACTATTTTCATATTGTTATTCTCTCAGTTTTCCTTTACAAAACAGTATGTATTTTCTTTACAAAGCAACACATATTTATTTATCCCATACAATTACAATTCAGGTTTCCACCTAATCTATTTTTAGCCATCGTTAATACACATGAGATGTGTCACGCCAAATATAGCACGTGGTTATACATATATATATTCCTTATAAATATAAATGTAAACAAAAGAGAAACGCTAATAAAACAAATTGGCTATAGCCAAGTGTCATATAAAATATATAGAAAAAAATACTTACCAGTGGGTAAAACATCACAGATACTTCCTTTAAGTGAATTATTTGTTTTCACGATCACTGCATTTAAAATATTTTCAAGCTTCATAATGTTTGTACTAATGTTACACTATGAACCAAGTTTATGGAAAGAATATTATCCACATGTTAAATATAATCCTGTCTGTATTGAGTCGCATAAATGTACTTTTAAAGGTCGGATAGTCTGTATTAAATATAGGTCGAGGCCAGTACATGAGATGTTAAAAAATATATTAGGATACATACACGAAAAGTTCGCATGCTATTTACGGGTATAGAAATATGTAAAAATGATATTAAATGTTGCATATTTGTAATATTATGTAGATATTGTAGATTAATTATGTTTTTTTTCTATTTGACAAAATTAGAATTGCTATATATAAAAAAAAAGAAATATGATAGTGTGTAAATATGGGATATTAATGACCCTTTTGTGGTTAAAAAAAAATAGAATTGTTACATATCAAATTCAAATCTTATCTCATAAAAAATGTCTGTCAAAAATATGATAAATTTATGTAGCTTAAATGTGAACGGTTTGCAAAACAGAGAGAAAAGAGGTCGAGCTATAGAATGGGTCAAGTCAATGAAATGTGATATAGCTTATTTTCAAGAAACACATTTCGATCAGAATATTGAAAACGAAATAAATTTCAATACAGATTTTAACGTTTATGGTAGTATAGGAACATCTGCTAGTAGGGGGGTAGCAATATTTATTAATAAAGCAGTCAATTATAAGGTCATTGACAAGGTTACTGATGAAAATGGCAGAATTGTTTTATTAAATGTACAGATAGATGATGCAGTTTTTTCGTTAGTATGCATTTATGCACCAAATAGCAAAACTTTAAGAAACATGTTTTTTAAAAAGGTAAGTAATTTCTGTAAAGAACATGGGACGGGTATTCTTGTGGTCGGGGGAGATTTTAACGAGATAATGCAAGACATAGATCGTAGAAGTTTACGTACAGGCAATGTTTGTAAGCAATCAGTAAATAGTTTAAAGTCCTTTATAAAAACTGATAAGTTAATTGATGTCTGGAGGATATATAATGAAAACAGACAACAGTTTACATGGCGTAGGAAAGACAAAACACAAGCTAGTCGGATTGATATGATTCTTTTAGGAAAATATTTTTTATCGCTTGTTCAAAGCTGTAAAATTAAACCTGCGGTCATACAGTATACTGATCATCAAAGTGTGGTTTTAACCTTTCGGTCGGGGGTGTCTGAAAAGGGAAGAGGGTATTGGAAAATTAATAATTCTGTAATGCAGGAATATGATTATAAACAGTTAATAAATAAAGTAATTGATAAATATTTAATACAGTATCATAATAATAAGATCGACATAAGATTATTATGGGACGCAATGAAAGTTGAAATTCGAGAAGTAACCACTATGTATTGTAAAAACAAATCAAAATTAACTAGAGAACTTAGACATAAATTAGAAAGTGAATTAGAAAAAAAAATTATGGTAAGGGATAATCAAAGCGAGGAAAACGATAACTTAAATAAAGTTATTAATAATATTGAAATAGAACTTGTAAAAATATATGACCAAAAAGCTAAAGGGGCACAAATTAGATGTCGTGAGAAATGGGTGGAATATGGGGAAAAAAATAACTCATATTTTCTAGGTCTGGAAAAACAGAGGCAAATTAAAAAGTCAATAAACAAATTAATAGATGAAAACAATGAAATATTAACTGACCAGATGCACATTCTTAGTACTATTAAATCATATTATGAAAAATTGTATACTACAAAATATCCTGATGAAAATCTAACCAGTAATTATATTTTTGATACAAAATTAGAAAACAGGCTTCAGGATCAGGATCAATCAATTTGTGATGGAAAGGAAACCGAAGAAGAGTGTTCTAATGCAATAAATAATATGAAATCAAATAAAGCCCCAGGTTTGGATGGACTAACAGTAGAATTTCATAGAGAATTTTGGGGAAAAGTCAAATTTTTTTTAATTGATGTTCTAAATAAAAGCTATGATGAAAAGCTACTGAGTTTTTCTCAGCGGACTAGTGTTTTATCTTTATTGTTTAAAAAGGGGGATCCCTTAGTTCTAGATAATTATAGACCTATTTCTCTTTTAAATGTTGATTTAAAACTTCTCTCTTATGTTCTAGCACAGCGTTTAAAAAAAGTTTTAGAAAAAATTGTAAATAATGACCAAACTGGATATATTAAAAACAGGTTCATTGGCTTCAATCATGGACAAATACAAGACATTATTGATTTTGCTGAATCTTATAATGTTGAAGGGGCAATAGTCTTTGTTGATTTTAAAAAAGCGTTTGACTCACTTGAATGGACATTTATCTTGACAACTTTAAAACATTTTGGGTTTAATGAATCGTTTATAATTTGGGTTAAAACTTTATACAGTAATATTCAAACTTGTGTAATGAACAATGGCTGGATATCAGAGATTTTCAAAAACTCGCGCGGAATACGTCAAGGTTGTCCTTTATCTGCTTTGCTATTTGTTTTATCAGTTGAAATCATGGCTCTTCGAATAAGAAATAATAAGGATATCAAAGGTTTTCAGATAAAAATAGATGAACAAACGCATAGTATAAAAATTTCGCAATTAGCAGATGACACAACACTATATTTTAACTCTAAAAACGATATATCCGTTGCTATGAACGAAATTGAAATTTTTGGTAATTTTTCAGGTTTAATGATAAATAGAAATAAGACAGAGGGGTTGTGGATTGGGAAACTAAAACACAGTAAAGATAAGGAAGAAAATATTATATGGACAAACCAATAAAGACCTTAGGTATTTATTATGGTCATGATTACATAGAATGTGAAAAACTTAATTGGGAAAAAAAAATTGAAAAAATGAATAGCGAAATCTCTCAATATTGGGTAAAGTACTAATCATAAAAGCTTTGATTATACCTATTTTTACTTTTATTGTTAGTTCCTGTGTTATTCCAGAAAAATACAAAAAAGAGATAGAGAGTAAGTGTTTTAAATTTATATGGAATGGGAAACCAGATAAGGTAAAAAGAAATACATTGATAGGAGATTTTGAGAAGGGTGGACTGAAAATGATAGATATAGAAAGTTATTTTATATCTTTGAAGGCATCATGGGTAAGTAGATTAGCTGACTCAAAATTTTCGAATTGGAAATTGATACCACTAAAATATTTAAATGTATTTGGGAAAATATGGCTTATTTTTAAAATGAACATAGATGTGAAAAAACATAAACAGTTTCTAAATAATATCCCCGAATTTTACAAAAATGTTTTGACCAGTTGGATAAAAACAGGTGGTGGTCAATTAAGTTCACCATTAACATTCAGTAATGTAAGAAAGCAAATTTTATGGGGAAATAGATTTATTACATTTGAAAAAAAAAAATTATTTTTTAAAGAATGGATTAATAGTGGAATATTTTTTGTTAATGATATAATAGATAATAATGGTAAAATTACGCAAGAATTTATTCTTCACAAGTTAAAAAATAAATCTAATTGGATATCTGAATTTAGTATTCTCAAAAAAGCTTTTCCAAAGAATTGGATAGACATTTTAAAAACAGAAAGCTCAGTTAAAAGCATTGTAAATATCAAAAAAGATTATTTCATCTGGAACAATCAGTTTATTAATTTATCTACATTGTCTAATAAGTTATTATATAATAAACTGGTGAATGTTAAATTTTCAAACCCTATTGGTACACATTATTGGATTAATTATTTAGTGTTATCTGAAAAACCAAATACAAGTAGTCTATATTTTTTCATTTTCAAATTTCTTGACGAAAACAAACTTAAAATGTTCAGATGGAAACTTTTTCATTTTATTATACCAAATAAAGTTTTACTTTCCAAATGGAAAATTGTTGAGAATAGTTTATGTAATTTCTGTAAATTAGATGAAGATTACTCTCATTATTTTATTACTTGTACCTTTCTAAAAGAGTTTTGGACAAAATTTCAGAATTTAATGAAGGGTTTGGGTATCGAAAACAAAATTACTTTGAATCATATAGTACTTGGATACAAGATAGATGATAAAAACTATCTTGCATTAAATTTTTTGATAACAGTTGTAGGGTTTTCCATCTACAAATCGTACTATATATCTGAACAGAAAACAAAGTATATTGATGTTTATAGAATATTTGCCAATGAATATATTAAAAGAATAAATGAAAATAAAACACTTCAAAAGTGTTCTTTTTTAATGAAAGTAAAAAATTATATAATAAATGCAAAATAAATAAATGTTTTCAAAAGGTATTAAATAGAAATTGTATTTAGGTTGTATATATATTTCATGTAATTCTGATTATAGCCCTGGATAATCAGAACAAGATGTAACAGGGAAACACCAAAAGGAGCTTGGACTTTTGGCGTGTTAATTGTAGCAAGCATTTGAATAAAATATATTACGTTGTTAAAAAAAAAAAAAAAAGCAATGGCTATGAAAAGGCATATATTACGTCTAGTTTCTCAAGAAGATCATTCATTTCTTTTGATGTTATGACAGTATGTTACAGTTTCTCAACTAGCAGGCAGTTATTGACAATGTGTGTGCGTTGTCAGTTGTTATCTTGTCGTTTCTGAGAAAATGACGAAATACCTTTATCTGACCGCCATCACTCGTAGTTGCTACCACATTAACCAATTGTCATCCACAAGCAGGGTCTATGAGAGGGGTGCTCAGCAGGTACATTGGCCCGGGGCCCGGAGAGACAAGAAGGGGCCCATGAATCTCTGAAGAGCCCCATGTCCTTAACTACAGAAGTTTTTTTCTTTTTTTTGTTGGTATTTTCAACTATTTTTAGTTTATTTAGAAAAATAATGATGTAAAATTCACTTAGACTTCTGAATTCTGTTTGTTGATCAGCAGTCACATTGATATTGTAACCAGGGAGGCGATCATTAGGAAGTAAAGCATTTATGAAATTTTACCAGTGGCTTTATTGGACCTCAATTTGAGAAAGGTCGCACCCTGTCCCCGGGGACCCAAGCAGTTTTGTTTCGCCTTGCAAAATTTCTCTTGGAGGCTCTGTCCATAAGCCGGGATCTCGATATCCATCGGAGTCATATGTAAGTATAGAATTGTGATGTTCAATGGAATGAGTGAGTGATTGTTGCTTAGCACCAATTCAGCAATTGTTCAGCTATGTCATGGCCAGAGCAAATTAATTTTATAATGAGATGATAATGATGTCCGCTTTGTACTAGACCAACACGCAAAGTTGGATTTTCATAGTGCTAATTCACTGAAACAACAGTCCGCGGATAGACATATGACCCCACTCGGACAGATTATCCTGATTCATAGCCAATCAGTCGTTACTCTTACCTCTTAATGTTGTGTGCTTAGCGGAGAAGCAACAAATACCAATTTCGTAGTCTTTAGTTTAACTCGATCGGGGCTCGAACCCACGATCTACGAAACAAGAGACGGGTACTCTAACCATTACATCACCGATGCGATAAGGGTTCAGTGGAGGAGATGTTCGTATTACTGTGTTTTTTTTCATATTTTCGACGATTGCCGTTTTTGTTTTTATTTTCCATTTTTTCATCATTATTTTAAATTACAGTAAAGATCTTGCTTGATGTAATATTATGCAGAGGACAACTTTATTTTTTACTTATTAATTGTATGGTATAGTATTAAATTACACCATTAACTGTTGCAATGCATAAATAATGTAAATGATATTTTTAATCCGTCCCATTGCACTTCAGTTCAAATTCGTTAAATGTTCGTTAAAAGTAATTATACTTTCATTGTTTTCTCTCTCCTTAAGGACATGCGAAATAAAGATAAAATTTAGCGACCACAAATTGATGTTGCTATGGTAATTCTATTTTAAAACCTATAATTGATCGAAGTTACATTTTTTTTCTTTGTAAATATCCTATTGAACACATATTTTAAACTCATATGAATTTTTTACACAAACAGTGAACACTTCCCAAAATATGGGTTTGGGTTTTCCACCATACACCCACTAATATTTTAAATGAAAATAACCCAGTTTCAACGTATGTGATCTAAATCAAGGTTGACATACTTTAACTGATTGCTTGACAGTCCTTAACCTTTTAAGTACCTTTAAGCAAAATTTAAGATTTGAATATTTAATTCGGGAAAATTTTACATTGATTTATCTTTTATATGTACTTGTCACGTTACGAGATGCTAACCGGATGAGTTTCGGGACAAAGTCGTATCTCAATCTACCGTGTCAATGTTTGTTTACTTTTTGTGTAGTTTGGCGCATTAATTTGCGCACCGTATCACAGGACCAAAATGCCACGTAATAAAATAAAACAAAATTTTCATTTTACAACTTTAAAGAGGTTCAAAATAATAAAGTTAACAAACTTGTGATAGATTCTACAATAACAAAATCTTGCATCTTTTACGATGTTTGCCTCTTTTTCTCATCTCTTTCTATCGTGTCAATATTTGCTAACGTTGAGAAAATATAGAGTGCTCTCCCTTGTTTGGAAACTAACGTTAATAAAGGAAATTTCCTCCCTTTGACCAACGTCAAATAACTTTTTTACAGGAATTTATCGCTGTTGTAGTAGCATTTATAATATATTTATAAAATACATTAAATACATTTTGTATTTTATAGTGAAATACTTTAAAAATACTGCCAAGACACTATAAATCGACAATTTAATTCAACAATGGAAAACAATTTTGCGGCAAAAACGGCATGTAGCTTGTCTTACCCTGGAGCCGGGGTAAGATAGAAAAATATTTTTCACCTAAATTAACGGACTACTTTATCCAAGGGGTGAGACATATATAATCTATCACCGGGGGAGTACAAGATAGGGAAATCTCCGACACCCGAAGGTAAGATTTCAATCGTTCTCTTACGAGGCTTGTCGAGTTAGAAAACGATTGAAATCTTACCCAAGGGTGTCGGAGATTTCCCTATCTTGTACTTTTTCCGGTGTTTGATTTTATATCTCACTAAACACCTAACTGTTTTGTTTACATTCCATCAAGCGTTTTCCCGCAATTTTTGTTTCCATTGCTGAAGTAAATATTCGATTTATCCATATGCATCCGTGTCTTGGCAGTATTTTAAATGTATTTCATAATAAAATACAATGTATGTAATAAGTATATTACAAATGTTTACTACAACAGTGATAAATACCTGTAAAAAAATAGTTGAATTTGGTCAAAGGAAGGGAATTTCTTTCTTTACGTTAGTTACTAACAAGGGAGAGCACTCTATTATTTACTCAAAGTAAACAAACATTGACTGGAATAGAGGCGAAAAAAAAGAGTCTAACATCGTGGCTGCTGCACGATAGTTAAAACGTTAGCTAGTAGAATAGTATACATAAATTAATTTAAAAATACTTATGTAGTAGAATCGTGGTTTATTCAAAATTAATAATAGTAATATTTTATGTTATACAATATTAATAATAATAAATATATATGTGTTAGATATACAACTGTGGATGATGCACTGTCTCTTAATCTATTACAGGGATCACTATACTTGTCCAAATTATTGATTACAAAATTGTATATTCACATGTATTTGTATGTCATGTATGTTAAATCCAATCAATCTGATCATACCAATTAATGTAAATATTGTGATTGTCATGTAATTATACTGCCTATCATGGGCGTCTTTAATTGACAAATAAACATATTCTATTCTATTCTATTCTATTGATGAGAATGAAGTTTGAATCGTAATCTTGATCTCGATTTAATAATACCATAGAAATAAATAAATCATTTTCTTTCAAAAATGCTAAATTTATTTATTTCGTTACAGTTGACTTAAATTTAAATTACATTGATACATTTTAATGTGGGCTAAGTCTTATTATCCATTGACAGCTCTGATTACCCACCTTTTGTATCGTCAAACTTTAATATTGTTATGATTTAAATGATAATGTTTATATTTAGCTATACATACCCGTGAGATTGTAATAATTAGGACAACAATAGTACGATAGATCTTGACATCTACCTTCATGGCTATACCTACAATTAGATTAAAAGAATATATTTAGTCGTGTTCTTCAAATATAATATTGTGAATATTAAATCTTTATAGCGAATTTATAACAAATGTATATGAAAATAACTTTTTTTAAATTTATAGTTTGAGTAAGTGAGTGATTATTGAATAACTTCAAATGGAAAATTTTTCAGCTATTTCATGGCGAGAAGAAATTACATTTTGATGAGATGATGATGATGATTATGTCCACGATGCACTGCACCAAGACACTGAGTTGAATTTTAATAGTGCTAGCTCAATGAAACAACAGTCCACGAGTATACATTATATTGATGCCGAGCCAACCAGCTTACCTCTTACTCATTATTGATGTGTACTTAGAGGAGAAATAGAAAATACTAAACTTAAAATCTTTGTTTTGACCCGATCTTGGCTCAAACCTATGATCTACCACACTAACCATTACACCACATATGCGGATTTTATTTTTATATTATGCAAATTTCCATTTCTAATAAAAATGGAAACCACAGTTGGCACAATTATGAAACCAAATAAAAAGAAGCCAAATGAATGCCCATGATAAATAAATTTAATATATAAGACTCTAGAGCAACATAGCGAGGTGTTTGTTATTTATAAATCAAATTAGGTGTTTATCAGAATGGCCAGTTGTAGTTTTTATTTGTTAAATATAACAAATTGTGATCGGACACAAGTTTTTTGCAACTTATTAAGTGTTCTCTAAAATACAATAATTTAGAATATGTGATAGCATGCGCAGATGAAATGATATAATATCTAAGACGTTTTGCAAATTAACGAAGCATTTGTTATATTTAAGCCAAATAAGGGGCTTAGCAGAATAGCGAGTTGTAAGTTGGCAGAGCATCCAAATGTAATAATGTGCCTTCGTGGTCGTATGGTAGTTGGGTTTATAGCTACTTATGCAACCAGTGCCTACCACCACAATGCTATGAGATCGAATCCCGCTCACAACAATATGTGATAAAGTGTGTCAGTGACTTGCGGCAGGTCGGTGGATTTCTCCGGGTACACCGGTTTCCACCAGCAATAAAACTTACCGCCACTATATAACTGAAAGTGGCGGTAAGCACCATAACTCTAACTCAAATGTTATTTAGTAAACAGTAAAACAAGTTTAATATAATGTAATCTAAATATATCTCCAGCATCTAGAGAACACTAACACATATTTCCGGCTTGTTTCTTTGGATATAGCTTGATGGCTTCTCAAAGGGGAACTGACATGTTGGTGTGATGGTTCGCGGGCTGTCCTAGAATGTGGTAGATTCAGAGTTAAAACACAGCTCATGTGAAATAAAAAAAAAAATTAATTTGGAGTAAGATTAATTATCAGTTGGCGATGAGTATGGAATGTGTGTACGAATGGCGCAACATGTATACTTGTGGACTGTTGTTTAAGATTTTGAAGATACCAAAGGGGTAATCAGAATCCGTGTATCGCAGAAGAACAGACAACACAATGGCCAAAAGAAAAAAGTACAAAAGGGCAAACAACAATCTACAAAATATACACATAAAACTAAAGATCGAGTAACACGAACCCCACTAAAATCCAGGGGTGAACTCAGTTGCTCCGGAAGGATTAGGTTAATAACGGGCACATATATGTTTTGTTTTGCTTCATATTTTCTGAATTGTTGACCATCACTGTATACATTTTCTTTTCATACAATGTTGTGTTATGTACACATAAGATCTAGGAAAAACTATTATTATTTTAGGGGGGTTCGTGCTACTCGATCTTTAGTTTTATTTCTATGTTTTGTAGATCTTTGTTTGTCCTTTGTACTTTTTCTTTATTTCAATGTGTTATCTGTTCTTCTTCGATATACGAATTCTGATTATCTTCAAACTCTTCTTAATTATATAAAATTATTTAACACGTAAATCGTGCATTTTACGATATATGTACAATGTTTGCTTATCTTACGTGGGTGTATAATTCGTTTATTATCAATATTTTTTACATATATTGTCGTTTATTGTGCATGTCTATTTCAACTCAAACTTTCTAGTAGCTATATTTCGTGTTTATTCGTAAAAAAATAATCATGAGATATTTACCATCATTAAAATGCAAAAACATAATAAATGTTAAATTCACCACAAGTATTTTGTCAGATGAATAGATATTACTACATGTACAAATGGAAATGCTAGCCTACCGATCCACACGCTTCCTTGATAGTAACCTTGTATTGTCTTTCAACCTACAGTCTCAATAGTTCCAAGTTCCATCCGTGTTATGCAAGTCAAATCCGATGGTCATAAAGATGCTTTCTAAATGAACTACTAAAACCCGACCAATCAGATCACTCTCTATAAGAAATTGAGAGTTCTTACTGGACTATTTTGAAGTACAAGAACACCAAGCCGGAAATAAATAAAAAAGACAGACAATACAATGGCCAAAAGAAAAAGAACAAAAGGACAAACAATAATCTACAAAGCAACACGCAGCAGAAAACTAATAATCGAGGAACACCACTAAAAGCCGGAGGTGAACTAAGGTGTTCCGGATTTACAAAACACCCGTTTACGGAAATATTAAATCCACCAAATAGTCAGTGTGTAATACATATATTTATTATTGAAATGTTCACAGTTCAAAAATAATGTAATTGGTTCCCTTACCTCAAGAATAAGTTATCATAGCTTATTTTGGCTATCCTGTTAGGCCCTTTGATTTACTTGCCTCTAAAGACATTCCAGATACGCGTCGCGCGTACTAAATTAGATACCTACGGTTTGGCTAAAGGGAGACCACATTTCATAATAACTAGATGATGGCGGAGGACTAAGACCTCAAGTCCTCCATATGTTCCTAAGTTATGATTATCATAATTTGAATAATGCATAGGTTTGTAAAAGAAGCATTTCTTACCCCAGATTGTGTAAATACGTTGCTTATTTATCGCTCATATCTAACAATGTAAAACATTTTTAATAAACATTGAACGCAATAGATTAATTCAAGAAAGCCTTATTCGAGTCAAGCGGGTACGTTTATAATAGAAGGAAAGTGAAAGGTAAACAGGCATAGAAACATATCCTTAGCAATATCACAAGGCCAGTTTTTGCCGTAAGACATGTTTATTTTAAGTATTGACTTTCACAGTTCAAAAAGAACGATAGGATTGGCATTTCACTTTCAAGACGTCACTTATGAATCACTTGACGACATCTATTGTTCAAAGTTCAGTACCGGGTGTAATCCCCATGTGTTTGTATGACGGCCTCAACCTTGCGTCTCATCACTCCAGTTAGACGTCGGATGTCCTGTTGTGATAGCTGCTGCCATTCCCGATGCAATACTACTTCCAACTGGCGGATGTTTTGCACAGGAGGTTCCCGAGCCTGTATACGACGGCATAACATGTCCCAAATATGCTATATGGGATTCAAATCCGGGCTCATGGCTAGCCAAGGAACAGAAGTCACGGCTTCGCCTTGGAGGTAGGCAGTTACTGCTCTTGAACGATGAGGCCTGGCGTTGTCATCCATATACACAGGCCTTGTAGCTAGTGGGTGGTTGTCGAAATGGGGGGGGGCAACAACTGGTTGCAAGACGTCTCTAATGCACCGCTCTCCAGTTAGGTTGTCTTGTATGGTGACTAAATCCAGCTTGCAGTCATGAGAGATACACTCCCAAACCATTACTGAGCCTCCACCGTAAGTGACAGTTGGCTAGATGTTCCTTGGGGTATAGGCTGTATTTTTGTGTCTCCAAACCCTCATCCGGTCGTCGGTTACATGAAACAGAAACCGGCTCTCGTCTGACCAATTGATATTGCGCCAAGTCCTTAAATTCCAATCGCGTCGTGCTAAACACCATGCCAAACGTGTTCGCCGATGTCTGTATGCCAACAGTGGACGTTTATTGACTCTCCTTGACTTAAGTCCCGCTGATTTCAGACGGTTATTAACTGTTCTTGTTGACAGACGTCTATTGGGCAGCCAGTGTTGTTTGAGTACGGGACTGGTTGCGAATGGCATCCGTCTAACCAAACGCTGCAATGCCCTGTCGTCACGATCAGATGTTACCCGTGGTCTGCCAGATCTTAGCAAGTCTTTCACATTGTTGGTTTGTTTGTATTTTCTCACCAGTCCGCTGACTACAGTATAGTGGTAGCCCATCTGACGTCCAATAGCTTTGAAGGACATCCCTTTTGTATGCATGCCGATTATTTGCCATCTTTGTGCTTCTCATATTCGCCTTCGTACCATCAGTACTAAAATTTATGATAAACGGGACGACTTCAATTTTAAAATCATAATTTTTTCAAATATGTGCAGCAATATACCAGCTTCTCCTGCATATGGTGTTTACATCTCGCAATTGATTCGTTATGCAAGGGTCAGTAGCAAGTATTCTGATTTCCTGAAACGTCATCTTCATCTGAGAAACAGGCTACTGGACCAGGGTTATAAAAAGATTCGCCTTATTCGATCTCTTAAAAAGTTTATATTCCGATACTAAGATCTTTTCGAAATATATTCCGTCTCTTCAGAAAAGATTATAAACGATGGGTTTTCATATAGTGAAAATGTATAAAGATAAAAATGTCAAAAATATTTTTTTATCAATGTGTGACGTAAAAGTATCTTCGACATTTACTTCACTGAGTTTGGTGCTGCTTTTGACAACTGTTTTACCTGTTTTGTTCAAGTATTGTTATAAATAATGTTATAGTGACAGCCGGAAACTTTGAGCCGTACTGAAAGGGGAAGGTTTGGCGCTTTAAAATCTGATTCAACCCACCATTTCTTTAGAAATGCCTGTACCAAGTCAGGGTCGTTACGGTTTTCACAGTTTTTCGGTTGTTGACTGATTTTGTCTGTTTATATACTTTCGAGTTTTGACTTTCCCTTTGTAAGATTGTTCGGAGTTCGGTAATTTTGTTATTACCCTTATTTATTATGCTTACTGAGAATGAATATTATTTTTTAAAACACCGCACTTAAATACCAAAATTCGAAGTGTGAACATACTGAATTTGGAGTAATGCGTGAGAGGCATGGTTAACGTGCATGGCTAGTCGATATTAGACATAATGGTCACACCTGTGTGAGTACATCTTTTTTAATGGAACATTCTTCTTGCTATGATCAGTATAAATATTAGAATCTAAACTTAGTGTAACTTATTATGTTTTAATATATCAGGGGGTGCTTAACTTTTTTCTTTGTGTATATATCATTTTGGTATATAAAGTGAAGGATATACCGAAATTAATCCCTTCGTTTAATTTGAATGAACGAATACAATGCGTATTTTTGAATCTTGGGATAAATGGCTAAGATTGTTTGATGATCAGAAGCCGTAAATCGAAAAACACGGAATACAATTGCAAAATGAAAAAGGACATCGTTTCCTTATTTTCACAGGTCATTCGATTTACTTGCCCCCAAAGACATTTAATTTATTTTTTGATTACATGATTAGGGTTATATCAGAAGGTGTCGTGTGCACTAAATGAGGCACCTTTTTGAATTTGACAATCCTGTCAATTTAAAGCGATATTGACGTGACAATATGCAATTATTGTCCTTTGGTAATGTAAATATCAGTAATCATTGATCAGATACAAGATATCGACGATTACCCGTCAAATGTAAGATTCTAGTAAGGAGTAGCACCATGTACATAACTTCCTTATAGGAGGAACAGACAAGCTATACCATGTCGTATTAACAGGAACAATGTGTTTGTATGAAGATCATATTTTATATCTGATGTTTATCTTTTATTGCGTGCAACACGGACTTGTTTTGATAATTCCCTTTAATTGTATTATTATCAATAATGTGGGCTTGCCATTAACGTTTTTGTAGTGACATTCTTGTGGCTATTTGTTATTGAAACGAACACCAAAAAATACCACTGTCGGTACAGTTCTAAAATCCAACAGAAAAATCGTAGAAAGAGACAAAATCGATACACCTAGCATACAAATACATGACGGCTCAATTCCATTCTAGGCACGGTCACATTAGGTGAACTAGTGCTGTCATACAAGAGTTTTCCACCTATGAGTAAAACGCCAACCCAAGTGTCACATATGAAATAAGCGTTAGTACCGAAGGGGCAATCACAAATGAACAATCCAAAACACAGGCACTCGGGTACACTTTGTGATTTTCGCTATTTTCATTAAAATTAAATATTTTCCCTTTTAGTGCCCCTATTCTAACCTTCTCTACGCAGAATCACCTAATTGTGACGTATTTTACAAATTTTAATACAACCCATATTTTCTACTATAATATCAACATGGCCGGCAACTCGCCAACATTTTTTTTGTTACGATACATCGTGAAACTTCACCTACCTCGGTTCAATAGTAGATTTCTCCGTGGAAAGTCACTTTCTCGCTGTAACAACCGCGGTCGTCGTTTTCTTGTATATTGTTCCGTTTATTCAACACGTTAGAGAATTGGATCACAATTTATTATTAAATAGTCACAATTAAATGAATGTTACACTGTTCAGCTATGTTTTCAAATTAGCAGTGCCGGAAGTATCCTGAATTGTTTTAGGGGGAGGTAATTTGTTCCAGTACTTTCTTCAAAGGGACTTAATACGTTTCCAGATTACCTCGGATTCTATCCCTGATACATACGAAAAAATCAAGGGCATCACAAAGGATCAGAAAAGGCGCAAAATATAAACTGAGGGAAGGAATTTGCTCCAATAAAATGGAAAGTTTGAAGATAAAAGGAAGAGATCAACAGATCAACAAAGAAAGTTTAGTCTCTTGGTATGTTAACATAGCTGAAACTAATGAGTGCAATCAATAGAAAGTATTTTAAATGGACAAAACATACAAAAATGGATTGAAAGTACTTTATGAAAACTTATTAATTAAAATGTACTTCAATATTGGAATACCTTTCAACATTAAAATAAATAAACATAATTTATTGCCAGCCTTCTTTGGTAAACAATTCAGCAACCAGGCTCTACAATATGGTAGGTTTGTTTACCTTACCCAGAAAAAAATTACCCACCCCCAAAAAAGGAATTATTGCATTGAACAGTTGAAGTAAAAATGATATGACAAATTTACATTTTTAGCTCACCTGGCCAAAGGCCATGTGAGCTTTTGCCATCACTTGGCTTCCGTCGTACGTCGTAAACTTTCACATTTTAATCTTCTCTTCTGAAACCCCTGAACCAAATTAAACCAAACCTGGCAGGGGTGGTTCTTGGGTGGATCCATTTCGAAATCGTGTCCGACAGACCCGCCCTCCATTCAATATGGCTGCTGTTACTAAAGGTAGAAATTTCTTCAATTGTCCATTGCTGCTTTAATATAAATCTAGATGAGCTAAAATTTTAACTGCAGCTACATGGCAATGAGTAGTTTAACATACATATTCCGGTTTTTCTGTGAAATTTTTCTTTCAGCCGATTTATACCAATTATGCAAATTAGGCATATTTTGATAAAAGATTACATTAAATCTTCTCCTCTGAAACCGTTGAACCAAATTAAAGTAAATTTGGCTGGGATGGTCCTTGGGTGGTCCCCTTTCAATAGTGTGTCCGACAGCCCCGCCTTCCATTCAAAATGGCTGTTGTTACTAAAAATAGAAATTTCTTTTCTATCAACTTTAGATGTCAAATTGAAAACCAGGTGAACGATTACAGGCTCCTGGGAGCCTCTAGTTAAAAACACAACTGAACAGTGCAACATTCATTTAATTATTGTGACTATTTAATAATAAATTGTGATCCGATGGACTTCTAACGTGTTGAATAAACGGAACAATATACTAGAAAACGACGACCGCGGTTGTTACAGCGAGAAAGTGACTTTCCACGGAGAAATCCACTATTGAACCGAGGTAGGTGTAATTTCACGATGTACAGTAACAAAACAAAATGTTGGTGAGTTGCCGGCCTTGTTGATATTATAGTAGAACAAAATGGGTTGTATTAAAATTTGTAAAATAGATCCAAATTAGGTGATTCTGCGTAGAGAAGGTTAGAATAGAGGCACTAAAAGGGAAAATATTTAATTTTAATGAAAATAACGAAAATCACAAAGTGCACCCGAGTGCCTGTGATCCAAAACACTGGCAACAAGACGAAGAAAACAAACAAAAACACAAGACAATATGTGTTAGGTACAGCTAAACGCAAACAAACATACATGATGTAAATGAGCCCTCCTACAAATAACTGAAAATAAGCATTTAAGATTAAAACTGTTAATGAGCATAATACATTTCGATAGTCCTGGGAGCTTCTACGAGATCAACATACTAATATGGACAGTGACCTACTAAACTTTAAAGAACAGCATGGAGCTTAACAGTTCTTAGTTTTTGGGCAAATATTCATGTTATGCCATATGCAAATTTCTACAATAAAAGCACCATAAAGGCATCAAAACACCCACGCATTTTAAATCAAAATAGTATTGTCGTCTGCTATGAACAACGAGATTAATACCTTAATAATAAATGGCGATATGGCGAGATGTATTCAATACAAGATTATGTGATACAGTTTGTCGGTGACTTGTGGCAGGTCGGTGGTTTTCTCAGGGTATTCCGGTTTCCCCCACTAATAAAACTGACTGCCACAATATGACTTCAATATTGTTGAAAGTGGCGTTAAACACCATAACCCCCTTAGTTAATATCAATCTAAAACTCAAGATTTTGTTCAATCCTAGTATGCATACATTTTGTAATAAGCTTCCAATATTAATGCAGAAGAAAAGTATAGATTAATTAATTAATTCTTCAAATCTTTGTTTAATACAAGTATTGTTCGTCTGTCGGACATGCTAGAGGACCGTTTATCAAATGTATCGTATTTTGATTCTGAGAGGGTGATAACCGAAACTGTCAAATCTATTTCATCTGTCAAATAGGGCATCATCTTGTCAGCTTCAATTTTAAGTGAATCGATGTTATCATCATTGTTCTCTTTAAATTGTTGATGTGACTTTCTTACTGAAATAAAATAGGTAGTGGCAACATGATTCAATTTTCTATCATAATCATAACTATCATAATATTAACTCCGATTTGATTTTTCTGCATTTTTATTACAGAGACCAGAGAAATATATAGAGCATGTTTAATATCAGCTACAACTTGAAGTCTGTGTCTTTTCCTGTGATTAATCGAAGTGTATTTATGTACTTTTTGTCATAACTTTTAACTTAGGTTATCCCGGAATACTTGAATATTCGAATGTGAAGTCAACAAAGTTTGAAGATACCAAAGGGGTAATCAGAATCCGTAAATCGACGAATGACAGACAAGACAATGGCCAAAAGGAAAAAGTAAAAAAAGACAAACAACGATCTACAAAACACTACAATGTCGACAAAAGTTTCTCCTGTATAATCATTATCGATACGGCTGTATGATCGTTATTGATACGGCTGTATATTTGCTATCAAAACACCTGTATAATCGTGATAGATACGGCTATATATTTGTTATCGGTATGACTGTATAATCGTGATAGATGCAGCTGTATAATCGTTATCGATACGACTGTATAATCGTTCTCCATACGTCTTTATAATCGTTATCGATACGGTTAAATTACACTTTACGTTTTTATTTTCCCTATTTGTCTTTGTTAGCGCAGGCGGTCACTATTTTCGTATATGGACCGGTCACTATTTTAGTATATGGACCGGTCAGGTACCTGCATTATTATTTTAGATAACAAGTATAATTTAGCAAATAGTTCATGTCACTTCGGGTCATGAACTATTTGTTATATATAATTGCTATCGAAACGCCTGTATGATCATTATCGATACGGCTGTATAATCGTTATCGATACGGCTGTATATTTGTTATCGAAACGCCTGTATAATCGTGATAGATACGGCTATATATTTGTTATCGCTACGACTTTGTAATCGTAATAGATACGGCTGTATAATTGTTATCGATACGACTGTATAAATTTTCTCCATACGTCTGTATAATGGTTATCGATACAGTTATATAATTGTTATCAAAACGCATGTATAATCGTTATCAATACGGCTGTGTAATCGTTATCGATATCCAACATCTGTGTAATCGTTATCGATACGTTTTTGTAACCGTTATCGATATGGTTGTATGATTGATATATAAAGACCAAGAAGCTGTTAAGTGTATTTCCTCTCTTCATGATGGATATGTTATCGTTCCTGCGGACAAGGCTTCCAACAATATCGTGTTTGTATGTAAATCACATTACTTCGAATGCCTAATCAAGGAATTAGGCATAAATAACAACATCTCTAGTAACACCACATACAAACCTACTTCGTTCGACAAAGATGAAATCCTAGCTAACCACAGATCATTCATGACCTCTTTAAACATTCCCTCTGGTAAAGAGTCTAAGGATTTACCCTATTTATATTGGATACCTAAGCTCCATAAGACACCATACAAAGAAAGATACATAGTGGGATCATCAACTTGTTCGACGAAAGAATTGTCTATTCACCTGACAAATATTCTGTCTGCAGTAAAAGAGGGACAACAGAAATATTGTGAAACTGTTTACTCGCGTAGTGGTATAAATCACATGTGGATTTTGAAAAACGCTAAAGATCTTTTAGATAACCTTAAATCAAGATCTTTCTCTCAGGTATCCTCCATCAAAACTTTTGATTTTTCAACTCTATATACCACCCTACCGCATGAAAATTAAAAACCCGCTTAAAAGAAACAATTCACAAAGCTTTCAGTCATAGAAACTATGGCTCAAAATTTGTTGTGTTAGGCTACAATTCCACATATTTTTCAAACAAAATTCAAAAAGATAAAACATGCTACTCCGAGGAACAAGTGATCAGTATGCTGGAGTTCCTCATGGATAACATATTTGTCTCCTTTGGAGGGATACTGATTCAGCAGGTCGTCGACATACCAATGGGTACGAATTGTGCCCCTCTTCTAGCCGATTTATTTTTATCCTCATATGAGTCGGAGTTTCTTCGAAAGCTTTTAAAAGATAAGAAGATTCATGAGGCTAGAGCCTTTAATTTCACATACAGGTATATTGATGACGTTTTATCTATCAATAATTCTAGATTTGCAGAATTTCTTCCATTGATATATCCTCCAGAGCTGGACGTTAAAGAGACCACAGATACCGCTTCGTCCGCATCATTTTTGGACTTATACCTCGAATTTGACGACAGTGGTCAAATCAGAACTAAAATTTACGATAAACGGGACGACTTCAATTTTAAGATCATAAATTTTCCAAATATGTACAGCAATATACCAGCTTCTCGCAATTGATTCGTTGTGCAAGGGCCAGTAGCAATTATTCTGATTTACTGAAACGTCATCTTCATTTGAGAAACAGGCTACTGGACCAGGGCTAGAAAAAAATTCGCCTTATTCGATCTCTTAAAAAGTTTATATTCCGATACCAAGATCTTGTCGAAATATATTTCGTCTCTGCAGAAAAGATTATAAACGATGTATTTTCATATAGGGAAAATGTATAAAGATAAGATTTCAACAAAAATGTCAAAAATATTTTTTTTTATCAATGTGTGACGTAAAAGTGTTTTTGACATTTGGCGCTGATTTGACAACTGTTTTACCTGTTTTGTTCAAGTATTGTTATAAATACTGTTATAGTGACAGCCGGAAACTTTGAGCCGTAATGAAAGGGGGAGGTTTGGCGCTTATAAATCTGATTCAACCCACCATTTCTTTAGAAATGTCTGTACCAAGTCAGGGTCATTACGGTTTTCACAGTTTTCCGGTTGTTGACTGATTTTGTCTGTTTATATATTTATGAGTTTTGACTTTCCCTTTGTAAGATTGGTCGAAGTTCGGTAATTTTGTTATTTCCCTTATTTATTAATTAATCGTTATCTATATGGCTGTATAAACATGATCAATATGGTTTTTTAAATGTCATGATTATAATTGACGTTTTGTGGAGAGGAAGGTTTATTGAAACAAGCAATCATAGTTTCCTTGGTTAAAGTAAAAAATACTATACTATAGATAATCGTATATTATTGGATATCCTAAAATGCATATTACTTTTTATTATTGCATTGTTGATGATTATTGTAAAGCGCTAGTGTCGTAGATCCTGGGTTCGAGGAACGGTCGTGTCAAATCAAAGAGTATACAATTGTAGTTGTGTGCTTCTTTTCTAGGCACGCAACATTAATGAGTTAATGAGCATTAATACATGCTGGCTCGGAGTAAGGTTAATGTGTTCGGAGGGACATGTCTACCTTTGGACTTTTTTCAGAGAGCACCCAGCACCATAGAAATCCTAATCAGCATGCTCTTTTGGTACAATGCCGATGCCTCATGATTATAGCATTGCATGCAACTTATTTTCGCCATGATACGGCTGTGAAATTGCCCACTTGGCATTAAGCACCTATCACTCACTCACGTAGACAGTCCATGAAATTATAATATATTAAACTCACACTTGAAATGTATACAGAGTATCCTTTACGCAGCCATTACATAAAGCGAAACAAAACATATTTGTTTTTCATTAGTACCCCGAAGTTGTTGTTTATTTATTAGCTACAAATGCTATTGAAAAGAATTTGATACTTACTACATAGAGGTAAATCGTTATACATTCTGTAGATTAAGGTGATTATTATTACACCCAATACACAAATAATAACTGCTAAGGTTATGACACTGTAATAAGCATACATATAATTAATTAGACAATCTACAACAAATGATTCTGTATTAAATAAACAGTATAGTTAACCGAAGGGGCAATCATGAATAAACAATCCAGAGATAGTGACAACACTGGGTACACAAGACATAGGACGAATGCAAACAAAACCAAAAAATCAACATAATATACATAGTTGTGTTAACCCCACTATTTTTTAGAATACAATACAACAGTTTTCCGGTTGTTGATTGAGTTTGTTTGTTTATATACTTTATACTTATGAATTTTTACTTTCACTTTGTTAGATTATTCGGAGTTCGGTAATTTTGTTATTACCCTTATTTAGGACGTCGAGAACTAAATAGGAAGCACCGTGTGTGGAGAATTACATATTTCGTACACGTTAAAGGCAATTACAACTGCTCCGTAGTCCGTAGAACACCGGAGTGTTAATATTAGTTGCTAATGCCCAATGCAAGGCAAACATTTTTCAACATACCCATGAACACGTGGTCAACCGCAGATACTTAGTAGTGGCTTTATTACACGAGTTTCTGTTTGTGAAATGTTTTCTATATGATATGAATATACATATAGTTGAATACTGCTCATTTGTCATTAAAGACAATTAATCATTCAATAGCATCCTCTCTTCTAAATTATTCTACTTTTAGTGAATTGTTTACGTTTATATTTTTGGCATTTTCGAAAGGATATCATATAGCTCTATAGAATATATGTTTTATTACTATCCATATAAACGAATACAGTCAAACCTGTCCATGTGGTCACCTCTATTAAGAGGTTACCTGTATTAAAAGGTCATCTTTATCTTGTCCTGTCATAGAACATTTCATGTGAATTCAAACTCTTTTAAGATGTCACCTGTCTTGTAAGACAACTTTTTCTCTGTCTCAAATGTGACTCTGTATACAGGTTTGGCTTGATATTAATTAGGGGTAACAGTAACTTACATCTTCATCGATACACAGTTGTGTACGACCATCGGTTTATCTGAAAAATATGAAAGTCATGATATAATTCATGACAAAACGTCCACCAATACACAATGCGAGTACCATTGTCGACTTCAACTTAATCTGATCAACTATGTATTACTTATTTACATTTGCTTGTTAACTGTATAATTTCATATCAAGATAGTGAATGCCATTGTAATAAATGTTTGAATGAGAGAGTGATTGTTGCTTAATGCTAAATGCGCAATATTCCAGCTATATCATGGCCGACAAAAACATACATTCGATAAAATGAAAATGATGCTTGCTTTGAACTAGACCAACATGTTTAGTTGGAATTTTATAGTGCTAGTTGACTGAAACAATAGTTCATGGGTACACAATGTCACTTCACTCCAACATATTATTTCGATTCCGAGCCAACCAGTCTTTGATCTATCTCCTTAATGCCGTGTGCCTTGCGTAGAAGCCACAAATACCAATTTCCATATTCTTTTTGAACATTAACAGCAGAAACAAATACGGTTTGGCCATTTTGTCCTTTATGCAGTATTTGTTTGGTATTTTGATATTTTAATTGCATGGGCAAATACATGTGTAGCTCTGTTTTACCTTTAATAATAAAAATGTAGTTCAGAAGTTTAAGTTGATTTTCCTTTATTTTTTTAGAAGTGCTGTAGGCAAAGAATAATCAAAATTCTATTTGCAGACCTTTACAGTAAAACTACCCATTTACGTCAATCGGATTAGGTCTGGATACTTGAGATTCAATCGTACATTCGCCGGACAACGTAAATTGATATTTAGTTCCTTTGGTTTTCTTGCTCCTTATAACCTTTTAGTTATTTTGTTTTCTTGCTCCTTATAACCTTTTAGTTATTTGGTTTTCTTGCCCTGATAACATTTTAGTTATTTGGTTTTCTTGCTCCTTATAACCTTTTAGTTATTTGGTTTTCCTGCTCCTTATAACCTTTTAGTTTTTTGGTTTTCTTGCTCCTTATAACCTTTTAATTATTTGGTTTTCTTGCTCCTTATAACCCTTTATTTATTTTGTTTTCTTTCTCCTTATAACCTATTAGTTATTTGGTTTTCTTGCTACTGATAACCTTTTAGTTATTTTGTTTTCTTGCCTCCTTATAACCTTTTAGTTATTTGGTTTTCTTGCCCCTTATAACCTTTTAGTTTTTTGGTTTTCTTGCTCCTTATAACCTTTTAATTATTTGGTTTTCTTGCTCCTTATAACCCTTTATTTATTTTGTTTTCTTTCTCCTTATAACATATTAGTTATTTGGTTTTCTTGCTCCTTATAACCTTTTAGTTTTTTGGTTTTCTTGCTCCTTATAACCTTTTAGTTATTTGGTTTTCTTGCTCCTTATAACCTTTCAGTTTTTTGGTTTTCTTGCTCATTATAACCTTTTAGTTAGTTATTTGGTGTTCTTGCTCCTGATAACCTTTCAGTTATTTGGTTTTCTTGCTCCTTATAACCTTTTAGTTATGTGGTTTTCTTGCTCCTTATAACCTTTTAGTTATTTGGTTTTCTTGCTCCATATAACCTTTCAGTTATTTGGTTTTCTTGCTCCTGATAACATTTTAGTTTTTTGGTTTTCTTGCTCCTTATAACCCTTTAGTTATTTTGTTTTCTTGCTCCTTATAACCTTTTAGTTTTTTGGTTTTCTTGCTCCTTATAACCTTTTAGTTATTTGGTTTTCTTGCTCCTGATAACCTTTTAGTTATTTGGTTTTCTTGCTCCTTATAACCTTTTAGATTTTTGGTTGTCTTGCTCCTTATAACCTTTTAGTTATTTGGTTTTCTTGCTCCTTATAACCTTTTAGTTTTTTGGTTGTCTTGCTCCTTATAACCTTTTAGTTATTTGGTTTTCTTGCTCCTTATAACCTTTTAGTTTTTTGGTTGTCTTGCTCCTTATAACTTTTTAGTTATTTGGTTTTCTTGCTCCTGATAACCTTTTAGTTTTTTGGCTGTCTTGCTCCCTATAACTTTTTAGTTATTTGGTTTTCTTGCTCCTTATATCCTTTTAGTTATTTGGTTTTCTTGCTCCTTATAACCTTTCAGTTATTTGGTTTTCTTGCTCTTGATAACCTTTTAGTTATTTGGTTTTCTTGCTCCTAATAACCTTTTAGTTTTTTTGGTTTTCTTGCTCCTTATAACCTTTTAGTTATTTGGTTTTCTTGCTCCTTATAACCTGTTAGTTATTTGGTTTTCTTGCTCCTGATAACCTTTTAGTTATTTGGTTTTCTTGCTCCTTATAACCTTTTAGTTATTTTGTTTTCTTTCTCCTTATAACCTTTCAGTTATTTGGTTTTCTTGCTCCTGATAACATATTAGTTATTTGGTTTTCTTGCTCTTTATAACCTTTTAGTTATTTTGTTTTCTTGCTCCTGATAACCTTTTAGTTATTTGATTTTCTTGCTCCATATAACCTTTTAGTTATTTGGTTTTCTTGCTCCTGATAACCTTTCAGTTATTTGGTTTTCTTGCTCTTTATAACCTTTTAGTTTTTTTGGTTTTCTTGCTCCTGATAACCTTTCAGTTATTTGGTTTTCTTGCTCCTTATAACCTTTTAGTTATTTGGTTTTCTTGCTCCTGATAACCTTTTAGTTATTTGGTTTTCTTGCTCCTTATAACCTTTTAGTTATTTGGTTTTCTTGCTCCTTATAACCTTTTAGTTATTTGGTTTTCTTGCTCCTGATAACATATTAGTTATTTGGTTTTCTTGCTCCTTAAAACCTTTTAGTTATTTTGTTTTCTTGCTCCTGATAACCTTTTAGTTATTTGATTTTCTTGCTCCTTATAACCTTTTAGTTATTTGGTGTTCTTTTTCTTATAACCTTTCAGTTATTTTGTTTTCTTGCTCCTGATAACCTTTTAGTTATTTGGTTATCTTGCTCCTTATAACCTTTTTAGTTATTTGGTTTTCTTGCTCATTATAACCTTTTAGTTATTTGGTTTTCTTGCTCATTATAACCTTTTAGTTATTTTGTTTTCTTGCTCCTGATAACCTTTAATTTATTTGATTTTCTTGCTCCTTAAAACCTTTTAGTTATTTTGTGTTCTTTTTCTTATAACCTTTCAGTTATTTGGTTTTCTTGCTCCTGATAACCTTTTAGTTATTTGGTTATCTTGCTCCTTATAACCTTTTTAGTTATTTGGTTTTCTTGCCCATTATAACCTTTTAGTTATTTGGTTTTCTTGCTCATTATAACCTTTTAGTTATTTGGTTTTCTTGCTCATTATAACCTTTTAGTTATTTGGTTTTCTTGCTCTTGATAACCTTTCAGTTATTTGGTTTTCTTGCTCTTGATAACCTTTCAGTTATTTGGTTTTCTTGCTCCTTATAACCTTTTAGTTATTTGGTTTTCTTGCTCCTGATAACCTTTTAGTTATTTGGTTTTCTTGCTCCTTATAACCTTTTAGTTATTTGGTTTTCTTGCTCCTTATAACCTTTTAGTTATTTGGTTTTCTTGCTCCTTATAACCTTTTAATTATTTGGTTTTCTTGCTCCTTATAACCTTTTAGTTATTTTGTTTTCTTGCTCCTGGTAACCTTTTAGTTATTTGATTTTCTTGCTCCTTATAACCTTTTAGTTATTTGGTGTTCTTTTTCTTATAACCTTTCAGTTATTTGGTTTTCTTGCTCCAGATAACCTTTTAGTTATTTGGGGTTCTTTTTCTTATAACCTTTCAGTTATTTGGTTTTCTTGCTCCTTATAACCTTTTTAGTTATTTGGTTTTCTTGCTCCTTATAACCTTTCAGTTATTTGGTTTTCTAGCTCCTGATAACCTTTTAGTTATTTGGTTTTCTTACTCCTTATAACCTTTTAGTTATTTGGTTTTTCAATCCCCTGACTGTATATGAATGCAATGCTCAAAGGTAGGAACACACGTTGTAGCTTCTACATCTAAGCCAACCCCTCTACCACTTGAGTTAAAGTAGATATCTATTAGATCAACTTGCAGAGGAATACTTAAAGTGATTACGACACCTGAATTCGTTCAATAACTTTCCAATCCAACCCTCGTCCCACTGCTTAGCTTTTTGTAACACATGAGTATCTAGCCTGATCATCAAGTAGACCTGAAAAACCACTCAGGTTCAGTTCATCTCCGCTGCCATTATTTGCAAAGTCTGGAGATAGCATGGAATCTCGTACTTTCTGCACCGCAAACACAAATCTAACGACTGAGCGATATGTGATTTCCACTAGATCAGAGGGTATTTATCATTAGACCTGGATGGCAAAGATATTAACAAATTCGTTATATCAATGTACATTATACTTAGATTTCGTTTCTACAAAAATACTTTACATAAATACGTTACATAAATGTTTGTAGTATTACTTGTAATTTAACATGATGTCATTATTTAAGCAAAGCTAAATTAACCTTGTGTCTGATGATATGCTATTGGCATGGTTTCGTTTAATAAATCCAGTTTGTCGCTCTTGATATTCTGATGTAAATAAAATGTGAAAACTGGTTTAATTACATTGTTTCCCCTTATAATATACGTAATATATCGATTTCAATTATTTTTATGCTTCTCTTTTCGCAAATTTATTTTGAAGTCTGCTCTTGCAAGAAATTATCAGTCTCGTATCTAAACATAAAGACCGGGTGTATATGGCGATCAATGAGAGTGAATTACAAAATATTTAGATATTAATTCTTTGGAACAGATTTGTGAGTGCATTTTACTAAATCATGTAAAGGCAAGTGTTGACTTCAAATCAACTACATATGTCAGCAGGTCATCTCTTGTAACATTATGTATTAACCTAGATATATTTCTACAAAGGGAAAGTAAACGTTAGAGAAAACCGAAGGGACAATCAAGAGTTGACAATTTAGAAACACGTGCGACATTGGACTTAAGACACAGAGCGAAGACAACAAAAACAACAACATAATTTAATAAGATAAACAACACGGACTTCACAAAAAAGTGAGAGTAAATCTGGGTGATCGGGAATGGTAAGCAACTAATGTTTCCTATAAAACTCCTACCGTATCACTCACATATTCAAATGTGGCAAAAGCATCTACTTTTATCATACGTCGCCATATTCATCTCATGGTCCTTGGTGGTATTGTAACCACGAGCCCAACACCACCGACCCGATCAAATGTGGCAAAAACATCAACATTGTAACCACGAGCCCAACGCTATCGACCCGATTTTATGACCCAATGCCCACCATAAGACTTTAGGTTTCCGACTACCATACGATCATGACCACAACGGCCCTGTACAAATCTTATACTGATGATGTTCGACCTGGCATAATGAATATAATACCAAGCTAAAAAGTAGATATGCATAAAAAGACAGACGTAAACAGTTCATAACATTATCATGACACATGTATTCTTCGTCTCTCATAGTATTTCCTCACAACATAACTGACTGTAATCAACTGGTTACAGCTCATGGATGTGAGTTGAGACTATATTTAATGCTCAGTTTATACATGATTCCATTGTATTCAGATTTCGGTTTAGACATTTTTCACTGTAATGATATTCTATATTTATATCTTCCACATTTTACTGAAATATTTGAAAGGCGACATAATTGGTGTGTAATGTCATTTTATACAACTACTTTGAATATGACATGTTGTAAAAATACATAAATTTAAGATATATAGCTAACACTGAATTCAGTCGTCCAAAGGGAGATAACTGGTAATGCATTTTTATATATATCTAAGGATTGAATTCACATGAAATAAATGAATTGCATACAGTCGTTATATGTAATAACACGGAAAGAATAAATAATATGCACACCATCTATAAATAAAGAAGAAATGAAAGAAGAAAAGCAACCATGCATTCAATTATTGCTATATCATTATTTGTACAAAAAAGAATGAACAAAGAGACATAATTCGCATTGTTAGATTGTATTTAAAGCAAAAGAAACTAAAACACAAAAGAATCGCAACACTAATCAACCGTTTTCTGTAATAATATATTTCACTATTTGTAACCTCTGTATATATTAATTGTTTTATATCATTTTCTAACATGATTTGAACTTTGAACATTAGATTATAAATATCTCTCTCTTTAACACTGTTTTTTGTACTTAAATTGTTAATGACTACAAAATATTTTCGGTTTAGATTATTGTTAAAGAGTCTACATTTTGACTAAATTAGAATATACAGGTGTCACTTATATATAACAAAAATCACAGGAGGATATGCAGCCAAGAGGTCTTACACACATGTTAAAGACTGGACATTATTTTTTAATGTCGATAAACAATCAGGAAAAGTTTGTGCACAGAAAACTAGCTAAACCCTGCAACTATTTATTGAAGTACCTGTACCAAATCAGTATAGTGAGTGGTCATGTATATCTCCGGGAGCAGTATTTCAGCTATATTCATGGCGAGGAATATTTCATCAATATATATAAACTATGTAGAAATGAGGCGGTGGATGTTTCAACCGGTTCAACTACCATTGAAAGAGTAAGCAGTTCCTTTCCCCAAAAGATGGCCCATTGTGAGGACAACAGATTATTTCGAATATTTCAAATTTCTTTAAGCAGAGCGAAATAGGTGAGAAAAATAAATACATAACCTTGCCTTCATATTTAGACACGGTAAAATAGTGCTAGTCTTCTGAATCCCAGACTTTTCACTTATTTTCAGATCAAGAGAAGCAGACAAATTCAAACTACGTTCGTAAAAGTCTAGAACACATATTGCTATAACAGTGATAACTATCACTATTATATATATATTATGCTTCATCATATTTTTTCCTTTATAAAAACATGACAGTAATGTTGCTATTAAAATCTGCTAAGATCAACTGCATTACTACTTCCCCGGTGGTGCCGGTCAAACATTCTAGGACTCTTTCCCCTGTGTGAGAATTTCAACAATCATATTTCCCGGCCTTTTCTAAGTAATTCTACAAATTGGTTTAAATTAAATGACGTCATGCAAGTCCTCAAACTTTTTCATTGCATGAGCTAAGCTACCGAGACAACAGACAAGTAAACACACAATGACTATTCCCCCCTGTGGTAATTTCAGCAAATATATTTCCCAGACTTTTCTTTAAGTTAAATGACGTATATAATGGAATGATCCTATCACTCTCTAATAGAGGACACATGTCAATATCCATACAAAACAGAGCGAACTAAATAAAACATGTCTTTTAGTTTATTATACAATGAACACAAAAGGGTTGAAATGAACACCAAAGGGTTAAATTGAACACAAACGAGTTAAAATGATATACAAGTCATATACTAGTTGATTTGTATTCCACTATCACCCCCACATGAGGAACAACTATCAGGTCCACTATTTTTGACGGCTGTATTACGCTGAATATTATCTTCTCTCATTTTAAATGTATGTGTCTCAACAGCACTGGACAATACTTCTGTTTCAAAACTCCGATTCTCTGAAATTGAATTGTATACATCATGTTGTAGTTTAAGTCTAATAGTACATTATATGTCATATTTTTCATTATTTAATGTAACGGTCAAAACAGATGTGTTTCTTTTCTAGGAAATCAAATTAAAATTAAATAACAAATTCCGCATATTACAGAAGTCAAATGGTGTCTATATTATATACAATGTACATGCAGATTATTCGTTGAAGACTTGTGCAATGTTGCGAGAATGTTATTTGACGTTAAGTCAACAAATTATCAGTTTCATCGTAGTCTAGCTCACGGACGTAACAGTCCGCCTGTAGATATGTTGGACACAATCTTTCGACTCAGAGTCCAACTACCTAAGAGTAATACACCACATTGACGAAAGAGTATAATAATTTATGGTGGAATCCATTGAATCTTAATTATGCATATATTTGTGTAAATAAAATTTCAAAGGAATAAAAAAAAATGGCAAAATAATAATTAATTTGTTTTTTGCTGGCAAGAATAAAATTGTAATTTATCCCTATACCTATGGTTTTAAAATGTTGAATAATATATACCTAACTGTTTATCTCTTACCCGAAACATTCATGCTGATGTAGCTACCGGATGCCCCTATAAACATAAAAAGAGGTTATGTTACTGCTAAATTGTATAATGGAAGTTGTACTACCACACATAATCAACAAATAAAAACAATGTTGAACTGTCAAATGTAGACCCCCCCTCTTTTTTTTCTACAATAATACAAATTATATAATAATCTTCTCGATTAATAAGGTATCTAAAAAAAATCGTACTCAGCAAGTCTGAAAAATTTGCATATCACCACTGTTTCCGAGTTCGACTTGTACTGAATGATGTACTCGATACAATCTTCTGTGATTACATTGATAAGAGTGGCCTTCGTGGTCGTATGGCAGTTAGATTTATAACAACCTATGTAATCAGTGCCTATCACCACTAACGGTGTGAGTTCGAATCCCGCTCAAGGGAGGTGTACTCGATACACCATTATGTGATCAAGTTTGTTAGTGACCTGCTGCATGTCGGTGGTGTTCTCCGGCTACTCCGGTTTCCTCAAGCAATAAAACTTACCGCCACGATATAGCTGAAATATTGTTGAAAGTAGCGTTAAACACCATAACCTGGAGAATATAATGTCCATCAGTAGTAAAATATATTCACAAGAGGTAATTGTCATTAGGTGAAAATGGCGTTCAACAACAACAATACAATTTTGTCACATTTCTCTATATAAAATAGATTAAAAAGGGTACCTATATTATCTACAAAATTACTATAAATGTTGAGTATCACATCTGTTGTGTTAGCATACACGAACATTGTTTTTGTTGTTGTTTCACAATCATTTACTTTTCTGAGTCTTTTATATGTTATGCATATGATATAAATCATATAATAATCAAATATAGTCAATAGTAATGATTGTCTGTTTTAGGATATGAGTAAAATATAATTATGAATTGAGGTTTAGCTACTAGTTAAACAAAGAGAAGACTGACCACAGCTAGGGACATTGGCAGGGAAAGGCAATATTTTCTATATGTAAAACCCTAACATCTATCAGAATTTGTTTTCTGAATATAAACCAGTAGTTTCACTTACCATTAGATGTTTCAGATTGATAACCACTTGTGCTACCTGGATTTGTTTCATCTGTAAAGAAATTCAAATGTATTATTAATTATGTTAAAATCATAGAAAGAGACAAGGTCGAGATCCCCACCGCCCAAATACATGACCGCCCACTTCTCTGTCTTGCTATCGACACTTCAATAAAAAAAAGTGGCGGGGATACCTAGTTGTATGGGCCCAAAAGATTGGAGAGGTTTATACAGCCAAATATGGAAACTTTTCTCTTCACAATAATCAGATTGAATTATATATAAATACAAATTTTCGTATGGACGATATATACATTATCATAATCATTTAATGTTATATTGATACTTTATTCGTTGTTGTGTATTTCCGCTTGATTGTAAAAAAAAAAAAAAATACCACACGGACAAAACATAAATAGAAAAATATTAGAAAGAGACCAAGTAGATACATCTACCACACAAACACATGACCACCTACTTTCCTGATTTGGTACAGGCATTTTGAAGAAAAAAAAGAATATACAGTCAAATCTGTATTAAGAGGTCACCTTTGCTTAAAACAAGTTAAATTTATGTGAAATTTTCTATGACAGGACAAGTAAAGGGTGTCCTTTTAAAACAGGTGGCTGCTTAATAGAGATGACTGCATGGGTAGGCTTGACTGTATGTTTCCAAAATAGACTTACCTTCCAATATTTCCCGTTTAAAGTCAACTCTTTCTGTCGCTGTGGTAACTGGACTTTTTTTTGCCGACAACTTATAACCATTATTCTCTTTATCCGTTAGACTGGCAACATTGAGTGGTTTAAGCTCAGATTTTGCTTTATTGATTTTCTGTTTCACACTTTCTTCCCTATTCACAGACATTTCGATTGGTACTGTTCCAGCACGCAATGGTCCAACATCTTCTGTCTTTCTAAGGTTGTCTTTTTCATTTTCGGTTTTATTCTTTTCACTTTCATTGTTCAGCGAACACCGTTCATGTTCTTCGAATGAATGGTCTAGATGTTCACCTTCCCCATATCCTGATGAACTGCAACTGTCACATGGTTCAGAATTTGAGTTATTTTTGTAACCTTGTGAGTTCTTATCATCTACAGGATTAGCCGTCATATTTCCGCCATCTGTTTGTCTTTCGTTTATTAGGGCATCTTGTTTTTTTTCTTCAGCAAGAAATGGTTGTCCCTCCATCCGTATTTGGTTAGCTTCTTCATCTTGTCTTTCTCTCTGTCTTATATCTGCTATGGTATATAAACGTAAATAATTAATCTCCCCTTTCCTATTTGATGACTTTTCAATTTACGGATTATGATATTCATTTGCACATACCTCAATTATTTTTTAAGTCTAGATTAACTTTGAGTGTAAACTCATTTTCTGTATATTTCAAGGATTTTAACTGTCAGTAAAATTTGACACTTAAATATAAAGGTTTTCCAACCCAGTCCTTATTTTTCATCTACGCATTAGTTGTATGTCTTTCCTAATATTCGTTTCCTAAAAAGTGTAGCCAGGGGCCATATTAGTTACGTCATAGGTGTTTAATAATATGCCAATTACATGTATACTAAGGCAGTCAGTTTTACTGATGGAGGATACCGAGCATTCCGATAAATAACCTGACAAGCTTTATCCTACACAAACTGTATCAAGTACACCTCGTGACGAGCGGGATTCGAACTCACACTTGTATCGGTGTTGTGCCGTGATTACAAAGGCAGATGCAAATACATCTACCAAACGATCACGAACCCGTTGTGTAGATGAAAACGTGTATAAGACTGGGCCTGTTGTACACGAGGAACATATAGAATTGTAATCACTACAAATGGATTTCTAAGACATAGATTCCGCAAGAGTCATTCCATTTACAGGGTCATGAGTGTCCGATAAGATAAGGCAATGATTGTTAACAACAAGCCTAGCATCACACACGTGTGCACAAACCAGCACAACACATCAAATGTGACATTTGAGAACAACCTACCAAGGCCAGTGGTTCCTCTGTAATTTGTTAATAAATGTTCAGGTTATCTTTACCTAAAATTTCTAATGGTCACCATATAGTCTCCAAATCTTGAAAGTTATGATAAAATGGAAAGAAAAAAATGCCAAACTGTCGAAACAGTTCCCAAATCCAATAGCAAAATCGCAGAAAGAAGAAAAATCACATGACCGTTCAGTTTTCGGGCTTGGTACAAACACATACATTAGATTAATGGTACAAAGAGAATAAACTATAATAACCCAACCCATTACATTATTGAATCTACAACGTATTTAATTAATTACCGTTTGTCCAACATATTCCACCAAACACCATTATCCCTGCTCTCTTGGTATACATAAGTATTATCAGAATCGCCAGTATAAGAACAGCTGCCACACCGAATGCTATGATACTGTAAATAAAATGTAATCTGAGTCAATTTACTATTGCATACATATCGTATTCTAATTAATACTTAAACTAATACTTTAACTACGTGTATTAGTGATGTGTATAAATCAGTAGAATATCATCTATTTTTTATAGAAATATAATTTCGTTGTATATTATCCCTTCACCCGGCTAAACCTAGCAGCATATAAATGAAGTAGAAGACAACTTTTCTGTTTGTAATGAACAGAGTTCTAGCAAATTGTTGGTGGTAAGTTAAAAGGTTCCCAACCCCATCTAACAATAATTTTGCTTGCAGCGATGAAAACATCCGTCCACATGTATCTTTCAGTGTATATTTTTACTTGCATGAATTATTGTTTGTTAACTGTTCTCGTCGTGAATGTACCCGATTTTTGCTTTCCCGCAAAGGAATATATGTATCACAAAAATGACCACGGATATGTTCTGTTTGTGGTAATCACAATTCGGTCCTTTCTTCATGCATGACTATATATCGGTCTTAGTAACAAAATTCACACTATTACTTTTCTGATTTTAATGGGGTTGGTGCTGCTCGATCCTTAGTTTTCTTTGTAGGGTTATATAGATAATTGTTAGTCCTTTTGTCCTTTTTCCTTTGGCCATTGTATTGTCTGCCCTTCTTCTGGTTACCTTTTAATGTCTTCAAACCTTTCGTAATGTTATGGATTGTAGTCTAAAGGGTACATTGCAGATAATGTCAATGTTTTAATACTGCTCCAACAGGGTAGATGCCTGGATTGACTCAACTATCAATAGGTCTTACATTAATGTGTACTCACAGTATTATTAATAATGTGACATTCTTCTCTTCTTGTCTTCCAGTAGAAACTGAAGATGTAGAATTATCATGTTCAAATATATCCTTAGAAATGCAATGGAGTCTTTCTAATGATTTTCTACGTTTTAATATTCTAAACCTTTCTATAAATTTAATATAATCAGTGTGTGCGTAAAACATATAAAGACGACATAGGTAAACTTTCTTCCTCATAAAAGAGTGGGTGGGTGAGAGATTGTTTGCGTACAGCTAAATGAGCTAGCTGTTCGTCATCTAATTCGTGGCGGGAATAAATATCATTAAGTTGTTATTCGTCTCTTCTTGTGTTGCAGTAGAAACTGAAGATGTAGAATTATCATGTTCAAATATATCCTTAGAGTCTTTCTAACGATTTTCTACGTTTTAATATTCTAAAACTTTCTATAAATTTAATATAATCAGTGTGTGCGTTTTTATATGTAAAACATATAAAGATGACATAGGTAAACTTTCTTCTTCATAAAAGAGTGGGTGGGTGAGAGATTGTTTGCGTACAGCTAAATGAGCTAGCTGTTCGTCATCTAATTCGTGGCGGGAATAAATTGCATTTCAATGAAGCGATAATTTCATCAGCGTTGTTGTACTAGACAAAAATGCTTATTTTTCTTTCGTAGTGCTAGCGCGCTGACAGAAAAGTGAGCAGGTAAACATGTAACTCCACAGGTAACCATGTAACTCCACATACCTTTTCCTGATTCTCAGCCACCAGTGTTTGTTCTTACTCCTTAATACTACGTACTCAGCGGAAAAACAACCAATACCAATTTTATATTATTTGGTGTGACCCGACCGCGGCTCAAAACCACTATCTAATGCACTCGAGGTAATCGCTCAAACCATAACAGCACCGACGCGGTTCTCCTCATGAAAGATATTGTTGTCATAATTAAAAGTGATAAAACTTATTTGTCGAAACCGGAGAATTCATGGCAGTGTCTCTAGATTGTCCATTCTTGATTGCCTTTTCGGCTTTCACTAACGTTTATTTAGAGGGTAACTGTTATAACATGTGTAATTCCAATAACCTTTCATACTACTATTTACCTTTCATAGGAGTAACAGGTGAGCCAGTTTGAACTTTTGTAACATAAATAGTCGATTTTGAAGATAAAGAAAGGTTTGTATCGACCTTTGGCTGTTCAACTGGAACATTACGACTGAAAAGATATTTAATTTTAATTATTAACTGATTTTAAATATTATCGCACCTAGAAGAGGTTTAATTTAAGCGCAAATTGAAACGATAAATTTAAGCATGAAAGGCGACCAATTCCTTCAACAACATTTACAGCGGCATCTATAATTCCTAGCAAATGTTAACACAACACAAAAACATGCTCAACATTGTTTCAGCCGTTTTACATGTAGTTATTTATTGAAATCTCACTTTGCATAGTTCCCTAAGACAAATAGTTCTGAACATGATTCAATGAACGATTGTTAATGGATGAACTCTTATAATCTGCAATGATAAAGTGGTTTTATAACATAAGTACTAATATACATGGAAGCAATTAACGTACACACCCTATATGTTTGCATGGACCGCAACCTGTATGGTTCTTCTCTGTTCCTTCGAGACACGGAATGCATTCTGGAAGTAAAATCACATTATTAGTTATATAGGTTTTAGACAGGTAATACGGGCTCATATAACCTGTCTGTGTTTTATATTTCCTGAGCCGAAGGCGAGGGAAATATACAACGCAGACAGGTTATATGAGCCCGTATTACCTGTCTAAAGTCTATATAACGAATTTGTCATACTGCAATACCATGGGTCAACATTACCTGTGTAAAGCCTAAATAAAGAACATGACTACTATGCATGTATTGTCTAATGAACACTTAACCCCAGATATGACTTTGCTTTAATGAAGAAATTAATTATTCAACATATTTAATAAACAATAAACAATTTTAACAGAAAAATAACAAATGATTTAGAATTGCCTCAATATCGGCGTCAGAGTGACAGGTGAACCTGGGGGTCGCCATCTTGATTACGTATGATTTTAAAATCAGTTATCTTTCTTGGCACGTGCTTTCATATTACCGGCTAGAGCCGTATAATATGGATTAGTAAAATCGAGTAAATAACCAATTGGATCACTTAGATTTTCTATTGCAGTATGACAAAATATAATATAACTAGGATCAGTGTTAGATTTAACTCTAATTTCAACAATATTTCAACTGTATAGTGAGGGTCAGATTTATTAGTGGATGAAACGGAAATACACGAAGAAAATAATTAATGTGGCGTATGAGAGTTTCAGACAAACGTTTTCTCCTTAACGATTATCGAGCACACTGGGTCATAGGGGGATGCACTCACAACTTCGGTGATGATAGACAGTAATATATCGGTTTGATGCAACTCCAACAACAATATAATCCATGGCAAATAACCACGTCCCATTATCTACTCTTGTAATAACAGGAATTTGACTTTCATATAAGTTAACAATTTGCGATATATCACGTAACATGCTTTAGGCATTCATATATTATTATGACAAGAAACACCAATGATCGCAAAATGTCCACGGCATTAAAATGTGGCGGAGTTAAACCGATGAATTGTATCGCAAAACCCTCCCTATGATAATTGTATCCCAGCACCCTCCCTATGATAATTGTATCCCAGCACCCTCCCTATGATAATTGTATCCCAGCACCCTCCCTATGATAATTGTATCCCAGCACCCTCCCTATGATAATTGTATCCCAGCACCCTCCCTATGATAATTGTATCCCAGCACCCTCCCTATGATAATTGTATCCCAGCACTCTCCCTATGATAATTGTATCCCAGCACCCTCCCTATGATAATTGTATCCCAGCACCCTCCCTATGCTAATTGTATCCCAGCACCCTCCCTATCATAATTGTTTCCCATCACCCTCCCTATGATAATTGTATCCCAGCACCCTCCCTATGATAATTGTATCCCAGCAACCTCACTATGATAATTGTACCCCAGCACCCTCCCTATGATAATTGTATCCCAGCAACCTCACTATGATAATTGTATCCCAGCACCCTCCCTATGATAATTGTATCCCAGCACCCTCCCTATGATAATTGTATCCCAGCACCCTCCCTATGATAAATGTATCTCAGCACCCTCCCTATGATAAATGTATCCCAGCACCCTCCCTATGATAATTGTATCCCAGCACCCTCCCTATGATAATTGTATCCCAGCGCTCTCCCTGTGAAAATTGTATCCCAGCACACTCCATATGATAATTGTATCACAGCACCCTCCCTATGATAATTGTATCCCAGCACCCTCCATATGATAATTGTATCCCAGCACCCTCCATATGATAATTGTATCCCAGCACCCTCCCTATGATAATTATATCCCAGCACCCTCCCTATGATAATTATATCCAAGCACCCTCCCTATGATAATTGTATCCCGGCACCCTCCACATGATAATTGTATCCCAGCAACCTCACTATGATAAATGTATCCCAGCAACCTCACTATGATAATTGTATCCCAGCACCCTCCATATGATAATTGTATCCAAGCAACCTCACTATGATAAATGTATCCCAGCACCGTCCCTATGATAATTATATCCAAGCACCCTCCCTATGATAATTGTATCCCAGCACCCTCCACATGATAATTGTATCCCAGCAACCTCACTATGATAAATGAATCCCTGCAACTTCACTATGATAATTGTATCCCAGCACCCTCCATATGATAATTGTATCCCAGCACCCTCCATATGATAATTGTATCCCAGCACCCTCCCTATGATAATTATATCCCAGCACCCTCCCTATGATAATTATATCCCAGCACCCTCCCTGTGATAATTGTATCCCAGCACCCTCCCTATGATAATTATATCCCAGTACCCTCCCTATGATAATTGTATCCCAGCACCCTCCCTATGATAATTGTATCCCAGCACCCTCCTTATGATAAATGTATCCCAGCAACCTCACTGTGATAATTGTACCCCAGCACTCTCCCTGTGATAATGGTATCCTAGCACCCTCCCTATGATAATTGTATCCCAGCACCCTCCCTATGATAATTGTATCCCAGCACCCTCCCTATGATAATTGTATCCCAGCACCCTCCCTATGATAATTGTATCCCAGCACCCTCCCTATGATAATTGTATCCCAGCACCCTCCCTATGATAATTGTATCCCAGCACTCTCCCTATGATAATTGTATCCCGCACCCTCCATATGATAATTGTATCCCAGCACCCTCCCTATGATAATTGTATCCCAGCACCCTCCCTATGATAATTGTATCCCAGCAACCTCACTATGATAATTGTATCCCAGCACCCTCCCTATGATAATTGTATCCCAGCATCCTCCCTATGATAATTGTATCCCAGCAACCTCACTATGATAATTGTATCCCAGCAACCTCACTATGATAATTATATCCCAGCACCCTCCTTATGATAGTTGTATCCCAGCACCCTCCCTATGATAATTGTATCTCAGCACCCTCCCTATGATAATTGTATCCCAGCACCCTCTCTATGATAATTGTATCCAAGCACTCTCCCTGTAATAATTGTATCCCAGCACCCTCCATATGATAATTGTATCACAGCACCCTCCCTATGATAATTGTATCCCAGCACCCTCCATATGATAATTATATCCCAGCACCCTCCATATGATAATTGTATCCCAGCACCCTCCCTATGATAATTATATCCCAGCACCCTCCCTATGATAATTATATCCAAGCACCCTCCCTATGATAATTGTATCCCAGCACCCTCCACATGATAATTGTATCCCAGCACCCTTCATATGATAATTGTATCCCAGCACCCTCCATATGATAATTGTATCCCAGCACCCTCCATATGATAAGTGTATCCCAGTACCCTCCCTATGATAATTATATCCCAGCACCCTCCCTATGATAATTATATCCCAGCACCCTCCCTATGATAATTGTATCCCAGCACCCTCCCTATGATAATTATATCCCAGTACCCTCCCTAAGATAATTGTATCCCAGCACCCTCCCTATGATAATTGTATCCCAGCACCCTCCCTATGATAATTATATCCCAGCAACCTCCCTATGATAATTGTACCCCAGCACTCTCCCTGTGATAATGCTATCCCAGCACCCCCCTATGATAATTGTATCCCAGCACCCTCCCTATGATAATTATATCCCAGCAGCCGCTCTATAATAATTGTATCCCAGCACCCTCCCTATGATAATTGTATCCCAGCACCCTCCCTATGATAAATGTATCCCAGCAACCTCACTATGATAATTGTACCCCGTTACTCTCCCTGTGATAATTGTATCCCAACACCCTCCCTATGATAATTGTATCCCAGCACCCTCCCTATGATAATTGTATCCCAGCACCCTCCCTATGATAATTGTATCCCAGCACCCTCCCTATGATAATTGTATCCCAGCACCCTCCCTATGATAATTGTATCCCAGCACCCTCCCTATGATAATTGTATCCCAGCACCCTCCCTATGATAATTGTATCCCAGCACCCTCCTTATGATAATTGTATCCTAGCATCCTCCCTATGATAATTGCATCCCAGCACCCTCCCTATGACAACTGTATCGCAGCACCCTCCCTATGATAATTGTATCTCAGCACTCTCCTTATGATAATTGTATCTCAGAATCCTCCCTATGATATTGTATATCAGCACCCTCCCTATAATAATTGCATCCCAGCACTCTCCCTATGATAATTGTATCCCAGCGCCCTCCCTATGATAATTGCATCCCAGCACCCCCTATGATAATTGTATCCCAGCACCCCCTATGATAATTGTATCCCAGCACCCCCTATGATAATTGCTTCCCAGCACCCTCGCTATGACAATTGCATCCCAGCACCTTCCCTATGATAATTGTATCTCCAACGACAATGCATATATTAGACTATAAATATATGATAATAGATTATTTTGTAAATATATACGCTGGACCTTTACACGATAAAGCATGCTATGTTCGGTCAAATACACAATCAAAACTAGTTTCGCAAGATTAATATATTTTGTCTTATTATGAAATACTAACCACCTGATTTTTTCATGAAGTGTCCATTGTAACACTCATCTCCTCTGTTGCACAAACAAGGATCTCCATAGTAACATTTGGTAGTATCACATTTACAACCCGATAAACTGTCACAAAAGGCATCTGTTTGTATTCTACTGTAGGTAAGATCTAAATCAAATAAAATGAGAAAACAAAACTACGAACTTAATGATAACTTGGGAGCAGAATTTCATCTATATTCATGCAGAGCACGTGTGTGCAATCATTAAATCATGTCAGTGTAAATGTGGCTTATAGTATGTCAGTACAACATTTATTAACATTTATTAACATCTACCACCCACCCCTTCTGGGTGCTCTGCCTATCAAAGGCGAAGTGGGATCCTGTTGCTCAATGTTTTTAATTTGCAAGGATATTATCATTCTCCATATACTAGTATTTCTCTTATGTCATGGCATAAGGATTTGTTCATTTCTAGAGAGTTGTACTTGGCACCAGAGAAATCAAATAGCACAGGGTTTCGTCGTGGTAGTTATAAATTGAAACCAGTATAGCATACACAATATTTAAATGTAAGGTAAATTCGATGCATATATAAACTAAAAACAGATAGTTATACATATTTATATATAAACTAAAAACAGATAGTTATACATATTTATATATAAACTAAAAACAGATAGTTATACATGTTAGATATCTTTTTAATTTGCTCTGTTGTACTTATTGCTTTGTTTGTTTACGTGGTGTGTCGTCGTCGTGTGTCCTGTTTTGTCTGTGTCTCTGGATTGTCCATTCGTGATTGCCCCTTCGGTTTTCTCTAGCGTTTATTTATACTACTTACCCTGAGCGAAGCACTGGTGGCTTGGCTTGAAGCAAGAACTTGCATTTAGATGACCTGTTGATGATATCAAATCAGGTTGTACAAATCCTTCCTTACAAGGCGTACACAAATCTGTTGTGAATTGTGTTTTACAAGGTACGATTTCATAGCCTGAAACAGTAATGAGATGAATGAATGAATGAACTGTGAGCAAACATATTTATCTGCAAACGTGGTCGGTGTTTAGCAAAGTATTCTATTTCCCCCAATTTCCTGATAACATTGCCATAGAAGATCTTCTGATATAACAAAGCATATTTACATGTACTAATACTGCAATTGCTAATTCCACAACTAATGCGGTTCAAGTAATTTAGTTGTGTTTTGTTGTAATATTACTACAACTTATCAACAAAATGACTAATCTGTCCATTGTGCCAGGGAGTGGATGTGGTCGAGTGCGCTGGACATAAGGCTAAACGATTGGTGCTGCAGTGTATCAATGGTGTGGGTTCAAATCCCGTCGAGGGAAGAACAAAAATATTTACAGCTCTAAAATCTAATTCTAACACTGTTTGATTTAATTTTCAGACGTATATATATATATAAAGCTTTCTGGTTGGGGATGATTTTATAGCACCAGTTAAAAACCCAGAAATTTAATGACATACTTATTCGTCAACGCCTGACACATCATATTATCTTCCTATTATCCCTATCCACAAAAACAACTAGATTGTGTCTTGCATTCCAGACTGACGTTTATCTTGAAAGGCGGACACAATGTGATGAATTTTCAATCAATCAAGTACCAGATGCCACGCATCACACGAACAAAATGCAAAATTGCACCAATATTAAAATTAGTCATGTGGTATACATGACTGGAACAATATTTCAGTTCTTAGAGTTCTAAATAAATCATAACAGTATTTTAGTATTTGTCCAGAGTATCCTCCCACAAGCAGTCTGGTTGTCACAAAATACAGCTGAATGATTTCCCATACAAATGAAAATAAACACTGAAAATGTCTAAAACAGTGAACCCTGTCTAAATCGATCATCCATGGGGCCAACTTTTGTATTAGGAATAGACAGATGTTCGGTTTACACAGGTTAAATTAACAAAGGTTTCCTACATGCAGCCTACATTTAAAGTTCGATTTATACAGGATTTCGCTGTAATTAGAGTTATGCTTAGACATGCTTTACTGTATGTCCTGACATAAATATAGTTCTACTAGTAATAAGTTATACAAACCTCGTCCACAATTAAACACTGGACTACATTTTCTGTTAAGACTTTTATAATAGATATAATTGGAACAAACCTACAAAACACAGGTATCTTTTTTATTATATTACAGACACAATCCAAACTTAGAAAATATATGTAACTTTGTATTTGACTTGTCAAATCATTTGTCGAGTGCCCCATCGACTGCTAAATAAACGTTTGAGAACACCAAAGTGGCAATTAAAAATTGGAAAGATCAAAGCATCAAAAAATATAGAATCCAATATTCAGGCGAAATGATCTTTTTAAAAATGATCACTTTGTTAGATTCAACTTTTATTTTCCCATCACAAACGCCCGTGTAAGCAATGGCTATGAAAAGGCATATATTACGTCTAGTTTCTCAAGAAGATCATTCATTTCTTTTGATGTTATGACAGTATGTTACAGTTTCTCAACTAGCAGGCAGTTATTGACAATGTGTGTGCGTTGTCAGTTGTTATCTTGTCGTTTCTGAGAAAATGACGAAATACCTATATCTGACCGCCATCACTCGTAGTTGCTACCACATTAACCAATTGTCATCCACAAGCAGGGTCTATGAGAGGGGTGCTCAGCAGGTACATTGGCCCGGGCCCGGAGAGACAAGAAGGGGCCCATGAATCTCTGAAGAGCCCCATGTCCTTAACTACAGAAGTTTTTTTTCTTTTTTTTGTTCGTATTTTCAACTATTTTTAGTTTATTTAGAAAAATAATGATGTAAAATTCACTTAGACTTCTGAATTCTGTTTGTTGATCAGCAGTCACATTGATATTGTAACCAGGGAGGCGATCATTAGGAAGTAAAGCATTTATGAAATTTTACCAGTGGCTTTATTGGACCTCAATTTGAGAAAGGTCGCACCCTGTCCCCGGGGACCCAAGCAGTTTTGTTTCGCCTTGCAAAATTTCTCTTGGAGGCCCTGTCCATAAGCCGGGATCTCGATATCCATCGGAGTCATATGTAAGTATAGAATTGTGATGTTCAATGGAATGAGTGAGTGATTGTTGCTTAGCACCAATTCAGCAATTGTTCAGCAATGTCATGGCCAGAGCAAATTAATTTTTAATGAGATGATGATGATGTCCGCTTTGTACTAGACCAACACGCAAAGTTGGATTTTCATAGTGCTAATTCACTGAAACAACAGTCCGCGGATAGACATATGACCCCACTCGGACACATTCTCCTGATTCATAGCCAATCAGTCGTTACTCTTACCTCTTAATGTTGTGTGCTTAGCGGAGAAGCAACACATACCAATTTCGTAGTCTTCGGTTTGACCCGATCGGGGCTCGAACCCACGATCTACGAAACAAGAGACTCATGTGAACTTTTTACACAAACAGTAAACACTTCCCTAAATCTGGGTTTGGGTTTTCCATCATACACCCACTAATATTGTATATGAAAATAACCCAGTATCCACGTATGTGATCTAAATCAAGGTTAGCATACTTTATCTATTTGTTTAAAAGTCCTTAGACTTTAAAATACCTTTAAACAATATTTGAATATTTAATTCACGTGACGGGATGTTAAATAACACGATGACCTTCGGGACAAAGTCATATATCAACCACTTGAATAAGAATTAACTAATTGAAAAAATCTATTGAAATAGCTTTAGAAACATAAACATATAACTGAAACCGGCACAGGATAATGGAGTCAACATCATCTTGATATCTATTAAAGGAAATAAACAAACAAATAAATCATGTTTCAAAAAAACTAAATTTATTTGCATGTCTACCTATTAATATCTGTTCACATTTTTAATGTGGGATAAGCCTTATTATTTATAGACAGCTCTGATTACCCTCTTGTGTATCTTAAAACTTTATTTATTGTTATATTTTAAATGATAATGTTTAATATTTAGCTATATATACCCGTGAGATTCCAATAAGTAGTACAACAATAGTACGATAGATTTTGACATCAACTTTCATGACTGTACCTACAATTAGATTAAAAAATGAATTTATTAATGTTTTATTGAAATATATTATTCTGAATATAAAATCTTTATTGCGAATATATAACAAATGTATATGAAAATACCTTTTTTTTAATGTATTGTTTGAGTAAGTGAGTGATTATTGAATAACTTCAAATGCACATTTTTTCAACTATATCATGGCGAGAAGAAATTACATTTTGATGAGATGATGATGATGATTATGTCCACGTTACATTAAACCAAGACACTGAGTTGAATTTTAATAGTGAATGAAACAATGAAACAACAGTCCACGAGTATACATTATCTTGATGCCGAGCCAACCAGCTTACCTCTTACTCCTTATTGCTGTGGAGAAATAGCAAATACTAATTTTAAAATCTTTGTTTTGACCCGATCTTGGCTCAAACCTATGATCTACCACACTAACCATTACACCACATATGCGGATTTTATTTTTATATTATGCAAATTTCCATTTCTAATCAAATGGAAACCACAGTTGGCACAATTATGAAACCAAATAAAAAGAAGCCAAATCATTGCCCATGATAAATAAATTTAATATCTAAGACTCTAGAGCAACATAGCGAGGTGTTTGTTATTTATAAACCAAATTAGGTGTTTATCAGAATGGCCAGTTGTAGTTTTTATCCGTTAAATATAACAAATTGTGATCGGACACAAGTCTTTGCAACTTATTAAGTCTTCTCTAAATTACAATAATTTACAATATGTGATAGCATGCGCAGATGAAGTGATATAATATCTAAGACGTTTTGCAAATTAACGAAGCATTTGTTATATTTAAGCCAAATTAGGTGTTTAGCAGAATAGCGAGTTCTAAGTTGGCAGAACGTCAAAATGTAATAAGGAGCCTTCGTGGTCGTATGGTAGTTGGGTTTATAACTACCTATGCAACTAGTGCCTACCACCACAATGCTATGAGTTCGAATCCCGCTCAGTCGAAGTTTACCGATACAACAACATGTGACTGAAAGTGGCGGTAAGCACCATAACTCTAACTCAAATGTTATTTAGTCAACACTAAAACAAGCTTAATATAATGTAATCTAAATATATCTCCAGCATCTAGAGAAAACTAACACATATTTCCGGCTTGTTTATTTGGATATAGATTGATAGCTTCTCAAAGGGGAACTGACATGTTGGTGTGATGGTCCGCGTGCTGTCCTAGAATGTGGTAGATTCAGAGTTAAAACCCAGCTCATGTGAAATAAAAAAAAATTAATTTGGAGTAAGATTAATTATCAGTTGGCGATGAGTATGGAATGTGTGTCCGAATGGAGCAACATGTATACTTGTGGACTGTTGCTTAAGATTTTGAAGATACCAAAGGGGTAATCAGAATCCGTGTATCGAAGAAGAACAGTCAACACAATGGCCAAAAGAAAAAATACAAAAGGACAAACAACAATCTACAAAACATACATAAAAAACTAAAGATCGAGTAACACGAACCCCACTAAAATTGGGGGTGAACTCAGGTGCTCCGGAAGGGTAGGCAGTTCCTGCTCCAATACTGGCACCCGTTATGTTAATCTAGTTACAAACCCGGTGATAAGTCGTACATGTGGAAAGGACCGGGAAGTGCTTACGGCAAGTGGAACATATCCGTCGTCATTTGTGACACAGATATTCCATAACGATCAACCAAGTCATGGTGGCGACCGTAAGATTTTCGAAGTGATGACTTCAACTTTACCAAGAGGAACTCTTGGTTCAGTAGCTTCCTTGTTAGCAACAACCCTTTATCAAGGAAATCCTGATAGGGACCACACGCTCTGGAATATCGTATCAACTGAGAGATGTATGCTCCATATGCAGGTGCTGCTGGAATGTTGCTAAATACAAAACAGTGTTTCAACTGTTTTTGTGACGGTAGCAATTTGCGAAAAGAAACGTTTAAGCAGTCAGACAGCTAAGATAATCACAAGCAAACCGGGGATTGACCAATTAGTTAATAATACATACAATTGAACTTATCAAATTGATATTATTAATTGTCTTGATTTCAGTTCGAATGACTGCAAATGAGGCTTAGATAACAGTGCCATTGTGGATTAGTGAAACTGTCAACTTTTATTGATAAATAAATAAGAAATGTCACGATTTCAATTCATTTTGAGGAAAACAAGTTCAATAGTGATTGTTACCAATATCAACAAAGCGAACAATCATCGGTACCTCTCACCTCAAATCATTGAACAATCATCGATACCTCTCTCCTCAAATCATTGAACAATCATCGGTACCTCTCACCTCAAATCATTGAACAATCATCGGTACCTCTCACCTCAAATCATTGAACAATCATCGGTAACTATCACCTAAAATCATTGAACAATCATCGGTAACTCTCAACTCAAATCATTGAACAATCATCGGTACCTCTCACCTCAAATCATTGAACAATCATCGGTACCTCTCACCTCAAATCATTGAACAATCATCGATACCTCTCACTTCAAATCATTTAACAATCATCGGTACCTCTCACCTCAAATCATTGAACAATCATCGATACCTCTCACCTCAAATCATTGAACAATCATCGGTACCTCTCACCTCAAATCATTGAACAATCATCGATACCTCTCACCTCAAATCATTGAACAATCATCGGTACCTCTCACCTCAAATCATTGAACAATCATCGGTACCTCTCACCTCAAATCATTGAACAATCATCGATACCTCTCACTTCAAATCATTTAACAATCATCGGTACCTCTCACCTCAAATCATTGAACAATCATCGATACCTCTCACCTCAAATCATTGAACAATCATCGGTACCTCTCACCTCAAATCATTGAACAATCATCGATACCTCTCACCTCAAATCATTGAACAATCATCGGTACCTCTCACCTCAAATCATTGAACAATCATCGGTACCTCTCACCTCAAATCATTGAACAATCATCGATACCTCTCACCTCAAATCATTGAACAATCATCGGTAACTCTCACCTAAAATCATTGAACAATCATCGATACCTCTCACTTCAAATCATTGAACAATCATCGGTAACTCTCACCTCAAATCATTGAACAATCATCGATACCTCTCACCTCAAATCATTGAACAATCATCGGTACCTCTCACCTCAAATCATTGAACAATCATCGGTACCTCTCACCTCAAATCATTGAACAATCATCGGTACCTCTCACCTCAAATCATTGAACAATCATCGATACCTCTCACCTCAAATCATTGAACAATCATCGGTAACTGTCACCTAAAATCATTGAACAATCATCGGTACCTTTCACCTCAAATCATTGAACAATCATCGATACCTCTCACCTCAAATCATTGAACAATCATCGATACCTCTCACCTCAAATCATTGAACAATCATCGGTACCTCTCACCTCAAATCATTGAACAATCATCGGTACCTCTCACCTCAAATCATTGAACAATCATCGATACCTCTCACCTCAAATCATTGAACAATCATCGGTAACTCTCACCTAAAATCATTGAACAATCATCGATACCTCTCACTTCAAATCATTGAACAATCATCGGTAACTCTCACCTCAAATCATTGAACAATCATCGATACCTCTCACCTCAAATCATTGAACAATCATCGATACCTCTCATCTCAAATCATTGAACAATCATCGGTACCTCTCACCTCAAATCATTGAACAATCATTGGTACCTCTCACCTCAAATCGTTGAACAATCATCGGTACCTCTCATCTCAAATCATTGAACAATCATCGGTACCTCTCACCTCAAATCATTGAACAATCATCGGTACCTCTCACCTCAAATCATTGAACAATCATCGGTACCTCTCACCTCAAATCATTGAACAATCATCGATACCTCTCACCTCAAATCATTGAACAATCATCGGTAACTGTCACCTAAAATCATTGAACAATCATCGGTACCTTTCACCTCAAATCATTGAACAATCATCGATACCTCTCACCTCAAATCATTGAACAATCATCGATACCTCTCACCTCAAATCATTGAACAATCATTGATACCTCTCACCTCAAATCATTGAACAATCATCGATACCTCTCACCTCAAATCATTGAACAATCATCGGTACCTCTCACCTCAAATCATTGAACAATCATCGGTACCTCTCACCTCAAATCATTGAACAATCATTCACCTCAAATCATTGAACAATCATCGGTAACTCTCACCTAAAATCATTGAACAATCATTGGTACCTCTAACCTCAAATCATTGAACAATCATTGGTACCTCTCACCTCAAATCATTGAACAATCATCGGTACCTCTCACCTCAAATCATTGAACAATCATCGGCAACTCTCACCTCAAATCATTGAACATAAAAATACCACTACATATGACGTTGGCAGTTCTGGTTTAGAACGGGCACATATATGTGGTGGCGTTAACTGGAGGTTAATAACGAGCACATATATGTGGTGGCGTTAACTTGGGGTTAATAACCGGCACATATATGTGGTGGCGTTAACTGAGGGTTAATAACGGCACATATATGTGGTGGCATTAACTGAGGGTTAATAACGGGTACATATATGTGGTGGCGTTAACTGAGGCTTAATAACGAGCGCATATATGTGGTGGCGTTAACTGGGGTTAATAACGGGTACATTTATGTGGTGGCATTAACTGAGGGTTAATAACGGGTACATATATGTGGTGGCGTTAACTGAGGGTTAATAACGGGCACATATATGTGGTGGCGTTAACTGGGGCTAATAACGGGTACATATATGTGGTGGCGTTAACTGGGGCTAATAACGGGTACGTATATGTGGTGGCGTTAACTGAGGGTTAATAACGGGCACATATATGTGGTAGCGTTAACTGAGGGTTAATAACGGGCACATATATGTGGTGGCGTTAACCGAGGGTTAATAATGGGTGCATATATGTGGTGGCGTTAACTGGGACTAATAACGGGTACATATAAGTGGTGGCGTTAACTGGGACTAATAACGGGTACATATAAGTGGTGGCGTTAACTGGGGGTTAATAACGGGCACATATATGTGGTGGCGTTAACTGAGGGTTAATAACGGGAACATATATGTGGTGGCGTTAACTGAGGGTTAATAACGGGCACATATATGTGGTAGCGTTAACTGAGGGTTAATAACGGGCACATATATGTGGTGGCGTTAACCGAGTATTAATAACGAGCGCATATATGTGGTGGCGTTAACTGGGACTAATAACGGGTACATATAAGTGGTGACGTTAACTGGGGGTTAATAACGGGCACATATATGTGGTGGCGTTAACTGAGGGTTAATAACGGGCACATATATGTGGTGGCGTTAACTGAGGGTTAATAACGGGCGCATATATGTGGTGGCGTTAACTGAGGGTTAATAACGGCCACATATATGTGGTGGCGTTAACTCAGGGTTAATGGGAAATCATTATTTTTTCAATATTTTAACTACCTTCGACTACATGCATAAAATGCATCTCCTTTGAGACCTTTGCAAATATATGCACATAATATCCATTTCATACTGCAATGTGCACTTACTTGACGTAGAGGCTTTATTAGCCGAGTGGTCAATTTAAGATGAGGCTGCACACCCGATACCCATATCAAATGATAAGATTTACATGACACGGATTTTCACCGTCAGCTTGTTATATCTGTTCGGGCTTTCCTCCTGCATTACGTCTGGTAGTCACCATGTAATATATAGCTGAAACATTGCCTCTCATTTCGATTCCATGTTTTGTAAAAATGTATGTATTTATCACTCCTGTTACGCAATTAGCTGCGGCTGAATGTATTATTTCAATAAACAGTAAACAGTTGAAAAACAGTAAGCGTTGAAACAGTAACAATAAATACTAATATTATAACAATAAATGTTTTTTTTCCAAGTCCTGGACCGGGTTGTACAAACTTCAATTAAACTAAGATGTCAATTATAACTTAATTGACATTTACTTGTAATGTAAATGCAATTAATTTACACTTATGGTTTAATTGAAACTTTAATTTAATTGAGGTTTGTGCAACCCAATCCTGGGATAATTATTAAACGTCAGTATAATATTAAAATGTGTTCATAGTTACCATTGTTACTTCAAACAATAATAAACGAAGCAAAAAAAATTAGCCATTTATGTACTACTCCAAAACAAAAATGAAACAAAAACATCAGAAATGAAATTAAAGTATATAAACATTTTAAGTTAGCTCTCTATACTTACTTGTTTAGGTGTCGATACAATAACAATACAGGAAGTAAATAATTTGGAAAATACGTACGCCATTTGATGTGAACTTATGAAAGGGCATTAGTGACACGGAAATATTTGTAATAGTCAGAGACACTGTATTTATTTTGGAAAAATCTGACTAGATATAATAAAAAGGGGATGGAATGATAAGTTTGACTTGTCCATACAGGTTGTGATTCATATCATGTTAATTAATATCAAAATCTTGAATTGTTTGAAAATCATAAAACTCGATACAACGTTATGCGATAAAGTTTGTTAATGACTTGTGGCAGGTCAGTGGTTTTCTACGGGTATTCTGGTTTACTCCACCAATAAAACTGATCGCCACGATATAACTGAAATATTGTTAAAGTCGGAGTTGAGCATCATAAGTGTAACCCTATATATATATTAACTAGCGTACAGACATGACAGAATACAACATATGGTAAAAAACAATTTACAGTACACCATGAAGCATGCAACTTATATGTGAATGACATTGATTCAGTTTGTATTAATTCTACGTGTACATACTGTACATTGATACAGTTTGTATTATTCCTACGTGTGCATACTGTTCCTACGTGTGCATATTGTACATTGATACAGTTTGTATTAATCTTTCGTGTACATACTGTACATTGATTCAGTTTGTATTATTCCTACGTGTACATACAGTACATTGATACAGTTTGTATTATTCCTACGTGTACATACTGTACATTGATACAGTTTGTATTATTTCTACGTGTACATACAGTACATTGATACAGTTTGCATTATTCCTACTTGTACATACTGTACATTGATTCAGTTTGTATTATTCCTACGTGTACATACAGTACATTGATACAGTTTGTATTATTCCTACGTGTGCATACTGTACATTGATATAGTTTGTATTATTCCTACGTGTACATACTGTACATTGATACAGTTTGTATTATTCCTACGTGTGCATACTATTCCTACGTGTGCATATTGTACATTGATACAGTTTATATTATTCCTACGTGTACATACTGTACATTGATACAGTTTGTATTATTCCTACGTGTACATACAGTACATTGATACAGTTTGTATTATTCCTACGTGTGCATACTATTCCTACGTGTACATACTGTACATTGATACAGTTTGTATTATTCCTACGTGTACATACAGTACATTGATACAGTTTGTATTATTCTTACGTGTACATACTGTACATTGATACAGTTTGTATTATTCCTACGTGTGCATACGGTACATTGATACAGTTTGTATTATTCCTACGTGTACATACTGTACATTGATACGGTTTGTATTATTCCTACGTGTGCATACTGTACATTGATACAGTTTGTATTATTCCTACGTGTGCATACTGTACATTGATACAGTTTGTATTATTCCTACGTGTACATAGTGTACATTGATACAGTTTGTTTTATTCCTACGTGTACATACTATTCCTACATGTACATACTGTACATTGATACAGTTTGGATTATTCCTACGTGTACATAGTGTACATTGATACAGTTTGTATTATTCCTACGTGTGCATACTATTCCTACGTGTACATAATGTACATTGATACAGTTTGGATTATTCCTACGTGTACATACTCTACATTGATACAGTTTATATTATTCCTACGTGTACATACGGTACATTGATACAGTTTGTATTATTCCTACGTGTGCATAGTGTACATTGATACAGTTTGTTTTATTCCTACGTGTACATACTGTACATTGATACAGTTTGTATTATTCCTACGTGTGCATAGTGTACATTGATACAGTTTGTATTATTCCTACGTGTGCATACTGTCCATTGATACAGTTTGTATCATTCCTACGTGTACATAGTGTACATTGATACAGTTTGTATTATTCCTACGTGTGCATACTATTCCTACGTGTACATACTGTACATTGATACAGTTTGGATTATTCCTACGTGTACATACTCTACATTGATACAGTTTATATTATTCCTACGTGTAGAGACGGTACATTGATACAGTTTGTATTATTCCTACGTGTGCATAGTGTACATTGATACAGTTTGTATTATTCATATGTGTACATACCGTACATTGATACAGTTTGTAATATTCCTACGTGTACATACAGTACATTGATACAGTTTGTATTATATCTACGTGTACATACTGTACATTGATACAGTTTGTATTATTCTTACGTGTGCATACTGTACATTGATACAGTTTGTTTTATTCCTACGTGTACATACTGTACATTGATACAGTTTGTATTATTCCTACGTGTACATACTGTACATTGATAGTTTGTGTTATTCCTACGTGTACATACTGTACATTGATACAGTTTATATTATTCTTACGTGTACATACTTTACATTGATACAATTTGTATTATTCCTACGTGTACATACTGTACATTGTAAGACAAGTCTGAAGATACCGAGGGTTTAATCAGAAGCCGTAAGCCGACGAAGGACAGACAAAACAATGGTACTAACAAGAAAAAGGACGCACAGGAAAGGTGAGCTACAAAGCGCTTCTGAGAAATTAAAGATTGAGCAACACGAACCCCCACTAAAAATGAACTCTGGTGCTAGGGAGGTGTTAGTCTTTGCAAAAATGCAGTGGTAAGTCACCAAAGAGGAAATGTTTATATCTGGATTGTCGTTGGAAATATTATTTTAAGAAGAGGGTGGGGTCCCATTTACCGGTTTATCACAGACACATTTTTAGGCTTATCCCATGTAAGGACTTGGATTTCCAACGCCATATGTCGTGGTCCGTTTGTGTTCAATTCTTTGATGTGAAAAATTGTTGTTTTTTTTTATATTTGTGAAACTGTTGACCATCCCTGGACGACTTTCTTTTCTAACTATACTATGAGATGTACAATGTGATATACCAACAAGAGGAAATTATAGAAATCTACAAAAAATTATATTACATGCAAATCGTATTGAACATCGTACATTCTACGATTCCTATCATACATCGTGCATTTTACGATTCATATCGGACATTGTACATTTTACGATTCCTATCATACATCGTATATTTTACGATTCCTATCATACATCGTACATTTTACTATTCTTATCATACATCGTACATTTTACGATTCCTATCATACATCGTACATTTTACTATTCCTATCATACATCGTACATTTTACTATCCCTATCATACATCGTGCATTTTACTATTCCTATCATACATCGTGCATTTTACTATTCCTATCATACATCGTACATTATACGATTCCTATCATACATCGTGCATTTTACGATATATGCACAATGTTTGCATATCGTACGTGTGTGCACTATTCGTTCATTTTCACGTTGGTTACATACATTGTTGTGTAGTGTGCATTCCTTTTTTCAGATCAAACTTTCTAGAGGCTTTATTTCGTGTTTATTGTTAAAACGATTATCGTAAGGTTAAACACAAAATTACCGAACTCCGAACAATCTTCCAAAGGGAAAGTAAAAACTCATAAGTATATAAACAGACAAAATCAGTCAACAACCGGAAAACTGGGAAAACCGTAATGACCCTGACTTGGTACAGGCATTTCCAAAGAAATGATGGGTTGAATCAGATTTTACGGCGCCAAACCTCCCGTTTTCATTACAGTTCAAAGGTTCCGGCTGCCACTATAGCAGCGTTTGTAACAATACTGCAACAAAATAGGTAAAATAGTAGTCAACACAGTACTAAGTCCAGTGAGGAAGGTGGAACATCTATCGTGAACCATCTCCATCAACAACCACGAGTACCCTGAAGTATTTTAACTACGAAAGTAAATGTCAAAAACACTCTTACGCCACACATTGACAAAAAATATCTTTGACATTGTTGTTGACTTCCTTATCTTTATACATTTTCACTATATGAAAATCCATCGTTCACCATTGTCTCTGCAGAGACAGAATATATTTCGACAATATCTTGGTATCGGAATGTAAACTTTTAAAAGAGATCGAATAAGGCGAATATTTTGATAGTCCTGGTCCAGTAGCCTGTTTCTCAGATAAAGATGACGTTTCAGGAAATTAGAATAATTGCTACTGGCCCTTGCATAACGAATCAATTGCGAAATGTAAACACCATATGCAGGAGAAGCTGGTATATTGCTGGACATATTTGGAAAATTTATGATTTTGAAATTGAAGTCGTCCCGTTTATCATAAATTTTAGTACTAAGTTAACCACTGTCATCAAATTCGAGGTATAAGTCCACAAATGATGCGGACGAAGCTGTATATGTGGTTTCTTCAATTTCCAGCTCTGGAGAATATATCAATGGAAGAAATTCTGAAAATCTAGAATTGTTGATAGATAAAACCCCGACTCATATGAGTATAAAAATAAATCGGCTAGAAGAGGGACACAATTCATACCCATTGGTATGCCGACGACCTGCTGAAACAGTGTCCCTCCAAAGGAGACAAATAGGTTATCGATGAGGAACTCCATGATGGTAACTAGCATGGAATAGTTACCATCATGAAAATACATAAGCATAATACAAATGTACATACATTGCTAAAAGCGCCACGATACATTTGTCTGATGAATGGAAAAAGGGGGTGTTTACGCTATTTTTAGCAAAATTTCAGTTATATCGTGTCGGTCAGTTTTATTGTTGGAGGAAACCGGAGAAATCCACCGACCTGCCACAAATTTTATCACAAAATATTGTATCGGGTACACCCACAGATAAATAGATATTACTACATATACAAATGGAAATGCTAACCTACCGTACCACACGTTTCCTTGGTAATAATCTTGTACAGTTACCTTGGTTTTTTATTCAACTAACTGTCTCAAAAGTCCCAAGTTCCATCCGAGTTATGCAAGTCAGTTCTGATGGTCATAAAATATTATTCGAGAAAGATGTTTTGTAAATGAACTACTCGTATCGGATCACTGTATGTAAGAAATTGAGCGATCTGATTGGACGATTTTGAAGTACAAGAAACAAACCATTTGAATGTGTTATTACCTGAAAGTCAGATAACGCTTCCTGATTTTGATAATGAATCATGTTCTGAAACGCTCGACTTGTCATGATGTTTAAGAAAAGTTTGAAGACACCAAATGAGTAATCAGAAGCCGTAAATCGAAGAGGGACAAACAACACAATGGCAAAACAAAAGAAGACACAAATGGTCAAAGAGTGATATTTAAACTCTACAAAGAAAACAGATCGAGCAACACGAACGCAATTAAAAACCGGGGGTGAGATAAGGTGTTTCGGAATTACAATAATACACTTTCAATTTCACTAAGTAGTTAGTGTGTATTAGATATAATTATTATTGAAATTTTCACAATTCCTAAATAATGTAATGTTTCTCCTCCTTCAGGAATAGGTGATCATAGCCGATGTTGTCTATCCTGTTTATAACCTTTGATTTACCTGCTTCTAACGACATTCCAGAAACGTGTTGCGCGTACTATATTATATATCTACGGTTTTGTTAAAGGGAGATCTTATATCATAATAACCAGATAATGGCAGAAGACTAAGGCATTATGTCCTCCATATGTTCATAAAGAATGATTATCATAGCTTGAATAAAAACATAGATGTCAAATTTAATGAGCATCATGCGTTTCTGGAATAACCTTCATCAGGCACGAATGGGTTGGTTAAAAAAGCATACCTTACCTCAGGTTGTGTAAATATGTATTTTTTTCCTTTATCGCTCATATTTAGCAACGCAATACATCTTTGATAAACATTGACCAACTATATTAATACATGTAATATGCATTCGAGTCTATAGGGTACGTCTATAATAGAAGGAAACTGAAATGGAAACAGGAAGAAAAGCATGTCCTTATTATGTTGTTGCTACGGATTACAATATTTCCGTATTAAACTAAAGAACTGAATCATATAGATTTAACTGAAGTCGAAAAAGGAAATAAGGAAACAACATGTATAGCACTGACAAAATTGAAAAGAAGAATAGATTATATAAGTGAGATTAATCCCTTCGTTTAAGATGAACAAAATAATGCATTGCGAATTTGTGAATCTGGGGATAACTGGCTAAGAATGTTTGAAGATCAGGAGCCGTAAATCGCAGGACAGAGAATACAATGGCCTAATGGAAAAAGGACATGGTTTCCTTATTTTCACAGGTCATTGGATTCACTTGCCCCCAAAGACATTTAAATTATTTGGCTTTCTAATCGTTTGATTATGAGCGTACAAGGTGAAGGTTATTCCAACAATACGCGTCGTCAGCACTAATGTCCATATTTACGTTTTTATAAATGTCCTACACGTGAAATACACCTTATTGTATTTGATAATCATGTAAATTGAAAGCGCCATTGACGTGACAATATATAATTATTGCCTTTTGATAATGTCAATACCAGGAATCATTGGCCAGATACATGATATCGACAATTACTCATCAACAAGTCAAAGATTATAGTAAAGAGCAACACCCTGTACATAACTTCCCTATAAGAGGAAGAAACAAGCGATACCAGATCGTATTAACTAGGACAATTTATTTGTATGAAGATCATGTTTTATTTGTGATTTGTATCTTCCATGGAGCTCAACACAGACATGCTTTGAGAATTCCGTTTATTTGTATTATTAATAATAATGTGGACTTACGTTTAGCGTTTTTGTAGTGACATTCTTTTAGCTATTTGCTATTGAATAAAAAAATAAAAATAGGAACAATACTTCGTTTTTATTCCACCCTGCTTCCATCTTAGTAAAAACAAGTTTAATGACTATTGCCCCCTGAACCCATTCACTTTAGAAATTTCTATGAATGTAGTTCTAATATCACGTCCCTCATATATCCTCGTCTGACAATAAGTCGGTCAGTCATTGGATAATGTTTGATTATTTTTTTCATGTTTGAAAAGGAAACATTTTTTTCTTTTTAATTATGTTCCTCCTCTATTCTTGCTCACATGTGTAAAGTTCCATGGAAAAAAAGATCGATAATAATTACATACTGACCCATATTTGTTTACCCTCCCTTTTCCAAATGGCGTCGTATGACGTCACATAAAGTCGGTCAAAGTTCAATAAAGCACATGATTTTGTCATAGGCCAACCAAACTTAAAAAGTAAATCAGATTAAGAAAGTACAGTATTTTAGCTTTTTCAGTGCAATTGATTTGTCTGAACAATTTCAAAAGATGTTTTTTTTAAATAGTTTGAAATTGAAATATTAAAAATTAATTATTTGATGCAAATAGTAAACTTGCTTACCCACATAAAAAGTATTTAATCCAGTGAATTTGGTGTTTTTGCTTTTGTCAATACAATCTATTAGACCGACATATTTTGGTAAAACAATTAATGACTGATTTCAATTTATTTTAATCACATTTATTATCACAGAGTGGTAACAACACAGTTTTGTTGATGCTATTTGTAATAATGACAGGGTTTTTTTACCCAGACAATCTCATTTTTCTGTCTGGTTTAATTTAATTCTCTGTTCAATTTATGCTATAAATTTTGATTATTGCTCTTAAATTAATTCTTTTTCTATCTTCTCTGTGAATTTCATTTCATTACCCCAAGAAGTAAGGGGTATATTTGTTATTAAAGCAACAGTGGAAATGCAAAATAATCTGCCATTTTGTGACTAATGGAGAGCACTTGCATGTATTTTCCCGGTAAAATCGGCCATTTTCTAGAAAATGGTGGAATCTGAATGATCAATCATCATATTTTGAAAGTATTTTAAAATACAATTTGCTTGGCCTACATTCCAGAAACGGTCATGAACTGTGATGTCGATTATGTCAACAAACCGGAAAAATACAAATGTTTGGGGAATACCATCGATGGAAGCATATTTAACAAGCATAATGATCAGGAAAAAAGACATTAGTAAAAAAGGATCTTTTTTACTTGCATGGAATTTATTCAATTCAAACTTCTCTGTTTTAATCTCATCTTGTAATTTTGACGTTGAAAAGTATTCCCTCTGTGTTTATGTACGTTATGAATATACAGAATGACGTCATTGGTCTCGTGCTGCGCGAGAATTGTAAATCAAAACAAATGACCGACATTATTGCATGACCGAGCAGATGTCACGGTAGGATACAATCTATTTTATTCCGTTTTATTTTCAATTGTAAGAAATAAGTGAAAAGTCTGAATTGTTTGTAGTTACCAGTCATCATGCCATGTCTTGCATTGTAGTGTAATGTACTAGGTCGTTTAAGATGGATGGTGATTGTTAGTGGAATCGATTCTGTACCCATGCACAGTACATTGCGGATAAAATAAATGTATTATAATGTAGTATAATACAATGCATACATACCGAGACAGTTATGATACACCCGTACATGTATAATGTTTTAATTATGACAAAAACTACGTTTAAACAGTGATGGTTAATAATTCCACCAATATAAATATAACGAACAATCACCTCTCACCTTTACTCACTGAACATAAACAAGACACAAAATATGACGTTGGAAATATAGGTTCTGTTCTCCTGAGACAGAAACAAAGATGTGGCAGAGTTAAACACGTTAAAAAGATTACAACCTGATGAATAATATATTTAATCCCTGTGAGTAAATATTTATTGTTATAAACTATAGCTATAACATTGTATGGAGATGTATTATATACAATATATACAGAAAATGAATACAAATAATACACATACCGTAATGTTATTTCAATTTCAACACGTTATGCTAGTTTATAGTCTGTTGTCAATCTTAAAATCTGATTCAACCCACCATTTCTTTGGAAATGCCTGTACAAAGTCAGGGTCATTGCAGTTTTCACGGTTTTCCGGTTGTTGACTGATTTTGTCTGTTTGTATGATTATGAGTTTTGACTTTCCCTTTGTAAGATTGTTCGGAGTTCGGTAATTTTGTTATTACCCTTATTTACATATAAAAAATTGCATTAAACACCAAAACTGTTTTTAATCATAATGAATATTTCGCTAGGGCTTGGGGTTGAACCAGATTAACATACTTAATATACACAATTAACTACCATACAATAAAGAACAATGATTTGGTTGTTGTCTTTAATCGAGTTTCTGTTCTTTCATGAAAAGGGAGTGTACCAATTATGGTGCAAATGATAATCTTGTTGTACCATATTTAAATTTATACTATTAAGGGAATACGATACAGTAGGGATTGCCAATTGATTTTTTCATGAAAATTCGTGATTTGGTCAATTTCAACATGCTCTTTCCAAATATGCAAAGAAAAATATACCTTCGTGACTTAGTTTTCGAGATATTTACGATCGAATTTCGACCATTTTTCGACAAATTTTTAAAATACGGATTTTTATAGCGGTAAAGAAAATATCACAATTTCAAAACGGTAAAAGATAATTGCATCCGGTTTTTTGCAATAGCTTCCTATGATAATTTCGTTCAAAGATGATGAACATGTACATTGCCAATAATAGATTAAGTAGTCCAAAAATTCTACTTATTTGTGGAATATGGATTATTTAGTGGTTTCTTCATGAATAAATTTGCATGTAGAAAAAAAATGACAATTGATATTTTCTTAATATTTTGTCATGATATTCTCGCAATCATTTTATTTAGAATTTTAACAAAAAGTAATGGGGTACATGTGCTTCTTTTTTAGCTACAGAACAAAAACCGTGCATTTTTCAGGACAAACCTAGACATCGTCAATTTCGGCGCCAAATTACCCTACAATGTATTTTAATAGGTAAAACGTCGTGGAGTCTTTCCCGCCGTTTTCCTTGGATTGGATGAAAGGGCAACGCAACCGGAGAATGAAATAAATGAAAGAGAACGGCTATAGTTGTACAGCGAATAGATACGTAACTGCCGAACACATGCAAACGTTCTTGCTCAATGTTCATTAGATTTAACGGTGTATCACAACCGTCACACGCGTTTATTTGCTCTCCTAGTGTTTTTAGTTCAACTAATAGTTGAACTATTCGTCTCTCATCCTACCAGCATATATCTTTATAATCAGTTCCTGGGTTTGCGTCTGTCTGGTCTACCTCTGTCTCACCAACATTCCTATCCAACTCTTTCAAGTGCTCTGAAAATTTTTTCCAACGGCGTATTTCTCCTTCTTTTAAAAACGGCATTTATGATTATTCGGCTTGAAGCAGGTGCTTTCAAATTTTTACGCAATCGGCTTTTTATGACGTCGATGCAACTTCCGCGGAAAATGTCGCGCTCGTTACTGTGACGTCGCAAAAACAACATGCGGTATTCGGCAAAGTAATTATCTGCCCTTGCTACTGTATCGTATTCCCTTAACCCTCTTGCTGCCAGATTCAAATTTCAAACGATGTTGCGTACGCCACAATATATTGACGTCGTCAATTGTTGACGTTTTGGGGCAAGAAAAGGCACTGTTCGTTTTGGCAACGACATTGGTACAGTACATGCCAACAATTTGAACGTTCCCGTTTTTCTGTATTCTGATAGTTGATTGATTGGTGGTTAAAACCCTCTTGCTACTGCCAGTGCTATCTATATGCAATGCATTTGCCACGAAATACAATGAATATTACCAAAAATAGACAACTTTATTTCTACCAACACATTTTGCTTCATACATCAAATAATATTTACGATACATCAAATACAATCAAACAAAATATTTCTTAATATTAATCTACAATACTTTGTGTTTTGTTAACGTAGTATTTCGTTATTTATCTTATGTAATTTAGTTTTTGTGTTGTCTTTCATGTGCATTTCTTCTCTCTGTGGTGACTCGAAAAGCCGAAATACGCTGTCATTAGCCGAAATACACTTGTAAAAGCCGAAATACACCTAGAAAATGCCGACATACACCTCAAAATTGTTCAAATGAACTTGCAATGGATAGATAATAGTGAATTAACTCATATATAGTTGAAATAAAACATTAATGTGTTACGCAAAGATCACATAAAAAAATAAATTAATAAGATTAAAAACTAATAAAATCATATAATAATTTAATAAAATAATATCAATGAAAGTGATTCAAAGGGGTTAAAGGATAAAATCGTGCACATTTTTTTTATAAATTGAAAGTAAAACTTTGTCTGTCCATTATTTTGTACGTAACTGTTCCATTTAATTACATTCTGCACTTCTGTACCAAATTGAGCAGAAAAAGAAGCCTGAATTCATTGAAAGTTTGAAATCAGTTCACTCGAAAGTAACCGGAACAAAAATAACGGTAATGTATTTCATCATAAAAAAAGTTTTACACATTAGTTCCATATCGTATATGAACCTCAGAACTACGTATATAGATACATGTAATTGCAAATTAAAGAAAACAAGAAAGACTCATGGGGTACAGCGTAAAAAATAAATGAAATTGAAAACAAAAATCTTTATTTGCATCTTATAATTTATTATGCGTATTTTTATCAAGGATTTGCTATATATTAATATTGCAAATAATAGTTGTGCATACTATTTCTATTATTCTACTGAATGCCTTGACACTTAGGACATAGTTAAGACATCCCAAGTTAGGATAGTCTTAAGACAGCTTCGAGATCACTCCTAGGACATGTCCTAAGATGGTCCTAAGACCATCCTAAAAATCGTCCTAAGGCATATCTTAGGATACTTTCGAAAACATGGCCCCAGGAGGACACACATTGTTATGAATAAATCTAATGCAAAAGTCTATAACAAATTGAAGATAATTTAGTGTCTTTCCTGAAATTAATCTACCCCAATAAGATATCATTCGTAATTTGATGTCATTTTCGACTGGATATGAATGAACACGTCAGTTTTCAGTATGTAAAATAAATAATATTAAAAACATTAAATTTCATTTAATTTAAACATATTTTAAACAAAAATGCATAACATTTGTTGCAAATTCACAATTTTGGGGAGGTCGGTGGTCTACTGTGTCCGGTGTCCATTTTATTGTTTTTGACATTAATTGACATTACACTTCTTATTTTATATTTGAAACCATTCTATTTTAAATTTTATTTTAAGAAACAAAATTTTGGTTAAGATTTTCTAGGTTTTTTAAACATAAGAATAATCAAATAAAAAAAAATTCTAATTACAAATAGATTTTAGTCGAGTTGTATTATTGTTTTGTGAAAAGTGCATTCGTGAATGCATAAGTCTGTTTTTCATGTCAAGGGCATCAACTATTTTTTAAAACGATTAATTTCAAATATCGTTTCAACTATATTAAAATAAGGAGATATGCATTTCAACCTTTATTCAAGTGGCCGGCAGTGGTCGGCGGTAAATTGTTAAATTAAGAAAAGCGTATTCGTGAATGAACACGTCAGTTTTCAGTATGTAAAAGGTATCAAATAATATTAAAAACATTAAATTTCATTTAATTTAAACAAATTTTAAACAAAAATGCATTTTTAATAATTTTTCCAATGGTCGGCGGTAAAAAGATCTACCGTAAAAGGAGATGTGCATATCACCTTTTTAAAGAAAATTCGTGAATGAACAATTCAGTTTTTGCTATGTAAAAGGTATCAAAGACATGAAATAATGCATTTTTTTAAGAAAAACGCATTCGTGAATGATAGTTCGTTTTCAAATAACTATTAAACAATATTTATTTCCGTATAAGTTCGTTTTCTGTGTGTAAAAGGTATCAAATAACTATTAAAATTATTTATTTTCGTATATTTTTTCAAAAATGTATCTTGTAAAAAGAAATTTTATGTGAACTTGATCTTTTTAAATTAATGGGCGACTTGTCTTGGAAGAAGGGGGCGACTTGTCTTGGAAGAAGGGGGCAAGTTGTCTTGGGGGGCGACTTGACTGGCATTCAAGCCAGCGGCATGGAGTCCCCTCGTACAACGAGCACATGAGGTTCGTGATTTTCTTCTTATATTCCGCTTTCTATCTGAGCAGACTACACAATCCCGTTCCTTTCGGCCGTCAAGTTTGTTCTCTCTTACTTGTGGATTCACGTTATTACCGGCGTTTCTTTTTGTCAAATAAGTAGACGCTAAGCTTTATATTACTGATTGTGTGAACTGAAGTCGTGACACAATCGGTTGTGATGTGTTCTGACAATACAGAATATAAGAGTTCAACATGATACGGTGAAATATGTGATATATTATCTTCTTCCATACTTTGCTGCATTTCCTGTGATCGTTATATGCTACGATCATTTGGTCGCTAAGATCGACCCCACCCATGAATGTATTGTATGCGCATATGATCCTAGGTTTACCGTTCAATGTATTAGTAGCGTTATAGAAAGTAGATACCAATGTTACTGGTTTCTGTCTGCTGTGATCGCGGAAACAACAAAGCATATTCTGTCCTTGACGTGCGTAAACAGCATCCCCCGCCTGTGGACGTGCATTCTTTATCATTTGTGGCATAGGTCTATTTTTCCTTAATGTGCCGGTTAAATATATACGCTCCCACAATAGTTTATTGGCTAAATTTAACGAGGAAAAGAAGCTGTCGGCGAAAACATTAAACCCTTTTCCGAGAAGTCGCGAATCCTTCATCAGATTCATAACTACGTTCGTTCCTTGTAGTGTTCCAACAGGGGCAGGATCAAAACGTTTCCCTTGATAAACAGTCATCTGTAAAACGTAGCCTGTGACGGACTCGATCAACATCCAGAATTTTACTCCAAATCGTGAGCGTTTGCTTGGAATGTATTGCAGCATACTAGTCTTTCCTTTCGTTCCGACAAGAGATTCGTCAACTGACAATTCACGGCGAGGGTTGTAATAATGGAGATATTTTCTATTCACAAAATCGATTAACGGTTTAAATCTTAAAGACGAATCATTACGTTTTGGAATTTTCTTCTTGTCTACAAGGTATAAAAATTTCAAAATGTTTTGATATCTGTTCCGCGAAAACATACAACGAAACCAGGGTGTAGACTGAGAGGGATTATGCGTGTTCCAATATTCCTCAATGGAAACTTTACGAATTAAGCCCATGTTGTAAAATACGGCAAGGAATCCTTTGAACTCCGCTATCGATAATTTGCCCTCCTTCTTCCATTGCAGTTTCCGTGAAAAACGTCTGGTCTGTCGAATTGTTTCATGACAAAGATCCTTTGCATACCTACAAACCCAATTTCAAATGCATTTAAAACGAACTATAAAAGATATGTTTGTTATTTAGGTGCGTGCAAAATTTTGTAATATTAAAATCAAAAGGGGTACAAATTTTAAAATCCACTAACATGAGTTATTCAACATTTGAGGCCCCAGTGGCTCAGTGAGTTAGGTAGTTGGATTACCTAACAACTCATACAAGCCTATCACCAATACGGCGTGGGTTCCATTTCCTCCTACATGTACAGTATCATCTACATCTGTTTCCATCCCGCTGTCGTCACCACTGATATCAGATTCAGGATCAACAGCATCAGCAAAATCGCCGTCAACCGGCTGTTGTTGAATTATTGCTTGGGCCATTGCCGCAAAATACTTGTGACGTCATTATTGCCCGTGACGTCACGTAATGACGTAAGGGTATGACGTCGACATCTACCTGGTCTTTAAAGGATACCGCAAAGTCAAATATGATATATTTTATTAGCTAAACTAAATGTTGTCAGATCAATTGATTTTGGACATATGTGTCCTTCCGGCAGAGTCGATATGGACACATGTGTCCCTCCGGCAGCAAGAGGGTTAAGCACCATAAAGGTATCAAAACACCCATGAATTGTAGATCAAAATATTATTATCGTCTGTAATGAATACCAACATTAATAACTTAATACAGAGATTATATTTTTTTCTCTGATCAGCGGATTTCCTCTTTACTTAATAAAATATTTGGGAATAAAATGTGTCAACTTTGGTTCAAACAGTACGAACATGATTGTGTGTGGACACTAGATATGGTTTTTCATATTTGTTTAATCAGTGAGCACTTTTGCAATTGTGTTTGCATGGGACACTGCCATGTCAAATTCCCCTCAATTAAATAAGGCTACTAAACAAATTGTATTCTGGAGAATATACAACCAATATGACGTATATGACCTTGACATCTCAGTTCAATGTAACAGTGACCTTATTGTTATATAAATAAAACGCATCTATCTAAGTTAAATGCACACGGTTTGTTTATAGAATAACCATCATCACGTGCAAAATGTATACTCCTGTCATAGTCAAAAAGACTACAATTTCTTAAGTTAAGTGCACACGGTTTGTTTATGGAATAACCATCATCACGTGCAAAATGTATACTCCTGTCATAGTCAAAAAGACTACAATTTCTATGTGATTTTTTTATGTGACACTCAGCCATGTTCTAATACATACATGTATAAGTAAAACATATGAAGCCACTGGACCTTTCCTAATCTGTTAATTCCTGTAACTTTGAGACCACAATTTCGTCACCAAACAAACATCAGTATACATGTTACACACTGGTGTCAGTAGTTGTTATTTTACATGTTTAAATCGTTTAATTTATATACATATATTTTGTTTAATTTCTCATGTTATTTCATTACACACACATGACACATCTATATAGACACACAAAACAATTTCGAATGAATATCTCCTTCACACATATATAATTAAAAACTACAACACTGCTTGGAGCTTTCGATGGCGCTATTCATCTTCATCAACACGTTTATATAGGACAAAAACATTCTGATCCGGACAGAATCGTACTAAAAGGGAACATATTGGGACAATTCAACAGTTTCAATAAGCCTGCATTTCCTGGAAGGGGGACCACATGTAGGACTCCAATACTGATGAAGAAGAAAGGCATGGATTAACATGAAAACATCGTGGCCGTGATGGTATGATGTTGGATTAACAGTTATCTATGCAATCAGTGTCTATGACCACTAAAATTGTGAGTTCGAATCCCGTTCATGGCAAGCTGTACTTGATACAACATTATGTGATAAAGTTTGTCAGTGACTTGCAGCAGATCAGTTGTTTTCTCCGGTTTCCTCCGTTTATAAAACTGACTACCACGATATAACTGAAATATTGTTGAAAAGTGGCGTTAAACACCATCAACCCCTTAGTTAATATCCATCTAAAGCTCAAGATTGTGTTCACTACTAGTATACATAATAATCCTCCAATAATAAGGAGGAAGAAAAGTATAGATTAATTAATTAATTCATCAAGACTTTGCTTAATACAATTTTTTTTCTATTTTGTCGGTCATGTTAGATGACTGTTTGTCAAATGTATCGTATTTTTATTTTGAGATGCTGACAAATCTTTTTCTTCTGGGGATTGCTCCATCATCTTGGCATCTTCACTGTTGTGTAATTCCATGTTGGCATCAATATTCTCTCTAAATTGACATGGCATTCTTACTGAAATAAAATAGGTAATGGCAACATGATTCAAATTTCTGTATAAAGAAGCTATCATAATATTAACTCCGATTTGATTTTTCTGCATTTTTATTACAGACCAGCGAAATATATAAAGCATGTTTAAAATCAGCTACAACTTGAAGTCTGTGTCGTTTCCTGTGATTAACCGAAGTAAATCTGTGTCCTTTTTGTAATAACTTTTAACTTAGGTTATCCTGGAATACTTGAATATTCGAATGTGAAGTCAGCAGAGTTTGAAGATACCAAAGGGGTAATCAGAATCCGTAAATCGACGAATGACAGACAAAACAATGGCCAAAAGGACAACCAACGATCTACAAAACACTACACAGTCCACCCAATGTCGACAAAAGTTTCTCCTGTATAACCGTTATCGATACGGCTGTATACTTGTGATCGATACGGCTGTATAATTGTGATCGATACGGCTGTATGATCGTTATCGATATGGCTATATAATTGTTATCGAAACGCCTGTATGATCATTATCGATACGGCTGCATAATCGTGATAGATATGGCTATATATTTGCTATCGATACGACTGTATAATCGTAATAGATACGGCTGTATAATCGTTATCGAAACGACTGTATAATCTTTATCGATACGGCTGTATAATCGCTGTACATTTGTTATCGATACGACTGTATAATCGTAATAAATACGGCTGTGTAATCGTTATAGATGTGGCTGTGTAATCGATATCAAGATCTGTATAATCGTTATCGATACGTTTGTGTAGTCATTATCGATATGGCTGGATGATTGAGATCGATATGGCTGTATGATCGTTATCGATATGGCTGCATAAGTTTGATTGATATGACTTTTTTAAATGTCATGATTATAATTGACGTTTCTTGGAGAGGTAGGTTTATTGAAACAAGCAAACATAGTTTCCTTGGTTAAAGATAAAATACTATACTATAGATAATCGTATATTATTGGATGTGCTAAAATGCATATTGCGTTTTATTATTACATAGTTGATGCTTATTGTAAAGCGCAAGTGTCGTAGATCCTGGGTTCGAGGAACGGTCGTGTCAAGCCAAAGAGTATATACTTGTAGTTGTGTGCTTCTTTTCTAAGCACGCAGCATTAATGAGTTAATAAGCATTAATACATGCTGGCTCGGAGTAAGGATAATGTGTCCGGGGGGTGGGGGGGGGGGGGAATGTCTACCTTTGGACTTTTTTCAGAGAGCATCTAGCACCGTAGAAATTATAATCAGCATGCTCTTCTAGTACAATGCCGATGCCTCATGATTGTAACATTGAATACAACTTGTTCTCGCCATAATATGACTGTGAAATTGCTCACTTGGCATTAAGCACCTATCACTCACTCACGTAGACAGTCCATGAAATTATAATATGTAAAACTCACACTTGAAATGTATACAGAGTATCCCTTACGCAGCCATTATATAAAGCGAAGCAAAACATATTTATTTTTCATTAGTACCCAGAAGTTGTTGGGTTTGTTTTGTTAGCTACACATGCTATTGAAAAGATTTTGATACTTACTACATAGAGGTAAATAGTTATACTTTCTGTAGATTAAGATGATTATTGTTGCACCCAATACACAAATTATAACTGCTAAGATCATGACACTGTAATAAACATACATAGAATTAATTAGACAATCTACAGCAAATGAGTCTGTATTAAATAAACAGTATAATAAACCGAAGGGGCAATCATGAATAAACAATCTAGAGATAGTGATAATACTGGGTACACAAGACATAGGACGAAGGCAAACAAAACCAACAAATCAACATAATATGCAATGTTGTGTTAACCCCACTATTTTTTAGAATACAATACAAATGTTGTCTTTAGGACGTCGGGGACTAAATAGGAAACACCGTGTGTGGAGAATTACATACTGCGTACACGTTAAAGACAATTACAACGGCTCCGTAGTCCGTAGAACACCGGAGTGTTAATATTAGTTCTTAATGCCCAATGCAAGGCAAACATTTCTCAACATACCCATGAACACGTGGTCAACCGCAGATACTTAGTAGTGGCTTTATTACACGAGTTTCTGTTTGTGAAATGTTTTCTATATGATATGAATATAATTAAATACTGCTCATTTGTCATTAAAGACAATTAATCATTCAATATCATCCTCTCTTCTAAGTTATTCTACTTTTAGTGAATTGCCTACGTTTATGTTTTTGACATTGTCGAAACGATATCATATAGCTCTATAGAGCCTACCTTTATGTGTTTGACATTGTCGAAACGATATCATATAGCTCTATAGAGCCTACCTTTATGTTTTTGACATTGTCGAAACGATATCATATAGCTCTATAGAGCCTACCTTTATGTTTTTGACATTGTCGAAACGATATCATATAGCTCTATAGAGCCTACCTTTATGTTTTTGACATTGTCGAAACGATATCATATAGCTCTATAGAGCCTACCTTTATGTTTTTGACATTGTCGAAACGATATCATATAGCTCTATAGAGCCTACCTTTATGTTTTTGACATTGTCGAAACGATATCATATAGCTCTATAGAGCCTACCTTTATGTTTTTGACATTGTCGAAACGATATCATATAGCTCTATAGAGCCTACCTTTATGTTTTTGACATTGTCGAAACGATATCATATAGCTCTATAGAGCCTACCTTTATGTTTTTGACATTGTCGAAACGATATCATATAGCTCTATAGAGCCTACCTTTATGTTTTTGACATTGTCGAAACGATATCATATAGCTCTATAGAGCCTACCTTTATGTTTTTGACATTGTCGAAACGATATCATATAGCTCTATAGAGCCTACCTTTATGTTTTTGACATTGTCGAAACGATATCATATAGCTCTATAGAGCCTACCTTTATGTTTTTGACATTGTCGAAACGATATCATATAGCTCTATAGAGCCTACCTTTATGTTTTTGACATTGTCGAAACGATATCATATAGCTCTATAGAGCCTACCTTTATGTTTTTGACATTGTCGAAACGATATCATATAGCTCTATAGAACCTACCTTTATGTTTTTGACATTGTCGAAGCGATATCATATAGCTCTATAGAGCCTACCTTTATGTTTTTGACATTGTCGAAACGATATCATATAGCTCTATAGAGCCTACCTTTATGTTTTTGACATTGTCGAAACGATATCATATAGCTCTATAGAGCCTACCTTTATGTTTTTGACATTGTCGAAACGATGTCATATAGCTCTATAGAGCCTACCTTTATGTTTTTGACATTGTCGAAACGATATGATATAGCTATATAGAACCTACGTTTTATTACTATCCATATAAACGAATACAGTCAAACCTGTCAATGTGGTCACCTCTATTAAGAGGTCACCTGTATTGAAAGATCATCTTTATCTTGTCCTGTCATAGAACATTTCATGTGAATTCAAACTCTTTTAAGATGTCACCTGTCTTGTCAGACCACTTTTTCTCTGTCTAAAATGTGACTCTTTATACAGGTTTGGCTGTATATTAATTAACGGTAACAGTAACTTACATCTTCATGTGACTCTTTATACAGGTTTGGCTGTATATTAATTAACGGTAACAGTAACTTACATAGTGATCGATACACAGTTGTCTACGACCATTGGTTTACCTGAAAAATATAAAAGTCATGATATAATTCATGACAAAACTTCCACCAATAGACAATGTGAGTACCATACCACACATAGCAATGCACATTGTCTTAAAATGTATTCTTGTCGACTTCAACTTAATCTGTGCAACTATGTATTACTTATTTAAGTTTGCTTGTCAACTGTATAATTTCATATCAAGATACAGTAGTGAATGGCATTATGATAAATGGTTGAATGAGTGAGTGATTGTTGCTTAACGCTAAATGTGCAATATTCCAGCTATATCATGGCGGACAAAAACGTACATTCGATAAAATGATAATGATGCTTGCTTTGTAATAGACCAACATGTTTAGTTGGAATTGTATAGTGCTAGTTGACTGAAATAAGAGTCCACGGGTACACAATGTCACTTCACTCCGACATATTATCTCGATTCCGAGCCAATCAGTCTTTGCTATATCTCCTTAATGCTGTGTGCCTAGCGTAGAAGCAACAAATACCAATTTCCATATGTCTTTGCTTTGACCAGACCGGGGTCCGAACACACGATATATCACACTAGAGGCGAGCATACTAACTATTACACCACTGATGCGGAATCGGGAACTTGATATCCACCAGTATGGTGTTCTCTGTTGTCGATTAGTGTTTGGGTTTATTTTTTACAAAAGCTCTACTAATTTTATTTGGCTTTTTCGAAATAAGTTAATACCATTTAATTTGTCAACTATAAAATACGAATAAGAGGGAGCTGGTATTCCATATATTACATCACAATCTGAGTGGAAAATAAACCATAGTAGGTTTGGTTTGGGTTTATGATGCCTAACGCCACTTTCAACAATATTTCATTGATATCGTGGCGGTCAGTTTTACTGGTGGAGGAAACCGGGGTACCCGGAGAAAACCACAATCCTGTCGCAAGTCACTGACAAACTCTATCACATAATGTTGTATTGAGTACACCTCGCTTGATCGAGGTTCGAACTCACAACGTTAGTGGTGGTAGGCACTGATTGCATATAGGTAGTTGTAAATCCAACTACCTTACGATCACGACCAAGGCAGCCCCTTAAGCAATGGTAGGGAAACGTAGCACTACAAAGAAATGAAATAACAAGCGATCGAACAACACGAACCGTTCTCCCTCTACCCCAAACAAAGTAAGGAACTTCCTCAGGCTTTCTGTAAGGGAAAGTATATAGTGTGCCTTGATTGGTGCCCGCTATGAAATCTATATTTTAAAATTCGATATAGACTTCAAATTGAATCAAAGGAAACAACGTTAATCTTTCTAGTAGATCGTAGAGACTCTGAGAGCCACAAACGATGGTGGCCCAATTCATTATGAAGACGAAAAATTATTTTGAGAATTGACCTAAGGTGGTTACATTGCAAAACAAGAAACATATTTATCTGATTTGTTCTTCTCTTTAGAGTCAGACCTAACACTATTATAAATTTCCACTAAGCGAATCAAATACGATATACGAACGAACGAAAAACGATATACGAACTCGGAACTAACAAACTGAAACTCTTCGTGTCAGGAACTGTACCTAAGTGCTCTTATTGAAACTGAGAGAAACACATCTTTGTATATAAACATTCCAGGTTTAAAGGTGAATAATACATGGAAGGTTCTTTTTATCATTTCACCTGTAACATTAGGTGAATCACTGGATCTCAAAATCTCGATTTTCTTAATTTTACTAAAGACATAGATTTAATGTATACACATATACTGATGTCTTTGTATTTTATTTTTTATGTAGTTTTTCGTTTCGTTTCGTGAAGTTTTTCCCCTGCTTTAATTAATGTTAATCTTACTTGTAACATTTGGAATCCATGATGTAGATTCTGTCGTATTATCTACTAAACCTGCCTTTTCAACACTGTGTATAACACCAGTGTCCTCTAGCGCATGTACGCTAACCGATCAAAAAGAAATAAAATATAAATAAAATGAAAGGTTTTTTTTTTCACTGAATTCAGTGAATAGTACACAAAAATCACAATAACCACGTGAACTCATCGTCCTCTCCTACAGTTCATGAAATATTTTCATGAATTGACATACAATTAACGAATGTATTTGCTCTGTACTAGATGGGATTCATGTTACAAAAATCTGTGACGCTATTGAAAACTTAGTGGGAATTCTACACAATCCTTGCAATGAGAAATTCATATTATAAAAAAACAGGCAGCTATGGGCATTTGATACGCTTGTAGACAATGTCGTATTTGGAGGAGCATACATCATACTAGCTATTGGGATCATCGTCTATAGTGTGTAATATGCTTTGAAAGTCACATGCTCCCTGTACGTAGACATACCTCTTTTGTAGATTTTGAAATAGTATGACGAATTTAGTTGCACTATCAACCTTATAGCTTTCCAGTGGTAGTAGAACTCCGCGGTTGTGACATCCACCCATCATTTTCATATATTTTTAGATATTCTTAACCTGTCCTTGTTCAGAATATACTTGCAGTATTTGGCGCTGTACGTTAACGTCTACCGGTTGATACATTAACACTTACACGTCTACCGGCTGATACATTAACATTTACACGTCTACCGGCTGATACATTAACACTTATGCGTCTACCGGCTGATACATTAACACTTACACGTCTACCGGCTGATACATTAACACTTACACGTCTACTGGCTGATACATCATTAACACTTACATGTCTACCGGCTTATAAAATAACCGTTAGACGTCTACCGGCTGATACATTAACACTTACATGTCTACCGGCTGATACATTAACACTTACATGTCTACCAGCTGATACATTAACACTTACATGTCTACCGGCTGATACATTAACACTTACACGTCTACCGCCTGATACATTAACACTTAGACGTATACCGGCTGATACATTAACACTTACGTCTACCGGCTGATACATTAACACTTACACGTCTACCGTTGATACAATAACACTTACACGTCTACCGGCTGATACATTAACACTTACACGTCTACATGCTGATACATTAACATTAACATACACGTCAACCGGCTGATACATTAACACTTATACGTCTACCGGCTGATACATTAACACTTACACGTATACCGGTTGATACAATAACACTTACACGTCTACCGGCTGATACATTAACACTTACACGTCTACCGGCTGATACATCATTAACACTTACACGTCTACCGGCTGATACATCAACACTTACAGGTCTACATGCTGATACATTAACACTAACAGACACGTCAACCGGCTGATACATTAACACTTATACGTCTACCGGCTGATACATTAACACTTATGCGTCTACCGGCTGATACATTAACACTTACACATCTACCGGCTGATACATTAACACTTATACGTCTACCGGCTGATACATTAACACTTACACGTTTACCGGCTGATACATTAACACTTACACGTCTACCGGTTGATACATTAACACTTACACGTCTACCGGCTGATACATTAACACTTACACGTCTACCGGTTGATACAATAACACTTACACGTCTACCGGCTGATACATTAGCACTTACACGTCTACCGGTTGATACATTAACACTTACATGTCTACCGGCTGATACATTAACACTTACACGTCTACCGGTTGATACAATAACACTTACACGTCTACCGGTTGATACAATAACACTTACACGTCTACCGACTGATACATTAACACTTACACGTCTACCGGCTGATACATTAACACTTACACGTCTACCGGTTGATACATTAACACTTACATGTCTACCGGCTGATACATTAACACTTACACGTCTACCGGTTGATACAATAACACTTACACGTCTACCGGTTGATACAATAACACTTACACGTCTACCGACTGATACATTAACACTTACACGTCTACCGGCTGATACATTAACACTTACACGTCTACGGGTTGATACAATAACACTTACACGTCTACCGACTGATACATTAACACTTACACGTCTACCGGTTGATACAATAACACGTACATGTCTACCGGCTGATACATTAACACTTACACGTCTACCTGCTGATACATTAACACTTACACGTCTACCGGCTGATACATTAACACTTACATGTCTACCGGCTGATACATTAACACTTACACGTCTACCGACTGATACATTAACACTTACACGTCTACCGGTTGATACAATAACACTTACACGTCTACCGACTGATACATTAACACTTACACGTCTACCGGCTGATACATCAACACTTACACGTCTACATGCTGATACATTAACACTAACATACACGTCTACCGGTTGATACAATAACACTTACACGTCTACCGGTTGATACAATAACACTTACACGTCTACCGACTGATACATTAACACTTGCACGTCTACCGCTGATACATTAACACTTACACGTCTACCGGCTGATACATGCATTGTCCACAACCAGTTCCATTTTTAGCTGCACCTTTTGGACATGGTGTGCATTCTGAGAAAAGAGAGAGGCAAGCTAAATATTTATCTGAATTCATGAATATCAATAGACCATTTGCAAATTTCCGACTTCTAAAATTAGATGCGTTTTTCCACGTTGTTGTAGTAGTTGCTTCCCTTTAAGTCGGACCAAAATGTCAATTCCATGCAATGTTCAACCAAAATAACATATATTTTTATCATGCTCTGTATAAAATGTATATGTTGTAGCGACTGGTGAAGATGATGATGATGTCCTCTTTGTACTAGAACAACAAGATAAGTTGGATTTTTGTAGTGCTAGCACACTGAAACAACAGTCCGCAGACTCACATTTCGCTCTACTTGGACAAAGCATCCTGACTCGCAACCAAATAGTATTTCTTTTGATTTCGTTATTATGTGTGCTTAGCGTGGAAGCAGCACATATCTGTATCATATGTTTGGATTAACCTGACCGGAGCTCGAACCCACGATCTACCTCATTCGAAAAGAGCATGTTAACCACTACCCCATTAAATTTCAGTTATAAAAATACATGTTGGCTTCATTATATATTATTAATAAATTTGAACAATGATGGTCAACAATTTCTCCAATATCAACAAAACGAACAATCACCTCTCTCTTCAACAATGTATGTCAATATAGATCTTGTTTGATTACTGTTGTATATATCAAATGGCTGAAAATAAGGGATGCGCATAGTTGTAGACTGTCAGTATTGGACGTATCCATCTAGTTGTTGAAGGTGTCAGTATTTGACGCGTCTAGTTGTGGTGATGTCATTATTGGACGCGTCTTGTATGTGGTGTCATTATAGTAGACAGTAACATTATTGGCCGCGTCTAGTTGTTAAATGTGTCATTATTGTACGTGTCCAGTTGTAGGTGGTGTCATTATTGGATGCATCTAGTTGTGGGTGATATCATTATTGGACGCGTCTAGTTGTAAGTGGTGTCATTATTGGACGTGTCTAGTTGCAAGTGGTGTCATTATTGGACGCGTCTATTTGTAAGTGGTGTCATTATTGGACGTGTCTAGTTGCTAAAGGTGTCAGCACTGGACTCGTCTATTTGTAGATGGCGTCAGTATTGGACATTGGAATAGCATGTTTTACCCCTTGTGTGTGTTGTGCTCTCAAATATTAGGAATGTTTTGACTTGATAATATTTCAGCATTAGCACAATAGAAGAATATAAATAGACAATAGATCCGACGACCCAATCTTATCTTTTCGTGTTATCGGTCTTTCCACTCCCTCATGAACCTCTGCCAATGTCTCAAATAGTTCGCAAAAGAATATACATTGTAGAGACAAAAAGATTTAATCGGAAGAGATATGATTATTTTAACATTGTTCGGATGCTTTTCCGATAAGAATATAGGATGGTTTTGAATACCACAAATTTCAATCAACCACTTTAAAGTAATACTCCGTGAATACATACAATTAATGAAATCAATGATAAGCTTAGAAGCTTGTAAAAGTTGAGATGCTGACAGGAGTATTTGAGATGTGGAAGGGCCGATAATTCCGCGTAAGAAATTGTAAATAGCTTGAATATCTAATTAAGAACTGAAACATTATCTTTTAAAAAGGCGATAGAAAAGCTACCGAAAATACAAATTGGTGCGTTGGTTCCGTTTTTGAATTCTGGGATGGTGGAAAAGAAAACAAGTATTTTACTTTCTTTCTTGTTATATTTTTTTTTATCAATTATTTCTTTTTAATACTTACAATGTATACATATATTATATAATGCTTAAAAGCATGGTTTAAAGTTAAAAATGCTTTATTTATAGTTAGCAATATTTACCTCCATTTTCTTTTAAGAATTCATTTTCAAGACATCCTTCTCGTCTTAAATCACAAAGACACGGATCACCAAAGAAACATAAGGCGAGGTTACATTTACACCAAGTCAAACTATTACAGAAGGCATCTTTTCTCTCGCGGCTGTATGTGATGTCTATTACAAATAAATATGCAATGTAATACTGTTGTAACTATATGTTACAGAAACTGAAGGTGCAATGAAGAATGGACAATCCAGAGAAACAACATTAGGTACACAATACACAAGACGAAGACAACAAACAAATACACAACACAATATGAGTTAGATACCACCATACACAAGATATAACACGAAGACAAACAAACAAATACACAACACAATATGTGTTAGATACCACCATACACAAGATACAACACGAAGACAAACAAACAAATATACAACACAATATGTGTTAGATACCACCATACACAAGATACAACACGAAGACAAACAAACAAATACACAACACAATATGTGTTGGATACCACCATACACAAGATACAACACAAAGACAAACAAACAAATACACAACACAATATGTGTTAGATACCACCATACACAAGATACAACACAAAGACAAACAAACAAATACACAACACAATATGTGTTAGATACCACCATACACAAGATACAACACGAAGACAAACAAACAAATATACAACACAATATGTGTTAGATACCACCATACACAAGATACAACACAAAGACAAACAAACAAATACACAACACAATATGTGTTAGATACCACCATACACAAGATACAACAAGAAGACAAACAAACAAATACACAGCACAATATGTGTTAGATACCACCATACACAAGATACAACACAAAGACAAACAAACAAATACACAACACAATATGTGTTGGATACCACCATACACAAGATACAACACGAAGACAAACAAACAAATACACAGCACAATATGTGTTAGATACCACCATACACAAGATACAACACGAAGACAAACAAACAAATACACAACACAATATGTGTTAGATACCACCATACACAAGATACAACACGAAGACAAACAAACAAATACACAACACAATATGTGTTAGATACCACCATACACAAGATACAACACGAAGACAAACAAACAAATATACAACACAATATGTGTTAGATACCACCATACACAAGATACAACACAAAGACAAACAAACAAATACACAACACAATATGTGTTAGATATCACCATACACAAGATACAACACAAAGACAAACAAACAAATACACAGCACAATATGTGTTAGATACCACCATACACAAGATACAACAAGAAGACAAACAAACAAATACACAGCACAATATGTGTTAGATACCACCATACACAAGATACAACACAAAGACAAACAAACAAATACACAACACAATATGTGTTAGATACCACCATACACAAGATACAACACGAAGACAAACAAACAAATATACAACACAATATGTGTTAGATACCACCATACACAAGATACAACACAAAGACAAACAAACAAATACACAACACAATATGTGTTAGATACCACCATACACAAGATACAACACAAAGACAAACAAACAAATATACAACACAATATGTGTTAGATACCACCATACACAAGATACAACAAGAAGACAAACAAACAAATACACAGCACAATATGTGTTAGATACCACCATACACAAGATACAACACAAAGACAAACAAACAAATACACAACACAATATGTGTTGGATACCACCATACACAAGATACAACACAAAGACAAACAAACAAATACACAACACAATATGTGTTGGATACCACCATACACAAGATACAACACGAAGACAAACAAACAAATACACAACACAATATGTGTTAGATACCACCATACACAAGATACAACAAGAAGACAAACAAACAAATACACAACACAATATGTGTTAGATACCACCATACACAAGATACAACACAAAGACAAACAAACAAATACACAACACAATATGTGTTAGATACCACCATACACAAGATACAACACAAAGACAAACAAACAAATACACAACACAATATGTGTTAGATACCACCATACACAAGATATAACACAAAGACAAACAAACAAATACACAACACAATATGTGTTGGATACCACCATACACAAGATACAACACGAAGACAAACAAACAAATACACAACACAATATGTGTTAGATACCACCATACACAAGATACAACAAGAAGACAAACAAACAAATACACAACACAATATGTGTTAGATACCACCATACACAAGATACAACACGAAGACAAACAAACAAATACACAACAAAATATGTGTTAGATACCACCATACACAAGATACAACACGAAGACAAACAAACAAATACACAGCACAATATGTGTTAGATACCACCATACACAAGATACAACACAAAGACAAACAAACAAATACACAACACAATATGTGTTAGATACCACCATACACAAGATACAACACAAAGACAAACAAACAAATATACAACACAATATGTGTTAGATACCACCATACACAAGATACAACAAGAAGACAAACAAACAAATACACAGCACAATATGTGTTAGATACCACCATACACAAGATATAACACGAAGACAAACAAACAAATACACAACACAATATGTGTTAGATACCACCATACACAAGATACAACACGAAGACAAACAAACAAATACACAACACAATATGTGTTAGATACCACCATACACAAGATACAACACGAAGACAAACAAACAAATACACAGCACAATATGTGTTAGATACCACCATACACAAGATACAACACAAAGACAAACAAACAAATACACAACACAATATGTGTTGGATACCACCATACACAAGATACAACACAAAGACAAACAAACAAATATACAACACAATATGTGTTAGATACCACCATACACAAGATACAACACGAAGACAAACAAACAAATACACAACACAATATGTGTTGGATACCACCATACACAAGATACAACACAAAGACAAACAAACAAATACACAGCACAATATGTGTTAGATACCACCATACACAAGATACAACACAAAGACAAACAAACAAATACACAACACAATATGTGTTGGATACCACCATACACAAGATACAACACAAAGACAAACAAACAAATATACAACACAATATGTGTTAGATACCACCATACACAAGATACAACACAAAGACAAACAAACAAATACACAACACAATATGTGTTAGATACCACCATACACAAGATACAACACAAAGACAAACAAACAAATACACAACACAATATGTGTTAGATACCACCATACACAAGATACAACACAAAGACAAACAAACAAATACACAACACAATATGTGTTAGATACCACCATACACAAGATACAACACGAAGACAAACAAACAAATACACAACACAATATGTGTTAGATACCACCATACACAAGATACAACACAAAGACAAACAAACAAATACACAACACAATATGTGTTAGATACCACCATACACAAGATACAACACGAAGACAAACAAACAAATATACAACACAATATGTGTTAGATACCACCATACACAAGATACAACACGAAGACAAACAAACAAATACACAGCACAATATGTGTTAGATACCACCATACACAAGATACAACACAAAGACAAACAAACAAATATACAACACAATATGTGTTAGATACCACCATACACAAGATACAACACGAAGACAAACAAACAAATACACAGCACAATATGTGTTAGATACCACCATACACAAGATACAACACGAAGACAAACAAACAAATACACAACACAATATGTGTTAGATACCACCATACACAAGATACAACACAAAGACAAACAAACAAATATACAACACAATATGTGTTAGATACCACCATACACAAGATACAACACGAAGACAAACAAACAAATACACAGCACAATATGTGTTAGATACCACCATACACAAGATACAACACGAAGACAAACAAACAAATACACAACACAATATGTGTTAGATACCACCATACACAAGATACAACACGAAGACAAACACACAAATACACAACACAATATGTGTTGCACACCAGCATATACATGACACAAGACGAAGACAATCAAGACATAAAACCACAACATAATATGTGTTGGACAACACTATGCACAAACAACCACAACTATTGTAAATAAGACATGAAAGAAACGTTAGAGAAACCCGAAGGGACAATCAAGAATGGGCATTCTAGAGAAACTGACATCATTGGGTACACAGGACATAGGACGAAGATAAACAAAACGAAAAAGGCAGACTCTCATCAATTCTCATCGGGTTTGGAATATTGGATCTGACCACAATATAAAATTAAATTGCATTAAAAAAAACAAAAAAACATGGATCGTCAAAAATAGCTTGAAGATACCAAAGGAGAAGACATAAATGAAACGACGTGAATTACATTTTTCAATAAAATGAAAAACAAAACAAAATACACCAGTCGGAACAGTCCTAAATTACAAATGACATTGTTGAAGGTGGCATTAAACGCCACAACCTTAACCACAAATGATCAATCGTAGAAAGGGGCAAACTCGATTCCCCTTAAACACATATACATAACCGTTCACATTCCTGTCTTGGTAAAAGCACCTCAAAACAAAAGTGGCGGGATTATGCAATTTTTATGGACATAAACCAAATGAGAAAGGATTTTATTATTCAGTAAATTTTAAACATTCTATAATATAAATATTTATTTCCTCCTCAATTGTTAGAGGGATCAATACACACCCTGTGGACCGTTGATTGGTGAATTAATAAACTTACGACTTATGACTTATAAATCAAGATGTTGTAGCCTCAATTAAAGAGGCATTAACTACGATTTTTAGAAAAAAAATAATATGTTTTGGAAATTGGTAAATAGTTTTAAAATGATGAAGTAAAGGTAAATATTTCACATTAAACAGCTTATCGTACCACTTTTCGCCTTTTGAGAACGACAATTACCATCGATTCAACGGCGTGGTAAAATTATTGCAGATTTGTCCTTGATCAACTTTAAATGCTTGGTTAGTTTATGGTGTTTAACTCCACTTTCAACAATATTTCAGTTATATCGTGGCGGTCAGTTTTATTGGTGGAGGAAACCGGAGTACCCGGAGAAAAACACCGACCTGTCGCAAGTCACCAACAAACCTTTTCACATAATGTTGTATCAAGTACATCCCGTCATGAGCGGAATTTGAACTGATTGCACAGGTCGTTGTATACCCAACTACCATCAGAACACGGGCATGGCGGCCCCAACTTTAGACGGTCTTCACGTAGAAGTAAATACATGTATCCAAGATCTTTATCGAGAGTGATATAATCGGAGAAATAATCTATTGTTCTGTCAACCGTGATACAATGTATGCTGTACACCCATTTAAAACAATATATTGTTGATGTCATGATCAGCTTATTAAGGAACCAATACAAATATAGAAACATCAACAAAAACAATTGTATGATTATCTGGAAATCTACATGATAACTGAGAACTGTATCTATTGATATATCTTACATCAGTTCGTTTGATGAGTCATTTTTATCAACAAAAATAATATAAACAATCATTACCACAACAATTGAAGCTTAAAATAAACATTGTATTCTCTTGAAGTATGTTATACTTATTGACCAAGAAGAGAAGGAGAGACATTTAAACTACCTAGAAAAGTACAAAAAGGGAGGCAATCAAGTGTGAATAAGGTTAGGGTTATGTTTATGTAGCTTAACGCCATTTTCAACAATATTTTAGCTATATCGTGGCTTCTAGCTTTATTAGTAGAGGAAACCAGAGTTCCTGGAAAAACCATCGACCTACCGCAATCACTGACAAACTCAATCACACCTCGCCATGAGCGGGATTCAAACTAACAACTTTAGTGGTGATAGGCTCGGATTGCATAGGTAGTTGTAAATCCATTTACCATATGATCACGACGACCCATATAAAATAAATGTTGAAATATTGTGTTTCAAGATGATGCTTACAAAAATAAGAACACCATTGAACCTGAGATGATCCCATTCTGTTTAATCTATATTCAGTATATACTATTTTATGGATTAATTTGCATTGAAACTATGATATCTTATTTTTAAGGTTTTTTTTTCAAATTTCCTCACATTTCCCCAGTTTATTTCGTTATCATATTTATTTTCTCATTTTATTTTTGCTTTAGGTAATACATGTGGATTGAGAAAAAATAGTAAAATTATTACAATTTGATAACAGGGATATACTAGTTTCATTTTTGCGAGATTCACTCCCGGAACAATTTTCCAAATTATTTAGGATGGAGACAAATGTATTTGGTAAAGCTGCTTTATCCGATACGCTTCCTTTTGTCAAACAATGAATTGTATATCTGCATACTGTCTTTAAGATTAAGAATTTCCTCATCCCAAACATCTCTTATTGTTCGCAATAAAGAATAACCTTCAACGAATTCGGTGTAAATGTGATGGGGAATTCGCTGAATGATTGCAGTGCATTCAAATAAAATTGAGGAATGTGATTCAATTTTTACCCTTTTATATTTGAACATTTGCATGAAAAGAATATATCTTCACCGGCGTCATTGTCAAACTTTAGTAACCAGGGGTTAGTGTTATAAATATATTACGATAATCTTTTTGATAAACAGAAATATTACATTACAATTTAAATGTACATGATTCAATGGGGTTTTCGGAGAATCTAAGGTAAATGACTTCCAGTTAACTGTGATTGGGGAATTTTATTTCTATAAATATCGTTACCAGGAAAGTTAAATGTAAAACAATTTACTAAAATGAACTTTCATATGTAGGTTTTCCGAGAAAACAAATTACAGCTTCTGAATTTCGTTCATCCTGAAATTCAACGCTTATGGGCTATATGTGTATAACTCCGTATCAGTATTGTTGCTGTGGTATTATTGCTTAGGTTGCGAGATGAATTTCACCACTCTTCCATTTAGAAACAGGGATCCTCTTTTGTTTTTGTAAACTTTCCTAGTTTTATTACTTATGCAATAGAAATTAAAAATAAAAAATTACTTGTTTATTTTATATTTTTTCCCTGTCAGTTTGTTTTTGGTTTTATTTTTCGCTGTAGTCTTTACTTTAAACATATTGTAATGTTAGGCAATTGAACAGACAACGGATTAGACACATATTATCAATGAGAGACAATGACATATGCTTCAAGTAAAGACTAGAGCGAAAGAAACGAACAAACATTCAGCAGTTTCAAGTTACTGGTTGGTCAGATGTATAGGTGATTCATCTCACTTTCAATTATGTCTCACATGTATCATAAAAGAGTTCAAAAATACAATAACAGTCAAAAGTATCTGACAAACTAGTGGTGAGCAACATCTTAAACTCTGACATTCCTCAGAAGGCGTTGACGGTCATTTTGGATTTCAGACCGGCACCCAAATTACATGTTGGTTGATGATCGGATACATCGGATCTAACTTGGAAAGTAGACATCTAAGGATGATGCAGTCCAACTGTGGTTGTAATAAGTCCAATGATTACCGAGTACCGTAGAACATTTTTTAAATAGTTTACACCGGACGGACAGATGAAAGGACGCAAATTGATGGCAATGGGTTAAGTGAGTTAAAAATATTAAATCACAAAATAATAATGAAAATGATAATATTTATGATATATCTTCTATTTAATTAGCTACCACCGATTTATGGAAACACTATACAATGAATAAGCACATTGAATGAAAAAAATAATGTCACAAAGAGACAACTATGTCGCATGTTTTACCTAAAATATAGTAGCTGTAATTCTGTGTGCTAAAATACATAATATATTATATTCTTAAAATCATAATTCGAAACTTTAATATTCATCAACGAGATTATAAACGTCAAAAAGTAAGATTTTGCACAAAGGCATCGGAAACTGAGTATCAACGATGTTAGCTTTGGTTAATTACTCTCAAATATTAGAATGATAGCTGACATTCGATGCACTGTATTGTTTTAATAAACATGTGTGTACCTGAATGTGGTCATTTGTAGTCCAAATTGAAATGTTATTCGTTAATAAATTTTGAAAACAATGTGCGATTGAGTAATAAAGTGACTCATAATAATCGTGGCGGTCAGTTTTATTGATGGAGGAAACTAGATTACCCAGAAAAAAACCACCGATCTGTCGTAAGTCACTGACGAACTTTATCACATAATGCTGTATCGAGTACACCTCGCCATGAATGGGGTTTGAATTCACAACTTTAGTGATGATAGGCACTAATGGCACAGGTAGTTTTATCAGTTATAGGCATTAAACAGTATTTCAAATATGTCGTTGATCCATCGGAAAACCTCGTATGATTCCGTTAACTCCATCTAAATACGGAATCAGCCGAAGTTCCGACGAGTGATCGTGGCTGTCAATTTTATAAGTTAAAGAAACTGATTACCTGAGGAAAACCGCCGAACTGTCTAACATAACGTTATACCGAGTATTACTTGTCATGGAAGGAATCTATAATTCATGACTGTAGCAGTGAAAGACACCGATTATATATATATATGAACAAAGGTAACAGTAAATCAAGAAGAGTTTGAAGATACCAAAGGGAGGTAATCAGAATCCGTATATCGAAGATGAACAGACAACACAATGGCCAAACGAAAATGTACAAAAGGACAAACAACGATCTACAAAAATACACAAAACTAAGGGACCGACCAATTAACTTGAAGGAGGGGGGGGGGGGTATGGTTTTTTGTTTCGTTCAAAAAACAATTTTCGGACAACACAAGAGTTAGAATATCTATTTTTTTTGTCGCGCGAAGCGGAATTTTTTTTCTTCAGAATTTAACATTAGAATATATGACAACAAATCTGAATCAAATTTTTTTTTTTCCTTCACCAAAATCAGAATATTTTTTTTAGAAAAAAAACATAACCCCTCCCCTTCAAGTTAAACGGTCGTTCCCTAAAGATGGAGTTACAAGAACCGCAAAAAACCGGGGATGAACTCAGGTGCTCTGGAAGGGTGAGCTGTTCCATCTCCACTAGTGGGACCTGTCGTGTTAATCTATTTACAAACCCGGTGATAAGTGATGAATGAGGAAAGGACCAGGAAAGTGCTTCCAACAAGTGGAAGACTACGACGGTCCTCTACGACGGAAAGAATAAAAACTTTTGATTATGTTCATGTTTTTAATCGTCAGTAATGAAATGAATTTAATGTATAATTAAATGTATATTTTTATAAATATATACATGTAGGTTTATATAGATTTGTCTTAACCTTGGGTAATTGGTCTGATCTTCAATGTTTTGGTGTGTCAATTTCAATTTCAAATAGGGGTCGAGCAACGCTAAATAAGTTAGATACAGCTGTATGATATTACTCACCTACAGCTAAACATGAACTCATATGCTTAAAACAGTTTTTGTCGGGCGTATGAGAGGAAATGTAATCAGGTTGTACTTTTCCTGCTTTACATAATTGGCATACATCGTCTGAGGTACCAGTTTCAAAACAGGAAATAATTTCACTACCTGTAAAACAGAAACGTTTTGTCGTTACTGTACATGTTGTTTTTGGTTTGATATTAGTATCCAGGTGTATTCGATGCAACATTATGTGATAATACTTGTCAGTGACTAGCGATAGGTCAGTGGTTTTCTCCGGTGTCCTCCACTAATAAAACTGACTGCAACGATATACTCAGGGGCGGATTTAGAGGGAGGCGTGCGGGGCGTGCGCCCCCCCTTAAAATTCGCAAAGCATATGTTATACAACGTTAATTAAGGACTTCAACCAACAACGTTTTCATGAATGGTTAACTCGTGACCTGTAGTAAAATATTCCTACACATTGTAAATACACGTTGGGTGTGTTCGTTGATTCATATATGGATTCGCCGACAATTTCCGTTTTTGTTTGTCTATAAACAAGAACGGTCGAATCATATGTTTTCAATGAATGAATCAAACGACGAAAAGAAAAGCTCCATCTGGACGGGCAGTATTAACTAGAACCACCCGAAAGGACAAGCACCGAAAGTACAAACCAATTAGTGAAATGAGGAATGCCTTAAAATTAAACCAATAGTTCTTTGAAGGGTTAAAATATCGTGATCGATCAGTCATGAGTTGAACAATTCGCATCACGGTTGTTCAAAAAAAGTTTTACTTTAGGTTCTTATAATCTGACAAAAATATACTGTTAACAGTTATCCGACAAAATTAAGACTCAAAATCAAGTTTTTTTGGTCTGATAAAAATGGTGTGGTTGGTTTAAAATTGTCGTTCAAATAAATGTCTGTAATTCCTAAAATCCCCTGTGCCCCCTACCAGGGTTCTACCCTGGACCAGCTGGGGACCTTAAGCGGTCCCCAGACTCCTCGCCTACTCACGCCCCCCCCCTAATCACAAATCTTGGATCCGCCCCTGATACTGACCTAAATATTGTTGAAAGTGACGTTAAACGGCATAAACCACAACCATATTAGTATATAAATGTTATATGCAATAAATAAACGTTGGAATATCCTGGTATAGAAATGGGAACCAGTTTCTACGCTGTTGAGTTGAACCACTGCTAATGCGACATCTATTGGTTGAGAGGGAGGAATCAACTATACAACTTGTCATTAGGGGAAGATCTAAATGAGGTCAGGGTCGACGAATGTAACACTTCGTGTGAATAAAATATAACAGATGCATTATATTGTGTATATGAGCAACACTTTATGAAATCAAACCTGTGCGTCAAGACAATATTTGTTGACCCTCTCCTTTATATCCTCATTTGTCGGTGGTAGTTTCATTCCACATGTAGTTACACCATTTGTTGCACTGTTTATAAACTTGTTTTCGTTATTATAGATGTAGTGTTACTCATTTGACGTTAAAATAACTAAAACGAACGAATTTAATCAAATATCAGAATGAAAGATGACATTATGATTATGGTAATAGTGACTTCCAAGAAGATCGTGTCAAGAGTAAAATATCTTCCTTAATTTCATATATTGCACACGAGCAATTTCATAGAAGACAGATGAACTGCATCGGTGGTGTAATGGTTAGCGTGCTCGCCTGTAGTGTGGTAAATCGTGGGTTTGAGCCCCAATCGGGTCAACCCAAAGACTATAAAATTTGCTAGGAATCAGAATAATGTGTCGGAGTGAAGCGACATGTCTACCCGTGGACTGTTGTTTCAGTGAACTAGCACTATAAAAATCCAACTCAGCGCGTTAGTCTGGTATAAAGCGTACCTCATCATCATCTCAATGACAATTAACTTGTTCTAACCATGATATAGCTGAACAAATGCTGAATTTGCATTAAGCAACAATCACACAGTCACTCACTAGAAGACAGCTGGATGTGATGTCGTCTCATATGGGTCACTAGTCCAATATTTAAAACATTGGAAATATCAATAGTCACAGTTAAAAATGGCATTAACTATTATGCAATACTTTTAATTATAGTTTTCCCGCCATTATTTACAGTAGAAATGGATTATTTCATTAAACCAAAATAAGAGATACTTTTTTTTAGCTTAAATATATTTATTTATGCCAAAAAAGACATAATGGATAAGACACACGTTACACAAACTTATGATTTCTTCTCCGATTTAAAATTTTAATATTTTATATGAGCATGGAAAAGAATAAATTACAATAATTAAACGAACTTGGTGAGTGTGTGCCTCATAATCAAGCTAATCTAAACAATTGGGAATCTGTCAGACCTTCAAATAAAATCGACCAAGTGTTTAACAACAAGGTTGTTTGTCTTACTTATGTGTGGGTGTGAATATACATAGTGTGAAATAAAAGTTAGAGAAAATCAAAATGGCAAACAGCTTACCTGGTGGACAATTGTAGATCGGGTTACATTTGTTTGTATTATTCTGTGATGAAACTTCAGATATCTGTAAAAAAAAAAAAGCATGATCGGAATGAAAAATAATTCTAGCTTTAATTTGTATCAACTTGACAAACGTTCTTTTTGATTTCGACAAGTAGACTGAATCAGATGTGGATTCTCGATCATAATTAATTCTAAATAAATAGTTTGGTTTGGTTTATGGTGTTTTACGCCACTTTCAACAATATTTCAGTTATGTCGTTATGTCAGTTTCATTGGTGGAGGAAACCGGAATACCCAGAGAAAACTACCGACCTGTCACAAGTCGCTGACAATCTTTATCACATAATGATGTATCGAGTGCACCTCGCCACGAACGGGTTTCGAACTCACAAGTAATTCTAAATAAAGATCTACTTTACTGTTCTAAATCACCATCTTTAGAAACATGTACTTGTACAAAAATGTTGTTTTTTTCACTCTACACTACCAGTATCTCCTACTTTATTACAATTAAAACATCTGCTACATCGGAGTTACACAAATACAGTTGCTATCAGGGGCGGATCCAGGGGGGGGGGGGGGAGCGCACCGGTGCGCCCCCCCCTAAAATTGGAAAAAATATGATTTTTGGCGTAAAATCGTGATTTTTCACACGAAATACTCCAAAAATGTCCGCGCCTCCCTCCGCTCGGCGCAATTTCTTTAAGTGCGCCCCCCCCCCCCCCCCCCCCCCCCCCCCCAACTTGAAATCCTGGATCCGCCCCTGGTCATGGGGATAAATTATGTAGCTCTATAGTCACCAACAAATAGATAATAAGAACAGAAAATTAAAGAACATATTAGCTAGTTCGCGATAATGTTATTGTCAGATTCTTTGATGTTTTAGTTTAATTTTGGTCTTCCGTTGTTGTGTTGTTTTATCCCTTCGTGAATTAGGTTGGTAGGGGTTGTAGTTTAACGCCACTATCAACAATATTTCAGTTATTTCGTAGCAGTCAATTTTATTGGTGAAGGAAACCGGAGAAAACCACCAACCAACCACAAGCCCCCAACAAGCTTTATCATATAATGTTGTATCGAGTACACCTCAACTGAGCGGTATTCCAACTCATAACGTTAGGGTTAGGGTTAGGGTTAGGGTTAGGGTTATCAATAATATATTACGAAAGACAACTCTTGTTATAAAAAAACAACCGATGTCGGCGGCGATATAGATCATAGTCATACCGGGAAAAAATTGAACTTTTAGCAATTTGGTTATCGCAAAATTAAATCTTCGCGAAACTATCTTGAAGCAGAAAAACGCGAAACATAATAGCATCGAAAATAAGTTGGCTTACAGTATTAGATTAAGTGTATCAGATGTTTGATATATTACCTTTGTCAAGAGTATAATAAGGAGAATATTGATCAACATTTTATGTCAGCTTGTTATCTGTAATGAGAAGGTAAAGACAGATTAGATAATATATTTTTCACGTAATCACACTATGTAAACGGTGTCCTCTGTAAAATGTTACTTCGTGTTGCGGTGTACTGTTACTTCTTTTTTGTGTGCAGCACATATGACAGCATCTTCGCTAGCCAAGGGTTGCGATTCGGGTCCCCCTTCTCTCCACCCTTGGCGGATCTAGAATATATTTTGAAATTCGCGCGCAATGCCACCTGGTGGTTCATTGAAGTTGCGCCCCTTAGATAGTCGTCATCGCCAGCCAATCAGAATCGTTTTGTTATACGTATGTTGGAGAGTTGAAAATGGCAGCGCCCAGTGAAGAAAAACTTATTTGTGATAAATTTAATTTGGAAGCACTTACTGTCAACCAAGTGAAAAGTTTCAAAGCTTTGGCAGACGGGAAAGATGTTTTCATTGGAATCAAAACGGGAAGTGGCATCTTTGCTTACACTTCGTCGATAACATGTGCTCCGTGTAAAACGTCTTCTGATTGGATACGTGTACTGGTAGCCGTAACCAATGAAATATTAAAGCGCGAATCCTCAAAATGTATTCTAGATCCGCCAAGGGTGGAGAGAAGGGGGACCCGAATCGTAACCCTTGGCTAGCGAAGATGATATGGCAGATGCAATTCACACAACAGACCAAACAGGTAAGAATTTTTACCATGTTACACAATTTCATCTAATAACAGTTAATTACATTTGTATCAGATATATTTCTTGTCATATTGATAATAAAAAATCTACATAAAAACTTTTGTTTACAACAATAACTGATCATATTAATGAACAAATACTGAGGCAGGTGAAGATATTTTAACTTTTTCATCAAAAAGTTCGAAATTTGACATTTTGATTTAAACTGATGACTGAAACCCTTCCTTAAATTCATTTATCTTTAGTCGGATATAAGCCTATAAGTTTCCATGGAAATTATATAAAGAAGAAATAAACAAAAATATCAGACTCAGAAAATTGCCAAGTGTACCGGCGACCATATGTTTGTCTGTTTTTGTTTTACAATCAGCTCACATCACCCCGAACAATTCTGTGTTGAAAATCCTTTTTTTTTCAGTCTTCGACTATCTTATATGGACGAGGACTGATTCTTCCCCGTCATTGTCTTATATATGATCCTCATTTTTACCCGTGACTGTCTTATGTATGATCCGGATTCTTCCCCATCAGTACTAAATAATACCGACTTAAAAAAAAAAATTGAAATCTGTCCTTTATTCAATTCTTCATTTTACCGTTAATCCATTTTAAAACTGTTCACGGGACAATTTTATATCGCGTGACAGTTTCCACTGTACGGGGAAGAATCCGGTCATAATTGTATATTGATAATCTAATGTAATTATTCAGGGGCGGATCCAGGGGGGGGGGGGGCGCCGCAAACCCCCCCCCCCCCCCTAAAATTGGAAAAAATATGATTTTTTGGCATAAAATCGTGTTTTTACACACGAAATACCCCAAAAAAATTTTAAGTGCGCCCCCCCCCCCCCAACTTGAAATCCTGGATCCGCCCCTGTTACTAATACTACTTACAATATGTCCTACTCATATGATATGTCTGAATTATCAAAACGAAAGTAGCAATGACTGAGTCCCGATTAGGACTTTCCATATCTAAAAATATAACTGTGACAAATTAGTAAACAGGTATTTAAAGTTTGTATGCAGTCTAGAAAGTAATGTGATGAGGTACGCAAATCAAGAACTTCCGTTGTACTTTGAGGGCTGCATTGGCTGTTTTCGAAGTACAGTCAAAGAAAATATAAGCATACAACCAGGAACAGAGATGATTGTGAAAGGCTATGTCCAGGACCAACCGAAATTACGAAAAGATAATGAATGGGCTATGTTAGAAACTTGTGAAAAGTTTTTAAAACGAGATTGTGCGTTGGTAGCAAAGGCCCTTGTTGAGCCCAATGATTGCGTTCCTATCAGGTTAATGAAGGTAACAGACGCAGTGCAAATCGTTAGGTCTGGTACAACAGTAGCAGAACTTAGTCCTGTAGAATGCGTCCTAAATGAAACGATATTGAATGGAAAAGGACAGACATTTCATGACCTTGATAAAGAATGAATGTCTTTGGTGGAACGATCTAGCAAACACTTACCCAAAGATAAGACTGAAACTGTCCGGTCCTTGATAAATGAGTATAAAGACCTATTCGCCACATCTAATCAAGACTTAGGGCGCACCAACGTTGTACGACACAAAATTAATACCGGATCCAATATTCCTGTATAGCAGCCGCCGCGTCGTACTCCGATAGCCATGCGTGAGGAAGTGGACAAACACATTGATGAGATGTTACAAAAGCAAGTCATAGAACCAGCAGATGGACCGAGGTCGTCTGGAATAGTGCTTGTGAAAAAGAAAGATGGCAGTACACATTTCTGCTTAGATTATCGTCGCTTAAATGACATTACGACTACGGATGCCTATCCATTACCCCGCATCGATGATTCCCTTGAGCAATTGTCCGGTAACAAGTGGTTCTCAACCTTAGACCTCTGCTCAGGATATTGGCAGGTAGAAATGGAAAGCGAAGATCGCCCGAAGACCGCATTCGCTACTTGACGAGGACTCTTTCAGTTTCGTGTTATGCCGTTCGGATTGGCCTGTGCACCGGCCACGTTCGAGAGACTAATTCAGAGGGTTCATACAGGCTTACAATGGCAGATATGTTTGGTATATTTGGATGACGTGATAGTTGTTGGAAAGTCTTTTGAGGAAATGGTTACGAATTTACGTCAAGTATTTGACAGGTTAATAGCAGCAGGGTTGAAACTCAAACCAAAGAAATGCTCCTTATTTGCAAAGCAGGTGACATTTTTAGGTCATGTTATATCATCGGATGGGGTAGCAACAAACCCTAGTAAAATACAAAATGTGACAGATTGGCCGGTGCCCACCAACGTTTCTGAGCTGCGTTCGTTTTTGGGGTTATGTGGTTATTACAGGCGCTACATTAAGAATTTCTCTGCAATAGCCAAGTGTTTACACAAATTAACAGAGAAAGGGAGAAAGTACCTCTGGGACGACAATTGTCAGAATGCGTTCGAAAATCTTAAAGAACGGTTGAGTAGTGCACCTATTTTAGGACACCCAGACTTTACAAAACCTTTTATCCTTGATACTGGTGCCAGCAAAGATGCAATTGGCGCTGTTTTATCTCAAGAAATAGATGGCGCTGAGATAGTTGTTGCGTATGGAAGCAGAACACTAACCAAGACAGAACGCAAATACTGTGTCACCCGCAAGGAGTTATTAGCAGTTGTGCATTTTGTAAAGCACTTCCGCCATTTCCTCTATTGAAAAACGTTTACAGTTCGAACTGACCACAGCTCCTTGCGATGGTTAATGAACTTTAAAAACGCAGAAGGTCAACTTGCGCGCTGGCTAGAGGTATTAAGCTCGTACAATATGACAATTAAGCACCGTCCTGGTTCTCAACACCAAAATGCTGACGCACTGAGTCGTATTCCTTGTAAGCAATGTGGGTTTCGTTCATATTGGATGGACTTAGCTCATGTGAACACAATTGCCACGGAATCATTGAATAATGAAACAGCAATCTCAATTCAACAGTTACAAGAGAAAGATCGCGACTTGAGCATAGCTAAGAAATGGCTAGAGAAAAACTAACGGCCATCTTTTTGTGAAATTAAGAAATACGGTTTTGTAGTTAAGTGTTTGCGGTCCCAGTGGAACGATCTCAGATTAAAGGACGGTATACTTTATAGAGAAATATGGTACTTTAGGTGTTGTTATACCATTTTGTGAAAGACGACGGATACTTCAACAGAGTCATGATGAAAAAACTTCCGCTCACTTAGCGGTGAGAAAAACATTGGATAGGATCAAACGGAAGTATGATTGGCCTGGTATGCGCAGGGATGTTAAAGTGTACGTGGCCGGCTGTGAAGCATGTGGAAAACGAAAGGGACCTTCACAAAGAAAAAGAGCACCAATGAAGACTCAGATATCTGGCTATCCAATGGAAAGAATAGCCGCTGACATCCTTGGCCTATTCCCTAAAGCGAATGATGGCAACAAGTATATTTTAGTCATTAGCGACTACTTCACAAAATGGCAAACATGGAGGCATCGACGGTTGCCGATATCATTGTCAGGGAGGTCGTAACACGCTTTGGTGTCCCGACCACTTTTCACTCTGACCAAGGCAGTCAATTTGAATGTGAGTTATTCACAGAAATGTGTCACCCACTTCAAATCAACAAGACAAAGACTACTCCCTATCACCCGAAATCGGATGGTATGGTAGAGCGTTTTAAAAAAAAAACCTGGCTACAATGTTGTCGTCTTATGTAAACGAACATCATACCAATTGGGATATAATATTACCCTATGTCATGATGGCACATAGATCAGCAGAACACGAGACGACAGGATGTACACCAAACCGTTTGATGTTAGGGAGAGAAGTTACGACACCTCTTGATCTGATATACGAACCGCCAGTAGCATCGAAATCGGTACCACGGCATTACTGGACTTGTGAACTCCAGGATAGAATAGAGGAAGCACATGGCATCGTTCAAGAGCATGTCGAAGGGGAAATACTTCGACAAAAGAACTATCACGACCAAAAACTGAGCTGGGAACAATTTAGTAAGGGTGAAAAGGTTCTTGAATATTTCCCTATTCGAAAACCCAGACGTAGCCCAAAAGGAGTGAGTATGATAAGGGTAGATTTTGGCCCAATTTCAGAAACTGTTTCTATAGATATAATATTAAACACAATCATTGAAAGGTAAGAAAAATATTTGTTTTTATGATTTCATAAAGTCCTTTGTTGCTTAGCAACGTAAATGGAGGAGGGTCCAATTAATAATTGGAAATTCAAATATGGTGGTTTTATTTTACATATCTTGCATAGTCTTTTCGACAAAATTTTATATTCTGTGCATGTACACTCTAAAAATAATATTCCAATTCTCTATGGTAGCATATAGTATTTTTTTGTAGCTTTGTCACCCCAGCAACGGTTTTGTAAACATTAAATTAGCCTATTTTATTGCAATTAATGGTTGAATTTTGACATCTACGATCTTTTGACTTGATATTTGATTAAGCGGTACATTTTTGTCAAGCTATACACACTACAAATGTCATTTCATATTTCCAAAATACATTTTGATATTTTTATTCATAGTTATGCCCCGTCCATAGCAACAGGTTTTCCTATGCACAGTATTTTCCTGGAGATCTCGTGGACCTTTTATTTAATCAAGACAAACAATTCTACAACAGCACCTTAGCAGATCTAGAGACATCTTATCATTTACTAACCAGTATATATTATAAGAATTCCTTAAACCTTACAATGTCCCTAGTAACCAAATATTATCCCTAGCAACCGCAGAAACTTGTCAATGCTGAGAGGAAATCATTCTCAGTAATTAGAATGTCAAAGGAACCAAGTCAACTGCATAACATGGTAAAGCAGTGCTACAGCGCAGCAAATTGGCAGGAGAGGATATAATCCATGTTGAATAATTAAGAAATAAATTATGGAAGCCAGAATGTGTTGGGAGTTTTAACATGGATTGGCGGATATTATACGTTATTAGTCTCGAGATGTTTTATATCCCGCTTTAAAGGGCAATGGTTTTGTTAAAAGGTGAGACTGATAACATTTTTATCTGAATGTTCCAACATTAATAAGTATGTCCTTATTATTGGAAAAACATAAATACGTGTATCTTTGAACACAGATCACAGAGAGCGATTATTGATTTTCTGTCATCTTGTGAAATATGTGTCGTCTGCTGTGCACAATGTAAATGGACAGCACCTAGGTGAGAGCAATTGTTGATTTTCTGTCACAGCACGGCTTCCCTGAAGTTTAAAAGTACCTTTTTAGCCAATCAAAATTCTACTTGCCACGAGAACATCAGAGAATAGTATTGTATCCCGAGCCAGAAGCGAGGGATACAATTTACTAATATCCGCCAATCCATGTTAAAACTCAAAACACATTCTGGCTTCCATGACTTATTTCGATTCTGATATGTCTAAGAATACAAATACAGTAGTATACTTTGATTGGAAGACGGTAATTTATATTTACGGTATCTTCAAACTTTTTTTGCTCTCGTCATACCTCGTCCGTATTACGATAGCTCCCAATGGAACTACTTTCGGAAATCTTCAATGAAGGAGGTATTAAAATAATTTCAGTTTCGAATATTCGTCCAATAATAATATATTTTCATTCGTCGCAATGTCGGCTGATTCCGTACCTTCATCAAAGACCAATATTTTTCAAAACAAACTCATCTATTGTCGCCATTTTAGAACTTATTCGCGGTGCGCAATGTTTGATTGAAGTGATACGGTCTTCCGGCGAAGAAATGTGACGCGTAGACGCATATCAAATACCGTATTACAGCCGAGGTATTGAGGGAGAGAAGCGGACTCACCCGAGTATTGCCGATTGACCCTTTTTGTTGAGAAAAGTAAAACGTGATAGATTATATAAATAGAATGTTTGGTAATACTGTATTATCGGTCATGGCCCATTAAAGTAAAATCATACCACTAAAATTCCAAGTAATACTACACATTTAGCACTGACTCATAAACGATAGACTATATCAATGAAATTCTTAGTAAGGATAACAAAAGGACCATTATAAACAAAACACCGAATATGTAAATAAAACCTGACATCCGTGTACTATGTTAAAACATGCACGTTATATCGTTATATGTACTGTATTAGATGCATTATGAATTATCAAATATATTGTTTGTTTTACCATATTTTATTGAAATAAGTAAGAATAAAATATTGATCTCACGATGTTGTTATCGGCAGTCATGTGTGCTAAACCATTACGCCACCGCAACGTTAATATTAAGCTATATAAATCAAATTTACGTTAATACAATTATTCATCGGGAATTCACTTTGCGAAAGAACTAAATAAAATATATTTGTTAGAGAAAAAAAATAATTAAAAGTAAAGGGACTACTAAAAATAGAAATTTCCAATGTGTTTACATGTCCAATGAATTAATTTCTAAGGTAATCTGACGTACTACTTTTCTTTTTGGTTGCTTGTTTTGTTTCCTGTACTTTTTGTGAATTGTGGGGATAATATTAAAGTATACTTTAGAATAGTAACACATGAAATTCCACTGAGGGTTAGAAAAAAACCCACGTCGGACTCGATGCACAATCAGGTCGGCAGTAAATCACCTCTAAAATTTATTTAACTCAAAACTGTTTCATAAAATTTTTTCAAGTGTTACTCCCGTAGCAAAACAACTACGATAACCAACTTTATTTTGGATGAGATTAAAAGGTCGATTTCTATTTCTGTCTATTATGGATGAAAACGGTCAATAAAAAATGGCCACTGACGAAACATCGACCTTAAAATTATTTTTTGATTGCATATTTCATACTCTCCACACTCGGGTACCAACACAAAAAGTAATTGAGATATGTGTTTAAACATCATACTAAAATATGCCGTTGGGACCTGCTTGTGGTTATACTGAAAATTGACATTAAATACGCATTTCTTGTTAGATTTCATATATTTTCACGAAACGATAGACTTTCCATTGACTAGTGTGACGTCATCGCACGTGCAAATATGGAAAATTGTTACCAAAATAGTAGTTGGGGTAAAGGTTTTATAAAATCAAGAAACAACGAAAGCTATACGTTTCATTTATAATTTGTCTATTTTTTAGGCCAATTTCTGCCCTTATCATACCTACTCCTTTGCAAGTTATTGGAGAGGTCTATGTTCGGTCTTAAAGAAGAACTCGGATTGGACATATCTTGTCAATTGTGGTAGAAACGCGAAACCTCAAGTAATACATGTGGATAGAATGCGAAAACACAAGCCACAGAAACTATTTGGGGAAATAGAACAGGAGACACAGCCTTCCTCAGATGCAGATATCAACCACGAGCAGTACGAAGTAATTAATGGTGTCTTCGACCCTGAAGTAGGGATTACTACAGTTAAAGCCTAAGATGATGTGTTGCTACATGCTGCAGCCTGGACATAATCTGAAATTTCACGCAGACCAAGAACAAACAGAAAGTCTCCTGTCTGGTTGCGTGATTACGATCAGCATGAGTAAAGTAAACCATTTCTGTTGATAAATATGAAAATAGATATTGAAGATAATGTATATCTTATGGTTTTATTTGTGTACAGTTGTTTGTAAGTGACCAGTTATCTCTTGTGATGGATAAAGGCAGTCATCAACTTGTCATTATTATTTTATGTGTCCGTCGGATGGGGACGTTAAATCCGAGGTCCCGTCTTCAGTGAGCGCCACACATGTGCACGTTAAAGATCCCTTCAGTAGCAGCAGTCTCTTTGGAGCTGTGTTCGTTAAGAGTATGCATCAATATAAAGCCGCTACTTCAAAATTACTTCATACCGGTTTTTGACGTTTTATGTTTCTTTTCCAGTGGCAGTTTAAATTATTTTCTATGATTATTAGGTGGTTAAATTTGTTAATTGGTGTAGTAAATTTCTGCTACAGTTGCTCAGTTATAGGGTTAAAAGTATTTAGAAGGAGTGAGGGAAGATGAAAGTCTGTTTAAGTTTTGGCGTTAGGTAGAATGTCACATTATACGTAGCTGCGAATTTATTTTCGTAGTAGAAACTGATGGAACTCTGGACATGGTGGTAGACTGAATGTCTACGAGCTGAAGTTCTGACCAAACAGGGGTTGGAACATTTTGGTCTAGTGACCGATGGCGTTCGACACTTAGTATTGATAGGCATTGAGGCCTTTCTCTTTGTCCAGCTGATGACAAAACATCTGCGTTGCATGTTGATACAGTTTGGGTCTGAAAAACGGCCACAGGAATCGAAGTATTCAGTTGAAGCTTGAAGAGTACGTAAATGCGAAAACGCATTTCTTGGAGGCGTGGATAATGTGACAACATTAGTTAACACGTATTTAAAGTGTGTATGCAAAGTCTGAAAATAAATCAAGGCTATATATAGGTGATGATTTACGCACTTGACCGTATAATTTCCTTCCCCACTTACACGAATTCCCCTTTTTGTGTATGTTGTTTTAATTGATTAATATACACAGTTGGCAGGCAAATAATTAATTTACAACTTTTGAAGCAGTAGGCCATTTTTATTTATCAAGTGGTTGGTTAAATATAGCATTTTAAACATGCGAATAGTTTCTATTTTTAGTTTCCATATTGTTTATAATTAATACGATAAGTAACAGAGTCATCAACGGGTTGGGATATGAAATAATGCACGGAAATAGTCTGATCATTTACACGCTTTATGATTATCATTGGGCTATATGCAATCGTCTTGGTGATGCAGACTTTTGGAATCGTCTGTATAAAATTATATAGTCCAAAACAGGGTATATAAACTCTTGGCACAGCGTGTCTGGGGACTGTGCGTTGCTCTGTTGAGCAACATGTTTGGTCAATAGCCAATGTACTACTAGTATTCCCTTTTCGTTACTTGATTAGCAGCTTTACGCACAGTTTAAATTGACTATAGTTGCGTGCATAAAACGCACAGTTCTGACGCACCAGTGCTAAGCAACGCACAGGTTGAATTAACTAACGTGGCGTGCGTAAAACGCACAGGACTGACGTACAAGTACTGTTAAAACGCACAGGTTGAATTATCTATAGTGGCATGCGTAAAACGCACAGGATTGACCCACAGGTTGATTTAGTAATAGGTGCGGGCGTCAAATGCGCACAGACTGAACCAGTAATAGGTACGTGCGTAAAACGCACAGGTTAAACTGGCAATAGGTGCGAGGGTAAAACGCACAGGTTAAACTAATAATAGGTGCGTGCGTAAAGCCCACAGGTCCGACGCACGGGTGCCGAAAACGCACAACATTGTCCATAGGGTTAACTGTATAAGCTAAAAACACGATATGCAGAGCGTCACTTGAATCCAGAGGAGTAACTCTGGTACGAACCGGATTACGCCAGTGACTTGCAACCTCCTGCACGTTACAGAACCTAGTTATCCAGTAACAATTTATAAATGTTTATGTCATGGACGGAGGTCATTATTTAAAATCAATTATATTTAATTTGAAAACATATATCATACATTTGGCCTTCAAGTTTGGAATGTTGAAATATCATTTACATATATAGCCTGTACACATAGCACTCAACTGAGAATCTGATGTTGTTGGTGACCCGTTGAAAACATTTCCGAAATTATCCAGTATTGCTGAATACTATTATCTATATGGATTTTTTTGTACTTTGTTGTGACAATCTAAGCATCCGGCTATATACTCTTGTATGATGTTTCGGTTTGTTTGAGTTTTTTTGTTTTTTGTTTTTTTTTGTTTTGTTTTTTTTTTTTTCTTGTTGGCTTCATACAATTTAATATGTATTATTATTATTTTTTTTTATTTAAGCTACTTCTCATATGTTGATATTTTACATAGTCATGACAACAATACTTTGTTGAATAATCAAGGAAGCCAAATTTTACAACATGATTATATCTTTTATAACGTACCAGCATGCATGTCTAGCAGGTAATTCACGATCTGAAAACCATATTACCGGTACATATAAAAGTACAGGTAAAGTCTGTTACTTACGTCATTGCACTCTCTATCCATAGTTGCCGTTCCCGCTACGCTCCACTCTATCTCTGTCAACGCTCATTTTACAAGATTTTTGTAAAATTTAGAAACAGTAAAAAAAATGTACTTAAAATTGTTTTAATTATTGTAAATATCAATAAAGATGAAAATAAATCACTCATTTCAAATCAATTCTCTGTTAAAAATGATTTCCCCCCCCCCCACACTTCTTGGAGAACTATTTTGCGGAGGGAAAAATTAAAAACGATCACAAATCATTTTTAAGAGAGAATTGATTTGAAATGAGTGATTTATTTTCATCTTTATTGATATTTACAATAATTAAAACAATTTTAAGTACATTTTTTTACTGTTTCTAAATTTTACAAAAATCTTGTAAAATGAGTGTTGACAGAGATAGAGTGGAGCGTAGCGGGAACGACAACTCTGGATAGAGAATGACGTCATTGTGGTACTGTGAACGAAGAAGAACGATCATAAAAAGTACCTTTCCATCCTAATTCCCTTTACTGAACAATTTCTGCTGTTTTTAATTTATTTTTCAAATACCTTATAGTAAAACTGATTATCGGACAAAAACTGAATAAAATAAATCCTCTCATGGACACAGCATAACAACAAAAGGGGTCGTCGTAGTCGTGATCGTGTGGTAGTAGGATTTACATCTACCTATGCAATCAGTGCCTATCTCACCACTGATGTTGTGAGTTCGATTCTCTATCAGGGCGAGGTGTACAACATTATGTGATAAAGTTGGTCAGTGACTTGTGACAGGTCGGTGGTTTTCTCCGGGTTCTCTGGTTTTCTCCACCAATAAAACTAACAACCACGATATAACTGAAATATTGTTGAAAGTGGCGTTAAACACCATCAAACAAACAAAGAAACAAACGAAATTTATCGAAATTTACAGTTTTGGTTGGTCCAGCAGCTAGGACATTGATTATGCTGACTGAATGCCCTTCAGTGTTTAAATATCAACATGTAGTTTAATTGTTGACCAAGATTTTTATTGATTGGGATTTAATTTTTTTTGTTTTATGCCTTATTTGGTGGCAGTCAGTTTTATTGGTGGAGGAAACCGGATTCACTGACAAACATTTTCACACAATATTGTATCGAGTACACCTCGCCATGAACGGGATTCGAACTCACAACTTTAGTGGTGATAGGCACTGATTGCACAGGTAGTTGTAAATCTAACTACCTTACGATCACGAGCACGACGGCCCTCGTCTGATTTGAGGCTGATAGAAATAAAACTTGACTAATCAAATCCTATATTGAATTTCAATGTCTTTGTTGCACATTTGTATATGAAGTATGCTTCAATAAAACAATTTTTCTCAAATAAAATAGAGACATACATTTCCCTCACTTTGATATACAATAATATATGTATAAGATCGAAACAAAATAAAACGTACAATTTAAGTATCGAACATTTGTAATTGGTCATATTTTGATATCATGATAGGAAAAAAGAGGAAAAATTGAATAGAGTCCGGACAGTTCTCCCTACAGTCGACCATCAATTACTATCTCTAAACAATTGCTCATTAGGAGCCATTCAGTTCGTTTTTGGGTCCGTGGAATATGACACTCTCTAACCAGGAGGTGATAATTTACGAATTGTTTTTTGGCTCGCATAACTAGTGTACATACCAACGTTCGGGAATAATTGATATACTTCTATAATGCGGGATTCCCTTTGGGTCGGAAATCCTTACCAATCTGAAAGGTCTACAGCAAATGTACCGCATACTTGTGTCAGTTTAGACAAAACAGGATTTTTTTATTGACTCGAGCCTAAGGGCTGAGATGCATAACTATTAACCCGTGTACCAACGATACAACTGCCAAACTGTAGACTATGAATAGATTTTGGGAAGTACAATAAGCCCATACAGCTGAGCTAAGTGTTCTTGCGCTGCAAGTTCCCAAGACAATTTTGAAATTTGACCAACTGTAGGAACATTTTGATATTAGAGTATATTCTAAGGTCAATATTTAGTATTTCAACACATTGGCGTATGATTCCATCACTAAAATAGCCTTATTTAAATAACAAACACTAAAAAATCTCAATAGCTTTTGTTGAAAAATTCCTTCAATAAAAAACGTGCTTCAGGGGTCCTGAAGCTGAAGCTTTATTAGTTTCATAGTAGATCTACATTAGACAGCTACATGAACACGAAGGTTATTATTATAAACTGGGAATGACTTGCATGTTAAAACTTTAGTCACTACAAACTAAATAATGGGTTGGTACTTTTTCTACAAAGATATATACCTACCTGTTTGAACCGCATCGGTGGTGTAATGGTTAGCGTGCTCACATCGAGTGCGGTAGATCGTGGGTTCGAGCCCTGATCGAGTCAAACTAAAGACTATAAAATTGGTATTTGTTGTTTATCCGCTAAGCACGCAGCATACAGGAGAAAGAGCAAAGCCTGGTTTGCTCGCAATCAGGATAACGTGTCCGAGTTGGTCGACATGTTTATCCGTGGACTGTTGTTTCAGTGAGTTAACAATATAACAATCCAACTAAGCGTGTTGGTCTAGTACAAAGCGGACATAATCGTCATCTCATTGGAAATTAATTTGTTCTCGCCATGATATAGCTGAAAAATAAAATAGCCGAGTTGGCGTTAAGCAACAATCACTCACTCACTCCTACTGGTGTAATATCTTAAAAGGTGAAGTGGAGTGTGTTGTCTCGCATTTGCGAGTTAACACATTTAACCATTTAATTTTGAAATAGACTGACTAATCTATCATAAGCTATGAAAGTATCATATGAGCCACATGACGAGAGCTCATTAACATTGTCTGATTTTAGAAATATTACACGGGGTATAGTCTATTTCGGTCCATTCTTGGCTGAAAGTGAGTGTTATTAAGACATGCATATCGGCGAGCTACTACTTTTTATTATAAGAAAAATAATAATTTTATTTACCAAAGAAAGATAACTCTTACTACAAATATGAAAGAGGGCAAATGCATTTCTGTAATAGCAAATAATTTAGCTTTATAATGGTGGTTAGATTTATTGGCGGAGGGAACTCGAGAACCCGGATACAACTGTCTATCTTCAACAAATTTCTCCATCGTGTCGTGGACGGGAGTCTGAATGACAAACCGTAACTGGTGATTACCAGTGAATGGGCCATAGTATTCCACCTACCATACTATCGCAACTCTTTAAATGATTAGAATGAAAAATAAATGAATGTCTCAACACAATTTGATCAATTTACATTTTTCTGTTTTAATTACATATCGTATTAGACGATTTATTTTCAATGTAATGTTTTTTTCTTTTCATTTTTTCCCAAAATTTAATATCAATTTTGTCCGGATAAGCGTATCATCAGAGTTTCTTATCGTGATGCAAGTGCTTACACTTTGATTCACTTTTATTGTTTAAGTAGAATTGGTTCTCTGTAAATTGTAAACATTAGAAATTCAAAGTTCTACCTAAAGATCGACAAAATTACAAAATAAACAACATCTCACACAAGTGCTATGAATCAATGTCTCCTTAAAAAAACACTTAAAACTTTGGAGTGGTAACAATGACCCCCACCATCCTGTGGTAGTCAGAAGCAGTAAATCGATGAAGGACAGACAATTAACAAAAGACAACAGATGATAAGACAAACCACTACACAGAATTCTAAAGATTAAGCAACACGAACTCCAGCAACAACAACAAAGGAAAAAAAAAGAAAGAAATGGGGACCAACCTCGGGTCACGAACGCCGATTTAAGAAAGTGATTTGACTAAGACACATGAAACATATCCGTGGTAATCTGTGACACATACTCTAAATGCCATGACGGTTAACCAATTCGTGCTGTGTGATCACCATGCCGAGATCTATTTAAACTATATATTATATATCTTATTCCTGTTTCCATATTAATGTTCTACATCAGCTGATACATGATACTTCTAGACTTATTACATAAGGGGAAGATATACCATTGATCTACTATTTTACATCTGTGATGTTAAATTTCTGTCAATAATAACGAGTCCACGTGAGAATTCAAACATAATGAAATAGTCTAAAAATAATGCTTTTTTGTTTAAACAATATTAAAATTTTAATTACAATATTTCTCCTTTCTATAAAGTAAACATGTGACTTATAAACATTATTAACAGTACATTTTTCTTTGAAAAGTAGTTTTTATTTTGTCAAATTATAAGATCAGTTGAAAACGTTGAAATACAAAACTGTTAAAATAACACAGACTTTAATGATACTTTGACTAAACAGGGGTTGGAACATTTTGGTCTAGTGACCGATGGCGTTCGACACTTCCCAGCAAACAAAGTAACGTTTATATAACGTTAACTTTATGTTGTACTTACGTTATAAATTAACGTTATGTTGACGTCATTTGTGGACTCCGATCAACATTGTTATAACGTTTAAAATAACGTTACTCTATAACATTACAGTAACGTTACTCTATGACATTACAGTAACGTTACTCTATAACATTACAGTAACGTTACTCTATAACATTACAGTAACGTTACTCTATAACATAACAGTAACGTTACTCTATAACATTACAGTAACGTTACTCTATAACATTACAATAACGTTACTCTATGACATTACAGTAACATTTTAAATTTTACGTTAGCTAGTAACATAAGATGTACTTTTTTCAACGTACACCAGTAACGTTGCAGTAACATTATTGATTTAATGTTAATTTAATGTTACTCAACAACGTACTAGTAATGTTTGAATGTTGCCTAGTAATGTTACTCAAAAATTATTTTAATGATGTTTATTTTAACCTTAGTCTGAGAGGTTACTTGAATACTTAAACCACCAATATCCAAGGAGCTATGTAAACTCATATTATTGTGCCTGTGTCAAGTCAAACTATCTTATTTCTCTGTTATTTGTCTTTTTTTATCATCTTTGTCTGCTTGTTGTTTTTTCATGTTAATTACTTGTGGTTTATGTACTATGTAGTTTGTTGTATTGGTGCTACATGCTTTTCTTATTCCTGCCACTTTTTTCACAATTCATGTGGAAACAATGAAGCGAAAACACTTAGCCTAACTGCGCACTGATACTCTTGTATAGTCTGTTTGACTTCTATAAATCTTCAGAAAATAATTCTTAAAAATCCAGTTTTCAAATCAATAATTTTTTTCTAGATGTTTATCATATGATATATACGAACTCTGACAATGAAAATTTTTTAAAATTAATTGTCAGAGTTTGTATATATCATATATTAATAAACATCTAGAAAAAAAATTGTTGATTTGAGAACTGGATTTTTACGATTTTTTTTTCTGAAGATTTATAGAAATCAAACGGACTATACAAAGTGTCCATTCCAGTCTGTAGACAAAAAGCAAGTAGAATTTTCAAGCATTTACTTTTTACTGGGTCATGCATGTTTTTTATTTGATTGTCAGAATCTTGGTTGGGCAACAATTTAAGATTAGATACCAGATTTCATAGTTAAATATTTTAATAATGTAATGTTTTGAATGTCACTCAGAATCCGATGACACATCTTGTGGATGGTGACGGGCAGCAGGTTTCTGAAAGAAAAAGAGGGAAACAGATAAATAAAATTCCTCAAATGTTTGTAATACATTATATGTGTATTTTTATTAAAATAAAAGAACTGCCTAGCACATTTATGACGTATTCCCCCGCACTTGCATAATATTTAGTTTTATAAATTTATAGAAAGCAGCCTTGCAGTCTTAATGTATAACATACTTACAAGCCACATGCAAAAAATTATTCAAATCTATCCATGTTTACTAAAGTTATTGCGTAAACAAGACACAATTCTCAAAATTGGTGATTTATCAACCAAAAACTAAGATTTTCCCCCAAAACCCTTGCTTCAAATATTTCCATGTTAGAACCCATCCAAGATAATGATAATTACAAGCCACATGCTAAAAATTATTCAAATCTATTCATGTTTACTGAAGTTATCGCGTAAACAAGACGCAATTCTCAAAATTGGTGATTTTTCAACCAAAAATTAAGATTTTACCCCAAAACCCTTCAAATATTTCCATGTAACAACCCATCCACTATAATGATATTTACAAGCGACATGCAAACAATTATTCAAATTTATCCATGTTTACTAAAGTTATCGCGTAAACAAGACACAATTCTCAAAATTGGTGATATTTCAACAAAAAATTAAGATTTTACCCCAAAACCCTTGCTTCAAATATTTCCATGTAAGAACCCATCCACGATAATGATATTTACAAATTTGTAAGGTGTTCCACGGAACCCTGTGTCTCATCCGCATCCTCCACATCACGACACATAACTAGAGGCTCAGAAGAGAAGACTTTTAAACAATTTTCCCATAGGGTCCTATGTTAAAACTATGTTCGCTGATGGTTGCCATCTTGGATGGAGGTCGGGGTCACAGGACATAATTTTGAAAGTTGACCACCTAAGGACCATTCATCCCATGTTTGCTTTAAACTGACTTACTGGTTTCAGAGGAGAAGACTTGTAAACATTTTTTCCATAGGGTCCTATGTTAAAATTAAGTCGAGTCATGGTGGCCATCTTGAATTTCCGATCAGCAAACGATTCACAAGTTTAGTACAGGACCACCCAATGATCATTCCTGCAAAGCCACAATTCATTTGGCTTGGTGGTTTCTAACAAGAAGATTTTTAAAATTTCGACCAATCAGAACACATTATAGGCCCTGGCAACCATGTTGGATTTCCGATCAGCACCAAAAACAAAATCTTGTATATGACCATCCAATGAACATTTCTGCCAAGTTTGATTCAAATCTGTTTTGTTGTTTCAGAAAAAAAGATGAAAATGTGAAATTCCCATAGGGTCCAATGTTAAACTAAGTCGAGTCATGGCGGCCATCTTGAATTTCTGATCGGCAAACGATTCACAAGTTTAGTACAGGACCACCCAATGATCATTCCTGCAAAGTCACAATTCAATTGGCTTAGTGGTTTCTAACAAGAAGATTTTTAAAATTTCAACCAATCAGAACACATTATGGGCCCTGGCAGCCATATTGGATTTCCGATCAGTGCCAAAAACAAAAATCTTGTATATGACCATCCAATGAACATTTCTGCCAAGTTTGATTCAAATCTGTTTTGTGGTTTCAGAAAAAAAGATGAAAATGTGAAATTCCCATAGGGTCCTATGTTAAACTAAGTCGAGTCATGGCGGCCATCTTGAATTTCCGATTGGCAAACGATTCACAAGTTTAGTACAAGCCCACCCAATGATCATTCCTGCCAAGTCACAATTCAATTGGCTTAGTGGTTTCTAACAAGAAGATTTTTAAAATTTCGACCAATCAGAACACATTATGGGCCCTGGCAGCCATGTTGGATTTCCGATCAGCGCCAAAAACAAAAATCTTGTATATGACCATCCAATGAACATTTCTGCCAAGTTTGGTTCAAATCTGTTTTGTGGTTTCAGAAAAAAAGATGAAAATGTGAAATTCCCATAAGGTCCAATGTTAAACTAAGTCGAGTCATGGCGGCCATCTTGAATTTCCGATCGGCAAACGATTCACAATTTTAGTACAGGACCACCCAATGATCATTCCTGCAAAGTCACAATTCAATTGACTTAGTGGTTTCTGACAAGAAGATTTTTAAAATTTCAGCCAATGAGAACACATTATGGACCCTGGCAGCCATGTTGGATTTCAAATCAGCACCAAAAACACAAATCTGGTAGAGGACCATCCAGTGAACATTTCTGGCAAGTTTGGCTGATTTCTGTTCAGCGGTTTCAGAGAAGAAGATTTAAATGTGAAAAGCTAACAGACGGACGGACGACGGACGCTTACCCATGACAAAAGCTCACATGGCCTATGGCCAGGTGAGCTAAAAATGATAACCTTAGCTTTAACCAAGAATATTGTTAAATATTTAGGTGTATTTAATTCATAAATAGAAAATACTTCGAAATCAAAATTTTTGTGTGGCTTAAACCATAGCTGATGAAATACGCACATATATATATGTATGTACACATATAATTACCTTATATTTTGGCCCTCCTGGCATATGAGGTGCATGTTTTAGCACCTCTATCAACGAATCTTCCACTTCCTGCAGCTTGGCCTTATGCAACTTGGAAGCTACTCCTGAAGAAAAGAAAAGATCTATTTTCATAATTCTTGATAGAAGATAAACATTAATTTATTAAAACAGGAAGTAGCAAAAATTACTCAAACACTTTGCATTTATCATACTAACTGAACGGTCCCTTTGAGTTAGAACTACCGTTAAAAGCTGAACACACGTGTATCCAGTCACACAACAGTTAGCAGAATTTGATCAGTTTAGTTGTCGTTTTTTTCCAAAATGTCAAGTGAAACATCTATATAATATTACTTGAATCTGTGGAATCTGATGAAATAAGTCCTACCTTCTAGCAAGATTGCTGGGTACTGTTTTATCATTCAAAACAAGTATTGTACACTGAAATGACCAAATTAAACTGGAAATTTATACTGCAGTGCATATAAAACTAATGAATCTGGTTTGGAAAATCAAACCTGAACAAAAATATTAGATTTTTTAAAAGCTGGAAATAAGAGTTTTTGAGACTAAAACATTGTGAGTCAGGTACTGGAAACAACATTTTTATAGTAAGGATTCATTTAGTGTAAAAGGCAATTAAAAAATTAGTCCTGTTCAACATGCACGTCTTCAAGTACTGAAGTAAAATATTTTTGTATTAAACTCCTTTTTTTTACAAAAATATTTAAAACATAATTTTAAAATGTGACACTAGAATTTTCAAGTTTCAGTTTGACATGTGTAAAAAATTAAAAAAAATATAAAATCTTGCATGCCTAAACAATGACATAAAAATTTCACTCACGTAGTACAACTCTGTACATTAAATGTTCTTGGAAGGGCTTCTTTCCCTTTTTCCCTCTCAAACTGTATTGAGCCAATACCTGGTTTGATGCCACCTTTTTCAGAATAGCTCTGACAGTCTCCAGGCATGTGCAGCCACCGAAGGCAGCAAGAAATAAAGCCTGTAAAAAAGATAAAAGTAAGTTGTGCAACATGTTTATTAGTATCAGACTTCATTTAATTAAACATTTGGCCTTTATATACTATTTCACCATGTTCATATATATAGAGAATAAAAAAATGAAAAAATCTGTATCACATTGCTGTCTCAACCAAGACCTCATTATCAGCCAGAGGTCTGAAGACCCAAGGCGATATAGGTCAAGGGTTGACGGCAAAGTGATATGGACTTAGCCATGTTTTATTCTTTTTACCATATACTTGTACATAAAATTACCTATGACAGCAGCCATGCGATAAAGGGTATTTGATACAGGTACGTATCATTCAGCAATAACACATATACAAAACAGAAGTAATTTAGCTTAAGAATATTATATATGGCAGTATAAAAACTGAAGCAATCCCATTTCAGCTATTATAAAAAATGTTGTTTCTTAAAAGATGATTAATAATTACCACTAAAAAGAAATTTCTTTGGCGATTTATAAAACAATCTGTTCATTTCTTAAGTGACTGCTAAAAAATAGAATTACTGTCTATATTATATCATGGACTCAAATAAATTCACTTGATAAAATTTGCATCTATAAATCATTACCCTGAATCGTGCAAATTATAAGCCAGGATTTAAGCAGCATTATTATAAATATATGCACAATTTTTCATGCAATGGGCCTTACCATCTTCCTTCTGTAAACTTTCTCCTGGAGTTCCATTCCGAACCTATCAAATTCCTGTTCAGAATTGATAGGTTTCGGAACAAGATCCTCCGAGTTTCCTGGTGTTAATAAAAAACTGGTAACTTGTTCCTCCAGTTTTTTCTGTCGGTCTTAGATCTCATCCAAAGATCTTAGAACCTTTGTTTCAAAACCTAGAGAATATAAAAATAAATTGTAATAACGAATAACTATATATTGTATAGAGTGACTCCTTTAGATAACTGAAAATTTCATCTTGAGGCTTATTCTTGCTTTGATCAAATTCAATTTTATAAGTAATGTGTACAATTAAAATTTAGAATGGTTTAATTTCTCCTGTATACTGGTGAAAATTTATTGTCTGGAAACCTCACTTCAAATAAGGGTTGTTCCATATATATGGTACCCAGAGAAGGCAATTTGAAATTGGGGTAACCACCCATATATGTAATTTTGTACTAAAAAGGAGTAAAAAATATCCACCCACAGAGGAGTTTGAAAGTGCCTTCCCTGGAAGCCATGTATGTTTTAATGAAACAGCCCTAATGCCTTTTTAACAAACTTAATATATAAACATGCACAGATTTCTATCAAAAAAAAATGTAGTCTTAAATACAATGTAATTTTTTTCATTTAACTTTCTCTTGCTTCTTAAGGGTATATTTATATATATTGTCTATGGGATTTTACATGTAAAAGGGAGATAACTGTCTTGGTGGATTTTTTAAATAAAATTGTCTTTAGAAGCTGTGTACAATATCATAAGGCAAAGTTTTGAATGCAAAATTTCCTAAATAGAAGTACTTCATGAATAAAGACCAGCAGAAGCAGGCTATCTACTTGTTTAAATTTTCCTTGCTTTTTCAGTGAGTCAAAATTTTACCTTCAAATTCCCCATTCAAAACACCTTTCATTCCAGTACAAACAATTCTTGTGGTGAAAACATGACTGTTTAAGTTTTATCGGATGGCTAAGTAAGATAAGTTTTCTGACCAAAAACCTTGGAGTATTTCAAATGACAAAAGTCGAAAAAATGACAAAAAATTGTTATATGAAGCTAGGTATCCAGCCAATAAGTATTATTTTTCCAGGTGGCAAGAATTAAATTTTGGGTAGTTTTAAAAAAAAGAAAGTATTTAGATCAGTGTGGAGCAGTTGACTTGTACTGCACTTTTCTTAAACTTACTTTCTTCACAAGAGTCCACATCTGTTACATCATTATGTGGCCTTCTAGGGTTTCTCCCATTTCTTAACAGACTTGCTATTAAAAAAAGAAAAAAACTTAAGTACTACTAAATAAGTTGTGTAGTGTTAGTGGAAACAAAAGGCCTACTGTATCTCTTAACTATTATTGACACTTCTCAAAACCTCAAATATGCAGTTTCAATGCTTTGTTTAACTGGTTAAACATAATAAATCTGATCCAAGTTTATATTCAAATCATGTTCACTGGAATGTCATGCTTACAAATTGGGAGTACAGCACATACAATAGGACCAAACATACTACTTCAAAACAGCATACATTTGTTGTCGAGAAAATAATCTTTCTGCTTCCATGGCAATGGCACCCATTTAAAAAATCTGAAACCTACATGCATATCTAGACATTATTAACTACAATCCTGTGAAGTTTCATTGAAAGCTATGTGACTGACAGTAAAACAATACAAAAATATCTCCCTTGAATAGGGGAGATAACTGTTTATCTTTTTTTTTGTAACAGACTGACTTTCAATTTATTAAAAGACATTGCTAGAGATGTGTGTAACAAAACAACTAAAGTTTTGCACTTATGAGATAGAAAAGTCAAAATGACATGTATATAATTTTAACACACATTTACATAATCACTGTGAAATGCATGTCTGAAAACTGAAATATACACTGGGGTAAAGCTGATGACCGTAGCTGTAATTACGGTCATCCCAAGATGGCAGACATGGAATCAGGTAAGAATCTTTTTCGTCGATTAAATTGTTTCTATACTGTATTTTAAATTGCACATGCATTGGTACGATAGTAATCTATGAACTTATCACATGGAAATCACAAATTATGACTGAAAAATGTATATGAAAGAAAAAATCAGATTTAAAAAAATCGCTAAGATGACCATAGCTGAAAACTTCATCGGCGGTGCAATTACGGTCATCTCAGTTTTCAGTTACGGTCATCTTAGCGATTTTTTAAAATCTGATTTTCTCTTTCATATACATTTTTCAGTCATAATTTGTGATTTCCTTGTGAAAAGTTCACAGATTACTATCGTACTAATGCATGTGTCATTTATTATACATTATAAAAACAATTTAATTGACAAAAAAGATTCTTACCCAATTTCATGTCCGCCATCTTGGGATGACTGTAATTACAGTTACGGTCATCAGCTTTACCCCAGTGAATATATATATTTTAAAAACATACTTTCTGTTCCTTCTGGTGGTGAGACAGGCCTTTCAATGCTGTCATTCTCTTGAAAAGAAGCTGAAATCAATCAAGGAATAATAATAAATTTTAAGAGTTATTTCTGATGTACCACTTTTCGATGGTTACATTATTACCCTTCAAACTTTCAATTATATAATATTCTGGAATGTATTTCAAAAATACTGTTTATCTCTAACAAGTGTACCGTTGTGTAATCCTATATGTTTTACTCTCTAAGCCTTGAATTGATTAACTGAATGTTATTTAAGGGTATACAGCAAACAAAGGTAACTCTGATACATTTTTTTACAACAGAGCTATTATCTGACAAACTAGTCAAAAATGTTAAAATTATGAAGATACAATAAATGAATAAGAAGTTTTAAACATACTGTTTGCTTCTGTCATCACCTGGTCTGAATTCTCGTTTTCATTCTTGTCCTGTTGACGATCTGGAATACATTCAGGGTAATAATATATGTAGCTGCAATCTTGATATATTTAGTTTCTTTTTCAATTAATGTTACAAAATTAATCTTGCAGTATAGTATATTTACTACACAATAAAGAAGATTTATCTAAGATGCATACTATTTGAAATAAACAAGAAACAAATTTTTGGAAACACTGTGTTTGCAAAATCTTTGTTTTTTTCACTGATTAAATCATTCAAGTATGTTTTACCGATCTGAGTTTTTCACATTTCACAAATGTCCAAACACTAAGGAGCAATTAACATGAATTGTATAAGATATCATTAAAATGATGTTACGACAACAAAAATTATTCATGATATTAAGATATTATTTTAGCAATAATGCTATTAAAGAGCAAAGACAGTAGTTTGCTGAGTAATAAATTTCTGTTTAAAATATTTCAAAGTGCATAAATATCAAAAACTGTGTGTTTTTTTAAGTAAAACGCCTGTTTATGACTTACCTGCATCAATTTTTTGTTTTTTTCGGGCAAATGCTGAAGACGACCCGAGAACATTGCAAAAAGTTGATGCAGGTAAGTATAGATAGTGAAATAAACAGTCTTGAGCATGAAAAATCCAAACATACATATATATTTATCTATTATCACTTACCAAATGTTGGTGCAGTAGGCAGTGAAGTACTTGTACTGGTCTCAGTTGAAGAGCTGTCTTTCGGCCTTTGTTTTTTACTTGCATTCTTCTTTCTTTGATCACATTCTTCTTCATCTATGCAAAACAATATTGTACGAAAAGGCTGTCCTTTGAATGTTGATTGCTCTTCTTATCAGTTACAGTAAACTTAACATTCACTGAAATTACTATACTCAGCTGCAGCTTGTTGACATAATTATGTTCGGTTTAAGTAAAAGGATATAAGGATGAATACAGAGAACATCATGAAAACAAAGGACAATATATATTATCAACCTTAAAATGGGAGAACCGTACAATTGATTCACTACCTTTTAAATGTCTATGTCTCCCATTTTAAGGCTGATAATATTTTTATACAAATTTGATTGCATAAAATTGTATTGTTTTGAGTGCTAAACCCAATGTGTTGATGTGTGTTTATTGATTTTTTGTGTAGCTATAAATAAAATAATTTGTTTAACTGCTTGGAGGCATGGCTAATTACTATAAACTTCATTCATAATGTAGCTATAAATAAAAGAATTTGTTTAACTGCTTGGAGGCGTGACTAATTACTATAAACTTCATTCATAACTACGGCTTTTAAAAGATTTTCCCATCCTATAACGTATTTTATGTATACACATCGGCTGTTAAAATCAGGGTGCCCACTGAGTTTTGAAACTGGGGGTACAATTGCTGTTTTTTCCTTAACTTTGTACCCCTGCATATAGAAAGTCCCTACAATTTTGGGGGTAAAAAACCTTCTGCAGAGGATAATTGGGCATGCTGTAAAATGCTGACAATAGCCAATGAAAAGATCTCATTTGAGGTCAAGTTTGTACAAACTGTATTTAGTGTTCTGTAACAATATACTTAAATTTCACAAGTAAACATATGAAGAGGTGTCATTTAAATGGTTCTGAAAGTAGACCCAAGTAAAAGTTCTGGTAACATCTTTACTTTAAACATATTTATTGTCAAACAAATACAGACAATGGTAACATCTCTGTGCCAAAATTGAAAAATACACATTTACTGATTTAGTATCAATACAGGAAGGCTTTATTTCGTTTGTGTGCGAATTGGGCATAAATTTACCACACAATATGCACATAGCTGAACATCCTTACCATCTGCCTCACTGTCTGAAAACCTCTTCTGTTTCTGTTTTCGGTGCCCCCTCCCTTCACTTTCATCAGAGCTGAGGTTAGATGTATACTCTGCATTTTTCGACAAATTCATTGCATTTTCATAATTTTCTGCAATTGAAAATAATTAATGTTACTTCAAATGAAAGTAATATGAAATAATGCTAATATTCATATAGTAGTCTCAGCCTCTTCAAGAAAAAAATAATCTCCTCTCATAAAGCCACTTCTGCTAAGTAATATTAAATAATACACAGTGGTTTAGTTGAAGAGATTTGCACAAAGGGAGATAATTCAAATTTTTAAAGTGGCTTAGCCTAACACCAGAAAAATGAATACTGAATTTGTATTATGTTTATTCCTTTTCTAATTTGATCTAATTTGTAAGTGTTGCACGTTGAGTTATTTACATCAATATAATCAATTAAATCACTAAAATTGTATTGTTTTGAGTGCTAAACCCAATGTGTTGATGTGTGTTTATTGATTTTTTGTGTAGCTATAAATAAAATAATTTGTTTAACTGCTTGGAGGCATGGCTAATTACTATAAACTTCATTCATAATGTAGCTATAAATAAAAGAATTTGTTTAACTGCTTGGAGGCGTGACTAATTACTATAAACTTCATTCATAACTACGGCTTTTAAAAGATTTTCCCATCCTATAACGTATTTTATGTATACACATCGGCTGTTAAAATCAGGGTGCCCACTGAGTTTTGAAACTGGGGGTACAATTGCTGTTTTTTCCTTAACTTTGTACCCCTGCATATAGAAAGTCCCTACAATTTTGGGGGTAAAAAACCTTCTGCAGAGGATAATTGGGCATGCTGTAAAATGCTGACTATAGCCAATGAAAAGATCTCATTTGAGGTCAAGTTTGTACAAACTGTATTTAGTGTTCTGTAACAATATACTTAAATTTCACAAGTAAACATATGAAGAGGTGTCATTTAAATGGTTCTGAAAGTAGACCCAATTAAAAGTTCTGGTAACATCTTTACTTTAAACATATTTATTGTCAAACAAATACAGACAATGGTAACATCTCTGTGCCAAAATTGAAAAATACACATTTACTGATTTAGTATCAATACAGGAAGGCTTTATTTCGTTTGTGTGCGAATTGGGCATAAATTTACCACACAATATGCACATAGCTGAACATCCTTACCATCTGCCTCACTGTCTGAAAACCTCTTCTGTTTCTGTTTTCGGTGCCCCCTCCCTTCACTTTCATCAGAGCTGAGGTTAGATGTATTACTCTGCATTTTTCGACAAATTCATTGCATTTTCATAATTTTCTGCAATTGAAAATAATTAATGTTACTTCAAATGAAAGTAATATGAAATAATGCTAATATTCATATAGTAGTCTCAGCCTCTTCAAGAAAAAAATAATCTCCTCTCATAAAGCCACTTCTGCTAAGTAATATTAAATAATACACAGTGGTTTAGTTGAAGAGATTTGCACAAAGGGAGATAATTCAAATTTTTAAAGTGGCTTAGCCTAACACCAGAAAAATGAATACTGAATTTGTATTATGTTTATTCCTTTTCTAATTTGATCTAATTTGTAAGTGTTGCACGTTGAGTTATTTACATCAATATAATCAATTAAATCACTAATAAGTTTAATATTTTCATTAGACATTATCCAAATATAAAGTTTTTCTGAATAAAGTCATTCAAACATTTCTGTCTATTGTTATTATAAAGGTAAGATATTCAGCTGTTCTCTTTGTCTATTGATAGTCAAAGATTTAGTCATGTAGGGTTTTGAGATTTTAACTTTGTTGTCCTTGGTGGAATTATAATGTCATTCCCGATTTATCCTCTAATTCGATACCACCAGGTTAAATGCATGCAACTTTTTAAGCCATCATAGTATTCATACATATAATGCTCACCTGTATAATGCAGAATCCTTACTGGATATTTTGCCCATTTTTCTTTGTCAGGAATTTCTGCCTTTCTGGCCCGAAATGAAATATTGGTTCTTGGCCAATAACAAAACATGCCCTACAATAAAAATGGCAATGTATAATTTGAGACAAAAAAGTTAAAAAATGTTTGCTGTGTTAAAATCAAGATATTTTTAATTATTGTTTACATTGTTCTGAAGTGAAAACACATTTATTTTCATGGTTGGAGGAAAATTATCTGTGAACATGTTTCTGGATAAGTGGCTTCAAATCTAAATATAAAAGGTACAGTAGATTACTAAAGTGTACAAGGGAATGTTACAGCCACTTAAAATACACCTGTGATGTAAATCTATTGTCAAAACTCTCCATTATTTTTAAGGAATGGAGTTATTGTTCTCTTTGTACTTTTAAGGTCCCACAAGGGGCAAACAATTTAATACTTTGTACTTTAGATACTATACACAGACTTTTTTTTGTTACAAGATTAATAATTAATAAAATTAATAAAGTACAATGGGTGGATTTTAAGTTGGAGAATGTCCTTGTATCTCTCCATTTCTTAAAAACAATGGGCCTCGTCTCCATTATCTTTAAGGAATGGAGAGTTACTTGGACATTCTCCTATACATAAATCAGTCTAAAGTTTGTTTTTTGTTGAGTTTTACGTTTTCATGGTCAAGACAATGGAATAAAAACCCTGTTATAAAAAAATTGTCATTCATAAATTTAATTTGGCATAAGGAGCAGTTCATGGACATGTATAGATTATACACTTACATCTGGTTTACTTTCAATCCAGCATTGGGGAGAAATGCCAATGGAGGGTGGATTGTCTTCAACAAACTCCACAATTGCATAATCAAAGACCATCTGAAAATAAATTAATCTTAGAGTAACATGTCATTAAATACGTGTTTTAATTGGTTTTAAAAAGTTGAGGTTATTTCCATATGTACTGAATCTGAAAATAGATGTCGTTCCCAAGGCGTCGCATGCCGTTGTCATCAGTCTGGAATATGAGAGTTGTTTTCCAGGTGCTCTGTATGTAAAAATGGTCCAGCATCGACGTTTGCTCCAAACTTTTGTCAGTTTTTGTTGGAATTCATCTTAACATGATTGGGCTTTGTTAGTTCATATTGTCCGACATTGTAAAAGCTTTGGTTTTCAGTGTAGTATTTGTACTTATACTAGGTACATACAAACATATTCCTTCAAAAATCATGCAATATGGCTAGAACAACAACATCGTTGTCATCTTCCCTTTCAATCAAGATAGCCTGTTTATCCAGGTTCTTAGACGACACATATTCTACCATAGTGAATCTTTTATCAAACCTATAAACTCCTATTATCCTAGAGTCGCATGGTGTCTGAAAATAGGCTTCACTTCTTGTATAAACTCTACACAAAATCAAAAGATTTCATTCCTCATCTCGGTTGTTTGTCTTGGACAATAGCTGACAGCATCTATTTATTCCAATTAAGAAAGCATTATCTGGTTGTCGCAAAGATAAATGTATTTCGCCATCTGATGTTTGCGACTCCCTAATATCAGAACCGTTCTGAAACTCCTTAATTCTTTTCACTATCTGGGTCAAAGGTTTCTTCCCTGATCTTACCATTTTTTTTATTCTATGCAAATAGTTTTCAAATCCAAATGCACCACAATCATCTAAACAACCATACTTTTCTGCATCATCAGAAATGTGCAGCATACTATGTACATTATAGACCAGGAATTCCTCTCCATATAGAATTCTTCCTTGACTGACGAAATACTGCAGAAGATTTCTTGCATAATTTACATGTTCATTCACTAATCGTGGGCACACTAAAATAGAAATGGATATACTCAATGACAGAAAATGAGCATAGAAATCAGGACGTAACACTCTTTTCAGAACTATTTTACCAGTGTATATCAAAAATTGTCTGAATTCAGTTGCCTTCCACCTGTCTATCTCTCTAAGGCCCCTAGGTTTACGGGCAAACCGTTTTGGAACAAACTTGGCCAAATCGGTCAATCTATTGCTTATTTCTTCGATGTTCTGTGCCGACATTCTAATGTGCCTAGGTCCTTTTCCTCTCATCCATAATAACAGCAGTCTTTTTACAACACCAAGGCAAGCTTGGTGCATGTAATCAATTGGAAACTGATTGACCATGTCTATATTTAAATGACAGAAGGGGGAAATTGTATGATGATGTTCTTCTTGCACTTGATTCCTGAAAGAATGGTCAGTTCTCAACTGAAGGTTTCCGATGTCTTGGTAAGTTATTCTTCCACACCATACACCAGTTTGATTACATCTATCACAACCATAGTATCCACTGAACAACTTGACACCTTTGACCATTGCTTTTGCTGGTGCATCACATACAATACATTTCAAATTTACACTGATAAGCCTTCCATGATAGTTGAATCCCTGTTGTAATAAAGTGTCTATTTCATGTACAGATTCTTGTAAGAAATTAAGATTTTCAGGTTTTGTTGGGCCTATTGTTAGCACAAAAGGGAAGACTTTCTTTGGTTTCAATTGGATTTCACACAGAATTGGCCACAATGATGTATTATTACTTTTAAAAAGTGGAAGTCCATCTATATTAAGTGAAATATCTATAGAGTCTATGTTATCTCTTTCTGACTGTGGATACTGTTCAAAATTTTTAATAAGTTCACTTTCAATTCCAAAATTGAAATATTCCATTCCAGAAACAGATTGCGTTTCAACTACTCTGACTGTTTTCAATAGTGTACGAGCTGTAGATGGTAAACTGGAATGACCATGCTTTTTTAAAATCTTCAAAAGGGCATCTAAAGCATTATGATTTACTTGAAACTGGTTAGTCCAGTTAACAAGATCATCTGCTAGTATATCCTCCTCCTCCATACTACTACTGTCCGAATAGATAGACAATGCCGCATATTTATCAACGGTGTCCCAGTCTATACCGTCATCTGAACTCTTACTATTTTCGTCAGCCTCGGAATCTTCTCTTCTACCATCAACATCTAACAAGTGTTCATTAATTTGACCATCTGAGAAAGAAATTCCAACCTGGACTTCATGCAATTGCTGAGAATTATATGCACTACTGAGAGGTACATGGAACGATGAACAAGGATCAGTTATCTCACATTCTTCTTCACTACTGGAGACGGCTACAAAGTGTTTTGATCTTAGTCTAGCATTTGCCATCCATTTTCTTTTGTACTCCCTTCTTTTTTTCTTTCTATCTGACATCCTCCTGTGACAATAAAAAGTTAAAATCTACATATGTATTATCGCTATTGTTTATTTTCCCTTTGATGTTTAAAACCAATAATTTTGATGTTTAAAACCAAAAATTTAGAGAAAATGCTAAGCAGTCAAAATAATTTTTCTGGGATCACTTAAATTACCAGGTTTTTACTACATAATTTTCAATTAAAACTGCTTTCAATAGCCTTATATTATTTTATGGGTACATTGCAGATGCATTCTAACTGAAACTATCAAAATTTATCAGAAAAAATTTGTAGGATTGAAAAAAATCCAATCATGATATCGCCATATTCTATATTTGAAGTCAACAAACTGTTGCATGATGAATTTGTTTAAATTCTTAATATCAACCATATTTTCAATATTATATGCCCTTCTACTGCAAAAGCACATTCAATAACATATTCCCAATAATTATAAAGTCATAAATGAAAATAAAATGAGTTGCAATACCCTCTGTCCATGTATATCCAGTGTTTGGGAGCAATATTCCAAAATATTACATAACATGCATTTTGACCATGTAATCTGACACCACAATGCATTTTGTAACATTTTTGTATGAAAAATGTCACTCTGTGTCTGTTGTGACATTATTAGGCTAATTTGAACATGATAGCAACACAAGTTCAACTTGATGTTTTTTAACTTGGAAAGAGCAGCACAACTTGCTTCTGTAACCCTTTATTTGCCTTATTTCGATTCCTTAGGCAATATCAACCACAAAAAACCTCATAAGGTATGTGGCTGTCTAATATTTGCAAGTATAAGTGTTCAAATGCAAAGGTACCCCTTTGAAGATTTTTAATGAAAACATCTCCATTTACAGCTGTTGAGTTCAGATTGTGTAATATACCAAAACTTACCTATTCTCTTATATATTACAGTTATTAAGCTAATTTCTAACATAATAAGCAATTTCTACACATATATATGCCTCAGTTGTATATTCAATAGCTAAATACTATGAAATGTTTACATTTAGCCCCCCCCCCTCTTTTCATCCCATAAAATGAGTTCACATCATTCTTAATTTTGTTAATTGATGCTTTAGCCCCATAAATTATGTAGTTTAAGGCATACAATAAGTTTTTGTATATAGATCTACAGTTGAAATTCCTTCTAATTCCATCAAATATGCAAAAATATGATTTATTGATATTCAAGTTTTGGAATTTCTTATGGTACAAAGCTATAATTTCCCCCAAAACTCAATAAATATATGCTTCCACATCATTTTCCCCACTGTTTAAGTAAGCTGGATGCTCAAATGTACTGTTACGGACAAATAATACTCTAATTTCTAAAGCATGAAATCCAAATTGACAATTTGAAAAATTTACAGAAAATGCTAAGCAGTCAAAATAATTTTTCTGGGATCACTTACATTACCACTCAAATACTAGGTTTTTACTACATAATTTTCAATTAAAACTGCTTTCTATGGCCTATTATTATTTTATGGGTACATTGTACATGTATTCTAACTGAAACTATCAAAATTTTCCAGGAAAAATGTGTAGGATTGAAAAAAGTTCAATCATGATTTCGCCATATTCTATATTTGAAGTCAACATGCATTCCAAAATTGCCCCCCCCCCCCCCCCCCCTTTTCAAGTTAAATCATGGTCGTTCCCTAAGTAAGTAATCTTTAATACTATCATGACGTGTAAGGCAGCAATTCATACCTTTCTGGGTTGTCAAAAACAATCCTGTTTTGAGCTTTTTTCTGTGAAGACTGAAAGAGTATGTAAATTTATCTTTTTGAGCAGTTGAGCCTGAGGGCTTTTTCGAGCGGGAAAACTTCAAAGACAAAGGAAAGAAAGCTATTTCGATTATTTTCGGATATTGATTGACATACCCAAATTTTCATCATCATCAATAAATTTATATCATTCCAACATTATTACACTAGTTTTTAAGTAAATAACTTTATTGTATAGAGACTAAATACGTTATAATAACACGAATTCGAATGTATGCAATCACTTTAAACAATCGATCCGTTTTCGGAATCGAATGAATGGTTTCAGGAAATGATAAAATCTTGCAGATCTCCTAATAATATATTATGATAATGGATAATATGTCATAAACCTGCATTTCTTCATAAAAATATTGCGATGTCGTTTTGCAAATCAAATGTGCCACCGAACACTCCGATCATTATTTTAGTTAGTAAAACGTTATATGAACCAGGGGCGGATCCAGGATTTCAAGTTAGGGGGGGGGGCGGGAGGGTCGCACTTAAAAAAAATGCGTCGAGCGGAGGGAGGCGCGAAATTTTTTGGGGTATTTCGTGTGAAAAATCACGATTTTACGCCAAAAAATCATATTTTTTCCAATTTTAGGGGGGCGCGCGCGCCGGGTGCGCCCCCCCCCCCCCCCCCCCCTGGATCCGCCCCTGTGAACGTTATAAGTTTACTTATCTTTTAGTTAGAGAATTACGTAAACAAGTAACGTTAAATGAATGTCACTTGAACATTTTTTATTCAATATTTTATTGCAACGTTGCAAAACATCTTGAGAACGAAATATAATAACGTTCTTAATCTGTTTCGATGCAACGTTTATTTTAAACGTTAAAAATACGTTATAATAATGTTATATTTTAACGTTATTGCAAGGTTTATAAGTAAACGTAAACATATACGTTATTCAAACGTTATATAAATGTTACAAAAAAACGTATAACATGTAACGTTAGTTATACGTTGTACAAACGTTATCATTTTACGTTACATTTTGGTTTAATACATAACGTAAAACACTAAACGTTAGTTAATCGTCAGTAGAACGTTTAATATTAAACGTTAATAATAGGACGTTGCAAAAACGTTTAAAAAACATTAAAATTTAACATTGTAATTAGGTCACTAGGTAACGTTTATTTTTTACGTTGATATAACATTATAATAACGTTATTTTTGTACGTTACCTAACTATAACGTTACTTTAACGTTACACTTACGTTACGTGTTTGCTGGGTTAGTATTGATAGGCATTGAGGCCTTTCTCTTTGTCCAGCTGATGACAAAACATCTGCGTTGCGTGTTGATACAGTTTGGGTCTGAAAAATGGCTACAGGAATCGAAGTATTCAGTTGAAGCTTGAAGAGTACGTAAATGCGAAAACGCATTTCTTGGAGGCGTGGATAATGTGACAACATTAGTTAACACGTATTTAAAGTGTGTATGCAAAGTCTGAAAATAAATCAAGGCTATATATAGGTGATGATTTACGCACTTGACCGTATAATTTCCTTCCCCACTTACACGAATTCCCCTTTTTGTGTATGTTGTTTTAATTGATTAATATACACAGTTGGCAGGCAAATAATTAATTTACAACTTTTGAAGCAGTAGGCCATTTTTATTTATCAAGTGGTTGGTTAAATATAGCATTTTAAACATGCGAATAGTTTCTATTTTTAGTTTCCATATTGTTTATAATTAATACGATAAGTAACAGAGTCATCAACGGGTTGGGATATGAAATAATGCACGGAAATAGTCTGACATTTACACGCTTTATGATTATCATTGGGCTATATACAATCGTCTTGGTGATGCAGACTTTTGGAATCGTCTGTATAAAATTATATAGTCCAAAACAGGGTATATAAACTCTTGGCACAGCGTGTCTGGGGACTGTGCGTTGCTCTATTGAGCAACATTTTTGGTCAATAGCCAATGTACTACTAGTATTCCCTTTTCGTTACTTGATTAGCAGCTTTACGCACAGTTTAAATTGACTATAGTTGCGTGCATAAAACGCACAGGTCTGACGCACCAGTGCTCTAAGCAACGCACAGGTTGAATTAACTAACGTGGCGTGCGTAAAACGCACAGGACTGACGCACAAGTGCTGTTAAAACGCACAGGTTGAATTATCTATAGTGGCGTGCGTAAAACACACAGGATTGACCCTTAGGTTGATTTAGTAATAGGTGCGGGCGTCAAAAGCGCACAGACTGAACCAGTAATAGGTACGTGCGTAAAACGCACAGGTTAAACCGGCAATAGGTGCGAGGGTAAAACGCACAGGTTAAACTAATAATAGGTGCGTGCGTAAAGCCCACAGGTCCGACGAACGGGTGCCGAAAACGCACAACATTGTCCATAGGGTTAACTGTATAAGCTAAAAACACGATATGCAGAGCGTCACTTGAATCCAGAGGAGTAACTCTGGTACGAACCGGATTACGCCAGTGACTTGCAACCTCCTGCACGTTACAGAACCTAGTTATCCAGTAACAATTTATAAATGTTTATGTCATGGACGGAGGTCATTATTTAAAATCAATTATATTTAATTTGAAAACATATATCATACATTTGGCCTTCAAGTTTGGAATGTTGAAATATCATTTACATATATAGCCTGTACACATAGCACTCAACTGAGAATCTGATGTTGTTGGTGACCCGTTGAAAACATTTCCGAAATTATCCAGTATTGCTGAATACTATTATCTATATGGATTTTTTTGTACTTTGTTGTGACAATCTAAGCATCCGGCTATATACTCTTGTATGATGTTTCGGTTTGTTTGAGTTTTTTTGTTTTTTTTTGTTTTAGTACAAAGCGGACATAATCGTCATCTCATTGGAAATTAATTTGTTCTCGCCATGATATAGCTGAAAAATAAAATAGCCGAGTTGGCGTTAAGCAACAATCACTCACTCACTCCTACTGGTGTAATATCTTAAAAGGTGAAGTGGAGTGTGTTGTCTCGCATTTGCGAGTTAACACATTTAACCATTTAATTTTGAAATAGACTGACTAATCTATCATAAGCTATGAAAGTATCATATGAGCCACATGACGAGAGCTCATTAACATTGTCTGATTTTAGAAATATTACACGGGGTATAGTCTATTTCGGTCCATTCTTGGCTGAAAGTGAGTGTTATTAAGACATGCATATCGGCGAGCTACTACTTTTTATTATAAGAAAAATAATAATTTTATTTACCAAAGAAAGATAACTCTTACTACAAATATGAAAGAGGGCAAATGAATTTCTGTAATAGCAAATAATTTAGCTTTATAATGGTGGTTAGATTTATTGGCGGAGGGAACTCGAGAACCCGGATACAACTGTCTATCTTCAACAAATTTCTCCATCGTGTCGTGGACGGGAGTCTGAATGACAAACCGTAACTGGTGATTACCAGTGAATGGGCCATAGTATTCCACCTACCATACTATCGCAACTCTTTAAATGATTAGAATGAAAAATAAATGAATGTCTCAACACAATTTGATCAATTTACATTTTTCTGTTTTAATTACATATCGTATTAGACGATTTATTTTCAATGTAATGTTTTTTTCTTTTCATTTTTTCCCAAAATTTAATATCAATTTTGTCCGGATAAGCGTATCATCAGAGTTTCTTACCGTGATGTAAGTGCTTACACTTTGATTCACTTTTATTGTTTAAGTAGAATTGGTTCTCTGTAAATTGTAAACATTAGAAATTCAAAGTTCTACATAAAGATCGACAAAATTACAAAATAAACAACATCTCACACAAGTGCTATGAATCAATGTCTCCTTAAAAAAACACTTAAAACTTTGGAGTGGTAACAATGACCCCCACCATCCTGTGGTAGTCAGAAGCAGTAAATCGATGAAGGACAGACAATTAACAAAAGACAACAGATGATATGACAAACCACTACACAGAATTCTAAAGATTAAGCAACACGAACTCCAGCAACAACAACAAAGGAAAAAAAAAGAAAGAAATGGGGACCAACCTCGGGTCACGAACGCCGATTTAAGAAAGTGATTTGACTAAGACACATGAAACATATCCGTGGTAATCTGTGACACATACTCTAAATGCCATGACGGTTAACCAATTCGTGCCGTGTGATCACCGTGTGATCACCATGCCGAGATCTATTTAAACTATATATTATATATCTTATTCCTGTTTCCATATTAATGTTCTACATCAGCGGATACATGATACTTCTAGACTTATTACATAAGGGGAAGATATACCGTTGATCTACTATTTTACATCTGTGATGTTAAATTTCTGTCAATAATAACGAGTCCACGTGAGAATTCAAACATAATGAAATAGTCTAAAAATAATGCTTTTTTGTTTAAACAATATTAAAATTTTAATTACAATATTTCTCCTTTCTATAAAGTAAACATGTGACTTATAAACATTAGTAACAGTACATTTTTCTTTGAAAAGTAATTTTTATTTTTGTCAAATTATAAGATCAGTTGAAAACGTTGAAATACAAAACTGTTAAAATAACACAGACTTTAATGATACTTTGACTAAAACACATTTTAAGTGTTTGAGCAGATCAAAGTAATTAATGAATATTTTAAAGTTATAATTAACTTATGAACATATACGTATGAGTAAGTTGTCACAGGGTTATGGTGTTTAACGCCACTTTCAACAATATTACAGCTATATTGTGGCGGTAAATTTCACAGGGGTATTCAGAAGCATTTGTCATAATCAAAACACGGCCCTTTCCTCATTCATGACTTACCATTAGCTTTTTGCCAGGTAAAACAAGATGGATGCCACTAGTGGAGCAAGAATGTCTAACCCTGTCGAGGCACCCTTTTCTTATAGCCATTGTTATGTCTATCCTTTTCGATTTACGTCTTCTGATTACGTCATTGGTATCTTCAAACCTTTTTTTTTTGCACATGAAAGACAGCTTCAAGCGGCGTCTAAATTGCAATAATGTTGTTAGAAATAATCTTTGATGGTCAGTGCAAGACATTTTTTTTGCTGACCTAAATCATCATCTCCTTTTGTATTGAATGTAATGTAACATGCTCCTCTCTGTATGTTTAATGATACCCTGTGTTAACAGTTCCTTTGGACTGTCTATTTTTGATTTCCCGCGGTATTCGCTAATGTTCAATATTTATTAGAGCCTTCCATTCGATCATTGACAGCTATGATGATTACAAAGTGAATGTCTTATTAATTTTATTATAAATCTTTACCCTCTCTAAATACGCTCCACAATTAACTGGGTACAAATCATTTAAGAAAAGCAACATACATGTATATGTATCATCAAAATCATAGGAAAAGCAATTCTTGAACCATATATAATGAGGTATTCGTTACTCTATGATCGATGGGCCTTGTGTGGCAGATTATTCGATGTCTGACCACTGATATCTGCTTGCCCGACGATGTCCAACCCAACAGATAATAATTCCAGATATTTACCCATGGTCGCGAGTTATACCGATCAACTTATTGTAATTTCCCTGAATGTCACCCCATAAAGTCTAATGGACCCGATAATGTTAAAAATAGCAGAAAACGAACCTTAGAGAAAACCGATGTGGCAGCCATGAATGGACAATCAAGAGAATCTGGTAACATCGGGTGCACAAGACATAAGACGAAGACAAGCAAAACAAAAAACGCAACACAGAAAAGTAAAATGGTGAGCAACAAGGACCCCACCAAAACCGTAGATGAACCATGTAATTGTTGTTTAATGCCAATAAACATTTTCAAGGTGTACTTCAAAGAGAATGAGTATGCAATTGTTGCTTAATGCCATGTCAGCCATTGTTGTTTTCTTATTTAATTCTTTAATAACATAAAATAAAAAAATGAAGGTTATTCTAGAAACGTGTCGCGTGCATTAATCTACGTTTATATTGTTACATTGTAACTTCATTAAATTAAACATCTACGTTTATATTGTTACATTGTAACTTCATTAAATTAAACATCTACGTTTATATTGTTACATTGTAACTTCATTAAATTAAACATCTACGTTTATATTGTTACATTGTAACTTCATTAAATTAAACATCTACGTTTATATTGTTACATTGTAACTTCATTAAATTAAACATCTACGTTTATATTGTTACATTGTAACTTCATAATTGAAGGTTTCTGAAGTTTCACTGTGAAATGTATACTTATTATATAAGGATAGTAATCAGAATATTTAGATATACATACTATTTGACGTCATTTAAGGTGGTAGGCATGGGGTATGGGAGATAACTCTATTTTCAGTGGCTTCTCAAACATATGATCATCTGTGCGTTTGAAAATTCCCTCTCAATTCCAAGCTTCTTGGTGACAAAGATTGTTTACATTGGATATGGCCAGTTAAAAAAATGACTCCTTTTCCTTTTACCTTTCCATAGCTGTGCTCCTTGCAGGGCTCACCAAACCAAGCGAAGTGGGCCAAATTCTCGCCCTATATCGGCTGAAGTTGCTCTCCCTAGACTACAAAGCGAAATTAAAGTCGCTTTGTTTCTTTTTGCAAGTCATTCTTTTCTTGCAAATAATCTTCGTTTTATGGTAAAGCTGATTGTCAAAACAATTATAATCAATCGGAAGATACATAAGAATAAGAGGAAAAGGTTTTATTCAAGCAATAAAGAAGGTTTAATTTGTTGATACAAAAGTATCACGGCAAACTTCTGCAAATTTGTACTGACGAAATTCCAGTTAAATATTAAATCTCAAATCTTAAAATATACAAACAAACTTCCCTTACCAAATTGGCCGTTGAATTGTGTTATATTCTAATTATTTTCACAAAGCTTAAGTTATTTGTAGCTTTTTAAAAGCTAAACAATCAACATGTCTAAGTTTTAAACACGGCGATCATGGGGACGTAGGAAATCGGGGGAAGGAAACGAACATTTTGATGTCATTGACAGATTTCAAGGCAAAAATGAATAAATCTAAAATCAATAAATATAAGATCAATAATAATAATAAAACAAATACAAAACATGAATTTAATGTTAAATATGAAAGATATAAACAAGATATTAGCAAAGATAGAAAGCTATGTTTGGGAAAAAATTTGTAATATCTGACCCTCTCTTATACCGCCACCCCTCTTCTTCTAAGACAACTAAAGAATAACTAGAATCAAACGAATACAACTGGAGCACAGAATTTTAAGGAATTTAACAATACAGCTAGGTGACTGTCTGTGTTTTTTGTAATGAATTAATAAAGTAGAGTCACCCTCAAACCACCCCCACCCCCCCTCCCCAGCCGACTTGAAAATAAAAAAGACAAATGTAGTCATTTGGTAATTTGGACATCCACTTTGTCAATTATAAGAATTGAAAAGCTTTTTGTTATGGGTAACTAGTTATTTTTTATCTCACAAGCAAAGAAACTAGCAAAGGATTGGTGTGTGATAACTTTCCTCGACAATTTCATTTTTTTCTGGGTACCATCCATGAAAAACATAAATTTAAATATTTTAAAAATCTGACGGTAAAAGTTTGTAAAATTTGGTGCAATGATTTCTATATGTCTATACTTCAGTGTGACAATTTTTGGTGGAAATTAATTGACATGCATTTTTTTAATCCGATTTTTAATACCAAGGTGGTCCTCAGGGCAACCCCCCTTTTTTTGCAGTTTCCACTGTTTTGCATGTGATTATCTCCAAACAGGATATTCAGATATGCTAGATATTTCATATTTATTCAACAACAACACTCTCAAGTGTATTAAAGCCAAAATATTCCCTTTCAATCAGAAATAAATGTGCATATCTATTAGAATCTTCCGAAACTAGTATTACCATCTGGCGTCAAGAATACCCCCAACATTGCTATATTTAGGATGTGCTATGGAGAAAACGGCACGGTGAAATTTTTTGAAACTTTGGCAGTTAATGTATTTAGACATAACTATTCCATGATGCAAATTCAAAAAAAATTGAATGATGGGAAAATTTTAGGGTAACCCAGGTCTACTAACTTAAAGAGATGAAATTTCATCGGCGCGAACAGACAAGATTAAAAATTCCAAACTGATAAAATAACAACATGTATGATTTTCTGTGCCTTTATTTGTCTATTTATTTTTTACAGACATTTGTTAGTGTCAATTAATTTATGGTCAAAAACGGTTGCTATGATAATACCTCTGTTGTTTTAGATTTATTATTTTTCCCTAGAACCGCCTCAGTGGTGAAATTGTTAGTGTGTTCGCTTCGACTGTGGCATACCGTGGATTCGTTCCTTTACCGGTCGGGTCAAATGAAAAACTATAAATGGGTATCTGTTGCTTCATAGCTAAAACTAACATGCAGCATTAAGTAGAAAGAGCAAAGACTCGTTGAATCAAGTAAATGTGTCTCGATGAAGCAACATGTCTTTGTGGGTTTTTTTTCCAGAGGGTTAGTGCTATCACAAACATGACTAAGGGTACCGGTGTTAGACTAGTGGAAATCAGACATTATCATCATCATCATCATCATCATCTGATCAAAAAGTAGATTGTTCTATTCATTTGCTATAGAGGAAAACTGCTCACTTTTTCTACATTTTCAATAATCCCTACAAGTCTTGGACTCTAGGCCATGGGTATTTTATGAAGCTTAAAGGCAATAAAGCCTCATGTTAACTGGATGCATATTTAAATCGTATATCATTTGTCAATAGCATGCAATTATCATAGCAAAATAATTAGCTCACTCATTATTAGCCTCATTATGGACACATCAAAATGTTACTGTATTTCCTGATTGGCTGGATGATCAATGATGTGGTATATATGTTGGTTGGCTGGATGATCAATGATGTGGTATATATGTTGGTTGGCTGGATGAACAATGATGTGGTATATATGTTGGTTGGCTGGATGATCAATGATGTGGTATATATGTTGGTTGGCTGGATGATCAATGATGTGGTATATATGGTGGTTGGCTGGATGATCAATGATGTGGTATATATGTTGGTTGGCTGGATGATCAATGATGTGGTATATATGTTGGTTGGCTGGTTGATCAATGATGTGGTATATATGTTGATTGGCTGGATGATCAATGATGTGGTATATATGGTGGTTGGCTGGATGATCAATGATGTGGTATATATGTTGGTTGGCTGGATGATCAATGATGTGGTATATATGGTGGTTGGCTGGATGATCAATGATGTGGTATATATGTTGGTTGGCTGGATGATCAATGATGTGGTATATATGTTGGTTGGCTGGATGATCAATGATGTGGTATATATGTTGGTTGGCTGGATGATCAATGATGTGGTATATATGTTGGTTGGCTGGATGATCAATGATGTGGTATATATGTTGATTGGCTGGATGATCAATGATGTGGTATATATGTTGGTTGGCTGGATGATCAATGATGTGGTATATATGTTGGTTGGCTGGATGATCAATGATGTGGTATATATGTTGGTTGGCTGGATGAACAATGATGTGGTATATATGTTGGTTGGCTGGATGATCAATGATGTGGTATATATGTTGGTTGGCTGGATGATCAATGATGTGGTATATATGTTGGTTGGCTGGATGATCAATGATGTGGTATATATGGTGGTTGGCTGGATGATCAATGATGTGGTATATATGTTGGTTGGCTGGATGAACAATGATGTGGTATATATGTTGGTTGGCTGGATGATCAATGATGTGGTATATATGTTGGTTGGCTGGATGATCAATGATGTGGTATATATGTTGGTTGGCTGGATGATCAATGATGTGGTATATATGTTGGTTGGCTGGTTGATCAATGATGTGGTATATATGTTGGTTGGCTGGATGATCAATGATGTGGTATATATGTTGGTTGGCTGGATGATCAATGATGTGGTATATATGTTGGTTGGCTGGATGATCAATGATGTGGTATATATGTTGGTTGGCTGAATGAACAATGATGTGGTATATATGTTGGTTGGCTGGATGAACAATGATGTGGTATATATGTTGGTTGGCTGGATGAACAATGATGTGGTATATATGTTGGTTGGCTGGATGATCAATGATGTGGTATATATGTTGGTTGGCTGGATGATCAATGATGTGGTATATATGTTGATTGGCTGGATGAACAATGATGTGGTATATATGTTGATTGGCTGGATGATCAATGATGTGGTATATATGTTGGTTGGCTGGATGATCAATGATGTGGTATATATGGTGGTTGGCTGGATGAACAATGATGTGGTATATATGTTGATTGGCTGGATGAACAATGATGTGGTATATATGTTGATTGGCTGGATGATCAATGATGTGGTATATATGTTGGTTGGCTGGATGATCAATGATGTGGTATATATGTTGATTGGCTGGATGATCAATGATGTGGTATATATGTTGGTTGGCTGGATGATCAATGATGTGGTATATATGTTGGTTGGCTGGATGATCAATGATGTGGTATATATGTTGGTTGGCTGGTTGATCAATGATGTGGTATATATGGTGGTTGGCTGGATGATCAATGATGTGGTATATATGTTGGTTGGCTGGATGAACAATGATGTGGTATATATGTTGGTTGGCTGGATGAACAATGATGTGGTATATATGTTGGTTGGCTGGATGATCAATGATGTGGTATATATGTTGGTTGGCTGGTTGATCAATGATGTGGTATATATGTTGGTTGGCTGGATGATCAATGATGTGGTATATATGTTGGTTGGCTGGATGATCAATGATGTGGTATATATGTTGGTTGGCTGGATGATCAATGATGTGGTATATATGTTGGTTGGCTGGATGAACAATGATGTGGTATATATGTTGGTTGGCTGGTTGATCAATGATGTGGTATATATGTTGGTTGGCTGGATGAACAATGATGTGGTATATATGTTGGTTGGCTGGATGATCAATGATGTGGTATATATGTTGGTTGGCTGGATGATCAATGATGTGGTATATATGGTGGTTGGCTGGATGATCAATGATGTGGTATATATGTTGGTTGGCTGGATGATCAATGATGTGGTATATATGTTGGTTGGCTGGTTGATCAATGATGTGGTATATATGTTGATTGGCTGGATGATCAATGATGTGGTATATATGGTGGTTGGCTGGATGATCAATGATGTGGTATATATGTTGGTTGGCTGGATGATCAATGATGTGGTATATATGGTGGTTGGCTGGATGATCAATGATGTGGTATATATGTTGGTTGGCTGGATGATCAATGATGTGGTATATATGTTGGTTGGCTGGATGATCAATGATGTGGTATATATGTTGGTTGGCTGGATGATCAATGATGTGGTATATATGTTGGTTGGCTGGATGATCAATGATGTGGTATATATGTTGATTGGCTGGATGATCAATGATGTGGTATATATGTTGGTTGGCTGGATGATCAATGATGTGGTATATATGTTGGTTGGCTGGATGATCAATGATGTGGTATATATGTTGGTTGGCTGGATGAACAATGATGTGGTATATATGTTGGTTGGCTGGATGATCAATGATGTGGTATATATGTTGGTTGGCTGGATGATCAATGATGTGGTATATATGTTGGTTGGCTGGATGATCAATGATGTGGTATATATGGTGGTTGGCTGGATGATCAATGATGTGGTATATATGTTGGTTGGCTGGATGAACAATGATGTGGTATATATGTTGGTTGGCTGGATGATCAATGATGTGGTATATATGTTGGTTGGCTGGATGATCAATGATGTGGTATATATGTTGGTTGGCTGGATGATCAATGATGTGGTATATATGTTGGTTGGCTGGTTGATCAATGATGTGGTATATATGTTGGTTGGCTGGATGATCAATGATGTGGTATATATGTTGGTTGGCTGGATGATCAATGATGTGGTATATATGTTGGTTGGCTGGATGATCAATGATGTGGTATATATGTTGGTTGGCTGGATGAACAATGATGTGGTATATATGTTGGTTGGCTGGATGAACAATGATGTGGTATATATGTTGGTTGGCTGGATGAACAATGATGTGGTATATATGTTGGTTGGCTGGATGATCAATGATGTGGTATATATGTTGGTTGGCTGGATGATCAATGATGTGGTATATATGTTGATTGGCTGGATGAACAATGATGTGGTATATATGTTGATTGGCTGGATGATCAATGATGTGGTATATATGTTGGTTGGCTGGATGATCAATGATGTGGTATATATGGTGGTTGGCTGGATGAACAATGATGTGGTATATATGTTGATTGGTTGGATGAACAATGATGTGGTATATATGTTGATTGGCTGGATGATCAATGATGTGGTATATATGTTGGTTGGCTGGATGACCAATGATGTGGTATATATGTTGATTGGCTGGATGATCAATGATGTGGTATATATGTTGGTTGGCTGGATGATCAATGATGTGGTATATATGTTGGTTGGCTGGATGATCAATGATGTGGTATATATGTTGGTTGGCTGGTTGATCAATGATGTGGTATATATGTTGGTTGGCTGGATGATCAATGATGTGGTATATATGTTGGTTGGCTGGATGAACAATGATGTGGTATATATGTTGGTTGGCTGGATGAACAATGATGTGGTATATATGTTGGTTGGCTGGATGATCAATGATGTGGTATATATGTTGGTTGGCTGGTTGATCAATGATGTGGTATATATGTTGGTTGGCTGGATGATCAATGATGTGGTATATATGTTGGTTGGCTGGATGATCAATGATGTGGTATATATGTTGGTTGGCTGGATGATCAATGATGTGGTATATATGTTGGTTGGCTGGATGAACAATGATGTGGTATATATGTTGGTTGGCTGGTTGATCAATGATGTGGTATATATGTTGGTTGGCTGGATGATCAATGATGTGGTATATATGTTGGTTGGCTGGATGATCAATGATGTGGTATATATGTTGGTTGGCTGGATGATCAATGATGTGGTATATATGTTGGTTGGCTGGATGAACAATGATGTGGTATATATGTTGGTTGGCTGGATGAACAATGATGTGGTATATATGTTGGTTGGCTGGATGAACAATGATGTGGTATATATGTTGGTTGGCTGGATGATCAATGATGTGGTATATATGTTGATTGGCTGGATGAACAATGATGTGGTATATATGTTGGTTGGCTGGATGAACAATGATGTGGTATATATGTTGGTTGGCTGGATGATCAATGATGTGGTATATATGTTGGTTGGCTGGATGATCAATGATGTGGTATATATGTTGGTTGGCTGGATGATCAATGATGTGGTATATATGTTGATTGGCTGGATGAACAATGATGTGGTATGTATGTTGGTTGGCTGGATGATCAATGATGTGGTATATATGTTGGTTGGCTGGATGATCAATGATGTGGTATATATGTTGGTTGGCTGGATGATCAATGATGTGGTATATATGTTGGTTGGCTGGATGATCAATGATGTGGTATATATGTTGTTGGCTGGATGATCAATGATGTGGTATATATGTTGGTTGGCTGGATGAACAATGATGTGGTATATATGTTGGTTGGCTGGATGATCAATGATGTGGTATAATGTTGGTTGGCTGGATGATCAATGATGTGGTATATATGTTGGTTGGCTGGATGATCAATGATGTGGTATATAGTTGGTTGGCTGGATGATCAATGATGTGGTATATATGTTGATTGCTGGATGATCAATGATGTGGTATATATGTTGGTTGGCTGGATGATCAATGATGTGGTATATATGTTGGTTGGCTGGATGATCAATGATGTGGTATATATGTTGGTTGGCTGGATGATCAATGATGTGGTATATATGTTGGTTGGCTGGATGAACATGATGTGGTATATATGTTTGGTTGGCTGGATGAACAATGATGTGGTATATATGTTGATTGGCTGGATGAACAATGATGTGGTATATATGTTGGTTGGCTGGATGATCAATGATGTGGTATATATGTTGGTTGGCTGGATGATCATGATGTGGTATATATGTTGGTTGCTGGATGATCAATGATGTGGTATATATGTTGGTTGGCTGGATGATCAATGATGTGGTATATATGTTGGTTGGCTGGATGATCAATGATGTGGTATATATGTTGGTTGGCTGGATGATCAATGATGTGGTATATATGTTGGTTGGCTGGATGATCAATGATGTGGTATATATGTTGGTTGGCTGGATGATCAATGATGTGGTATATATGTTGGTTGGCTGGATGATCAATGATGTGGTATATATGTTGGTTGGCTGGATGAACAATGATGTGGTATATATGTTGGTTGGCTGGATGATCAATGATGTGGTATATATGTTGGTTGGCTGGATGATCAATGATGTGGTATATATGTTGGTTGGCTGGATGATCAATGATGTGGTATATATGTTGGTTGGCTGGATGATCAATGATGTGGTATAAATGTTGGTTGGCTGGATGAACAATGATGTGGTATATATGTTGGTTGGCTGGATGAACAATGATGTGGTATATATGTTGATTGGCTGGATGAACAATGATGTGGTATATATGTTGATTGGCTGGATGATCAATGATGTGGTATATATGATGGTTGGCTGGATGATCAATGATGTGGTATATATGTTGGTTGGCTGGATGATCAATGATGTGGTATATATGTTGGTTGGCTGGATGAACAATGATGTGGTATATATGTTGGTTGGCTGGATGATCAATGATGTGGTATATATGTTGGTTGGCTGGATGAACAATGATGTGGTATTATGTTGATTGCCTGGATGAACAATGATGTGGTATATATGTTGGTTGGCTGGATGATCAATGATGTGGTATATATGTTGGTTGGCTGGATGAACAATGATGTGGTATATATGTTGGTTGGCTGGATGATCAATGATGTGGTATATATGTTGGTTGGCTGGATGACAATGATGTGGTATATATGTTGGTTGGCTGGATGATCAATGATGTGGTATATATGTTGGTTGGCTGGATGATCAATGATGTGGTATATATGTTGGTTGGCTGGATGATCAATGATGTGGTATATATGTTGGTTGGCTGGATGAACAATGATTGGTATATATGTTGGTTGGCTGGATGATCAATGATGTGGTATATATGTTGGTTGGCTGGATGATCAATGATGTGGTATATATGTTGGTTGGCTGGATGATCAATGATGTGGTATATATGTTGATTGGCTGGATGAACAATGATGTGGTATATATGTTGGTTGGCTGGATGAACAATGATGTGGTATATATGTTGGTTGGCTGGATGATCAATGATGTGGTATATGTTGGGTTGGCTGGATGATCAATGATGTGGTATATATGTTGGTTGGCTGGATGATCAATGATGTGGTATATATGTTGATTGGCTGGATGATCAATGATGTGGTATATATGTTGGTTGGCTGGATGATCAATGAATGTGGTATATATGTTGGTTGGCTGGATGATCAATGAAGTGGTATATATGTTGGTTGGCTGGATGATCAATGATGTGGTATATATGTTGGTTGGCTGGATGATCAATGATGTGGTATATATGTTAGTTGGCTGGATGAACAATGATGTGGTATATATTTGTTGGCTGGATGAACAATGATGTGGTATATATGTTGGTTGGCTGGAATGTTCAATGATGTGGTATATATGTTGGTTGGCTGGATGATCCATGGATGTGGTATATATGTTGA